>JAJHZJ010000231.1:398907-1115320 GCA_023548195.1 Bettongia penicillata ogilbyi | reverse complement strand
GTCATCTGAAAATGCATGGAACATTGCACATTTGTAGCCTTTCCCACTCTTGCCTCCATTTAAAAAAAACTGGCAAAAACTTATCTTCCTCTCACCCCTTATCCCATTAGGATAAAAAAATGGTCAAAATTCTTGTAATAAATATGCATCATCAAGCAAAACGAATTCCCTCAATGGATATGTACAAAAGTATATGTCCTATTCTGCACATAAATCCCTCAAAACTTAAAGAGAGAAATGCTAAAGGCAGAAACAGGAGCAATAGATAGAAGTAGGAGAGAATGGAAGCAAGATTAAGGACTGATGTAAGAAAAAAAAAACCTTCCTTACAACTGGAGCTATTCAAAAAGGAAATAGTTTGCCTGAGTTGTCCCTCATTTAAAGTCTTCACTGAACTGGAAGATCACTTGTAAGAGACATTGTAAAGAGAATTATATATTGTTCAGGTGTGGGTTGGGCAGAATTCCTTCCCAATTCCGAAATTCTGTGATCTAGTGAGCTGGGTGTACAAAAAGAATCAATTCACTGGTCAAATAGTGGATGAGTTAATGAACACCAAACAGAGAGATGAAAGGATCCCAACACCTACTGTTTTCATTTTTGGAAAAATTCTGCCCTGTTTTAAAATGTTCATGGATAAATAGAAAATTCACAAGCTGAACTGAGAACAGATTTGGCAAGCAGTAAAAGCTGATTATAAGCATCTGGAGGGGTAAACACCATGTTCATTCTCAAATAAGATTCTGAGATGAATAAAAAGCCTTAGACACAAAAGTTTTTGGGTAATTAATGATCAATTTGTTAGCTAGTCTAACAAATAATCAGTAAATTGATGATCATTAAAGAAAGACAAAACCATGGAGATTCTTGAATGCTTAAAAACTTTTGGAAAAGGAGGTGCCGTGAAAGTCAATTCTGACTGTTGAACAATTGCAGGGGCAGACAAATTACTGAGGAGGCGGGCTAAGAGTCTTCAGCTCCTCCTACTGAGAATGTGACTTGATCATGAGATTCAGCTACTTCTAGCAATCTGGACAAAAGACTCCATCTCCACCCAGACAACTCTTGTTGGTTTTCTCCTTCATAAACTGGGCCATCCTAAATTCTGATGGAGGGTCTGCAAAAGCACAGGCTTACGTCTTATGGGCAAGAATTCACCTAGATTAGATTCTATTCCTAAAGCCTTCTAGTTGGTTGGGGTCCCATCCAAGATCTCAGAGCATGGATGGGGAGAATTTGGGTTATCTCATCTATCAGGAATGTCCTTCAGAGACTCACTGACTGACATGTAAGGGCTAGTACCTGAATGAGGAAATAAAAAGAAAAACATCCTTTGTCCTAATTTAAAAACTGGTTATTAATATAATAGAGAAATGATCATTTCCCTCAGTCCTGCAGCACATCAAACATCATAGATGCTCAATAAATGAATTAATTAGCATTTTAAAAAGACACAACATAAGGTAACAAAATAAAAAACGTCAAATGATCAGTCAATCAAAGAACACATATTATGCACCTACTATTTTCCAGCTACAGTGCTAGGCACTACGGGCATAAAACATGGTACAATGGAAAGAGTATTAGCTCTGAAAAAAGGAGACCTGGGTTCAAACTCTTCTTCTGACACTTCCTCTGTGACCTTGGTCAAGTCACACAACCCTCCTTAGGTTTCAGTTTCTCCATCTGTAAAATGAAGAGGCTGGGCTAAATACTTTCTAAACTCTCAACTTTAGGTCTGTGATCTTAAGAAATAATCCCTGACCTCAAGGAACTAACATTCCAACATATGTGATGAACAATGAAAAAAATGCATGGTTTATCTTTTAGGGGTTGGAGGTGGGTGAGTCAGGAATGTCTCATTTGGAATGGGGTACAAAAGCAGGCTTGAAGGGAAACTAAGTGTTCTGAGATGTAGAGGTGGGTGAGGAACAAGAAGGCAAGGAGAGAGAGAATGGAGTGGTCCATAGGAGTCAGCTCAGCTGCTCCGTAGAGTATGTGCAAGGAAACAATACAGATTAAGACTGGAAATATGGGTTGGAGCCAGTTCAGGGGAGCTATTAAATATTTGGTCCTGCAAACGCTAGGGAGTCACTGAAGTTTACTGAGCTGAGGAATGATGGGGTGAGACAAGAGCTTTTGGAATATCACTGTGGCAGCTTTGTGGGGGATGGATGAAGCAGGAAGGAACAGAAGAACGGTGCTGGTAGAGGAGTCTCAGCTATGGATTTGGATTCCATTTATTCCCTATGTGATTCACAGGCAAGTGAGCTAACCTCCAGGACCCTCCCAGTTTCTTTATCTTTAAAATGAAGGGGTTGGACCAGAAGGTGTATGGAGGTACCTACTAATTGCATCAATCAATCAATCAATCAATCACCATTTATTAAGCCCCTACTATGAGCCTTCAGGCACCGTGCTAAGCATTGGGAATTCGAAAAGAGGCAAAAGTCAATTCTTGTCCTCAAGGAACTTCTGATGCTATGATTGGAGAAGGGAGAAATTGGAGGCAGGGAAAACAATTGAGAGTCTGTTCTTGAGGGATGGTTCTCTGGGAGGGGGATATAGGGAGATATTTAGATGATGTGAAAAACAAAAGATATTAATAAAATATATATGTATGTATACACACAAATATGTATGTAATATAAATAAATGTATGCATATACATATAATATAAATGTATACACACATGTATACTCATATGTATATAAATATATGCATACATAATACAGATATACACATGTATGTATACACATAGATCTCTATATATCTATATCAGTGCAATAGTCCAGGTGAAGGGTAATAAGAATTCTCTGTGGTCAGAATTTTGACCTAGATGACTTAATAGCTTCTCTTGGATTTTATTGTACATGGGGACCATTGGCTCAGTGATTATAATGACGATCCTGGAACCAGGGCTTTGTTTTCTGAGCTCCCTCCAGGTTTTGTTATGACACAAACCAAGACTGCTCTCTCTGTCTCTATTTCTCCCCTCTCCTCCCCTCCCCTCCCCTCCCCTTCTCTCCCCTTCCCTCTCCTATCCTCTCCTCTCCGTCTTTCTCTCTCTCCCCCTTCCCTCCCTCTTTTCCTCCCTTTCTCTCATCTCTCTGTCTCTCTGTCGGTCTCTCTGTCTCTCTCTGTCTCTGTCTCTGTCTCTCTCTGTCTCTCTGTCTCTGTCTCTCTCTGTCTCTGTCTCTCTCTCTCTCTCTCTCTCTCTCTCTCTCTCTCTCTCTCTCTCTCTCTCTCTCTCTCTCTCTCTCTCTCTCTCTCTCTCTCTCTCTGTCTCTTGCCTCATCTCTGCCTTACCCACCAGTGCACCAAGCTGCTAGCTCTGCTGTAATTGGATTGTGTTGCCCATTGCCTTGCTTGCGGGCGGGGGCCAGACTGGCAGCTCTTATTCAGCAACACCTAAGCCGGGACTGAGCCTAATTAGTTACCTGTATGCAGTAAGTGCCCTTCTTCCTTGTTCCTATGGAACCATTTGCCCATGAAAAACCATCAAACACCCAAATCCCAGCGACTGCTGGCCTTTCCAGCTCTCGGGTTCAGTTCATAAATTTTGGTTGGGAGCTTAGGAAAAATAATCCTGTGATTCATGCCCTGAAGAGTTGGAGGGCAGTATTTTGGGATTTTGTAATTCCGAGGGGATTTCGAGAGGTGGCTGGGATGGAAAATGGCTTTGAGCTCCTGTGGCCTTTCTTTTCTCATGCAATTAGAGCGTGATGTCATTTGTTCTTTAAGAGTCTGCTGGGCTTTTCTAAGAAGTGAGAGATGGTGACCAAGAAACACCATTCATCCTTTGTTCTGAATGGTCACGGCTGATCTCCTGGGGTTGCTTGTCTCAGTGGATAAAGGGGTGAGCTAGCAGGATGGTTCCATGGAGTGGGCTGCTTGACCTTGAGCACGAGGCTTGGATTCAGGAGGTTTGAACTGGGAGGCAGCGGGCTACAGAGGGAAAAACAATGACGTTCTTGGTGTGACCTTGTGCAGATCACTTAACCTGTTTGACATTGTTTCTTCATCTCTAAAATTGAGATTGTGGGAGGGCTCACTGACCTCTAAGTCACTTCTGTCTCTAGATCTATGATGTTATGAGGCTGCCTTCAATACTTACTGGAGATTCTGGGTAAGTCACTTAACCTCAGGATCCCTCAAACAGCTCCCTAAAACTTACTGAGATATTTAAGCGTTGGAAATTCACCGCACTGAGGACATCACAATGGGATCTCACCCTGTTACTGGGATCTTCACCATAGCAGAGACAGCTACAAGCAGTCTGGGAGTAGAGGGTTGTTGAGAGGATCAAGTGAGATAGTACTTGTCAATCATTTAGCATAGTGACGTAGAGTAGGAGCTTAATGAAGGCTTGTTTCCTTCCTATCTTCCTTATTCCCTTCCCTCTCCTTCCTCCCTTCCTTCTTTATTTCCATCCATCCATCCATCCATCCATCTATCTGTCTATTTTCCCTTTTGGTAATGTGTAGTAACCTACTTTGTACCTACTACGCAACTCCAGGCAGGCTGATGCTAGAGGAAACTAGATGTGGCAGGTTTGGGGAATTACTCTAATAAACTCAATGTCACTATCTAGGTAACACATTCATAGACATGACCTATTCATTAGACAAAGAGGGAGAAAATAAAAGTCCTTTACCTATTGGCAGGTGACTTTAATGTCAAACTTGAAAAAGGCTGGAAAACTCCTTATGAATCTTCAGATCATATTCTCTGTTCTGTTACTCTAAGCTTTAATAAAATGGGACTATATTCTTTTCATGTGATGCTGACCAGAGAGGGAGAAAAGTTTCATGGGGATGAAGAGAAATCATCTCTGGTTTTCACCTGAATACACACCCCTAATCATTAAGTCGATTTCTTCAGCCTCAGCTGGGCACATTAAGGTTTTAAATGAGGTCATTTTTTACAGCTGGGAAAGTTATGGTGTTTTCCCTCATTTGTTTCTCAGTTTCTTTCATTTGAACAACTTCCCAATTGAGTATATAAAAGTTGAGGTTGGCTCATGGAGGATGCTTTCACAGGGGGAAATTTTTCACTTTAATCAGCTTTTACTTAGGTATATCAAAGGTTTCAAGGCAGCTAGGTGACAAAGTCTATAGAGCTCTGGACTTGGAGTCTCGAAGACCTAAGTTCCAATCTGGCCTCGTTTTGTGAGCCTGGATAAGTCACTTAACTTTATACAGGCTGTTTCCTCATTCTTTGTCTCTCTGTCTTTGTTTGTGTCATACACACGCGTGCGCTCACACACACACACACACACACACACACACCCTTTATATGGCCAGAAGTTTGCTTAACGATTAGGGGTGTGTATTCAGGTGAAAATCAGAGATGATTTCTCTGCAACCCCACGGAACTTTTCTCCCTCTCTGGTCAGCATCACATGAAAAGAATATAGTCAAATTCTATTAAAATTTAGAGTTACAGACCAGAGAATGTGATCTGAAGATTCATAAGGAGTACTCCAGCCTTTTTTAAGTTTGGCATTAAAGTCACCTGCCAGTAGGCAAAGGACTTTTATTTTCTCCCTCTTTGTCTAATGAATGGGTCATGTCTATGAATGTGCTACCTAGATAATGACATTGAGTCTATTAGAATAATTCCCTAAACCTGCCACATCTAGTTTCCTCTACTATCAGCCTTGCTAGAGTTGAGTAATAGGCACAAAGTGGATTGCAACACATTACCAACAGGGAATTAAGCCCCTGAAATGGAGTATAAGAATGTGTTTCAACCATGTCTGACTCTGTGATTCAGAGTGGGATTTTCTTGGCAAAGATACTGGAGTGATTTACCATTTCCTTCTCCAGCTCATTTTACAGACGAGGAAACTGAGGCAAACAGGATTCAGTGACTTGGCAAGGGTCTCACAGCTAGTAAGTGTCTGAGACAGGATTTGAACTCAGGTCTTCCTGACTCTAGGCTAGGCACTCTATCTATTGTGCTGTATTGCTGCCCTTTGTATAAGACAGCATCAAGAAATTGTGAGAGACAAAAAGATGGGCAGTTCTTGTGGAGAGGGTCTTTTATCCAGAAAACTGATGATCTGCATTCCCTATTAGTTGTTAGAAGTCATCAAAGCTCCTATCAAGGGTTACCCTTTATATAAAGTCTTTTGTGACCTGCAACCTTCCCCTCCAATTAACGTGTTTTTGTTTTTTATTTTGTATATGTTTATGTACATATATATACGTATATATGTGCCTACACATACATGCATACATTGACATATACACTACTTGGCAATATGTTTCATTTCACTTTGTACCTATTTACAATTATACTTTGTACCTATTATACAATACAACTCCTATTATACAATTCAAGGGGCTCACATTTTAATGAGGGGAAGAACTTATATGAAAGGCTTTGGATGTGATTCAGAAGGAAAGACTCCATGGTCCTTAAGGTTCAGTGACAAAGCAGATGGTGGATGTTGGGTCTTCTTTAAAGTCATTTCCATTGATAATGCCATATCTCTTTCTGATGATGAACTATTTGATGGTGCCAAGGATGCTGGTGGTAAGAATTTCCTGTGCTCAAGTGGTGGTTATAAGCCTTTGAAGGCAATTGCCACCATGTTGCATTTCCACTAAGCTCGTCCCTCTGAGTTATGGTCAATTTCCATCAGAGTCTGGGGGAATATGGCAGCAGTGGTTGACCTGCCTAGCCCATGCTTTCTTTTTCAGGGAACCTTGCTGCTTCAGTTAGGATGACCTTGATGGTTGGTTAGCAGTTGGTGAGGGTGGTGATGGAGAGGATGGTGGACCACAGGGCTTGCTGGATGATATCTATGGGTGCCAGACTTGGAGTAGGTAGTTAATTTTGCCTCTGTGTCAGGGTATTCAGTCCACAAAATTGTGTCTCCATGTTTGTGGAGGTATATAACCTTACTGGGTTTGTCCTTAGAGATACAGAGACAAAACAAAGCAATCTTTGCCCTCAACACATATATTTAGAGAGATAACACATACCCAGCTAAATAAATACAAGGTATTTACAAAGTAAATATAAAGTATGTTTTTGGTGGGGGGAATTCATAATAACTGGGTAAAGCCAGAAAGGTCTCATGTAGGAGATGGCACAGGGGCTAAGGTCTGAAAGGAACTAGGAATTGCAAAAGGTGGAGGTGAGCAGGAATTGCATTCTGGGTATGTGGGACAGTCTGTAAAAAGGCATGGGGATAGAAATGGAATGTCGTATTTGAGAAACAGCCAATTGGTTTTGAATGTAGAGAGTGGAAGGGTGAAGATGTGAAATAAGTCTGAAAACATAGGTTGGAGACAGGCGGTGAAGGCCTTTAAATACAAGTACAAAATATTTGTATTTTATCTTGGAAGCAATGGGGAACCATTGATACTTTCTGAAAAGAGAGTCACATTCAGATATCTGTTTTAGAAATGCCCACACTGATGAGATCACACTAAGACAGTCCTCTAGGAGATGTGTTGTCTGGCTATGTGATTTGTCCTTATTGAGAGGATGAGCACTAGCCATGCAGGTAAAGATAACTTATGTGATATTCAAGGCCTTACAAGTGACATGCTAAAAGCTTGCATAACTCGGGAAGTGTCTTGTAAAGATGCAGGGACATGACTCATGCAATAGTGTAAAGAACACTGGCTCTGGGTTTAAATTCCACCTCTGATGCTTACCATCTATATTTCCTTGTCCATTTAACTTCTCTAGGCCCTAGTTTCCTCATCTGTAAAATGAAAGAGTAGAGATCCTTTATAGATCTGGGATCTTTTATATTGGTATACTGATCTGTGGCCTAAAATAAATCCTGGTTTACATGTAACTGGAAAAAATGAAATATAAAAAAATAAATTAAATCCCTGGAAGAACTAATGACTGGATATGGATCTGTTTAATGGTGACTGGGATGAACAGAATTATGATATTCAGTGGTTTCAGTTGTGTCCAATTCTTTGTGACCCTATTTGGGATTTTCTTGGCAAAGATCCTAGAGCAGTGTTTTCTTCTTCAGTTCATTTTGCAGATGAGGACACTGAGGCAAATAGAGTTAAATGACTTGGTCAGGGGCATTTAGCTAGTAAGTATCTAAGGCCAGATTTGAACTCATGAAAATGAGTGTTCCTGGTTCCAAGCCCCGTACTCTATGCATTATGGCACCACCTAGCTGTCTTAGGTGCTGGGGCATTGAGGAGTTAAATGCCTTGTCCAGGGTCACAGAATCAGAATGTATCAGTGGCCACACTTGAACTGGGGCCTTCCTGGCTCTGACGTCAGTCATCCACCCATTATGTAATGCTGCCTCTCAATTAATAAGTTAATGTACATGAATGATTCTCTATTGTTGGTAACTCCCATTTCCCCCAGGGAGCTAATGTCCTCTAGACTCTAATCTTGGTGGTTTAAACGTCATTTGGAAGGTAAATTAATTTGACCTTGCTGGGGAAGCAACCTCCTAACATTCTAGTAAGATCCACTTAATCTCAAAGGTCCATATAAGGATTCAGCCTTCTAACTCTGAGAGCCTCATGTCAGAAGGGAAGCAGCTTTGGAGCAGATGGTCAGGCACCTCCCTGCTGTTCTATTGAGTTCCACCTTTCCTTCACCCTTGGAATCCATACAGACATCCTGTATTTCCCTAAGAGGCTTGGATTTCTCTGATGAGGAAGTAAACATGGACTTCTAGAGGGGTGACACCCTTCCCTTTGGATCCACACCATCCAAATAACTCATGGTAATTGTCCAGGCAAAATCCATGTCCCTTGTTCTCTTTTACTGTGGTTTGTGTGAGTAAAGACATTCAACTGTTCATATCCTTTGACAGAGATCTCCCTATTGAGCACATATAACCAAAAGCTTTGGAAGAGTTTAAATCTAGAGTGGGAAGAAATCTTGGAGACTATGTGGTCCATTTTATAGATGATGTAACTGAGGCTGTTCACAGTCACATCGATACTAAATGCCAGAGGTGGAATTTGAAATGAAGTTCCCTAACTCTAAAGTCAGTATGTTATGGCATATGACAATCCAAGACAGAGAGATCTCATATATACCAAAATATTCATACAACTCTACTATAATTACAAAAATTGGTAATATATCAGATGTCTACTGATTGACTTGTTTTGGTTGACTTTTCTTCTTTGTTACAAAAAATGGTACCATTTCAGAGAGTAGGGTAGGATGAGAAGAAAATTTCCATGATGTGTCTGTATATGTACACAGCTAAATCTATAATCTATCTATCCATCTATCTTCCCTACCTCCTCTCTCCTCTCCTCTACCTATCATCTCCATCTATCTATCTATCTATCTCTCTATCTATCTATCTATCTATCTATCTGTCTGTCTGTCTGTCTGTCTGTCTGTCTGTCTATCTATCCATTCACCTTTCTTTTTTCCTTCTTTCTTTCTCTCCTTTTGTTTTTCTCTTCCTTCCTTCCTTCCTTCCTTCCTTCCTTCCTTCCTTCCTTCCTTCCTTCCTTCCTTCCTTCCTTCCCTCCTTCCCTCCTTCCCTCCTTCCTTCCTTCCTTCCTTCCTTCCTTCCTTCCTTCCTTCCTTCCTTCCTTCCTTCCTTCCTTCCTTCCTTCCTTCCTTCCTTCCTTCCTTCCTTTCTGTCTGTTTATCTGAAAAGGTATCAACAAAACTTAAAAACAAGGCAAAGGAGCAGACTTATCTTTGTAACCAAGGTTTAAGAGTGACAGACGCCCGCTGTGGCAGGGCAGCCTGCTTGCCCTCAGTCCCCATGAGATTTAAATTTTGAACTTCATGAAACGTGTGGAAAGTTTATTCAGCCCCAAATAACCAAGTCCCGAATTTAAACAAAAACAAGCTCAACTTTAAAAAACACAGAAAAATATGTGAGTCATGAACAAATTCCTGTTTCCATTCTGACTCATTTGACAGCAGAAACATACCCTACTTAGAAATTCGGAAGAAATGGCCCCATTATGTGAACCCTGCCTCTTGGCTTCCTGGGACAGTTGGAACTATTAAAAGAGCTCAGTAATGATAGCAAATCTTGCACAATCATCTTGGGAGCTGTCAGAGAACTGGCTCAGAATAACATGGCAACATGGATGATAATCTTGTCATTTGCTGAAGGAGGATTTTTAGTTAGCAGATCACGTTCAGAGTTAAACACTGTATGTACCCATTAGAATGGCTTTGAGAATGAAAAGACTGAAAATGTAGTCATTTAAAAATCTGTTTCATTTTCCCCTCCACCTCATGGATTCAGAGTCTGTCTCCCTTTTCTGGAATACTCTGCCTCCCTCTGCCTCTTGGCTTTCTGGGATTCCTTCAAGATTCAGCTCAGATCTTTTTTGTGTGTTTCTTTTCATTTCCAGGAACTTCTATCTGTTCTATATATATATATATATCCTACATGTGCATAGTTATTTGCATATTGTCTTCTCTGCTAGAATGTAGGTTACTTGGGGCAGTGACTAAATTTTTGCCTTTTTTGTATCTCCAGTGCTTAGCATAGTGCCTGCTACATAGTAAATGCTTAATAAATATTTGTTGACTAAAGTAAAAGCTTATTAGATAGTTAAACTCCTTGAAAGTTCAATTATTTTCATTTCACTTCAGTTTCCTCATCTGTAAAATGACCTGGAGAAGGAAATGGCAAACTACTCCAGTATCTTTGTGAAGAAAGCCCCAAATGGGATCATGAAGAGTCAGACAGGGCTAAACAACTTATTCCTTTAAATAAGTTTTAGTTATTCTTCTTGCTTTCACATCACAATCATCTATAAATATACCCCCCCATTATTCCCTGCATTCTAGATAGAACTCCCAAGAAAAATGATTAAGCAAACCCAAAGAGTCCAGCCACCTCACGTATCAATTCTGCCTGTGTAGCTTCTTTGTGGAGAGGAGTGTTTTTGTCTGCTGTCTGAACCCATTATCTTTTTAAAAATTTTTAGAGTTTGACTTCTCATTCATGTTGTTGATGTCATGGTGCGTATTTTTCTTTTAGCTCTGCTTACTTCATCAGGTCACGAGTCTTCTTGTGTTTCTTTTGGATCCTTATGTTTGTCATTTCCTCCTACTAAAGTCAACAAGCTTTCATTGAGTGCTTATTATGGACCAGACACTGTGCTACAAATGTCAGCAATGTGGAGAACAGCAAAAAGAGCCTCTGCTCCCAAGGGGCTCCCATTCCAGTGGTGGAGGGAGGGAGACAATACAATTAACTTCAGACATTCACAATATAGACCGGATAAATGGAACATAACCTCAAAAGAAAGGGACTGGACAAGCATACATAGGTCACAGTTTCTTCAATTCACCAACTGATGACCACTCTTTTTTAAAAATAATTTTCCTTTAAAAAAATTATAGCTACCTTTTCTATTTCTATCATCTTTGTTTCCCACTATATCCCTTCCACTTCCCCCACTCAGAAGACTATCTCTTATACTAAGAATAAGAAAGAGAAAAAGACAGTTCAGGAAAAATAACCATATATCATGCTCCATTCTGATCACTTCCCACCTTTGCAAAGGAAAGATGAGATACCCTCCTTTTTAAAACAATAATGAATAAAAATATTTTCCCAGTATTTAGTGCTTTTTTTTTCCTCTCTCTTGGTAAGTCTGTCAAGAATGAGAAGTGAAGTAAGAAGAGAACTTTGATCACCATTTTAAATAGTATTTTATTTTTACCAATTACATGTAAAGATAATTTTTAACATTCAATTTTGGATTAAATTTTGAGTTCCAAATTTTCTCCCTTCCTCCTCCTTTCTCCCTCCATAAACTGGTAAGTAATGATTTGATGGTCATTGTTGAAAGGGTTAAGCAAATCCACTTAGGAGACAATTGTACACAGAAAGAAATAATAGAATGAGGCTAATTTCAAGATTCTGCCCAAAGATTACCTTCCTGCAAAAAGCTTTTCTCTGTTCTTTTGGCTGACAGTGTCTTCCTCTATAGGGTTACCATGAATCTACTTTTTATGACTCATCAAAACCTATATATACATATCCTGTCTCACTATTCCCCTCCCCACTTTGTTTTTATATTTAATGCTTAGCATGGTGCCAGTACATATTAGGTGCTTAATAAATGCATACTAATTGATTGATTGAAGAGAATAGTTGAGTCTGTGGCCCTTGAAAATACTAGGCAATATTACTCTCTGATGGACTGAAAATAAGCCTTTTTGTGTTCTGTCAGGGGTAACACTCTAAGTTCATTAGAAAAGTTGTCATCATGACAAAGTGCTCTTGTTAAATTTGAAGAATATTGGAAAGCAGTCAACAGGAGACATGAAAGGCAGGCAGCGTACTAGTCAACAGGTATTTACTAGACAGCTACAAGGATTCTTAAAAATAGAAAATATAACAAGAGAATTTTCTTCGATGACAGAGGTTTTCCTTAGACAAATCCCTCCCTTCCCACTCACTTCCATCTTTTTCATCTAAGGAATTACACATCCCACCTTTCATTCATGTTGATGTTAAGAAAATTCTCCCAATGATTTTTTTTGTGTGTGTGCATTAGTAATGTCCAACTCTTTGTTTCCCAGTTTGGAGTTTGCTTGGCAAAGATACTGGAGTGGTTTGCCATTTCCTTCTGCAGGTCATTTTACAGATGAGGAAACTGAGGCAAACAGAATTAAATGACCTGCCAATGACTACATAGCTAGTAAGTGTCCGAGATCAGATTTCAACTCAGGTTTTCCTGACTCTGGGGCTGGCGTTCTATCTACTGAGTCACCTGGCTGCTCCATCCCAATGATAAGCATAAAACAGAAGAATAAAATGTTTTACCTCAGGAAATACTGAGTTCCTTGTTACTAGAAGTCTCCAAGAGAATAATGATGGTACTTAGATAGTATTTTAAAGTACTTTGCGAACATTTTCTTTTATTCTCATGACTCTGTGAGGTAGATGGTGCTATTATTTAACCTCATTTTACAGATGATACTGAGGCAGACAGAGATTGAGTGATTTACCCAGGGTCACACAGCTAGTAAGTGTCTGAGGCTAGATTTGAATTCAGGTCTTCCTGACTCCAAGTCTAATGCTCTAGTATCTGCACAGCCTAGCTGCCTCTATTAAAGGAGACTCAGTGACCACTAATTGGAGATGTTATAGAGGAGGTCTTTATTTGGCTATAGATTGGACTGAGGTCTCAAAGGAAGGGTAGAAGAAGCCAAAGGCAGAAATAGAGAGTGTTATGGGTATGTGTTTGGTGGGGGGTGTTGCAAAGATAGGGAGCAGCATAAGCCAATTTGAAGAAGAGGAAGGAAAATATGTATACACACATTCTCTCCCCTGTTAGAATGCAAATATCTTAAGCTGAATGATAGCTTTGTTCTGCTCACATGGCAGAGTGGATAGAGAACCCACCTGGGATCTACGGAGACCTGGGATCGAGCCTGTCCTCTGACACATACATTCTCTGTTTTTCAGGGCAAATCACTTAAGCTCTCAGAGTCCTAGAAAACTCTCTAAGGGAAGGTGCTAACCTGCATTGGGAGAATGAATTTCCTCATCCTAGGATTTCTTGAATCATGGTAATCATAGAAGAGTAGCCAGAACACTCTATGGCTCCCTGCTCCTGGGCTTATCTCCTGTTATATGACTATGGTACCCTTAGGATCTAAACTGTGCTCAGTCCTGAGTCCTGCTGGAAGTCTGTAGCAGGCCGGCTAGTACAACACTATTAAAATCCCACCTTTCTCATGCAAAGGCTTTCTGGGCTAATTTTGAGAAACTTTCCTCTTTTGCTACTGTCCATGTTCCCTATCTGGTGATACTGCCACAGCAGGTCATTTGTCTGAAAACTGGGCATCTCCCAGTGTGCTGCCCTGTGGGATGGCAGTGAGAGGGAGCCTGCATGCATCTCAATCCCTCACTGGCCTGCTGTTCATCCATCCATGCCCTCCTGCATGGTGCCTGACCGAGGCCCACCCAAAGCCTTTTTCAACCCTCTGGGCCTTGTTTGACTTCAAATTTGCCCCACATTTTTATGGCATCCTGATTCTAACAACCTGGTAAGGTGTTAAATTACCTTTAACATGTTGCTATGTCTTGTGATTCCTTTATGAAATTGGAACAAGTTCCTTGACTTAATTAGAAGGATAGTCTGCCCATTGGCCAAGAAAAATTGTCTATGCCTTTGGAGGCCTTAAGATAGCTAAACCTTCCATCCCTGGCGTCAGTCTTTGCTGTTCAAGAGTTTGAGTCAGTTCAGGTTGGGACCATACTTGTGGAAGAAACTCTTGAACCTATATAAGATGGTAGCAGGGTAACAAAATGCTTTCTTCCTCATCTACATTTATCAAATCTCTGCTGAGAGTGGGGAGTTATTGAACCATTAGTCCATTGGAGAAGAGATTGCTAACCTTTGCATTCCTTATGTATACCTAACCCAGCTCAAATTTAGAATTAGGGTTGACTAGCTGTTCCCCTCAGCTTGGCATGGCCAGATCATAGATAGCAAAAAACTGGAGAAATGAATGTAAACTTGGTGCAGCTAGAAGAACTGTAGATCTCTGAGCAAGGGCTTATAGGAAGGAAGATATAAAGGAATATAGGATGGAAGAGGTATTTAAGAATAAGCTCTTTGACAATATTATAAGGGAAAGATTGAAGAGAACAGAGGTCAGAGGCAAGGAGACTAGCCAGAAGGCTTTTATAATACTCCAGGCATGAAATAAGGATGTTCTAGGCAAAAATGGTGGCATTTTGAAGGACAAGGGAAGTATAAATCTATCTGACTTAGGCTTGGGGGAAAATTGGTTAAAAGAGATTGTTTATCCTTCCTTCCTGAAGAGGACCATGACATCAGGGAGGTGATGCCATGACTTGCAAGTGAATTGGATTTAAGTGAGGGAGGGGTGTGCAAAGTCACCAGCCTCGCTGTCTCCTCTGGGGTCTTTGGGGTTCAGACATAGATCAAGATGCCTAAAGATGGCCCTGGATGCAGTGAGAGACTTTGGCCTTTTTAAATTAAGGTCTTTTCCCAGGTCTGAAACAACACCCATTCAGTATTTAAGACTAGGTAAGAAATGAGGCAAAAATTGACCTCTCTTACTTACTAAAAAAAGAAAATATCAATCTGGGAGGGGAAGACTCTGAAGGATTCCGGCCAGGATAGTAGCAATTGCTATTTAAAACCTGTTAAAGGAAATGAAAGAGAAAGAATAGCCTAAAATACTTTAGTATTCTTAGCCTAGAAGGTGGTGGGGAAAGGGGGGTCAACTTTTGGATGGATATGAGTTTAGTTTTAGGGACGGAATAGAGAATTTCATAATGGAAGCAGTAGTTATCAGTATCAGAATTAGTAGAGGTATCTTCTTGGTACAGTGGATGGAGTGTTAGCCTTGGAGTCAGGAAGCCCTGAGTTCAAATCCTGCCTCAAGATGTGTGATCCTGGACAAGTCAAGTTATTAGCATGAGAATTGTAGAGGCATCTACTTGGTTCAGTGGATGGAGTTCTAGACTCGGAATCAGGAAGTCTTCAATTCAAATCCTGCCTCAGATATTTACTTGCTATGTGATCCTGAATAAATTACTTTACCTCAGTTTCTTCATCTATAAAATGGGTATAATAGTAACACCTCCCTCCTGGGGTTGGTGTGTGGATCACAGTAGATAACCAAGGTTGGCACTTTGGAAAATTTTCAGTGCTTGCTATAATAGTAAGTGACATATAGTATTCAAAGGTTTTCAAAGTATATTCCCTATATTTTCTCCTTTAATCCCTATAGCTCTACTATAAAATAGGGGCTATATAATTATTATGTCATGTGGGATTCAAACCCAGGCCTCTCCATATTTTGTGTCTAGTTATTTTCCTATTACCCTACTGTTTTTCAAAGTGTATTATGGGTTGTTTAGTTCAGTTCCCCCATTTTGCAGATAAAATAGATTAAATCCCTTCATTTTACAAAACTGAGATCAAATGACTTGTCCATGATTTGTGGCAGATTCCAAATAATAGCCCAGATCCCCTGACTTCCACTCCAAAAGAGTTTTATTTCTGTTGATTTCATGATAACCATAGATATCCAACTGGAGGCAATCTGTAGGCATTTGGAAATCTGGGACTATAGTGTAGGTGGGAGGTCAGGGTTGGCCATGTGGACTTGTGAGTCATCTGGCTGGAGATGGTACTCAAAGCCTTGAGCGTGAATGAATCCTTTGAGGGAGGAAAGAAGGGAGTGTTGAGACAGAAAATGGCCAAACAGCTGTGGAGAGTGTTATGGGAGACATCCATAGTGAGAGGGTAGAAAGAGAAAGGGGAACTAAAAAAAGAAAAAATAAATACAAGAGTAGATAAAGTTACAAGAAAGACCCAATATTTTTTAAGTCATTGGGGAAAAAAGGGGAAAAGGATAGGTGTGATATCCCTGGTACTAATTGAATGTGAGGGCTGCAGATGAGAAAGAAGGATTTGGCAAGGAACCTTTTGGTTAAGAACACAGTGTCAGAAAACAGAATTTGGATTTCTGGGACATGGCCAAAGATATGGGAATGATAGAGAAAGAGTAGACTTAACTAACAAGGGTCAGTAACAAGATTTGCCTGGAATCTTGCAACTCTGACAGAGTATGTTAAACTAAAAATGAAGGGGAAGGTGAAAACTACTCACATGTGTGTCCCACAGAGGATAACAGGCAACATAGGAAGAAGAATATTCTTGGAGAGGAATAGTAATTCTTAGGGAGCAATATCTAAACAAAAGGGAAGTAATAAAAAAAGGCTGTCAAAAGAATTCTACTCAAAAGCTGACAAAGTATGGATAAGAAACAAAACAAGTTACTGATCTTAATACAAGGAGATTCATTCATTCATTCATTCATTCTTCAGCCATCTATGTATCTAGCCCACAGGATACACTTGAAATTTAGGAGATGACTTATGACTAGGATGTCGACACTGGCAGCTATTCCTTATTTTAAAGGATAGATTAGATAGAAAAGAGTGGTAGAGTAGTATTTAATATCAAGAAGACATACTCATGAAAGGTAATCCAGAGATAAGAAGACGATGCGTTATAAAGATTATTTGGGCAAAGACCAATAGATGGAGAAGCAAAGGAATTGTGGAGAGAGTATGCTGTAGACTTCCTGAACAGAAAGAGGAAATAGATGAAGTGAGTTAGGGAAACATCACAAACCTGAATGTAAGCGTGGTGAGGAATTCATTGGGACACAGAGTGTTTCTCTCTCTCTCTCTCTCTCTCTCTCTCTGTCTGTCTCTGTGTCTCTGTCTCTGTCTCTCTCTCTCTGTCTCTCTCCTCTCCTTTTCCCCCTTCTCTTCTCTTCCCTTCCTTTCTTTTCTCTCTCTACCTCTTTTCTCTCCCCTCCCCTCCTCTCCATCCCTTCCTCCTTCTCCCTCTTCCCACTCCTTCTCCCTTCCCCCCTCCTAAAAGCCAAGCAGATAACTTCTTGATAAACTTTAATAAAATTTGAATCCTTATTCTAATGAAAAAAGAATTGATTGCTAGAATAGGAATGACAGGAACCTTGGGAATATTTGATTGCTCCAACTTAGAGTTCAATCTAATATAGATAAGGAGAGGAAAGTCAGATATAATTTGCTATGCACTAGAGATCAGGAGAAACAGATAACAAAGAGTTCAGAGAAAGGATAAGTAGAATCCCACATCCCAACATTCCAGTGTAATTTTGTTTGCACATGTGTTATGACAGAAAAGGAGACACTTCACATCCTGTGGGGAACTGAGATTTTTTAAACTTTTAGTGTAATGACACAAAGAAGGAGTTTATACCAATGAAGAATGGTTTGTGAACTTCTGAGGAATTTGGAGCTTTGTGCTATGGAGACTGTTAAATAATCAGCCCTTCAATCTCTTCTGTTAAACATTCATCCTTTTTTCTTAATGATTGAATTAATATTTTCAGGATATGTGACTTTGGGTTATGGCTTGAGCTTTTTCTCTTTTCAGTATTTCATTCCCTCCTTCAATTTCTCATCTTTGTTGAATAATCTTATATTAGTCAAATATCTTTTCCCTTATACTTGAAGATAGTTTTCTTGGCTATTTATAGATTCTGGTTTTTTTTGTCATTAAAATTGTTAAATTTAACTATAATATGTCTTAGAATCTGAAGGTCAAGTTTCTTTTCCTTTTTTTCAAGAGATTACATTTGGATTCTTTTGACTGATATTTTGCTTTCAGTGTTCAGAAACTCTGGGCAGTTTGCTCACATGAAGTCCTGCATAATCGTATAAAGCTATTTTTGATTTCTCATATTCTTAAATTGTCTCTGTGCATCCTGCCTGCAAGGTTAGTCACTTTGGCTTGTATGAAATTAAAGTGTTTTCTTGATCAGTTTTTAAAATTTTATTCTGCCATATTCTTCTTTAGTATATTTGTATCCTAAATTTGATGATATCTTTCACTTCTTTATGGAAGCTCTCCCAAAAGTCACATATCCTGAAAATATTAATTCAATCATTAATGAAAAAAGGATGAATGTTCAACAGAAGAGATTGAAGGATTGATTATTTAACAGTCTCCATAAAGAAGGGGATTCTCTCTCCCCTCTCTTTTCCTATTCTGTTAATTGCATTTTAAAATGCATCGAGAGTTCTAAGTTATATTCATTCTTCTTTTATGGATTTCATTTCTTTTTGAACTATTGAATATTCAAATATTTTGAACTATTTTTGAACTATTCTGTGATTTCTCGCACTTTCTATTTTCATGTGTAATCTTTGGAGTCCACAAGATCATTTCATTGGGTGTTACTTGGTATGATTATTATTTTTTTTGTCTGGTAAAACGTGTTAAGAGAGCTTTGTAATCTCTTATGCCTGGATATAGGTCTCCTTCTGGTTTGGGATTTTTCTGTTTTTTAGGATCCCCTGGGTCTGCTTTTGCTCTGGATTTTTTAAAAAGGTCTTTTAACTATTGAAATATTTGGTGTTTTAGACTTTAAAAATGTTTCATGTCATGAACTTTTTTACTCCTCTTTTGTATATACTCCACCATGACTGGGTTGTAAATTTACCTGAGCCTCCTCTCATGTTAGGTGATTTCAAGTGCACTGGCTTGGCTTCCTGACCTTAGAAGGCTCTTAGTGGCAGGTCTCAGCTGAATTTCAATCCGCTGTCTTTCTGATTTGGTGGAACTACTCATGCTACTCTCCACTAGTTAAAAATTTTAAACTATGATGCTTTCCAATTTAATAAATGTTTTTTTTATTTACTCAATTCAGTTTTGAATACCAGATTGACATTTGGGAAGATTGAAACTTAAATGCTAAATTTCCACAAAAAAACCTTTCTATAATTAGTGGATGCTACTGAAAATGGCTATTATGATGTAATAAGCAAAGCCAATTATATAATTTTCTCCTTTGGATCTGCCTACCCTTGTGAAGGATCTTTTCCTACTTTTATAACCTCTAAAACAAAATGTCATAATAATCTGAACTTAGAACCAGATTTTCAAATTGCTGTGTCACAAAATGTTAAGTCCAGATTTTAAAAAATAATGCATCTTTAATCACATTGCTCTCAAAGCTATTAATGGTAATCATAACATCATTTTAGTGCAAGGAAAGTGTTTTGTTATATCAATAACTTAATACAAAATATTAAAATTATTTATTCCAACTATCTCATTAAACATTTTTTGTTTCATTATATGTGTTAATTAGTATAATAATATCAAATGTTTTGTAATACCTTTCTTCTATTATATGTACAGTACTTATATATATATTATTATGGATCAATATAGTATTATTATATGTTTTACACTACATGCTTACATCTTATAATATGCACAGCATTGCTTTATACTTTATAATGTACATATTAATTAGCATAGTGGTATATCTAAATGTCTACATATGTTTGCTACAGTCTAGAACTGTGATTTCATTAGTACAGAGAGCTATCCTAGTGAGGAAAGTCCTTCTACCAATATGGATCTGCATCTTCTATCTAACTTACAATCTTAGAGAACTGTCTAGTGAACCAAGAGGTTATGTGACCCTGGAGCTAAAGAGCCATTTTGCATCAGAGCCAGGGCTTAGAATCCAGCTTTTCCTGACTTCAAGACCTGTTTTCTAGCCACTATGCCATTCTACCTTTGAGAACAATATACCCAAATATGTTTATATTAGAGATACATTCTCAACACTTTTTACCGATTAGAATGTGCTCAAAAAAGTTTGAAGACCACTGTTCTAAAGAATAATGTGGGAGGCCACCACTAGACTAGGTCTGAGGACTGTTACCTTTGTCTTCATATTCACGCATTCCCAGTGCTGAAATTAAACCCTGCATACAGTTGGCTCTCAACAACCATCTACGACACAAATCAATTTTGAAATTACTAAGTCGTAGACAAATTAATGAAAAAAGCCAAGTCATATCTTGAGGTTCCTGTCGATTAGTGTTTTGCATTTTGGAAGGCCTGGTGAATGAATAAATTTTAATTCTTTCCACTGGAGAAATATTATGATTATTTTTAATTCAGTCATTTTTTCAGTTGAGTCCAATTCTTTGTGACCCTGTTTTAGGTTTTCTTAGCAGAGATACCAAAGTGGTTTGTCATTTCCTTCTCCAACTAATTGGACAGATGAGGAAACTGAGGCAAACAGGGTTAAGTGACTTGCCCGGAGTCATCTATCTGAGACTGGATTTGAACTCACAAAGAGGAGTCTTCCTTACTCCAAGTGAGGCACTCTATCTACTGCTGTTTCTTCATCTTGTTCTTCTGGTTCTTCTCCTTCTCCTTCTTCTATTGGAACAAGAAGACTGGACAAAAATGTACAGAAAAAATATTCAGAAGTAAATGAAGACTTTCCCTTGGTCTAACTTTTCCTGTTGCTGAGCCAGGAATGGGTTCTGTGGTCACATATAGTCTCATGTGGGCCAACCTGAGAGAAATAGATCGACAGTGCCATCAGATCCACATTACTAAACAGGCTCATTATCCAGCGACTGTTTTACTGGGAAATAAGCAAGGTGCTGAAAAGTGCTCTAATGGACTTAATCAGGCCAGAACTAGGATCAAAAGGAGTCTTCTTACAAATCTTCCAAAGCCCCGAGCTCCTCTTTGCAATCACAGGCTAAATGGGATATTGAATTAGTTGCAGGGAGAGATGGAATTCATACCATTCAACTGAGCCAAGATCATTACTATCTCAAATGAGGCTGAAATGGTTCTGACCTTTGAAAAATGAATCATCTAGTATATCAGTTGAAATGGAAAGCAAGGGCATGGGGATAGTTGACTGAATAAATTTTGAACCATGTATAAAATGGAAAGTTTTTTTTCCTTGGAGGAGAGATGATGTATGAATTTTCCCTATGAAGTTTTACAATAATGATAAACTCATGCTTATAGAATGCCTGCCACCTTTAAGAAGCTCTAATGCTTTGAATAAGTATGCTGCAAGATTGAATTTTGTGTGTACTGATGACCAAAGAAGGCAATCAACTGTAACATCATAGGATCATGGCGTATAGAGCTGGAAGAGACTCTAGAGACCATTGAGTCTAAACTCATTTTAAAAATGAGAAAATTGAGGCATAAAGTCAAATGACTTTCCCAAGGTCACACATCTAGTAAGTGGTTGATATAAGATTTGAATCTAGGCCTTCCTGACCTATCCGTCCTAGCACATCGAGTCTCAAATGGCTTGCCCTCTCAAAGGTTTTAACTCAGGACTTCAGAACATGAAGTTGACATGTTGCCTACTATGTGCTAAGGAATCCCCTAAGGGTTAAAGAGGGCCAGTCTTGGAGTCAGGAAGACTTGAGTTAAATTCTCTGACATATCTTACCTGTGGCATTCTAGGCAAGTCGACTGATTTCTCTGTAGTCCCAGGGAATTCCATATAATGATGCTTTTTACCTTGGGGAGTTGGGTTTGTGAATCGACTCCAGGGTTTCCATGAACTTGAATGGGGAAAAAAATGACATCTCTAATGGAAATTTAGTATTTCCTTAAAAATACAATTCTGAGAAGGGATCTTCACCAGACTCTGTCAAAAAGGCCACAAAAGAAGTTAAGACCCTTGGGTCTATGAATTGAAGAGCAGGTGTTAATTTGTATGGGTAGAGGAAGATTTTCATTGGGTGTTCCCTCCTTATACCAATCAAATTAGAGTCAGGACCAAAATGAATAAATAAATAGACAGCAATAAGAATAATACCACCAGTAATAGCATTTATTGTTATTATTAACAATGCTAATATTTTGTGGCATAGTGAATAGAATCCTGGATCTGATGTCAGGAAGAACTGAGTTCAAATTCTCTTCCAGACACTTACTACCTGTATAGTCCTGAGTAAACCACTTAACCTTTATTTTCCTCATTTGTAAAATGATGATGATAATAACACTTACCCTCCAGGGTGGTTATGAGGAGAAAGGGAGATAACATTTTTGAAAGGCTTTACAAACCTTTTAGCAATATATAAATGCTATCTATTATTACGTGAATGTTAAAAGTGATTTTATTCAGTGCTTTAAAGTCTCCCAAGCTTATTTTAGATAATTATCTTGTGTGAGCCTTCCAACAATACTGGGAGGTGGGAATTACAAGTCGATACCTATAATTATTATTTTAATAATTTATAATATATAAATATATAATTATATATAATTTATAATAATCTTAATAATTATATCTTAATGCATATCTAAATATCTTAATATTTAACTATTTGAACAACTTAATTTAAGAAAAATTTTATATAACATAACATTTTATGTATTAGATAACAATATATTAGATAATATATTTTCTATAAAATATAATATGTAACATATTATATAATATAGCCTATCATAGCATATAGTATAATAATATAGAATTTTATGTCTTTTATGTAGGTTATACAGCATACGAATATTTACAATGTATAGTAGTAAATATATTTACATAATGTTTACATAGATATTTAAGTTATACATAAGAGATATATAATATAAATATATGCTATATTACTTATAATATATACTATGTTATATAATATAATGTATTATATGGAACAATATCATATAATCATATACTATTCTATATTGTTATCTATTATATAATAATATAACTATATTCTGTTTTACATATATTATGCTATTTTATATAGCTATATGTAGGTTTTATATATGCTATAGTATATATAATATATTCTATATAACAATATAGAATAATATATTATTCTATATTATTTGTTCAGTCATTTCAGTTGTGTCCAGCTCTTTCATGACCCTGTTTGGGCTTTTCTTGGAAAAGATACTAGAGTGGTTTATCATTTCTTTCTCTAGCTCATTGACAGATGAGGAAACTGAAGCAAATAGGGTTAAGTGACTTGCCCAGAGTCACACAGCTAGTAAGGGTCTGAGGCCAGATTTAAACTCAAGAAGATGAGATTATAAAGTAATAATTTTATCTAAATTATTCTAATTTTATCAATGAGGAAACAGCTTTGGAGAAGCCAACAGCTTTGCTTCTGATCGTAGCAAAATTGTAAGGTTATCATAGATTTAGAGCTGGAAGGGACTTAGGGTTGTTTAGTCCCACCCATTTATTGTACAGATAAGGAACATGAAGGCCAAATGAGGTAAGTGATTTACCCAAGGTCACGTAGGCACTACAGATCAGAAGCAGGATTGGAAAACAACACCTCTGACTTCAGAGCCGGTTCTTTTTCTGCTGTTCAAGACACATACACACATATATGTATGCATGTGTTTGTATGTATATGTGTATATATATATATATATATATAGATAGATAGATAGATAGATAGATAGATATATGGAAGCATAAAGGGACTAGAGGGCTGATTACCAGATGACAAATCATCTTGACCACAGCACCTCCTGACGACTTGTCCATGAAGGTATGAAGGGAGCAGCCATGGTGAGGACATCATGAATCTTTTGTAATATTGTTGAAGTACAGAGTGATGAATGAGTCTCTGTGGCTATTTCAGTAACACCTCATTTATCTGGATGTTGCTTGGTGGGCAACCTCAACTGTTCAGAACACAACCCAAACTAGGATACGAACAAAAAGGAAATAAGAAAAAAAAGTCCTCCTGTCGCCAAAATAAATTCCGCAGAGTTCCTGCTCTTCATACAGTTCAGGCATTCAGAATGCAATGAGAACCGCAAGAATTCCCAGCTTCCAACTGAGGGAATCAAGGTTCTGTAGGAGAGGATATATTTGAGCTGAGTTTGGAAAGACTGGGAAAAATCTGATGGGTGAATATAGACAGGGAAGGACATGGGCAAATACAACAAGGCAGGAATATCCAGTCTGGGTCTACCTGAGGAGATACTAGAGGCTCTGCTTTGGTTAGTAATCACAGCAAACAACAAACTTTGAGGTTTGCAAAGCGCTTTATAAATATTACATTTAATTTCTCACAAAAACTCTGGGAGGTAGATACTATTAGTATTTCCATTTTACAGGTGAGGAAACTGAGACAGATTAATTAGCTTGTCCAGGGTCACATACCTCCATTTTTACATAAGAGGAAACTGAGGCAACAAGAGGTTAAGTAACCTGTTCAGAGTCACATGGTCAGTAAGTGTAAGGGGTTGGATTTGAACTCAGGTCTTCCTGACTCCAAGTCTAGCAATCTATATAATCCTCTAAGATTAGCAGGTCCATCTAGGTCAAATTCTCCTACCTATACTTTACAGAAGAAACTGAGGTCATGGTAAACTTAAGTGACTTGTCTAAGGTCACACAGATTTTATAGGTAGCAGTCTCAGGAATGTCTGACTCCAAAGCCAGCATTCTTTCCCTTGTACCATGTTCCCTTTTTCTGTCACCAGAATGTAGTCTATTTGCTTTGGAAAGCCTGTAAAGAGCCAGTTCTTCCTGATATGCAAATCTGAAGACCCATCACTGCATATGTGATCCAGATACATAACTAGCAATTATGATCCTCTTTGTTACTGTCCTATGGAAAAATAATATTATAAATGTGCTCAAATCTACTCTGTGGTTAGTGGATGACCTCATAGCACCAGTCTATGAGGAGGAGAATATGCTCCTGGGGGTCACAAAGAAGGGATGGAGGGAGGAGCTCATCTGATCTATAGCTCCTGTTGGGGAGGAATCATATCATCTGATAGCTCTCTAATTTAACTTATTATTCTTGCTAAGTAGTTTCTACACTGTCTCCTGAAGGAGTTAATATGTTGTCTGGAATTAGTTTAGTCACTTTAAAATAGCACAATCTTGTAAAATCATCACTTAAATATTTTTGTGCCCTTTAAATTTTGCTACCATGAGACAAAGCTCTAGTCTCTCTACCTTAGTTACATCTTGGACCTCTTTTTAAGTACTACTGTGAATCAAGATATATTTAGTATCCAACTCTATTGCACATGTCTCTGCATCAGCAAAGCAATATATTTCCGTACATAGAAGCATGCTTAAAAAATTTTTTTTTTGGTCACTCAGGATAGCATCTCTGATTTCTCACTGAAACTTGCTGAATGGTGTGATCAGCTACATCTATTTCAATTCCCACAAATGCCAAGAAAGGGCAGCCTAGGATAGGAATAACCAATGTTGCTATAAATTGGGTCAACATGGACAGGGATATGAGAAGCATTATATTTTAATTTATTTGACTTTGCCTCAGATTTAATACAATTTGAGCTTCACATGCTCAGGTCTAAATTAGAAGAGTCAGATGAAAAAGATGACAGATCAGAATGCCAAGCTCACAGCTTCCTTTGACAGTGGACTTAATCCCAAATGTACCTCAGGCAGAAAAGCAATCCACTTACCAGTCATTGAGAAGAAAAACTGAATCTAGGACAAAATTATTTTCCTCAAGACATAGTTGATGGTTTGGGAGTTTGAGCAATGGTATGGTGTGAGAAATGGTAGCTTTGTCATTTTTCATGGGAGCTTGGTCCCATGATGTAACTGTTCCTTCTTTCAGTGTCCCCATTTCAACATAGAGAACACGAATGAGACCAACTGTGAAGATTATAGTACAATAAAATTACAAAATTTTTTGTAGTGATAAAGTGCAAAATGAATCTACTCAAAAGCATTTTTCTAAATAGATTTTTATTGCTTTTTTAAAATATCAACAATTTTCCCCCTATACCCTTCCTCCTTCTTCCTTCTCTGATAGAACCATGCTTTATAACAAGTAATATTATTTTGGAAAAAAGAGCAGAGGATTAAACTGAAAATTTTAGCACAACCAATCAATACATTTAAAAAAGAATTTAATGTAAATATAATTTTCCATATCTGGGGGTCCTGCATCATGGAGGGGAAATGTTTTCTCATTTCTATTTTTGGGTCTAAACCTGTTCATTATAATTTAGCAGCATTTCTTTTCTATTGTTTTCTTGTTATTCTTTTTTCCATTTACATTGTTATAGTAATTCCATATATTATATATGTATGTATACATACATATATGCAAGGAGAAAAGGTTGTTAATTTCAATCAATCAACACTTATTAAGTACCTACTATGTTTGCAAAGGACTTTATATATGCAGGGAGAAGATGTTACTAACTTTGATCAATAAACACTTATAAATTACCTACTATGTGCTGGGGTAGTGTGCCAAGCACTGGGGATAGGAAAAGAGACAAAAGATAGTCTTTCCCCTTAAAGATCTTATAATCTAATGGTACCATATTGCTAAAACAGATAAAATTCATTTCCACCCTGATGAAGCATATCTTGGAAGCAGACTTGCAACTTGTCATAAAACGTGGCTAGAAGGGGTTGACCTAGGTAGTGTCTAAGTTTTCTTGCCATTCTCTATCTATGCTCCTATGATACATGATTAATCAGATTTGGCGGGGCAAGAAAGTTGGAGAAGATTAATTTGAGGAGACTGAAAATGATTTTAGCTGGGTTTGGGTGGCATCTGGGAAGGGCCATGAATTAATCTGGAATAACTTCAAGGAGAAGGGGCACAGTGGGGACCGTCTGCCAAATACCTGGAGGTGGGAGGCTGTAACATAACATAAGGGAAAAACTAATTGTCCAGTTTGGTGGGATCATATATGGTTTAATGAATAAAATTAGAAAAGTAAGTTGGAGCCAGTCTGTGGGAGATCTCAGAACCCCCCCAGGCTGAGCTTCTATTTATCCCATGGGCAATTAGGAGAGTTATTGAAAGGTCTGAGGAAAGAGTGATGCCATCATCTAGATCCATGCATTAGCAAGATTGTGTTGGCAGCTGTGCCTGTTAGAGGAGGTAGAGATTGGAAGATGGAAGAAGAAAAGGAGGCTGTTATCACAGTCCAGGAGAGGTGATAAGGACCTGGATCTGGGGGACAGCAATGTGAGTTGGACATGACTGAAAAGGCACTCAAAAACAGAGTTAGCATGGAGTAACGGATAGAACATTCATCCGGTAGCTAAAAGTCCTGGATTCCTAGGCTGCCTGAGATAGTTATTACTTGGGTGATACTGAGTAAATTACTTAACATCTCTGAGTCTCTATTTCCTCGCCTGCAAAACAAGGGAGGCAGTACTCAGTGTCCAAGCTCCCTTCCAGCCTTAAATCTATGATACCAAACAAAAGTCATCCAGCGTTTGCTTGGAGTTATATCATCTGAGAGAATTTTGAGGCTAAGTGGGGGAAAAATGCTCAAAAATGATGAAAGTCAGGGAGAGTAATTAGATTTGAGGAAAAGAGAAATAATTCAGTTGTGGATCTCTAAGCTTGAGGTGGCATTGAGGCATGCAAGTGGGAATTTCCTCTAGGCAGTTGGAGATCCGGCACCTGGATTTAGGGAAAGCTAAAAATATAGGAATCATCTCCTTGTAGATAAGAGTTGAAGAGGAAATAATAAGTAACGACGAGTTTTAAAATCCTGGAAAGTGAGGAAGAGGTCTCTTTAATTCGTATTCATGCTACTTAGACCCCAGCATTCTATTATTGAAATCTATGACTGAATTCCATTTCTTCATTAAACCTTTCATGACCACTTCTGTGCCTACTCATGCATCAAGAGATATTGAGATGCATTTCTTAATATCACTAACGACTGTTTTGGAAATAATTCTTCAAGGCATGATTTTTATCCCAAGATTTAGCATACCTTTTATCCTTCTCTCCTAAGCATACGTTTTGTACATCAGCTTCCAAAATCCCATTTGCAGATTTTGTCATTGCAGTGGGAAGAAATCCAACCAGGATCTGCTGGTGCATGTTTCTGTCTGCCAGCCGTGTGGAGTGATTGGCAAATCAAACAGCAGTGGCGTTATTAAAATTCACAAACCAGAGAATATCTTATGTGTAATACTAAGGAAAAAAAGCTGAGGGTGCTAAATATCCTTAACACCTTTTCTGACATTTTCTTTTCTTTTTTTAAAATTTCCACGACATTTCAAGCTTTAGAACACTGCCAGGAGCATATGGTTTTCTTGCAAAAGCATATGCTGACAAAGTAGAATATGTTTGGGTGGAAAAATGTGGCCACACTGTATCTAAGGTCCTTTAGCACCCTTGATGGGTTGATACTTCTATTTCTTTTCCCACTTCCTTGAGGATCTATTTTACTCACAATTCTTAGGAGATTATCACTTTGCTTCCCTCTCTTTCCTTTTGTTCATTTTTTGTCTTTATTCCTATTTGAAGAGTTGAATGTTCTCCACCGAACTATCTTGGTACCATCTTTAAAGCTTGGGGAGATAATTGGTCACATGATGATGGTTTTTGTTTCTCCTTCCTTCTTTCTCACCCATCTGCAAGCTGCTTTATTCTACCTTTCATCCTAAACATGGTCACTTATTTTTCAGAAATGAGAATAAATATTTTACTGAAGTCATAGGATCATAGACTTAGACCTGGAAGGAATCTGAGAGGTCATCTAATCCAACCTCCTTGTTTTACAGAAGAGGAAACTGCATATTAAATAGGTAGTATGTATGAGAGGTGAACTCAGGTCATCAGTCAATATTTTTTTCTATCCTATTATTTCGTACTTTTCCCCCCAAACCTTTTGTTTTCTTTTATGATGGAGATGGTAAAGAAAAATATCCTATTACCTTATTTCAAGTATTCCTCATAGTTCTTTCCATTTTTTCTTTTTGTTTCTAAAGCATCTGTTGTTCAATCATTTCAATCATGTCTGAATCTTTATGATCCCATTTGGGGTTTTCTTGGCAAAGATACTGGAGTGGTTTGCCATTTCCTTCTCCAGTTCACTTTATAGATGAGAAAACTGGGACAAACAAGGGTAAGAGATTTGCCCAGGGTCACATAACAGTTAGCAAATGTCTGAATTTAAATCTTCCCCACTCCAGACATGGCACTCTGTCTGCTTCACCTTCTAAAGTATTCACCTCCCTCTAAAGCATCTACAATACATGGGTCAATCCCATGCACTCAATTTAAAAACATCTTTTGTATCATCATCTTTGGAAGTGAGGAGGATATATGGGATGTTACAAGATCATAGAAACATAGATTTAAAGTTAGAAGGGATGTCAGAGCTCATTTCCTCCAATACACTCTTTTAAAGATGAAGAAACAGGCCAATAGAATTTAAGTGGCTTCCCCAAGGTTATACTTGTAAGAGAGGGGTTCCACTCTAATCCTAATTAATGTAATTTCATTATAATTAAATATAAGCATAGTTAGACCAGAATGAAGTTCTGGATGTGTGAAAATGTTTAAACCTTGTGATGTCTTTATGAGAAGTGAATGCCTCTTTGAATATGTCAAGATAGGAACATCAAGATTAGCTAGCTAAATAAGATAACCA
Source organism: Bettongia penicillata ogilbyi (assembly GCA_023548195.1). NCBI lineage: Eukaryota > Metazoa > Chordata > Mammalia > Diprotodontia > Potoroidae > Bettongia > Bettongia penicillata. The sequence continues at coordinate 1,085,594 of JAJHZJ010000231.1, read as the reverse complement.
TAACTTTGGAGGCTTTAAGTTGTAGAAGAATTTTTGCAATGGATTCTGTTTGGAATCCAAGTGGTGGAGGAACCCAGGCTTAGGAGAATCTTGAGGGAGCAAACCCTTTTGTCTGCACCAGTAGGAGACAATGCCCCAAGACATACCAACAACAAGCACAGAAACAGGCAGATACAAAAAGATAGGCACACATGAGAGAGAGAAATTTCAAGGAGAGTGACCCCTTGTACCCAAGGGGACTTTTGACTATGAACTTAAGAAAAGTTTTCCAGTAATCAGAAATTGTAATCATACCCTTTGATTGTGCTGTCTATACTGGACTCATGGACCTCTGTCTACTTGTGGGATTATATACTCCTTTGGGGTGATATTTTGTATCTGCTGCTCTTACTGTACCACCTTAGTAAAAGACCTTTGCTAAAAAGCTAAATGACATCTACTGGCTGATTGAAGTAAGAAGTATGCAAGTGGGGGCTCATGAGCAAGGGTATTAGAACATCATCTTAGAGAATAATCTGTAGAATCTTGAGTAGCAATAGATAGCAGCTCTTTGTGGACTCTATCTGACAATGAAAGTAGGAGTTGGGAAAGTGAGCTCATACAGGGTACTACACATAGGTGAAGTAAGTAGGCAAATCAAAATTAGAATCAAGGTCCTCTGAATCCAAATCTGGTATTCTTTCCACGGCAAATGTCTGCTGGTCTACAGCAGTCTTTTGGTCTCTAAAATAAATATGTAACCCTCTTTTTAGTTTCCAAAGGAATTTTTTATGGCATTTAACATTTTGATTTGTTTCCACTCTATAAGTATTTATTAAATTCTTATTACACAATAGTCAATGTGTTAAGTGATGGAAATACAGAGGCAAATAAAAAAGATAATCTGTCCTCAGGGAGCTTACTTTATGGGGGGTGGTGGGGAGAGTTATCTTTAAATGTAAATGGTAACTGGAGGTAGAGGGGGGCATTTTGTTGGTTCACCATATTTGAGTGTACATTCCTGTACCCTGGAATCAGTTCAGACACCATCTTTATCCAGGTTTTACCAAGTTTGCATGTTTCTAGTTGAGGTGGATTTGGGTATTTTCATATCCTTTTAGACCCTGTGTCCTGGTCTTATTTAAAGGTATGAGACCCATGTTTAAGAATGACCCTTCTTTTAATCCGGCCCCCAAGATTCTTCTCATGAGCTTTATCTTTTCTTGTATTAATCCTACAGTCATGTCCTTCATCTTTTGGGTATAATATAGTATAGCTGAAAAGAGTACTGGCTAAAATCAGAAGGCATATATTAAAATCCCACCTTTGGTATTCTGGTGTAGTCACTTATCTTTCCTGGGCTCCAATTTCTTTACCAATAAATACTAATTTCATATGGTATGTCCCTCCTCCACCATATATGATCATTTTCTACTTTCAGTAGAAAGTAGAAAGATCCCACTTCAGTAGAAAGTATCTACTTACTTCAGTAGAAAGATCCCACTTTCATTGATGGGTGGGGTCTGTGGAAGACAGCTACAGAGGTTATACCAAGGAAGGTAGTTTTATGGTACTCTTGGTCACAAATCCCCATGGGTATACTTGCCACTTCAGTCAGCTGGTAGACACCATTTAGCTTTTAAAGAAAAGACATTTAAATTAGGGGATTGGACTAAATAATTTCTGAAGTCCCTGATAGCTCTAGAACTATGATAATATAATTATCTTTGGAGGCCTTTTGGAGGTCTATCTCTGTGTCCTGGAATTCATATCTGGTACTTATCGGTTTGTCTGAAATAAATTCATTTAGTTGTTAAAGATTGGGTAAAACTCAATTTCTTAAGATAATTTAAATTTTTGAGCTCAGAGACTCACTGCACCTAACAAAATGTCATATAATAGGTCTCCAATAAATGTATGCTGAATGAATAAACCTTCTAAACTAACATCTGAGCATACTTTCCTGGGGTGGGGTGGGAATTTGGTCTAATGCTTATAAAACCATGGAGGCCAGACTCTCTCATGGCTACTCTTTTCAATAGTGCCTTCTGTTCCTATTTCAAAGTCCATACTTCCTGTTAGACTTCTTACTAAATTGCTGATTCCTGATCCAACTCCCCATTCATTTACTGGACCAAGATGATGAATAGGTCCCGTAGTCAATTAACAGTTAACATTAACAGTTAATATTCATGATTCTTGCAGCACATGTTAACAGCATTACTTCCTCAGTTTCTTGTGATTGGCTTATCCCTACAGAAACTTCTCCCTAGAGAAGTAACTTTTTCAGAATGTCAGCACTACAGGCTTATAATAGAAAATACTTTACATTTTACAGAAATAATGAGACTCAAGTCCCACCAGCTCTAACAACAGGGTTTTAGTATATGTTGTCTATTTCTAGTATATACTGTAATATATACTGTATATTTCCAAAGCAACTGAGGGGTGGTAAAAGGAGACAAGAAGGGTACACAGAAAGAACACTTTGTATTCCCTTGATGATCTCATCTATTCCCATTGGTTCAATTATCATCTCTACAGAGATGAAACTAAATCTGCATAATCCATTACAATTTGTCCCTTGACTCCAATTCCACATTGCCAAAGGCCTACTGGACATCCCAGCCAGATGTTCTCTTTAAAAATACTCTACCTCTAGATTCCATTGTATTCGTTGAGCACACCACCATTCTTCCAAGCATTCAGGTTTAGAATCTTAAGATCACCCTAGTAGAGTATAAATTCCCTAAGAGCAGAGACTATTTCACTTTTTGTCTCTGTGTTTTAGTATTTTGCACACAGTAGGCACTTTTGTTGAAAATGTGATACAGTGGCTAGCTTTGGAGTCAGGGGACATGGCTATTTACTACCTATATAATTTTGGATAAGTCATTTAACTTTTCTGAATTTCAGTTTTCTCCTGTGTAAAATGATGGGGTAGAGGAGTTATACTAAATGACCTATGATGTTCTTCCAGCAGCAAGCCTATGGTTTTCTCTACCAAACCCAACCCACTTTCAGCTACCATTTGTTAAATACTGTCCATTTTAACTTCTACAACATCTCTTGCTATCTCTCCAAGGTTCCTGACTTCTTGAGAAAAACTACTAGACGCAAAAATAACCACATTTAGTATCTATATTACAATGTACCATTTAGCTTTAAAAATCCAAGCTAGCTAGTGGAGGATGGTTTCTATCATATTTCAGTAATTATAACTGGAAAAAAGACCCTTAAATATGTTTATCTTTTTTCTTTTCTTTTTAAGATTTAAATTTTTTTTTTGTTTTCAGTATTCATTTCCATGAAATTTTGAGTTTCAAATTTTCTCACCATCTTTCCCCTCTCCGCTCCCCCAAGATGATCTGCATTCTCTTCTGATTATCCCTTCCCCCAATCCTCCATTTTGTCATCCTCTCCTCTTTATCCCCTTCCCCTTTACTTTCCTGAAGGGCAAGAGAGATTTCTATACCCCATTGCCTGAATATCTTAATTCCCAGTTGCATGTAAAAACTATTTTTTAATGTTTGTTTTTGAAACTTTGAGTTCCAAATTCTCTCCCTTCTTCCCTCTGCACACACCCCCACTGAGAAGGCAAGCAATTCAATATAGGTTATAGATGTGTAATTTTGCAAAACACTTCCATGATAGTCATGTTGTGAAAGACTAACTATATTTCCCTTCATCCTATCCTGACCCCCAATTATTTTATTTTCTCCTTTGACCCTGTCCCTTTTCTAAAATGTTGTCTTCTGACTACCGCCTCCCCCAATCTGCCCTCCTTTCTATTATCCCCACCCTCTTATCCCCTTTCCCCTTACTTTCCTGTATGGTAAGATACCCAATTGGGTGTGCATATTATTCCCTCCTTAAGCCAAATCCAATGAGAGTAAGGTTCAGTCATTCCTTCTCATCTCTCCCTTTTTTCTTCCATTGTGAAAACTTTTTCTTGCCTCTTTTATGCGAGATAATTTACCCCATTCTATCTCCCTTTCTCCTTCTCCCAAATATATTCTTCTCTCACTCCTTAATTTCATTTTTAGATATCATCCTTTCATATTAAACTTATCCTGTGCCATTTATCTATCTATCTATCTATCTATCTATCTATCTATCTATCTATCTATCTATCTGTCTGTCTGTCTGTCTGTCCGTCTATCTATCCATCCGTCCATCCATCCATCCATCCATCCATCCATCCATCCATCCATCCATCCATCCATCCATCCATCCATCCATCCATCTATCTATCTATCTATCTATCTATCTATCTATCTATCTATCTATCTATCTATCTATCTATCTATCTATCTCCTTCAACTACCCTAATACTGAGAAAGGTCTCATGAGCTACAAATATCATCTTTCCATGTAGGAATATAAACAGTTCAACTTTAATAAGTCCCTTTTGATTTCTTTTTCCTGTTTACCTTTTCAAGCTTCCCTTGATTCTTGTATTTGAAAATCAAACTTCTATTCAGCTCTGGTCTTTTCATCAAGAATGCTTGAAAGTCCTCTATTTCATTGAATATCCATTTTTTTTCCCTGAAGTATCATGCTCAGTTTTTCTGGGTTGGTGATTTTTGGTTTTAATCCTAGCTCTGACCTCCAGAATATCATATTCCAAGCTCTTTGATCCCTTAATTTAAAGTTGCTAGATCTTTTGTTATCCTGACTGTATTTCCACAGTACTCAAATTGTTTCTTTCTGGCTGCTTGCAATATTTTCTCCTTGACTTGGGAATTCTGTAATTTGGCTACAATATTCATATGAGTTTTCCTTTTAGGATCTTTTTCAGGAGATAATCAGCTTGGGAGATTGGAGGCATCTTTAGCAGCCCCAAATCACCTCCATTCCCCAATGAACCATTCAGTGGAGAGGCTTTAGAATGAACAAATTAATAAAAATTCCTCCAGATAAAAATGTTAACATGGACTCTCTGTCCTCCCTGCAGAGTCTCAGGCTTTTCCAGCCTCATCAATGAAAGTATTTTGTTTTCCTCTTCTATTCAGAAACTAGACTTCTTGCTTCAAAAAGAGAGGTAAAGTTTTTAGTATCTGTGAAATTTCATCTGGCTATAAATACTAATGGAGTTAAATTATTGTTCATAGGCTGATGTTCTTCATGCAAAATAAGGATTTTCATGGTATATGGAAAGAGATTTTAACTGTTAGAACCATCTACAATTGGATGGGTGGTGGATGCCATCTCTTCTCCCATTTCCATCTGTCTAGAGACAGGTCTTTAAGTAAAGATGTAATGGGTAGTACATTGGACCTGGAGTTAGGAAGGCTTAGTTTCAAAACCTGCCTTAGACATTTACTAGCCAGGTGACCCTGGAAGAGTCACTTGTAAAATGAGGGGGTTGGATGTGATTGTCTCTAAGGGCCCTTTCCCTCTAGATCAGTGATTGAATAATCACTGAATGATTATTTTCATATTATTATCATAACCATGTTATAGAAGTGAATCTTCTTCAAATATGGAGGCAACTAGATGGCCATTTTGGTCCCTTCTAAGTCTTTGATCCTATGCGCATTGGATGTGGAATTAGAGGACCTGAGTTTGAATCTCAGACCTCCTAATTACTTACTAGACAACTAGGTGATATCTCAGTGCATGGAGCCTTGGGGCTGGAGTTAGAAAGACTCATCTTCATGGGTTCAAATCTAGCTTCAGACACTTACCCTGAAGTGTGACCCTGGGCAAGTCACTTCACCCTGTTGACTTGAGTCTCCTCATATGTAAAATGAGCTGGAGAAGGAAATGGCAAACCACTCTGATATCACTGCCAAGAAAACCCCACATAAGATCATGGAGGAGTTGGGCCTGACTAAACAACAATTTCTACTTACTAATTTTATGGCTTAGTGCAAATCAAATTAACCTCCCTGGGCCTCTTTTTCTTCATTTGTGAAAATAGACTAGAGTTGTGTCAGGAGCACTGACTCTGCCTTCAGAGGAGCCTAGTTCAAATCCTACTCTTGATCCTTATTCTTTGTGTGACCTTTTGGCAAGTCTCAGTTTCCTCAAACATAAAAAAACAAGGTTTTTCTAGATGGTCTCTAAGAGGTGCTATGTAAATGTGTATTCTTTCCCTTCCTAAGGTCACACAGACAACAAGTGGTAGGGCTGAGATTAGATTCAAGGTCCTCCTGAATTCAGAATCTGCAATCTTTTCTGCTGTGCCACATTGGCTCCCAAATTGAGTTCAAATCGTAATATCCAGTGTTTATATAGCATTTTAAAGCTTGCACAGCACTTTAGAAATATTGTCTCATTCAATCCTCACAGCAGCCCTGCAGTTAATATTATTCCTTTTTTCACAGACAGAGAAATTGAGGTTAAGGGTGGTCAAATAACTTTCCTATAGTTACACCACTAGTAAGTGTCTGAAGCTGGATTTGAACTCAGATCAGCCTGGATTTGAACCCTGTGCCATCTTGCTTCCTGCTTGGTTCTTTGCTGCCTATGTGATCCTTGGAGAGATGGTATAAATAAACTCTCTATTTTCTTCTTTGGAGAATGAGAGCATTGGTCTGGATGAGTTCAAAAGGTCCTTTTAACTCTCAATCTAAAGATAATATCTCTACCTTCATCATTTAAAGAAAATTGTCAACCACTGCTCTCATCTTTTCAGAGTTTTATGAAGAAGAAATAGAACAATAAAAGAAGATTTGGCCTTCCATTCAAGCTCCAGGGTTGAATTAGTTATATAATGTAATTTTAAAAGTTCACAATGACAGCTTCTATCAGAGTAAGCTCTGTTAACTCTTTCAGAAAGCCAAAGCTCCAATTTTCAAAGGATTCCTTTCATCCACACATTTACTATGCAACAGAAATGTATTAAGGATCTATTATGGGTCACCTACAATATATTTGACAATACTGAATGCTGAGAAAATCAATAAAGTTTCTTAGATTCACCAACACAAATGTGAAGGTTTAAAATCATTTTCTTTTGTAATATACAATCTATCTTATAAATTCAAAACATGCAGTTCTAAGTGTTGACAGTGGATCCAGTTTCCCATCCTCTGTTAGTAAGGTCTTGGCTGGTGCTAAATCGTTCACTTAGAGTTAGAATCAATTGAGAACCATAATTTATTTTTGAGTAAGTGCTATTTTGCTCATAACAAGAGATCATAAATATTTTAGACATCATATTATTCAGTCATTTTCAGTTGTCTCTGACTCTTTGTGACCCCATTTGAGGTTTTCTTGGTAAAGATACCAAAGTGGTCTTTCTCCAGCTCATTTGACAGATGAGGAATCTGAGGCGAACAGGGCTAAGTGACTTGCTCAGGGTCACACAGCTCTTTCTGAGCCCGGTACTCTGTTCGCTGATATTTTAAAGATAATTAGAATAAGTTCGAGGAAATATTTTCAAAAGCCTGTATCATCAGTACTTAGCACAGTACAAGCACTTAACAAATATGTGTTGCTTTATCTTGAGGAAATGAGGAATGGGGAACATTTTGTTTGTATAGGTCCTTGAAGGGGAGGCCATGTGATATAGTGGATAAAGAGCCAGTCTGGAAACTGGAAGATCCAGGTTCAAGTCCTGCCTCTGACTCACTAGCCGTTTGATGGATAGTTCACTTAATCTTTCTCAGTGCACAGTCTGGACAACTCTTGAAGACAATAAATCTCAAAGAAGATGGTGACTTTACTTCCCTCCTTGGTAGAGGGAATTTCCTCACCTGGGAATTTCCTGTACCAGTAAAATCACAGGTGTAACTTCTGTCCCTGGGATCTTGTTGAGTTAGTAATGAAAATTTCCAACCTAAAAAACCTGGGTTTGGGAAAATCCACCTATCGTTTTGGATGGGTTTCTTTTCAGAGAATTACAAAACCTTAGAGTTAGATTCAGGCATCAGAAACCTGGTCCAATGGACAAATAATCCACTTGGCAATATATCAAGAAAGGAGTCATTCAGCCTTTGCTTGAAGACTCCAGCCAGAGGGGATATGTTACCTCTCAAGGAGAGACTTTTAGTGGCTTTTAATTGTTGCTTTCCCTTTTTGCAATCCTAAGTTAGCCTCTTTACAGTCTCTATTAACTACTTTTTCTTTTGACCTCTGGGCACAAAGAGAACACATCTGATCCTCGGATTTATTTCCAATCCTTTAAATATTTGGAGATGGATACAGTGTCTCCACTCTTCTAGCTAAACAGCCCTACTTCCTTCACCTGCTCCTCATAAGGCATGATCCAAATGAGGGCTTCCTCTAGGATGTTTTACACTTTACCAACAACATCCTTCCTAAAGGATCAGAACGCAGTACTTCACGTGTGGTCTGACCAGGGAAGGGAACAGTGATACCATCCCCCCATGCCTGCTTTCTATGCCTCCCCCAAACACCCTAAAATTATATTCACTAATTTGCCTACCACATGACAATGTTGACTCATACTGAGTTTGGAAGCTCCTAATACTCTTTTGGGGGCAGGTAGGTGATGTAGAGAGTATAGCACTGGACCTGGAGTCAGAAAGACTTCTCTTTCTGAGTTCAAATTTGGCCTCAGACACTTAGTAGCTGTGTGACCCTGGGCAAGTCACATAACCCTGTTTGATTCAGTTTCCTCATCTGTAAAATGACCTGGAGAAGGAACTGGCAAACCACTCTAGTATCCTTGCCAAGAAAACCCCAAATGGGGTCACAAAGAGTCAGATATGACTCAACAACAACTCTGTCAGTCTTTTTTCTTTTTAAGAATTAATTAATTTTTAGTTTTCAACATTCAATTTTATAAGATTTTTGAGTTCCAATTCTCCCCTACCTTGCCTTCCCCAATTTGATATAGGCCATACATGTTCATATTAAATTTATTTCCACATTAGTCATGTTGCGAAAGAAGAATCAAAACAAAAGGGTTTCTACCATGAGAAAGAAAAAAGCAACAAAAAAGAGAAAATAGCAGGCTTCAATCTGTGTTCAGACTCCATAGATCTTTCTCTGGATGTGGATAGTATTTTCCATTACTGTCTCTTAGTCCTTCTTGAGACAACATGTGTGGGAAAGAGGGTCCACCTTCCTCATCTATACTTGTAAAATTCATTTTTTTGTACCCGCACACAAGAATTTATGTTATTCCTGGCAATAGAGGTGTCTAGGTAGTACAGTGGTTAGAACAGTAGATGTTCTAGGTGAAGTAGGTGAAGAAGATATGGGATCAAATTCTGCCTCAGTGTTTACTAGGTTTTTGAACAAGGCTAAGTGGGTAGCCTCTCCACACCTCAAGTTCTTCATCTGTTAAATGAAAATTTATTGGATTCAATGGTCTCTCCATGGATTCCTGAAATTTTAAATCTATGATGCTTTGATCTAATCACATTTAGTCTTATTAGATTCATCCTAATATTCTACCTGTTGAGACAGTCTCAGATCCTGCCTATCAATTCAATGTGTCACCTGCGAATTTGATAATGATATCATTGTCCATGAATCCTCTCTGTAATTCAACAAAAGGAAAACAGAAAGAGATGGTTCTGCCATCTGGAAATGTTTGACTTCTCCAGTGGAAGACTTGTTCTTTGGCTTACATTTTCATCCTTCTAACTTGAAACTCTGTGCCAGCGGGTACGGATGCAAAATCATAAACAAATAAACATACTCAGCATGCCAAAGTGGAGGCTATGTGTGCCTGGTGTGGCCATAGTCATGAAGCTGATTTTCTTGTGTTCCGTATGGAAATTAGCCCCATTAGGAACCCACCTGGTATGGAAATAAGGAATTTTCCAAGATGCTAATGAGAAACAGCTTTCTCTCTCTCCCCTCCCCCAAGCAGAATGAAGATTAGAGGCTGGCATTTTCACAAGCATTGAATTCTACTTTTAAAAAAATGACAAAAACCAAATGGTGTTCCAGTGTAGATTTTTAAGTATGTTAACCAATTAATGAGAATTTATTAAGTACCTACTATGTGCTAGACACTGTATTTATTAGGTATTGAGGATATAAATACAAAAAAACCCTTTAAATTTTAATGAGGGAGGCTAGTAGTACATATATAAATATATACAGAATATAAAAAGAATAAATCCAATGTCATTAAATAAAAGTAGCTTGAAGGGGAAAGTCGCTAGCGGTTGGTGAGGCTCTAGAAAGGATTCGTTTACAAGGTGATGTGTGAGTTCCATTTTGACCAGCTGGGTACATAGTTTGTATTTTTTTTTCCTCTTTGTGAATGTAGAGGCAATAAGAATCCAGTGAATATCCTTGAAGAATGTCAGGAAAGGTATGATGTTAGGTTAGAAAAGATACTTCGTGGCCAAAGAACTGCCTACTGTGCATCTGCTTCCCTATTTGGTTTCTTCTATGAGAAACAAGATGCCCCTCTCAAGAGAAGCTCATCACTTCTAACTCACCACCATGTTGTTAACTCAAGCCTTGATGGACACCACTTGCCTCAGTCTTTCTCTCTCCTCTGATTGGAAGGCTGGAGGACTAGCTACCAAACTCCTCCCAACGCCTTCCTTGACCTTTAGCTCATTGCACTTTGTGTGCTGCCCTGTCTGGCTTCAGTTCCATGGAATAAGAAGCTCCTGGGGCCAGGTGCTCTATAGTGTCCCATTCCTGTCCTCTTTCTTCTTCCCTCTTTCCCCCACTTCTTGTCTCTTTTTGTGTGTTGTCTCTTCCTTAATTTGTGAGCTTCTTGAGGGTAGGAACTGTTTTTCTTTTCATTAATTGTATCCACAGTTAGCTGTGGATATAGTGTCTGAGGCTGGATTCAAAATCATATCTTCCAGATTCCAAACTCAGTGTTTTATTCATCGTGTCACCTAGTTAACCTAAGCACTTAATAAATATTTATTGGATTGGAATGAAGGAGCTGGTAGGAGATTGAAAAACTTGGCATCCTAGATAATTATCTTGGGTCTTCTTCAAAAAGAAAATTGGAGTGTTTGTACGAGAAAGGAGAGCAAGTGGAATAGATAGCTGGCTATGGGAATGATGTTGGAGAATGCAATTTGGTTATTTATGCTTGGCTCAAGAGCCTAGTATGATATATTCCTACCTAGGGCTGAGGTCTCAGAAGAATATCTTGAAGACCTGTCAATCTTTGTTCAAGAAACTTTTAAATGGAAAATATAGGGAAAGGAGAAAGCTCTCCATCCGGTTATCTAGCATTTAGCTGAATATTTGCACAGTAGGCACTCAATAAATATTTGTTGATTAAAATGGACTATCCTAGAGGATCATAGGTATTAAATAGAACAACAGTGCCTTTGTAATTCACACAAGAAAAATAACCATAAAGAGGGTTACAAATAACAGTTATAGTCTCATTTTTATAGACCAGTGCATTTCTTCTGAGTTAATAATTACTTTGAGATTTTAACACAAGATTTAATATTAACATGGCAAATGATTCCTTGCAGGTATTGTTTGAATTCAGACCTGTGGATAGGTTAGGGAAACTAAGAAATTTGTTCTAGGATGTTGGAATTTAGAACTTAGCTGTTGGCACTTAGACTGATTCAGTGGCTGGAACAACTGAATTTGGTGCCTTAAACTCAGACCTGCAACTAGGGTGGGGCCATGGGAGATTTGTTCTAGAAGAGGGGTGGGGAACCTGTGGCCACATGTTGCCTTCTAGGTCCTTGAGTGTGGCCTTTCAGCGAGTCCAATTTTTACAGAACAAATCCTTGTATTAAGGAGATTTGTTCTGTGAAGTTTGGAATCAGTCTAAGGGTTGCACTTGAGGACCTAGAGGGCCACATGTGGACTCTGAGGCTGCAGGTTCCTCTCTTCTGTTCTGGAATATCAGAATTTAGAAGTTACAGCACTTGAACTGATTTGGTAGATAGAATAACCAAGTCTTGCTTCTAATTAGTAAGAATAATACTGTCCACTAGCTGCAACTCGTCTGAGTCTCCCCTTCTCCTCCCTGTCTGTCTGTGCAAAGCCTTAAGAAGTTTTTGTGTTTGTCTTCCCCACTATGGCTTGCTGTTTGGGCTCGGTCTCTCCAGACATGGGACCAAAGTCTCTCCCCACCCCATTCCTCTCTCTTCCTCCCCAGCAAACTGAATTTGTCTTTGTTCCAGGGGCCTTTTGTTGTGCTTTCCCAGGTGTCATAATTGCTTGTTAAGGCACTGCTCAGCCTTGGCAGTATGGGCATTAGGACTAGAATAGAACAGAAAAGGCTCTACCTTGTTCAGATGAGAATGTCAGAACTTTCAGAATGTCAGAACTATGTCAGAGTCCACAATTAAATGAAGCCGGCGTTAAAATGCCAAGGACAACAGCAACAAAAAATGGCTTTTAAAACTACACCGGGGATAAAAGGAGGAACAAATAAGGATGTAGCCTGCTGCTGAAAGCATGGTTCTGGTTTTATTGATGTCACCTTGAAAACCTTTTACTCATTCATTCATTCATTCATCTATTTATTTATTTAACGTCTCAACATTCATTTCTACAAAATTTTGGGTTCCAAATTTTCTCCCCATTTCTCCTCCCCACCCCAATACACCGAGCATTCTAATTTTCCCTATCACCAATCTGCCCTCTCTTCTATCATCCCTCCCTTCTCTTGTCCCCATCTTCTCTTTTGTCCTGTAGGGCCAGATGACTTTCTATTCCCCATTAACTGTATTTCTTATTTCCTAGTAGCAACAACAATACTCAACAGTTGTTCCTAAAACTTTGAGTTCCAAATTCTCCCCATCCCTCCCTCCCCATCCATTCCCTTTGGGAAGGCAGGCAATTCAATATAGGCCATATCTGTGTAGTTTTGCAAATGACTTCAATAATAGTTGTGTTGTGTAAGACTAACTGTATTTCTCTCCATCCTATCCTGTCCCCCATTGTTTCTATTCTGTCTTTTGATCCTGTCCCTCCCCAAGTGTTGACTTCAAATTGCTCCCTCCTCTCATTGCCCTCCATTCCACCATCCCCCCCACCTTGCTTATCTCCTTCTCCCCCACTTTCCTGTATTGTAAGATAAGTTTTCATACCAAAATGAGTGTGCATTTTATTCCTTCCTTTAGTCGAATGTGATGAGGGTAAACTTCTTGATTTTTTCTCAGCTCTCCTCTTTTTCCCTCCACTAAAAAGTCTCCTGCTTGCCTCTTGAATGAGATATAATTTACCCCATTCCATTTCACCCTCTCTCCTCCCACTATATTTCTCTCTCACCATTTACCTTAATTTCTCTCACCTCCCCTCTTTTTCCCTCCACTGAGAAGTCTTTTATTTGCCTCTTTTATGAGAAATAACCTGCCCCATTCCATTTCTCCCCTTCTCCTCCCAATATATTTCTCTCTCAGTGCTTATTTCATTTTTTTAAGATATGATCCCATCCTATTCAATTCACCCTGTGCGCTCTCTCTCTCTCTCTCTCTCTCTCTCTCTCTCTCTCTCTTTCTGTCTCTGTCTCTGTCTCTCTGTGTTTGTGTGCATGTGCATGTGTGTAATCTCACCAACTACCCAGATACTGAAAAAAGTTTCAAGAGTTACAAATATTGTCTTTCCATGTAGGAATGTAAACAGTTCAACTTTAGCAAATCCCTTATGATTTATCTTTGCTGTTTACCCTTTCATGCTTCTCTTGATCCTTGTGTTTGAAGGTCAAATTTTCTTTTCAGCTCTAGTCTTTTCATCAAGAATGCTTGAAAGTCCTCTATTTCATTGAAAGATCATATTTTCCCCTGAAGTATTATACTCAGGTTTGCTGGGTAGGTGATTCTTGGTTTGAGTCCTAGTTCCTTTGCCTTCTGGGATATCATATTCCATGCCCTTTGATCCCTTAATGTAGAAGGTGCTAGATCTTGTGTTATCCTGATTGTATTTCCACAATACTGGAATTGTTTCTTTCTGGATGCTTGCAGTATTTTCTCCTTGACCAGGGAACTCTGGAATTTGGCCACAATGTTCCTAGAAGTTTCTCTTTTTGGATCTCTTTCAGGCGGTGATCTATGGATTCCTTCAATACTTATTTTGCCCTCTGGTTCTAGAATATCAGGGCAGTTTTCCTTGATAATTTCATGAAAGATGATGTCTAGGCTCTTTTTTTTTTGGTCATGGCTTTCAGGTAGTCCCATAATTTTTAAATTGTCTCTCCTGGATCTATTTTCCAGGTCAGTTGTTTTTCCCATGAGATATTTCACATTCTCTTCCATTTTTTCATTCATTTCATTCATTTTTTTCATTTTGTTTTATGATTTCTTGGTTTCTCCTAAAGTCATTAGCCTCCATCTATTCCATTCTAATTTTGAGAGAACTATTTTCTTCAGTGAGCTTTTGAACCTCCTTTTCCATTTGGCTAATTCTGCTTTTTAAAGCATTGTTCTCCACACTGGCTTTTGAACCTCTTTTGCCAATTGAGTGAGCCTATTTTTCAAGGTGTTAATTTCTTCAGCATTTTTTTGGGTCTCCTTTAGCAAAGTGTTGACCCACTTTTCATGCTTTTCTTGCATCTCTCTCATTTCTCTTCCCAGTTTTTCCTCTACCTCTTGAACTTGATTCTCAAAATCCTTTTTTGAGCTCTTCCATGGCCTGAGCCCATTGAATATTTATTTTGGATGTTTGGGATACAGAAGGCTTGACTTTTATGTTTTTCCCTGATGGTAAGCATTGTTCTTCCTCATCCAAAAGGATGAGAGGAGATATCTGTTCAATAAGAAAGTAGCCTCCTATGGTCTTATTTTTTTCCCTTTTTTGAGCATTTTCCCAACCAGTTACTTGACTTTTGGGTCCTTTGTCAAGAGTAGGGTATACTCTGGGAATCTGTAAGATCTCAGTTCCTCCAAGGTGGCACAATCAAGCTTGTACTGGTCTGGGTGCAGGAAGGATTTTTGTGCTCAGAATGTTAGCAGAGTTTCCTCTCCATAGGCACTTGACCTCCAGTTCTGCCAAGCTAGCACTGGGGGGTGGTGGTGGTGGTGGGATTCAGTCAAACTGTGGGGGCAGGGCCACCATTCGGGGCAAGACAAAGACCAGCTCCCTCAGTGTCCCCAGGGGTTTTTATGATCCAGCAATGATCTCGGGTTGCTGTAGGAGCTGCCATGCGAACTCCTGTCACCTGCCTGATGTGGCCTCTCTGGGCCACTGCCTGAGGCCAGAGCTATGGGAAGGCCCTTCTCCCTTCCCGGCCAGCTGAAAAAAACCCCTGTCACTGACCTTTGGTGCCTGTGGGGTGAAGCATCTTCAGACCCACTGCTGCTGCTGCAACTGGGGATTCCAAGACTAGAGATTCTGCCTCGGAGGGCTGTTCAGGGGCCATGAGCCATGCAGCCAAGGTTGGGCTGGGCTCCTCGCTCCACTTTGCGTGTGGTGCAACAGATGTTTCCTGTGGATCTTTCAGCTCACCCTGGGCTGGAAATCTCCTCCACTCTGTTGTTCTCCACTTCTGCTGCTCCAAAATTTGTTGAAAGTCCCTCTCTACAGGTATTTTATGGGCTGTGTGGGGATACCCTGCATATGTGTGTCTTTCTACTCTACCATCTTGGCTCCACCCCCACCTTGAAAATCTTGCCAAAACAGGGTGGTCTAAACATCATTATCTGGGGGGTGAGGAGTGCTGGGTGGGAATTGGCTTGAAAGACATGACATGAGCAGTGAGAAAAAAGGTAGGCAAGTGAAACCTTCTTACTGATGTCAGTGTGGTAGGATGGAAGGAGTTCTGGACCTGGGGCAGGAGGAGTAATTAATGATAATTGATATATGGCATACACACATGTGTGTGTATACATGTAAGGGATGCCATATGTCAGTTATCATAATACTTATTTATGTATTGTATGTATACTTTATATACATATGCATATGTATGTGTACACATGTTGCAAAAGTGATTTGCATATTTTATCTTGGTTCATCCTTACAGCAACTCTGGGAGGTAGTGTTAGTATTATCCCCATATTATAGATAAGGAAACTGAGGCTCAGAGTGTTAAAATGATTTGCCTAGGATCACACAGAAACTAAATGTTTGAGGCAGGATTCAAACCCACATCATCCTGACCTTCAGTCCAGCACTCCATCCACCACACCACTTGGATGTCCCTAAAGAGCTAGATTTGAGAACCATCTCTGCTGTTTGCTAGCTGTGAGGCCTCAAGCAAATCACTTCACTGGGATTCTACTCATCCATTAAGTGAAGGATTTGCACTGGGGGAACTCAGTTGCTTTGCAGATATAACAATCTCTGAGAATAGAATGGGATTAAATTTCATAATGATAAATGTAATCATTCTAAACTAGGGTTCCGTTTGGTAAACATTTAAATGACCAATAAGTGCTAGGCACTGTGTTAAGCCCTAAGGATACAAAAAGAGACAAAAGATGCTCCCTGCCCTCAAGGACCTTATAATCTAAAGGGTTTGAAAAATATCCATTTCATAAGTACAAGATGGAGGAAGCATAATTCAAAGACAATGTACATGCAAAAGATTTGATTTTGTTAGTGGGAGACAAGCTTCTCATGATTAGGCAGTGTGATGTAATTATCAGAAAAGCTGATGTGTTATTAGGCTGCATTAAGGGTATCTGTGATGAGAGATGGGTCCACCCTGCCACACCCTGCCTCACCTATTCCAGTCAGACCGCCTCTGTAACTACATGCAGTCCCTGTCACATAGTAGGCTCTTAATAAATGTTTTTGACTTGACCCATCTAGATTCTAAAATTACACAGTTCTATTATTTGAATAATAACTGCTCTCACACATACACATCATTATAAGGGTTGTAAAGTTCTTTCCTTGAAACAACCGATGTGTATAGCATAGTGTTATCATTTTCATTTTATATAGATAGAGAAATTGATGCTCTGAGGGGCTTCAATGACTTCCCCATCAATAGGAAAGAATTAAACCACACTCTCCTGTCTCAAAGTGCAGTGTTTTCTTGACTCAAACAAGCTGTAGAAGTTCCTTCAAAGTGAAAAGTCTAACGATAATAGGGTATTTTCATTCTGCCTTGGGAAGAGAATTTTCTTCCTTCCCATTTCCCCAGTTGCTCAAGGAAGCCTTTTTGGAATAACCTTGTGCTTAGGATAAAGAGATCTGTCCTAAATTCCTGTCTTTCATCCAGAGATGGGATATTGTTCCACTAATAAGCTATATCCCTTCTTTGACCAAGAAAGGCAGTTTTAGAACTTGCTGTCGTCTCTTCTTGTCCTCCTTAAAGTAAAACTGTGATTAAGACTTTTTTTGTGTCTGGAGAAGGAAACTCATCCCCAAGACATCAGGTATCTTCTTTCTGTAAAGCTGAATAGACATGGATACCAGGTGCTGAAGGAACGGATAATTCTGGGGAGCTAGAGAGGGTCAGGTGGTTTGGAGAAGGAAGCATGCTCTAGTATAGTGCTGTTGGCGCCAGGATGCAGAATTCTAGTTGTGTTTCCCTGGTGATGCTGTGCCTTAAAGCCTAGAGATTTTTGGAAACCTTGATTCCTCCAAGATTTAACACCTGTGCTACCTTTCCTGATGCCTCTACCCTTCCAAGCTTGGTTACTTTGTGTCTGTTTTGTAAGAGTCTTATATACACCTATATATGTACATGTTATTGTATTCTTTGAATACAAGTTCATTGAGAACAGACATTTTCTAAACTTTTGTTTTCATGTTTCAAGCATAGGGTTCTTCTGTAGTCACCTTTCTTCAGGGCACAATGTGATAAAAATCCAGAAAAAACACAGGAAAGGATAGAGGTAGGAATAGAGAGGAAAAGGCTGACCGGCTTAAAAAAAAAAAACTTTCTGGGGCTAGCAAAGTTCAAGACTTAATGGAACAGGAAGACTCTGGTGCAATTGATCATACCATGGGGTCCAGAGATGGAAGGAATGTGAATCCATTTTGCAGATGAAGAAATGAAAGCCCAGGGAGAGTAACTGACTTGTCACATAAGTAGTACCTGTCAAAGATGGGATATTTGAAGCCAAGTTTTTTCGATTCCAGTCCATGCTCTTTCCTCTGCAACAAAACAAGTAAAGCTATTCTCAGCGTAAAGATCGCTTTATAATTATGTCTAATGGGTACGTATGTGGTCAGGATTTGAAATGTATCTGAGTGCTGTCCAATAGAAATGGATCATGGGTGAAAAAAAGCACCTCTCTCTGTGAAGTCCGACAGATACCAAGACAAGCAACCCACAGAAAACGGATGAAACGAGGAGCTTAATGAAATGAGGACTCGGAGGGGAAGGAATATTCCCTCTTAATGAGCCTGCTTTGGAAGATTTTAAATTGCACTTATGAAGAGCTATCAAATTATTCATGGAGTGTTCTGGACCACAGGAAGTCATCTCTGATGCTGTCCCTCAGGAATAAAAAAGCTTGTTAAGCACCGAAAAGCAAACGAGGCAGAGACTTTTTGCCTCCTGAAAGTAATCAGTAACAGATATTTCTTTATTTCCAGATTTCACTCGATGCAAAGGATACTAGTCCCCCACTTTATGATCATATGAATCAATATTCCTATTTTCTTGAGAAAGGGGCTTAAATATACTAGTTTTCTTTGCAGAATTGAGTAACAGTTAAAATAGAATCATAGATCTAGGGCAGGAATGGACCTCAGAAGCTTTTATGTCCAGCTCCCTCATTTTACATGTGAAGAAATTGAGACCCAGGGAGATTAAATGGTAATTCTCATCAGAGGGGTGACTTGAACCCAGGCCTCTTTCTACTATACCAGGCTGCCTATAATAACATCACCCTTCCCACCCTATATGTATGTGTATATATGTATATGTATATATACACACATCCCACTCATTCATATATATACTACATACATACATATACCCACATATACATACAAACCTGTGTACATATATACACACATAAATATATACACACACATACATTTCAATAATATCAGTGCATAGTCCTGTTAGTTAAATCATTTCTGTTTGTTTCTTATTTTCTAGTGTGAACCTGTGATTTTGTCCCCATTCAGATATTCCCAGGATGGAAACTCTCTCCAATTATGCATAGTAGTATTTTGCTGGTCATTCATAGTCTTTAAAAGTTGACCGGGGAATGGAGAGGCTAAGTAACTAGCCTTGGGCCACATAGTATGTATCAAAGGTAGGACTTGAACCCAGATTGAAAATCAGAACTGCCATCTTTATTGCCCTTCCTCATCCCTGAAGCTGATAATCTAACCAACAATGGAGCAAGTCCTGAACTTAACTGATCTGGCTGAGGTGTATAGGGCAAGTTCCTAAATTTTCACACCTCTCTCTTGATCATCAAGCTGCCCTATCCTCTCTTTGTACTTCCTTTTATTGTCAAATAATTAACCTCATCCTAGTAGGAGTGGACTTCATGGAATATTCTTTATCTCCTACATACTAGCCCTCCTGAAGCCCAGATCTCATCCAGGTTTTGGAGGACCCAGTAGAAACACACATAGCTTGAGATCATTTCCTCTAACTTCCTTGCCAATGTTTCGTTCCCCTTTCGTGGCTGGACACCGACCTCCTGTTTGCCTTTGTGAAACAGAGAATCAACAGTATCTGTTCCTGACCCTAGAGTTTGCTTCCCTCTTAATGATGGCGGCCTTCCAAGTCTCCCATCTCCAACTGGCAGACATTATTGCTCACATGACTTGAATGATCAGGATGTCACCAACTATGACCTTTCCGATAAATGGCATAGCATTTTTCCTTACCACCCACCCTGAAGAAATTCCATGATTCACTTCTAGAACTGTTGGACCCTACCATTTGACCTGTGAAAGAATGTAAGCCCTGTGATCATAGAGATTGCTTTGCTTTGTCTTTGGATCCTCAGTGCAAAAACAATACTTGGCATATAGTAGGTGTCTAATAAATGCTTGTTGAGGTCATCTTCCTCCATTAAAATCTCTTTGAGAATGAGTACTCTCGTTTCCCTTCCTCCCTCTTCTTTCTCTATTCCCTCCATCCGTTATCTTTGATTTCCCTTTCCTCTCTTCCTCTCCTATCTACTCTTTGCTTTCTCTCCCCTGTCCCTCAGATCACCTGAACTAAGGTTCAGGGACATGGCTCTGATCACATGACTAATAAGTTTCATTAAAAAAATTTAGAAAATACAACTTAAATCCAAGTTAGATAATCCCTGAACTACTGTATATGCATCAAGAAGTCATTTTAGAGGAGAACATATCAAATGGTGAAGATGTAGGTAGCTTTTACTTTGGACACTAATTTTGGAAGGTAAAGGTTTAAATGAATATCAGAAATGATTTAACTTTCAAAGTGCTTTTCAAATATTAAAGATGAGCAGGAATCCTTTTCAAACATAAATATTCCACCTCTAACATTCTCAAGAATGAGGCAAGAGAGACATTCTCACAGTCTATTTTACTAACTGAAAGTGCTAATGAGGGAAAGTCCAAGTCTTCTTAGAATCCAAGTCAAAAGTTTTGTTTCAGGTATTATAGTTTAGCTTCTCAATGAAGCTAAATGAATCCAGCCTCAGAGAAAACATTGGAAGCCAGGGTGATTGTATTGTTTGGACTTAGAATTCTCATCCATGGCCCAAAGATACAGTGTGTTTATAATGTACTGGACCCTCAACTTGTCCTTAGAGTATTTTGTGGAGAACTTGCACAGGGCAAGTGTTCACATGGCGGTCAGAAGAAACGATACAAGAACACTCTCAAGGTCTTTCCTAAGAACTTTGGGATTGATTGTGTGATCTGGGAGACACTGGCACAGGACCAGCATGGCATGCCCACATCAGAGAAGGTACTGTGCTCTATGAGCAAAGCAGAATTGCAGTAGCTCAAAAGAAAGGCATGATGCACGAATTTAGAGAATCCACCTCAAATGTTCACATGGAGTATTTGTGCCTGACCTGTGGTAGAACATTCTGAGCTCCTATTGATCTGATCAGCCACAGTCAGATGCGTTGTAACTTGGCTCAACATAGTGATGTCATTTTGATCCTCTTTGAGAATGAAGGATAAAAATCCACCATCTGAGTCCAAACCCTTAACCCTACTACATGCTGCCTTCCTCACGTTAGAAAAATCAGTGTGATATGGAAAACTTACTCTAGAGCCAGATGAACTGGATTCAAATAATACATCTGATGTTGGCTACTTGATCAAGTTACTTGACTTTCTTGCATCTCAGTTTCCCCTTCTGTAAAAAGGAGTCAGACTAAATGACCTTTGAAATTCCTTCCTAGATTTATAATCCTATAAAATCATTCAACTTTCCTGAACCTCAGTTTTCTCACCTATAAAACAGGCAGTTGGACTAGCTCCCTGGCTCCCAATCTTTTTCTAATACAGGGCTGCTTTTTTTAATTAAGAAAACTATTTGGGCCCCCACATTTGAGAATAGTTGGAGCTGTTGTATTCCTGTCAGTTGACTGAGAAAACAAAATATTTTAGCAATGCTGTTTTTTTTTTTACTTTGCTGAAGTGAGGAAAGAACTTTTTTAAAAAACACCAAAAAAACTAAACTCAAGGTTATTAATATGAATGTCTGGGTGGAATGACCATGAAACAGCCTGAAATAGTCAGAGAGGAAGAGCAGGCTTAGGTAAGAAGATGATGAGCTCATTTTTTTACATCATTTTTATATTACAGTCACTTTTCTATTAATAGCTTACATTGGTGTAGCACCTTAAGGTTTGGAAAAATATACTTAATACGAGCGTATATATGTATAGATACATATATACTATACACATGTACATATGCATATATGTATATAAATATGTATATGTATCAATCTGTCAATATAAATGTGCACATATAGTTTGTACATGTACATATACATGCACATGTGCAGAAGTATGCACTTAAACACACATGCGTGCACATGCGCACATTGACAAGTACGCACACATGAATATGAATATATATGTGTGTGTATATGTGTGTATACACACACACTCTCACTCATGTTCAGTTCTTGCAACAATCCTGTGAGGTAGAATCAGGAAATTGAGCCTGAGAGATTTTGTTAGTCAATAATCACTTATAAACTGGGGATACAAAGAAAGGCAAAAAATAGTCCCTTCCCATGTAACAGCAGAGCTAATATGCAAACAGGGACAGCTAGGTGGTGCCATAGTTAATAGAGTGCCGGGCCTGGAGTCGGGAAGACTCATTTTCATGAGTTCAAATCCAACCTTAGACACTGTGACCCTGGGCAAGTAGTTTAACCCCGTTTGCCTCAGTTTCCTCATCTGTAAAATGAACTGGACAAGGAAATGGCAAACTACTCCAGTATCTCTGTTAAGAAAACCACATATGGGATCACGAAGTTAGACATGACTGAAAAAAAAGTATGCAAATATGTACAAACAAACTGAATAGGAAGGACATATTTAAAGCAATCAACACCTATATAAAACCATTCTCAATGCATACTTTCTGAACTGTAAAATCAACCATAATAGATTTTGGAAAGAATCCCAAGATAAACTCCTACAGTATTCATGAAACACAGGACCCATCCTGCTAAAGTAGCTTTAGAAAGATGACAATTCCTTGCCAATAAGGAAGAAGATAATTAATAGATATTCTTAGAGTGCATGATAAAGAGACCAAAAACCTATGGAGTTCTTTTTGGAACAGGCTAATATCACTTCATGGAGAATTTGTAAAAGCTGGTTCCAGGTCTATGCCTGTGGATTTGTCTGATGCCATCAAAAATTGTTCATGTCTGGATGGAGTTGACGAAATGACTAATGCCCAAGAGTGGAATCAGAGAGTCCTCCATGAGTAGAACCTTCATGAACTTGGCCAACAATAAATCAGCAAAGAGACTTCAGCCAAATGATGTCACGTAGTTAACTTTGCAGAAATGAAAGGATTTATGGTGCCAGTTTAGCATGAATAGCCACCCAAAATTATAGAAGAGGTATCCTTAAGGACTTGATCAGATTGTACAAAGAAATGGCAGAAAGTGCAGTATATCACTGCAGGCTACAAAAACTTTAGCACCTACTAAATATCTAGCAAGACATGACCTGATGGGCAGACTTGTACGTTGAAAACTTTCTCATGTTGCAGAGAGTAACGGATGACATATTACCACACTACAGATATAGACCTTAAAAAATCCTGGAAAATAACCAACCAACTCTATTAAAATTGGACTGTCATCACAGACTAAACTGTTGCGTGTAACTGCCCAGACATGATACTGATACGTAAAAACTTGATCTGATTTTTAATAGGTATCACCATCCCAGAGTCTCCAAACTATATTGAATAGAAAGTCTTTCAAAATATAATGACCCAGCCAAGAGCCACATCATGTGGGAATAGGATGAGAAAACTTCCCTTTAGTCCTGGTTGCTATTGGACTTGATTGGAGGCTGCCTTCAGTGAGTCTACAGAAGATGAACTTTTATCGCAATACTTTCATTCATTTATTTTATCCTTCAATTCAATAGTCCATAGAACACTGGATACAAAAGAATAAAAGGAGCAGAAAAAAATGATGACATGTCAGGACTGGTTCAAAGTGAACGCCATCAAAAAAGATGAAAATGAATAACAATACAGATAATCATGAATAAATTATTAGCTAGGTGTTTATTACATATCCCACTATACAATAGAGATGGATTTTAAAAATATAGTCCCTGCCCTCAAGGAGCTTATATTTTAATAGGAAAGGACAAAACATAGAGAGGATTGGTGGCCAGGGAAGGGTATTTTGGTCTGGGACATCATGGAGAAGGTAATGGGACAATAAAGCAATCCATTGATTCACCTTTCCCAGAGGCTCTGGTAGTGGTTACTTTGATAAAAGCAAAGGATGAAAAATATCTGGCGTTAGGGGTTTAGGGTGGGTGTTGCAAGTCCAGTAGGAGGGTGGAAGCTGGTCAAGGTAAAGATGAAAATATGTGATCCCAGGGAGTACAGAGCTAAGTAGCTTATTCCTGCTGGGGCATGGTTCCTGATGTTCCAGTTTGGAGGATGAGGCATATCATATTAAATACAATGGTTATAAATACAATTAAAATTTCCTTCATACCAGTAGCTGCTACTGTAATTCATGTAAAAGTAAACTGAAAATCAAAGATAAAAGAGACATTCTGAAGAATTAGTTTCTCTCCAGTTGAGAGTTAGTATGGTATAGCATACAAAGCCCTGGGTTTGGAACTGGGCAACCTGAGTTTGGATATTACTGAGGCTTCTTGCTACCTATGTGCCATTGACCAAGTTACTTCCCCTCTCTCTGGGCCTCCATTTTCTTATCTATTAAATGAGAGGGTTGAACTTAATGCCTTGTGAGATCCCTTTGAGAACTAAATTTTTAATTCTTGATAACACAAAAATCCCATTTAGAACCTTATCATTAGATGCCTTTGATAAAACATGTGTTAAGAGATCTGCGGAGAAGTCCCTTTTCCTAGATGCTCATCCTTCAAAGATTTCTTTATTTTTTGTGATTTAACTGAAACTCACCAGAGCAATGATACTCAAAGCAAATTCTCAAGCAATCTGGCGCATTTATGGAATGGAGAGGAGACTGTGGAGAGCTTGACAGCTGACGTTGTTTACAAAGGGGTAGGTGGGAGTTTTGAGCTTTTTAGATTCATGACACTATAGAACTTCAGTCACATTTAAGTTGTTATTCAGAAGTTTTTTAAGAATGGTGGCATGAGAAAAGAGTTGGTGGTTTTGTTTGGGGAGGAAATATCTGGAGGTGTTGTCTATACCCAGAAGGGAGAAGTTTGAGTGTTTCCAGGATTCCTAAGGGATAGGATTTTAGCCAGTTGGATATGTTTTTATTTTGTTTGCTTTTCAGTCATGTCTGTCGCTTTGTGACTTCATTTGGGGTTTTCTTGGTAAAGATATTGGAGTGGTTTGCCATTTCCTTCTCCAGCTCATTTTACAGATGAGAAAACTGAGGCAAACAGGGTCAAGTGACTTGCCCAGAGTCACACAGCTGGTAAGTGTTTGAGGCCAGGTTTGAACTCAGGAAGATAAGCCTTTCTGACCCCAGGCCCAGCACTCTGGACCCTATACCACCACCTAGTTGTCCTCTGAGTATATGCTAGTATGTATACACACACACGTACATATGTATACACACAATATATACACATGTATGTGAGTATGTGTGTGTGTGTATATATATATATATATATATACACCTGGAAATAATGTAGGCATGCATCTATGTATAAAAACAAATATGTTTGTGTGCCCCTACGTACAGAAGATATCCCAGAAATCTACCTTACAAGAGCTGATTATTAAATTTTTTGTGTGAGCATTAACAACTTGGATACTGACAATTGCTACAAATCATGTCTGGACCCATTGTTTTGTTGATTGTGTAAACTTAAGAAAGAGGTGGAGAAAATGATAAAATGTTGTGGATATTACGTGTGCATGTATGTATCTGCAATCTATATTTATATATCTCTCTCTCTCTCTATCCATCTATCTATCCCCCCATAGAGCCAGTTGTTAAGCATTTACCAGCAGACTCCTGGGACATATGCATGACACAGATTTAAAGGAAGAACTAAAAGAAGTGAGTTATTTTTAGAAATAAATTTTCCCAAGGGATAGTAATTGGAGGAAAGCCCATCTGACTTAGGAATCTTTCAAGCATGTTCTGTGCCTTTCAAATATTGTTTGGTGAAGTTACTTGGGTAAGTCTAATTTAGCACTCTTGGTTTAATGCACAAATGAGATCTCAACAAAACACCTCTCATTCACTTAGGGAAAGAAAAAAATAAAGGAGACAGTGGAAAGAACACTGGTTTTGGCTGTACTCGCAGGATTTGAGTTCAAATCCCAGCTCCTCGTTTATGACTTGTCATCTTGGTCAAATCATTCAAACTTTCCGTGTCTTATTAGACAGGCAACTCTCTAAGAGCAAAAGTTGCAGAAGAAATGCTGATTTGCTCTGGTGGAGGTAGTTTTCTCTCCTAGAGTCCAACACCAATGAAAATTATAGGTCTGGATAAAAAAAAAAGGTTGCTAAGGCAGCTTGACCTAGACCCAGCACTAGGATTTGAAAGACCTGGATTCAAATCCCACCTTGTACATTCCTGAGTGACCCTAAGTTACTCACTTAACCACTCAGTGCCTCAATTTCCTTAGCTGAAATGAAGGTGTTATTGTGGCCTCCTACATTTACTCTGTATTCCTAGAACCAAGCTGTAGTCTACATGAAGGGGAAATTGCATAATAATTCATCAGACTAGAAGACCACTGATTTAGAGCAGGAAGGGACCTCAGCAGCCATTCAGTCCACCTCCATTTTACAAATGAGGAAACTAAGGCCCAGGGAGGATGACTGGTCCAGAGTCATGGTGGTTGTAAACATCAGAGGTGGGATCAAGACCCACATCTTTATCCCCCAAACTAGTACCCTTTCTGCTATATCATGCTGCCTGCCTGGATTTGTCAAAGGAACTTAGGAAAACTTTGTGGGAAATGGAGATCACTGCCAAGATTCAGCCCGGATGGTGATGGTATTGAAGGAGATTATCCAAGAACTCTGTTGGGAGTCTATAAATAATAATAATGACTTTTACTATGGAGCAGAAGGAAGATGATGATCTAGAGAAGTCAATGGAACCAGTTGTATTAGTAACTTGGCCAATGAACCGTGCACAAGGGCACTATGAGAGAAAGAAACATACACACACAGATGGAGAGAGAGAGACTAGTGTTTGGTGATTCACAGCCTTCTTTGTCCCATGATTTCCCATGTTGATGGTCCTTGAGGGGACAGTGGTGGAATCAAAGTTTCTTTTTTATTTCATGTGATGTGTTTGGGGTGCCAGTGAATTGAGAAAGCATGAATGAGGTCACTTTGTTACAATGATAATTTGGGCTTTCTGTAGAGTCATAGAATGAAAAGCATAGAATTTTAGAGCTAGGAAGAGCCTTAGGGATTATCCTGTCCAATGCCCTCATTTTGCAGAATAAGAAAGTGAACCCTGAAGGGATGATAAAAGTCTTTCTTATTGATAGTGCCAGAAACTGGACTAGGATCTAGGTCTCTTAATTTACTCCAATTCAGTGCTTTTTTAGGACAGGGTTGGAACTTAATGTGCTGGATATTTGATTTCAACCCCACTCTGGATCTATGATTTCATGTGTATACTAAGCTCACCTCATGAAAATTCCCTCCAGTAATGTAAGTCAACCCTTCATCTATAACTCATAGTCTAAGACAGTTGCCTAGTTCACTTACCGATGAAATGATGGGTCTAGGGTCATATAGCTATTATATGTCAGAGGTGAACTTGAAGCCAAGTTTGGATACCTCTGAGGTCAGTCCCCTATCCACTATGCTGCCATTGACTACCCATACTGGACAATGAATAAGCAATAGGGAGCAGGGAAACTTAACTTAAAGGTCACCCAAAAGAAGTCCAAAGTATATCAGTCATATAGACATGGTATTGGGGAAAGAATCTGACAAGTCAAACTGAGGGCTAACTCAGTGAAAGACGGAAGGAGGGGATAGGGTCTAATGTAATATAATTCCCTGAAAGAATCAGAAGGCAGATCTCTTGGTCACATAGGATAGGGTAAAGATCCTAAGTAGGAAGAGGATACAGGTGGGATTAGTAGGGTAGCCCTTGTCTCAATCTCTCCTGTCCTCACTGGGATGTGTATATTTGCTTATTTTCTCCAAGCTTCCCCAGTATCATGCAAGATTCTCTAGGGAGACCTTATGGTACAGTGGAAAAAAATCAGAGGAACAAGGTTTAAATCTCACCTCTGATAATGCCTATGTGACTTTGGGCAAGCCAACTGACACCAGTTTCTATATCTGTGAAATCTGAGGGTTGGCTCAGATGGACTCTGAGGTCCATTTCAACTCTAAATCCTAGAACAAGGTACTTATACTCTCTGAGCCCTAGTTTCCTCAGCTCTAAACAGCATTAAACTGTGTTGCCTCTGAGGTTTTCTCCAGCTTTAGATGCTATGCACACATCACCTCCAACCTACTGTTGGGATTCTCAGTTGGATACCTTGTTTTATCTTGGAGCAAATGCACACAAGAAACTCTGGAGGAGGTCAAATTAGGTTTGACTATCTTAGCACAGTGTTTACTGGAGCTCCAGAATTTGCTATGAGCAAATTTCCTTGTCTTCACACATATTTGTGCATAACCAATTCTGGGGTAGATGTAGGAGGAGAGGAGGGGAAGGAAAGAGATAAAAAGAAAGTGTTGTCATCTAATTATGTGTTCCCAACCCATGTGACAAGGGAAAATAATGAGAAATACTCTGTTGGTTTCAGGATGTTTTTAATGCTGCTGTGTCAGAGTACAGAAACTGTATTCAGCCTATGTAACAAATTCTTATGTGTATTCTCAGATTTTTAATCACATGAAGCTCTGAAACGGACATTTTTAGACATTTGGATGGTGTCATGAGACTTTGCTTCTGAAAATAAAGTCTTTTTTATAGAGTGATTTGTTTCTTGGATTCATGTAATTGTAGAACCTTAGAGACTTTCTTTCAGGGTCTTATAGAGAAAAACATTGAAATTTAGGGAGTTGAAGTCCTTTCAATTGACTATAAGATCCATGAGGGCATGAAGCATTTGATTTATGTCTTTGTAATATCTTCCTGGAGTCCAGCTCTGTGCAGGATGTTGATGTTTGATGGCAGTTGTCTGCCCTTCATTCTCAGAGGACCATGACATCAAAGCTATGACTTGTAAGTGAAATGGTTTAAGTGAGGTTGGGCTGTGCAAAGTCACCAACCTCACTTTCTCCTCCAGAGCCATTTGGGTCCAGTGGCAACATATAGATCAGGATGAGAGGAGATGGGCCCGCAGATATTTGATAAATGGTTGGTGACTGATTACACCAACTTGTAGTATTTGTTAGTAGCAAAAGAAGGTCCAGCATAACACAGAATATCAGAATTGAAAAAGGTTCTCCTGGCTCACCTAAGTCTAATCTGTATGATTACGATAGTAATGATAATTAACATTTATATAGTACTTTAAGGTTTACAAAGCACTTTATACAATTATCATCATTTTTATCATCATTACTACCCTTGGGAGGTAGGTGCTATTATTAACCCACATTTTACAGATGAAGAAACTGAGACAAGCAAATTAAGCAATTTGCCCAGGGTCACAAAGCTAGTAAGTGTCTGAGACCTGACTTGAATTCAGATCATCTGGATTCCGGGCCCAGCACTCTATCCACTGAACCACCCAGCTGTCCTCAGTTGCTCTACTTCTACCCAACAATTCCAAGTTCTTCCCTCTGGGATCAAATAAAAGCCTAATTCTCCTTCTACATCCTTCAAAACAATTATCACTTGCCTTCCCCATCTTCTCCTTGTCAGACTAAGTAAGTACCACTAGTTCCTTTGTATAGTATGGTCTCTGCTTTCTAGCTCTACTATCAATCATATAGTTGATTTTTCTGGACCTGAATATAGGATTTTCCATTTATCTTTATTCCATTTCATCTTTTTAATATTTAGTCCATAAGTCTAGCCTACCTAATTTGGTAGCTATCCCTCTACTTTGTGTCACTTGCAATTTTGATAGAGATATCATCTCTTCATTTAAATCACTGATAAAAATATTGAGACCAAGAACATAGTCCTAGGATCATTCCAATGGAAGTTTCTTGTATAGGTTATATTCACTTCAGGGAATCATTATGCTTTGGGTATAGTTAACTATATTCTTCCCTCTTCCTCCAGTCAGTGAGTGCTTGTAGTGGTATCCAAATCAATCACAGGTTTCTATTTGTTTATAAGAACATGCCTCTTAAGAACGTATGTGAAATACTTTGTTGAAATCCAGGTTCACTACATCTCAGACAGTAGCCTGATGTGCCAGTTTAGCAAATAAAAAAAAGAGACTTAAAAAAGTCACTTAAACTCTTAGTAACTCCCTTTAAAGTAGCTACAGAGAATGTGCCAACTTGCATTGGTAGGGTTTCCTGTAATGATAAAATCATGTGTCCAGCCTCTTATAAAAAAAAAAACCAAAAACAAAAAACTAGGGTCTTTTGTTTGTTTTTGCGAGAACCGAGGGTCCTAATCCAGATAGGTGATTTTCTTGGTCTAGAACAGTGGTGTCAAATTCAAATAGGAATGAGACCATCAAACCATGTGTGAGGGTTCCCTATGGGCCACATATTGACTTTTAAAATTGTATATTAATACTGTGTATGTTCCATTGTATTTTTATTTATTTTTAAAAGTGTTTCACAATTACATGGCGACATAGGGGATTCTTTGTTTGACTCCTGGTATAAGTAATTCCCATTATGAAAATTTTCTGCAATGGTGAAGACCAATTCCTGTTCTGAGACTTGGAATCTTGTATAGTGGCCCAAGACCTTAAGAGCTTAAGTGATTTGCCATGGGTCACAAAGGCAATGTATAGAACCTATATCTTCTTGGTTCCAAGGCTTCTTGTGTCTCCCCACATATTGGGAGTACAAAATAAAAAACAGTCCCAGCGCACAAAAAGTTTGCTGTCTTGAGCACCAACCTGGCTCATTCTTGCCCTCACTCCTCCCTCTGCAACTCTCTAAAGCATAGGGTCAAATAAATAGAAATGGATCCCTGGTGGGGAGAGGGAGAAGCATACTGATTTTTTTTTCTGTTCAGTCATTATTTTTAGTAGTACTTGACTCTCTATGACGCAATTTGGGGTTTTCTTGGTAAAGATATTGGAGTAGTTTGCCATTTTCTTCTCCAGTTCATTTTACAGATGAGGAAACTGAGGCAAACAGGGTTAAATGTCTTGCTCAGGGTCACACAGTGTGAGGTCAGATTTAAATTCAGGAAGATGAGTCTTCTTGACTCCAGGCTGAGCACTGTATCCATTATACCACCCAGCATATTGACTTAGAAAAGCACAAATTAACATCTATATTGTATTATATTTTTCTTTATTTTGTTCAACATCTCCTAATTTTATTTTAATCTGCTTTGACTGGAGTTCGATTTTGTTGTTCAGTTGTGTCTCACTCTTCATGAGCCCATTTGAAGTTTTCTTGGCAAAGACACTGGAGTGGTTTGCCATTTCCTTGTCTAGTTCATTTTACAGATGAGGAAACTGAGGCAAGCAGGGGTTAAGAGAGTTTGATATCCTTTCTCTAAAGCTTTGCTACCTAGTCTCAGGTAATCTTAGGAGTCCTGGGTCTGTTGTCAGGGTTGCTGTGAGGGGCCTGCTCCCTTCCTCAGATGTGGGTTTAAGTTCTCTGTGACTACAGGCAAGTATCGAACTAATTGAAGTTTGTTCCCCATCTCTATGGAAGGATAACCATATTTGTATCACCTAGGCCAAAGAAAGTACTCAATGGATTTGGATTCCTTTGGTGGTAGAGATCCTTTTAGGCTATTTTCAAATAATGATCAATAAGAGCAACCTAGGGACCTTGGGGAGATGATCAAGTCACAACACCCATGAGTTACTATAACAGAATATGTGATTGAATTTGTGTCCTATGGTATATGTCTGAGCCTTTTCCCTTCCCTCCTTGTCACATGCCAAGAAATGAGCAGACCTTCAGGACAATGTCCTGTGCTTCCAGACTTGCACCTTTGACTCTGACCAGTCACTTACATACTGCTTTTGGATAGAGTTCTGGGTCTGGAGTCAGGAGGACTTGAGTTCAAATCTGCCTCAAACAGTAACTGTACGACCCTGGAAAAATTGCTTAATGTCTGTCTCTGTTTCTTTCTTTTCTTTTTTTTTAAATATAAATTTATTTATTTAACTTTTTACATTCATTTTCACAAAATTTTGGGTTCCAAATTTTCTCCCCATTTATCCCCTCCCCTACCCCAATACACCAGGCATTCTAATTTTCCCTATCACCAATCTGCCCTCTCTTCTATCATCCCTCCCTTCTCTTGTCCCCATCTTCTCTTTTGTCCTGTAGGGCCAGATGACTTTCTATTCCCCATTAACTGTATTTCTTATTTCCTAGCAGCAACAACAATACTCAACAGTTGTTCCTAAAACTTCGAGTTCCAAATTCTCCCCATCCCTCCCTCCCCATCCATTCCCTTTGGGAAGGCAGGCAATTCAATATAGGCCATATCTGTGTAGTTTTGCAAATGACTTCGATAACAGTCGTGTTGTGTAAGACTAACTGTATTTCCCTCCATCCTATCCTGCCCCCATTGTTTCTATTCTGTCTTTTGATCCTGTCCCTCCCTGAGTGTTGACTTCAAATTGCTCCCTCCCCCCATTGCTCTCCCTTCCATCATCCCTCCCTCCCTGCTTATCTCCTTCTCCCCTACTTTCCTGTATTGTAAGATAGGTTTTCATACCAAAATGAGTGTGCATTTTATTCCTTCCTTTAGTCAAATGTGATGAGGGTAAACTTCTTGTTTTTTTCTCAGCTCTCCTCTTTTTCCCTCCACTAAAAAGTCTCCTGCTTGCCTCTTGAGTGAGATATAATTTACCCCATTCCATTTCACCCTCTTTCCTCCCACTACATTTCTCTCTCACCATTTACCTTAATTTTTTTTAAGATATGGTCCCATCCTATTCACTTCACTCTGTGCTCTCTATCTCTGTGTGTGTGCATGCATGTACATGTGTGTGTGCATGTGTGTGCATGTACGTCTGTGTGTGGTCCCACCAACTACCCAGATACTGAAACGTTTTAAGTGTTACAAATATTGTCTATCCATGTAGGAATGTAAACAGTTCACCTCTGGTAAGTCCCGTATGACTTCTCTTTGCTGTTTCCTTTTTCATGCTTCTTCTCATTCTTGTGTTTGAAAGTCAAATTTTCTTTTCAGCTCTGCTCTTTTCATCAAGAATGCTTGAAAGTCCTCTGTTTCATTGAAAGACCATATTTTCCCCTAAAGTCTTATACTCAGTTTTGCTGGGTAGGTGATTCTTGGTTTGAGTCCTAGTTCCTTTGACTTCTGGAATATCCTATTCCACGCCCTTCGATCCCTTAATGTAGAAACTGCTAGATCTTGTGTTATCCTGATTGTATTTCCACAGTACTGGAATTGTTTCTTTCTAGCTGCTTGCAATATTTTCTCCTTGACCTGGGAACTCTGGAATTTGGCCACAATGTTCCTGGGAGTTTCTCTTTTTGGATCTCTTTCAGGCGGTGATCGATGGATTCCTTCAATACTTATTTTTCCCTCTGGTTCTAGAATGTCAGGGCAGTTTTCCTTGATAATTTCATGAAATTTTCATGATTTCTAGACTAAAATTTCATGATGTCTAGGCTCTTTTTTTTGATCATGGCTTTCAGGTAGTCCCATAATTTTTAAATTATCTCTCCTGGATCTATTTTCCAAGTTAGTTGTTTTTCCAATGAGATATTTCACATTGTCTTCCATTTTTTCATTCTTTTGGTTTTGTTTTATGATTTCTTGGTTTCTCAACGTCATTAGACTCCATCTGTTCCTTTCTAATCTTGAGAGAACTATTTTCTTCAGTGAGCTTTTGAACCTCTTTTTCCATTTGGCTAATTCTGCTTTTGCAAGCATTCTTCTCCTCATTGGCTTTTTGAACCTCTTTTGCCAATTGAGTTAGCCTATTTTTCAAGGTGTTATTTTCTTCAGCATTTTTTTGGGTCTCCTTTACCAAGGTATTGACCTGTTTTTCATGCTTTTCTTGCATCTCTCTCATTTCTCTTACCAGTTTTTCCTCCACCTGTCTAACTTGATTTTCAAAATCCTTTTTGAGCTCTTCCATGGCCTGAGCCCACCGGACATCCACCTTGGATGTCTGGGATAGAGAGGCCCTGACCCCGACGTCCTTCCCTGATGGCAAGCATTGTACTTCCTCATCAGAAATGAAAGGAGGAAAGAACATCTCTTCCCCAAGAAAGTAGCTCTCTATGGTCTTATTTTGCTTCCTTTTTCTGGACATTTTCCCAGCCAGTTACTTGACTTCTGAGATTCCTCTTCACCCCTGCCTAGATCTGCCTAGGTGGTGCTTGGGGTCTGAGATTCAAATGCTGCTTCCCAGCCTTTCTGTGGTGGGCGTGGCTGCTATTTAATGTGAGCTTAAGTTCTGGTGCTTGGGTGGGGGCAGGGCCACCTCCCAGGCTCAGTTCCCTCAGGGGGTTTATGCAGAGACCTTTGGCAATGGAGCTCCTGCCTGCTCTGGGAGTTCCGGGCCGCTGCCTCTGCCGCTGCCTCTGCCACTGCCTCCCAAGGGGGCCCGAGTTGCGGAGACACCCCGCTCCCCTTTTCGACCAGCCCAGAAGTCTCTCTCACTGACCTGTAGCACCTGTGAGTGGAGGGACCTTCATGGCGCCAGAGATTCTGTCCCTGACACCTGCTCAGATCTGTTCTTCTGAGGCTGCCTGACCAGGGCAGTTCAGGGGTGGGCTCTGCTGTCTGGAGTGTGATGGACCCCTGTGGATGGCTTTCCAGGGCTCTCTGGAATGGAAATCTCTTCCACTGCATTGGTGCGTGGCTTGCAGTACTCCAGAATTTGTGGGGAGTTCTTTTTACAGGAAATTTATGGGCTGCGGATTCGGAGCTAGCATACATGAGTCTTTCTACTCTGCCATCTTGGCTCCTCCCCCCTGTCTCTGTTTCTTCATCTGTAAAATGGGGATGGTACTAGTGCCTATCTCCTAGGGTTGTTCTGAGGATCAAATGAACAGTGCCATAGCAGGTGCTTTGTAAATGTTAGCCATTATAACTAATGTTATTATTGTAAGTTATCAATGAATGACTAAATAAGCATTCAATAATTGCATATTATGTGCTGAGCCCTGTGCTAAATACTGACTGGGCATCCCAGTGAAAAAGCAGATAGTCCCGGATCTCTAGGAGTCAATATTCTAATAAGGGGAGACAACATATTTAGAAAGTTTTAGCTGCAAGTCAGATGGAAAGGCATAGTGGTTCTTTGGGGGCAAGCAGACAAAGCACATGGCAGTGCATCTTCTTTAGGGTCATTTCCATCTAGAATGCCATACCCATTTCTGAGGTTGAGCCATTTTTCAGGGCCAAGGACTTGGGTGGGGATGACTTGCTTCCCTGCATCTGTAGAAGCTGTGGCCCTTGAGAGGTGGAGGTGGGCAGTACCTGCAGAAATAGTTGTAGTTGACAAACTACATCCTTATCATTCTGTAAGATATTGCTTATTTTAGACCTAAGTCTTGGTAGGAAAGGAAAGAAGGAAGGGAAAGGAGGAAAGAATGGAGGGAGAAAGGAAGGAAAAAAGGAAAGGAAAGGAGAAAGAAGGGATGAAAGAAGGAAGGAAAGAAAATAATATAGAGGAGGTTGCTGAATGAAGGATGTTTTTTCTAGCATCCAGTTGGGAGCCTGCTGGTGGATTCTTAATATAATTTAAAGTGATAGCAATTATAAGGAGAAAGGAAAGAGCAAAAAAATTTCTACTATTGATATTTTCAGCACTCAGAGACATCATTATCATTATTTTATTGGATTTAGAAGGATTCTTAGAGATCATTCATTATAGAGGTGTACACTTAGAAAGGGAAGAGACTTTGGAAATCACCGAGTCCAGTGCCATTAGTTTACAGATAAGGAAAAAGAAGCCCAAATTGGTGACCCAATGTCCTCAAGGTCATGAAGGTAGGAAGCAGTGGACCAAGGATTTGAAACAGGATCGTAGAATCTATAAAGTTCTTCTTGTTGAACCATTTCAGTCACGTCCAACCCTTTGTGACCCCTTTTGGGGTTTTCTTGGCAAAGACACTGGAGTGGTTTGCCATTTTCTTCTCCAGCTCATTTTGCAGATGTGGAAACTGAAGCAAAAGGGTTAACTGACTTGCCCATGGTTGCGCAGCTAGTAAGATTCTGACGCCAGATTTGAACTCAGGAAGGTGAATCTTCTTGACTTCAGCCCTTAGAGTTCACCCAGTTCAAACCCCTTATTTTACATCTAGCTGCCATAATGGAGAGAGTACTGGACTCCAGTCAGGAAGACTTGAGTTCAAATCCTACATCAGATACTGTATGATGTACAGAAATCACCTAATTCTCTCTGGGCCCCAATTTCCTAATATGTGAAATGTACAGGGTTGGTCTCAATGGACTATGGTCCCTTCCATTTTTAAATCTATGATCTTATACAAATGAGGAACATGAGGCCCAGAGAGGATTAAGTGATTTGCCTACATCTCATAGATAGTAAGTGATGGAGATGGGATATAACTTCGTGGTCCTCTAACCCAAAACTCGACAAACTTTTTACTATACTAGACTTTTTGTTTGTTTTGTACAGGCATTACTCACAGAAAATTGCTGCTTCAGACTTAGTAAGGTCACCTGATATGGTGTGGCATTTATGGAGTTCTTACTCTGGGTGTTTTGGCAGCTGTGTCACATTCTTGGAGTAGAAAAGTCAGGGTAGTAGAATGTCGGTTAAAACTAAGATTGTTGGGGAAGAAGTATTACAAATTATATGTTTTCCTTCCTTTCTTTTTTCTTTCCTTCCCTTGTTCTTTCTTTCCTTTCTTCCAAAAAAAAGCAGATGTTTCTTCAGGGGATATTTCTGTAAAAAAATTATTGAAATAATTCTTTCCCCTTCTTTGATTCCACTCTCCTTTCTGAAGCTCAATTTCTCAGTTAATTTTAAGGCCAAGGCAGACCCCACAAGGAATGATGTCTTTACATAAGCAGAGCTAATCATACTCCTTCTCTGAACTTACATAAATCCTTCTGTGACCTAGAATTTACCCAAAGATCAAATTCTCCCTCAGAAAACATTCACCCCTTGGAAACAAGAGATTTCAGAGGTAGAGCTCAAATGACCAAAGTATTATTGAGAATTTTTAAGCTTCTCCTTAATGGAGATAAATTGTTTCCAAGGCTCCATTCTTTTTTAACTTCAAAGTGCCTAGAGATTTTTTTTCCCTTCAAAACTTTTAACTTTTATTTTAGATGTATGGGTTGCATAAGTCTGGAACAAACACTAAGAAGGTTAATTTTTTAATAAACAGTATTCTGTTGGTATTGTTATATGTCTTGTGAGTCACAGAATACCACAGTCTCTAAAGAAATTTTAAAAATGCCTAACACCAAGGTCATTGGAGAGACACATGGTGGGTGTGACCAGGCTGCCACATAGAATAAATAAGATGCTATGGAAAACTGGAATAAGGGAAGTCATTGCACATACATACACACACACACACATACACATACATACACACACATATATAAGATTGAAAATAAAAATGGGCTAGTCATGTGACTAGAGTAATGGATAACTAATGGACAGTCCATTTGCACCATTGGTCATCTCTATATGTCAGGATATAGCAAAGAAGTTTCCTGTGGTCAAGGTCTTCATCATTGGAAGGGATGCTCATGTGGATGAGATCATGGGCTCATTGGAGTATTTGAATATTTCAAACTTACTAATGATAGCTAGCTAGCTAGATGGATAGATACATGAATGGACAAATAGATAGATGGATTATGATTGAGTGGAGTATTTATTAAGCCCTTACTACATGCCAGATACTGTGCTAAGTGCTGAAGAAACAAATGCAAGCAAGACAGTCTCTGAGATCAAGGAGCTTACTTTCTAATGGAGACAGATGTGTGTGTTCATCCTTTGTTGCTGAAGAAGACCATGCCATCAGAGAAATGATGACATGACTTGCACTTGACTTTGTTTTCAGTGAGGGAGGGCTGTGCAGGTCACCAGTCTCACTTCTCCAGAGCCATCTGAATCCAGTGACCAAGTATTCATCAGGATGACTGGAGATGACCCAGGATGAGGCAATTGGTATTAAGGTGACTTGCCCAAGGTCACACAGCTAGTGAGTGTCAAGTGTCTGAGGGGATATTTGAACTCAGGTCCTCCTGACTCCTGCACATGTGTTCTATCCACTGCACCACCTAACTGCCCGAATGGAGACAGACAATATGTACAGGAAGAACCAGAAAATTGGGGAGTACATGTGCAGAGACATATGTTGATGTTAATGGCTGGAAAGTTAATGGCATGGAATCTTGATCCTTGTCAGGATAAAACAAAAAATCAAGGCTAAAGGTATTTCTCAATGTGCTGTCCAAGTATCTTTCTGGAAGGGGATGTGGATGATGGTAAAGTAGGGGTCTCCGAGCTTGGAGTCAATAAAAATAGAAATATTCAAATATACACATAATAGTTTTTGAAAAGTGATTAGCCACGAAACTATTAATTCCATTATTTAGAATTTAATTTAATTTTTAATATTTTGCCTGTATGTCTTAGTTCTTAGCTTCATGTAAAAGCAATTTTTAGCATTCACTTTTAAAACTTTGAATTTCAACTTCTCTCCCTTCCTCCTTCCCCACCTACCCCCACTGAGGAGGCAAGCAGTTCAATATAGGTTATACATGTGTAGTCATGCAACACACCTCCATAACAGTCTGGTTGTGAAAGACTAATTGTATTTTCTCTCTGTCCTATCCAACCCCCCTTTATTCTATTCTCTCTTTTGTCCCATCCCTCCTCAAAAGTGTTTACTTCTAATTACCCCCTCCTCCCACTTGCCCTCCCTTCTATCATCCCCCAATATCCCTTATCCCCTTCTCCTCTACTTTTCCTGTAGTGTAAGACAAATTTTCATGCCAAATTGAGTGTGCATGTTATTCCCTCCTTAAGTCAAATGCAATGATGGTAAGTTTCATTCTTTCCCTCTCACCTCCCCCCTCTTCCCCTCCATTGAAAAAGTTTTTTCTTGCCTCTTTTATGTGAGAGATAATTTACCTCATTCTATTTCTCCCTTTCTATTTCTCCCAATATATTCCTCTCTTACCCCTTAATTATTTTAGATATCATCCATTAGATGTATCCATTCATATTCAACTCACCATGTATCCTCTGTCTATATAATATATATATATATATATATATATATATATATATATATATATATATATATATAATCTCTTCAACTACCCCAGTACTGAGAAAAGTCTCAAGAGTTACAAATATTATCTTTCCATGCAACTTTAGTAAGTCCCCTATGATTTTTCTTTCCTGTTTACCTTTTCATGCTTCTCTTGATTCTTGTACTTGAAAGTCAAATTTTCTATTCATCTCTGGTCTTTTCATCAAGAATGCTTGAAAGTCCTCTATTTCATTGGAAGACCAATTTTCTCCACTGAAGTGTTATATTCAGTTTGCTGGGTAGATGATTCTTGGCTTTAATACCAGTGCTTTTGACCTCTGGAATATCATATTCCAAGCCCTCTAATCCTTTAGAAGTTGCTAGATCCTGTGTTATCCTGATTGTGTTTCCATAATCACTTGAATTGTTTCTTTCTGGCTGCTTGTGATATTTTCTCCTTGACCTGGGAATTCTGAAATTTGGCTATAATATTCCTAGGAGTTTTCCTTTTGGGATCTCTTTCAGGAGGCAATCAATAGGTTCTTTCAATATCTAGTTTGCCCTCAGGTTCTAGAATATCAGGACAGTTTTCCTTGACAATTTCTTGAAGATGATGTCTAAGTTCTTTTTTTGATTATGGCTTTCAGGTAGTCCAATTATTTTAAAATTATATCTCTTGGATCTATTTTCCAGATCAGTTGTTTTCCCAATGAGATAATTTCACATTGTCTGCTATTTTTTTCATTCTTTTGGTTTTGTTTTATAATTTCTTGATTTTTCATGAAGTGATTAGCTTCCTTCTACTCCATTTTATTTTGAATGACTTATTTTCTTCAGTGAACTTTTGGACCTCCTTTTGCATGTGGCCAATTCTGCTTTTTATGGCATTCTTCTCCTTATTGGCTTTTTGGTTCTCTTTTGCCATTTCAGTTAGTCTATTTTTAAGGTGTTATTTTCTTCAACATTTTTTGGGTGCCCATTAGCAATTAGTTGACTCATTTTTCAAGATCTTCTTGCATCACTCTCATTTCTCTTCTCAATTTTTGCTCTGCTTCTCTTATTTGATTTTCAAAATTCTTTATGAGCTCTTCCATGGCCTGAGACCAATTCATAGTTTTTTTTGGAAGCTTTGGATGTAGGGACTTTGGCTTTGTTGTCTCCTTCTGGTTGTATGTTTTCATTGATCTTGTCCCCAGAGGAAAATTCTATAGTCTGTTTTTTTCCCGTTTTTGCTCATTTCCCCAGTCAATTCCTTGACTTTTGAGCTCTTTGTCAAGGTAGTTCTGTGCTTCAGGTGGGGAAAGAGAGGGAGGGGATGTACTGTCAGGTACAAGATTCCCTGCTCCCCCACAATCTGTGAGCCTAGAGCTCCATAAACAACTGCTGTCACTGCCCCTGCCCCTGCTGCTGCCAGCACCCCTCCACCCCCTTCTCTGCACTGGAACTGGGACCTGACCACTTAACTCTCTTACACAAGTTTCACAGGTTTTTTCCCCTGACTTTCAAATTCGTCTTCAGCATTTTTGAGTCATGAAGTCTGGAAACTGCCACAGGTGCCAGTGATTCAATCCCCCACCTTCCCCACCCTCAAGTACCATCTGTAGTGGCACAGCCCATACTGGATGGCACTCTGCTCTATGCCTGGCAGTGATAGTACTTCCAGTTGAACTTCCAGGCTATCTTGGGCTGGAGATTTGCTCCACTCCATCATTCTGTGGGTTCTTCAGTTCCAGATTTTGTTTAGTCATTTTTTACAGGTATTTAGCTGAGTTTAAGAGCATTAGCAAGTCCCTGCTTTTCTCCACCACCTTGGCTCTGCCTCCTCTCCTCCAGTCCAGAATTTAATTTTAAAATGTGGCAAGATTGAGTGATGGTAGGTAGACAAACTCAGTGTTCCTTGGTGCCTTCACAATGTTGGGAGAATGAGTAAAAAGTCTCTAGTGTGTTGGGTGGACCCTGTGTGGTGAACTTGTAGGGGAACATGGACAAAAATCCCATGTAATGTGGTAGACATGGGCTGATACAGTCTGCCTTATTGGAGAGACCTCCTGAACTTCACAGATCTATTTGGGTATTTGTAAGTCTTATGAAATTTCCCTGATTGGAAAGAGCTATGATTTTTTGATATCTGTGGCAAACTCCTTTCTCAACCCTTGTCTCAGCCTCTGTAAGCAAGTCTTAGGGAGCTACCTGAGATACTTAGAGGTTAAGTGACTTGTCCAGGGTCACACAGTTAATAAGTATTGGATTAGGGATTTGAACCCAGATGTTCTTGAATCCAAGCCCAGAACTCTCCTCCTCATGCCTCCTTGTCTCTATATGAACTTTAATAAGACAGAAACAATGATATCCTACTTCATGGTCCCCTTCTAGATTCCTGTCTTGTGTTTCTTTTAAAAGCTTTTGTTTTCTCAAACCAAAATCCTCCTTTGATACTTTACTTAGTATTGGTGTAGATTTGCCTTTCTTTGTTCTCAGTGCTTAGCCCAGTTCCTCGAATAGAATGAGGACCTAAAAAATGCTTGCTAATTGACTGACTCACTGGCCCTGACTTCTTAAAGGTTATGTTCACAAAGCACAGCTAAGCAAGGCCTACCAAGCTAGAAAAACTTCAAATATGGGTCTGATGATGAATTGTAAGTCAGTCATCCCAGGACTTGCCTAGTGAATGCTGGACAGAGTCATCAACAACCTCAAAGGAAATGAATTTTTTGACCATGGTGACTCTCAAACATGGGTTGTGTTCTTTGCTGGTGAACGTCCAGTGCACACACTGGAAAATACAGACTGATCAAACTATGATTTCAAAGTATGAGAGTGCTGGGGCTGTTGAGATCATAGTTATTATCATAGTTGTAATCAGCCTTTACTCTGCTCTTCTGCTTTTACTTGTCTGACTTTGCATCACTTCATATACATCTACATGTGGAGGCAAAGATGTATCCAGAGAAAGGTAACCAGGAAGGTGATGGTTTTTGAGAGCAGGCCATATAAGGACAGTCTGGCCCTCAAGGACAGCTCATAATGGAGAGTATTTGGGGCAGAGAAGAAAGAGGGAATGGTGATTGGAATCACAGGACAATTGATTGACTTGTCCAGCAATACCAGTATTAATTTAGTTACTGTTCTTGAGCTAGAATTGGGAAGGGGAATGTAGGTTTGGAGTTGGGGGAGAGGAAAGTACAGTAATAGCAACAGGTCTTGGAGATGGAGTTGTAATGGCAGGTGGGCCTGAGTCTGGGTGCTCACTAATTAGAGTCCAGGATCCAGCGGTAGGAGGCTGAGTTCTGGGTCAGAAGTGGAGGCTGGAACACAGGTGTACAAATATCCACACAAAACTCTGTCTTCTTCCTTGGTGTGGATCACCTGTCCTTTTACAGCATTCACTCTGTATACCAGACACTGTACAAGGTACCAGAAATACAAAGATTAAAAATAATACAGTCCCTGACCTCAATGAGCTTATATTCTATCAGGGGAGAAAATATATAAATAACAAAGTTCAGTATAAACAAATGCATATTTAGATGTAAAATAGATATGAAATCCTCTTTAATGGTGATAATTTGGGAGGATAGATGATGGACAAGAGATGGGTGTGTTGGTCAGCAGCTACTGTCATTTCAAAGTGGTTTGGGGTGGGGAGAGGAGTGAAATCTCTGGTGAAGGAGGGAATTGATTTTGACTGGGCAGGAGCTGCCATGTGGACAACCATGAGCAGAATAGCTTCTAGAAAACCACAAGGAAAGGGGGATCAGAATGTAAATCCTCTGGTCCTGTGATGGAGGTGAGCAAAGAATCGATGTTATAATGTTTGGGATGTGATCGAGCAGGAACAGGATGCTGTGGGAGGGGATGGCGGGGAATATGCATGATGCATATCTCTAATGAGAAGCTTAACCTAGTCCACACACCAAAGCTTTCCCTCTTTCATTTTTGGAGATTTCTTTGAGGACCCCTTCCCAGAATAATGTTTCTAAATTCATAGGAAAAGAATGCAAAGGAAATCAACCACCTTGAAAAAGTTATAAAATATATTTTTAAAAAAGTTCTCAGATCCCACGTTAAGAACCCCTGACATAGAGCATTAAATTTTGCAAAGTTCTTTACTATTTGCTAATTTTATTGATCCTCAAAACAGTCCCATGAAGTAGGTGCTATTATTATCACCTCCATTTTACAAATGGGGAAACTGAGGCTGACAAAAGTTAAAGCCAGAGTCACAATGCTCATAATTGTCCAAGGAAGGATTCAAACTCTTGTTTTCAAGGCTAGTGCACTAACTGGTCTGTAATCTAGCTACCTTTCAGAAGACATTTAAATATGAATGTTAAATTTCTCTTCTCTGTGTGGTCCTTTTTTTTTCTTCCAGTTATGGGCATATTGGTGAAATAATAAAATGAGTCACTCTTGACACCTGAATTCTATCCTCATTCTACCTTCAAGAAACATCATCTGATTTATGGAAAAATCCAATCCTAGCTTCCCCAGACTGTCTCTTGGTCTAGTTCTAGCTTAGGATTCTGGCATTTTAATCTGGAAAGCACCTTAAACATTTCCTAATTCAGTGATTCTCAGCCGTATGTGTGTGTGTGTGTGTGTGTGTGTGTGTGTGTTGTCAAGGATCCTTTTGGAAGCCTGGTGAAGCCTATGAACCCTTCTCTCAGATTAATGTCTTTAAATGCTTATAATAAAATATATAGCCCTACAAAGAAATCATTTTTACTGAAATATGCTTACCTAATATATCTACGTACCCTCAACTCCAGCCATCTTCATCTCTACCTCTACATCTGTATTTTTAAAGTTCATGGACCTGAGTTGGTCAACTGATCAGTCAATAAATACGTATTAAGCACCAACTGTATGCCAGACGCCCGTACTAAGAGCTGAAGATACAAAGAAAGGCAGATGACACTCTACCCTCAGGAAACTCACTCTCTCATATGGGAAGACCACATATAAAAAGTTGAAAGGGGGAGTCAGAGGGTAGCTAATGAAGTCCCGCAGCTCAGTCACATTAAAAACCACTGGAGATCAGCTTCATTTTACAGCTGTTCAAACTGACCCATCTGGTTGCCATTTCAACTCCCAGTGCTTTAGGCATCTCTCAAAGACTTTACAATGCCAAGAAAGTACCAACCTGCATTCCTCATCTGAAAGATCCGTATATCAGTGAAATCATAGATCTATACTTTTTAATAGGTTGAAGAGGGCCACTAGCTAGTTTTGTTGGATATAAAATTTCACCCAATTGTCTTGCCTTCCAAGACCCTCCAAAAAAAAATTAAAAAAATAAAATGAATGTCCGAATGAGGACAGCAGCAACTGTTGTACAGAGAGCTATGGGACCTCCAGGACCATGTGGTGTGCAGACCAAGAATACAAATGTCACTCCAGGTACATGGCCACTGGACAGGAGGGCATAGACCCCAGAGAGAATGAAGGGATCAGTCAACACTGAACAGACCTCAGGACCCATGCTAGCATTGTCTGAGGCAGAGACTTGACTTATTGACCATTGACTTTTTATTCACTGCTGTGAATTTGCAGGCACTGAAGTCAGACCTCTGGAGGAAAGCAAATAGAGCTCACTAGAAAGAGATTTTGACTGTAGTGTTGTGAAAGAGGTTCAGCTGAAAGTCTCTCCTTTCTTTATGACTTCTATTAAGTCTGAACTATGCTCAATGCTTTTGTTAGCCTTGGTGCTTGCGAGGGAGCTGGGGATGCTTGGAAAAACATGATCCTTATTCTAAGGTTTTCAGGGGAGTTCGTGCGAGTTGAAGTAGGGTGGGAGGAACCATAGAGGTTATTACTAGGGAGAGGTATCTAGGGAGAGGACTGAACATGGTCCATTTTTCCTCTCAAGCTGTACGAACACAACAAATGAATCTCAAACAACAACACTGTGCTACTCTTATAAATTGACTTTCTAGAACTCTCCCTAGCAATGACTCTTGAGATGGTTGTATGTCAGCTCACCAGGTAGTTAGATGTAGAAGTCATAGCCTTGGACTTCCAGAAAGGAAAGCCTGAGGTCATAAACTTGCCTCGCTCACT
This sequence comes from Bettongia penicillata ogilbyi, assembly GCA_023548195.1. Classification (NCBI taxonomy): domain Eukaryota; kingdom Metazoa; phylum Chordata; class Mammalia; order Diprotodontia; family Potoroidae; genus Bettongia; species Bettongia penicillata. The sequence continues at coordinate 1,040,827 of JAJHZJ010000231.1, read as the reverse complement.
ACCTATGCGAGCCTGGCTAGATCACTGAGCATCCCTTAGCCTCTGTTTTCTCCTTTATAAATGAGAATAACAGTAGCACCTGCCTTAAAATGTTGTGTGAACCAAATGAGATTTAGACCCATCCATCCATCATCGTTGCTGTTAAATTATATTTTTCAATTATGTCTGACTCTTTGTGATCCCATTTGGAGTTTTCTTGGCAAAGATACTAGAGTAACTTGTCATTTATTTCTCCAGATCATTTTACAGATGAGGGAACTGAGCCAAACATAGTTAAATGATTTGTTTCAGGGTCACACAGCTAGTAAGTGCCTGAGGCCAGATTTGAACTTGGAAAGATGGGTCTTCCTGACTCCAGACTCAGCACTCTATCCTCTGTACCACCAATAGATGCTATATCTATAGATAGATATACCATTATTATGTTGATATATCATGATGATATAGATATAATATCATTAATATTTTCTCAACAACCCTGGGAACTAGATGCTGATTTTATCCCCATTTTTAGGTGAAAAAAATGAGGCAGGGGCTCACACAGCTAGTAAGTGTCTGAATCTGGGTTTAAACTTAGGGCTTCTTGATTTCAGGTCCAGTACTCTACACATTATTCCACCTACATGCTTCTAAATCCATTCCATTCCAAACACTCCGCTTAGTTGCCAGATTTTCTTACTTCCTTTCCCCATGCAAGCTGCTCTTTGAGGCTCATTTTGACTAGATTTCAACTGTGCAAACACTATTGGGGATGAGTATTGGGCAGGTAGACACACACATAGAATGCTTGGCCCCTACCTTGTGGCATCTTCTGGTAATGATCACTAACCCCATGTGGCTCTGATTGTCTGATTCCGATGTTCTCTGCTCTCCCTCCTTGACAGCTTGCTGAGTGAGACTGTTTCTCTGGATGAAGTCACCCATTGGTGTTGTACCCCACTTTCAAGACAAATTCATTTAATCTGGCCTCTCATTCCTCCTCCATAGTGTTCCACTTCTGCTTGGGTAAACTTCATGGTGCATTCTTTGCAGCATCTGTTTCAGTCCTTGCCAATGCTGCTTATGTCTGTAACCCTATCCCTTTGTCTCTCCCTCCCTCCTTCCCAGTGGCTCCCAGCTTTATGGAGAGGATCAATTCCATTTAACAAATGTTTTACCAAGTGGTTGCTTAGTGGGGAGCACTGTGCTAGGTGTACCTTGGAAAAGATACAACAGACTTTCTGCAAGACGTGATTCTTGGCCTCATGGACCTTGTGGCCTTAACGCATGGAATCATAGATTATATATAATATATATAATATTTAATATATATAATATATATACTATACATACATATATAACATACACACACCCCTCAATAGCTCTAATATAAAATAATGCATGGAATCATAGATGGTCTCCTAGATTTAGAACCAGAAGGGACCTCAGCAACTGACTAGTCTAGTGGTTTTAATCTGTTTTGTGTTATGAACCCCTTTGGTAATATGGTGAAACCTATGGACCATTTTTCAACATAATCTCATTAGATGCATTAAATAAAATAAATAGGATGCTAAAGGATACCACATACTGAAAGTTATCAAAATATTAAAAAAAATAAGATCACAGAACTCAGATTATGAACTTGTGATCTATTCCAACCTTTTATTTAATTTTTTTAACTCCTTCATTTTAGAGAGAAATGAGTGTCCTGCCCAAGATCCCCAAGCAGAGCTGGGGTTTAAATCATCATCATCTCACTGAAAATCATCTGCCTTCTCCATCTCCCTCTTCTTCAAGGTAAGTGCACACATTTAAGTAAAAGCTATGGGTGTGTTCTAAGCATGAGGAGGTCATTATCAGCTCAAGGAGGTGTCACTTGAAAAGAGTTTTGTGGGAATTCAACAGATGGTGTACGGTGGGATTGGAGAAGGTGGTGAGCACTGCATGGGCAAAAGCATAGAGGTAGGAGAACCTCTGTTAGGTTCTTGGTAATGGACAAAATTGAGAAAAGAAATAGTTGCTGACCTCATTATTCTGATAGTATGGTGGGAAGAAGAGACCCCAAACACAGTCAGTTGTTGTTAGGGTTCAGTCATTTCAGTGGTGTCTGACTCTTTGTGATCCCATTTGAGATTTTCTTGGCCAAGCTACTAAAGTGGTTTGCCATTTCCTTGTCCATTCATTTGACAGATGAGAAAACTGAGGCAAACAGGGTTAAGTGGCTTGTCCAGGGTCATACAGTATCTGAGGCTGGATTTGAACTCAGGAAGATGAGTCTTCCTCATTTCAGGTCCAACACTCTATCCACTGTACCACCCAATAAACATTTATTAAATATCTATTATGTTCCAGGCACGGCGCTCTCTGCTGGGGATACAAAAAGGAAGCAAAGATAGTCCCTGCCCTCAAGGAGCTTACAATTTAACTGGGGAGACCATAAGCAAAGAAATGTGTACAAACAATATCGTCAAGTGAACAAACTTTTGTTAAGCACTGGCTATAAGAACTACGAAGCAAGGGGGAGCTAGATGGTACAGAGAATAGAGCACCAGCTCTGGAATCAGGAAGACCTAAGTTCAAATCTGGCCTCAGATACTTAGTAGCTGTGTGACCCTGAGCAAGTCACTTAACTCTGTTTGCCTCCAAGAGGGATAAAAAAGAGTTGCAAAGCAAAGTGTGAAAACACATGTAGTTTGAGGGAAAAGATTGAGGAGTTTATATTTGAGATGGTGTAGTTATGTTAGAGTTAGGAATTTGTGATAAGAATGGAAAGCAAGTTTATAATGAAACAGAAAATGGAAGTAGTGGAATGAGGAAGGAATCTTCAGGACCTTCAAAGGATGAACCATTCCATGAGATGATGAAGTCCAAAGCATGACCACCTTGATACATAGCTGACATATGATGACAGTAGAGGGTTTTGGAATTGGAATGGCGGGGGGATTTTGAGATTGGGTTTTAAATAGGTCAGCACCGTGATTATGGAAACCCTCATTGAGGATGGCAGGGGATAGGTTAAAAAGGAACATGAGGGATCATGGGTCAAAGTCTTTGAGGAAGTTAAGAGTGGCCAGGAGGAGGTCAACAAATGATGGTAACAGAACTGGGTGGTATAAATGGCAAAGTTGTATGTTCTTTTTTTTTTTTTAAAAATTAATTTATTTTTAGTTTTCAACATTAAGTTCCACAAGATTTTGAGTTCCAAATTTTCTCCCCATCTCTCCCCTCCTCCACGCCAAAACACCATGCATTCTGATTACCTCTTCCCCCGATCAGCCTTCCCTTCTATCACACCTCTCCTGTCCCTTATCCCCATCTTCTCTCTTTTCTTATAGAGCAAGATAGATTTCTATACCTCATTACCTGTATTTCTTATTTCCTAGTTGCATGCAAAAACAATTCTCAATATTCATTCTTTAAACTTTGAATTCCAACTTTTCTCCCTTCTTCCCTCCCTACCTATCCCCACTGAGAAGGCAAGCAATTCAATATAGGCTGTATCTGTGTAGTTTTGCTAAAGACTTCCATAATAATCATGTTATAAAAGACTAAATATATTTCCCTTCATCCTATCCTGCCCCCTACTTATTCTTTTCTCTCTTTAGACTTTTCCCTCCCTTCTAATTACTCCCTCCTCCCATTTGTCCTCCCATCATCCCCCACCCCATTTCTCCCCTTCTCCCCTACTTTCCTGTAGTGTAAGATAGATTTTCATACCAAATTGAGTATGCACGTTATTCCCTCTGTAAGCCAAATGTGATGAGAGTAAGTTTCACTTTTTCCCTCTCAACCCCCCTTTTCTCCTCCATTGAAAAAGCTTTTTCTTGCCTCTCTTATGAGAGATAATTTGCCCCATTCTATTTTTCCCTTTCTCCTCCCAATATATATTCTTCACTCACCCCTTGAATTTATTTTTTTGGATATCATCCCTTCCTATTCAACTCACCCTGTGCCGTATGTGTGTGTGTGTGTGTGTGTGTGTGTGTGTGTGTGTGTGTGTGTGTGTGTGTAATCCCTCCAAATACTGAGAAAGTTTCAAGAGTACAAATATTATCTTTGTGTGTAGGAATATAAACAGTTCAACTTTAGTAAGTCCCTTATGATTTCTCTTTCCTGTTTACCTTTTCATGCTCCTCTTGATTCTTGTGTTTGAAAGTCAAATTTTCTATTCAGCTCTGATCTTTTCATCAGGACTACTTGAAAGTCCTCTATTTCATTGAATGACCATTTTCCCCCTATTATACTCAGTTTGGTTGGTAGGTGATTCTTGGTTTTAATCCCAGTTCCTTTGACTTCTGGAATATCATATTTCAAGGCCTTTGATCCCTTAATATAGAAGCTGCTAGATCTTGTGTTATCCTGATTGTATTTCCGCAATACTTGAATTGTTTCTTTCTGGCTGCTTGCAATATTTTCTCCTTGACCTGGGAACTCTGGAATTTGGCTGCAATATTCCTAGGAGTTTTTCTATTTGAATCTCTTTCAGGAGGTGATAGGTGGATTCTTCCAATATTTATTTTACCCTCTGGGCAGTTTTCCTTGATAATTTCATGAAAGATGATTTCTAGACTCTTTTTTTGATCATGACTTTCAGGTAGTCCCATAATTTTTAAATTGTCTCTCCTGGATCTCTTTTCCAGGTCAGTTGTTTTTCCAATGAGATATTTCACAATGTCTTCCATTTTTTTCATTCTTTTGGTTTTGTTTTGTAATTTTTTTTTTATTTGTCATGAAATCATTATCTTCCATTTGCTCCATTCTGTTTTCTTCAATGAACTTTTGAATCTCCTTTTCCATTTGGCTAATTCTGCTTTTTAAAGGATTCTTCTCCTCATTGGCTTTTTGGACCTCTTTTGCCATTTGGGCTAGTCTTATTTTTAAAGATGTTATTTTCTTCAACATTTTTTGAGTCTCCTTTAGCAAGCTGTTGACTTGCTTTTCATGATATTCTCACATTGTTCTCGTTTCTCTTCCCAATTTTTACTCCACCTCTGTTACTTGATTTTCAAAATCCTTTTTGAGCTCTTCCATGGCCTGAAACTATTGCATATTTATTTTGTGGGTCTTAGTTGAAGAAGTCTTGACTTTTATGTCTTCCTTTGATGGTATGCATTGTTCTTCCTCATCCAAAAGGATGGAAGAAAATATTTGTTCACCAAGAAAGTAACCTGCTATAGTCTTATTTTTTTCTCCCCCTTTTTGGGCATTTTTTCCTGCCAGTTACTTGACTTTTGAGTCCTTTGTCAAGAGGAGGGTGTACTCTGGGGACCTGTAAGTTCTCAGTTCCTTCAAAGTGGCACAATCAAGGTAGAGGAATTTCCTCCTCTCCTAACCTGTGCTTTTGTCTGGGAGCTACCACAAGCTTTTCTACCCAGAAGTCTCCACCAGCCTCACTACATCAGTGCTTCTCCTCACCCCAGGACTGCCACTCAGGGCTGATCTCAAGATCAGCAACTCAATTCCCCCAAGGTCTTTAGTCTGAGTGCTCCCAAAATGGATGCTGCCGCTGCTGCTGCCTAGGGCTGGGAATGGTGGAGAACCCTGTTCCCTTCTCACTCAGGAGAAAGAGATTTCTCACTTACCTTTGAAGTTGTCTCTGGTGTTTGTGGGTTTAGAGATATGGGAACTGCAGCTGCTGCCAGGGATTGCATGCCCTGAAGCCTGTTCTGGTCCTGTCCCTACCTCGTTGCATGGGCAAGCCTGGGCTCTGCTCTGAGCCTGATGCAATAGACCTTTCCTCTCAGCCTTCTAGGCTACCTTGGGCTGGAAATCTCTTTCACTCTTTTGTTTTGTGGCTTCTGCTGCTCTAAAATTCATTTAGAGTTATTTTTTACAGATATTTTATGGGCTATGGCAGGAGAGCTCCTACAGATTGTCTCTCTACTCCGCCATCTTGGCTCCAACCCTCCCCCCCAGGTTGTTGAAGGAAAAACTATTGAAGAAGACAAATATTTATTAAGTACCTGTTGTGTACAAGGCACTGTGGTAGGTTTTAGTATAGAAAGAAACAAATCAAATAGTCCTGGCTCTCAGAGGACTTGTGATTTACTGATAAGTTACAAGATATAAACTGATAAGCAAATTTAAATATATATGTGTATGTGTGTCTGTATATGTAAATAAATATTTTTACACACACACACACACAATAATTCAAGAAGGAGCTCCAATGATTCCCTATTACCTCCATGATATTTTAAACGTCATATCATTTGCTGCTGTTGAGTTGTTTCAGTCATGTCTGAGTCTTTGCGATCCCATTAGGGGTTTTATTGGCAAAGATACTAGAATGGTTTACCATTTCCTTCTCCAGCTCATTTTGCAGATGAGGAAACTGAGGCAAATAAGTGAAGTGATTTGCCCAGGGTCACACAGCTAATAAATATCTGAGAGCAGATTGGAGCTCATGATGAGCCTTCCTAATTCCAAGTCCAGCCTTCTATCCACTGTGCCACCTAACCACCCCTCTTTATCATCCTAGTGCCTTCCTACCTTCCCAGCCTTCTTAGCTTTCGTTCCTTTCCATGAATTCTATAATCTAGTTACAGCAGCCTACTTAGAGTTCTTCAAATGCCATCTCCAGGTCTTTACGTTAGCTAGCCAACGTACCTGGAATGTTTTAACCCATCACTTCTGCCTTTTGATTTCTCTTTATTCCTTCAGTTCCTTTAGCTCAAATCTCACCTTTTGCAGAAAGCCTTTTCTAGTCCCCTTATCTGCTAATTGCTTCCTCTTCCAGATTTCCTTGATATACTATAGATGTATCTTAAATGTGACTCTATATATACAAAAATATATACACACATAATATATATATACACATAATATATATATATACACACACATAATATGCATATATACACTCATAATATATATGTAATATACATGTTAGATATGACTTTATGTCTGTTTTGTCTATTTATATGTCTAATATATTGTTTATATGTACATTCCTTGAGAGCAGATGGTGTGTGTGCGTGTGTGTGGTATGGTTTGTGTTTTGCTTGTCTTTTTTTGTATACCTAAGACTCAGCCCAGTATCTGGGACTTTAATAAATGCTCATTGACTGACTGACTGACTGATAACAGCTGCTGGTGAGAAAAGGACTCACAGGACCCTTATGAGGAAAATAAACATTGGAATTCTTTTCCTGGGCAAAGGTATAGAGGTAGATGAAAGGGGTATCCTGGCAAGATAAACATGGAGATTTTCTCTGGCAACAAAGTTCTAATTGGAACATAGAGTGTTATGGTTTTGGGGGTGATTTTCATGGAGCCAGAGGCTTTATCACCCCATGGATAAGGGGCTTAGTGGCTGATGTCAGGCCTGACCAGTCTCACTCCAAGTGTGTGGTTTGACCCACATTCATGACAGCTGAGGGACTTCCAAGAGTGAGGGTTGGGATGGGGTGAAATTTGAAAACAGGTCTATGTGAAACTAATGCCCCTAATTTTCTTCCTTACCTCATTATTTCCCCTTTGTTGCCTATCTTTCCATCAATTCCTGTCTCCACTAGGGACTTTCTCCAGCAAGTATCTCCCTTTTTGTACAACTCAGTTTTCTTCCTTTTCAGTGACTCTTTCTCTGCCTTATGTGCTCATTAAATATCTGCATTTATCACATTATCCTGTGAATTATAATTATCTTTTTGTGCTATTTTTGTCAATAGAATAGCACTCAACGAACATTTATTAAGTTCCTACTATACAACAGCTACTCTGCTAAGTGCTGGGGATGAAAAGACTTCCTGCCTTCCTTCTTTTCTTTCTGCCTTTTTCTTCTCTCCCTCCCACTCTCCTTCCCTTTTCCTCTCTCTTTCCCTCTCTCCCTACCCCCTCCTTTCCCTCTCTTCTTCCCTTTCTCCTTCCTCCTTCACTTTCCCTCTCTCCCTGCCCCTCTCTTTCCCTCTCTCTTTTCTCTCTCTCCTTCCCTCTCTCCCTCCCCCTCTCCTTCCCTTTTCCTTTCTCCCTTCCCTCTATCCTTTCCTCTCTCTTTCCCTCTTTCCCTACCCCCTCCTTTCCCTCTCTTTTTCCCTTTCTCCTTCCTCCTTCACTTTCCCTCTCTCTCTACCCCTCTCCTTTCCCTCCCTCCCCCCTCTTCTTTCCTCCCCTCATTCTCCCAAAGACATCACTAAATCTTTTTGCCTTGATCAGGAGGAAAACTTAGCCCTGCCTGCCTTTTCCCACCCATAACTTGCACTTGCCTCCTGGGCATTCTCCCTGCTTTTCCCAGACTCAGCATTTCCCAGTCCCTGCAGACAAAGGTGACCTCTATTTGTGTTCCCATTTAGCTATTCAATGTCCTTCTGATCTGGTTTTGGAATTAAAAAAAAAATACGATGAAAAGTATGGGACTTGGCCTCAATTCATTCACTTATTTATAAATAAATGGAAACTGACAACCTCCTCTCCAGAAAATGTTTACTCTATGGACAAGTGTTGATAACATGGGCTGAAAGACACAGTCTGGTGCCACCAGACCAGCTGCTCCTTCAGTTGTCACCATTGTGCGGCTGGCACACGCATGTTCGGCTTTCCTTACATTGTGTCTCCAGGATACTTTATCTCTGGCACTGTCTGCCAGAGACAATAGATGGGTCTGTTTACGGGGGCTGAAGGCGCTTCCTTTGTGAATGCTTGATGTCTGCTGAGGCGGGCTCATCCTTGCTGGTGCTCACATAATGGGCTTCATTTGATGCCAACGGATGCATCTGCTGCTGGCCCAGGAACTTCTCTTCATTGAAATGACACTGCTTTTTTTTTTTTTTTTTTTATAATCATCCCTCATGATGCCATGCTGACATTTGCTAAAGCCAGAGGGAAATGTTTTTGCTGAGGAAAAAACTCCAAATACCCTGGTTCATTGCTGAGTGAGGACAGACACAGGATTAAGCTATTAAATTTACAGTAGCTAGAGGAGAAACCGGATTGTGTGACAGTGATGCAATTTGTGGGGCTGTTGTGTTGGTAGCTGGGTTTTTGGGAGTTCTGAACTGTGTTATAAAATTTCAAAGTTTTTTGAGGCTGCTTGACTGGCAGTGGAGGTTGAAAGGAATTAGCATGAGGGTTATTCATCCACTAACATTTAGGGATCACCTACTATATGAAGGGCACTCCGCTCCATTTTACTCCTTGAGAGTGGGAGCTGTTTCATTGAATTTGTACTCAGAACCTATCACGGTATCTTGCCTAAGGTGCTTATTAAGTGCCTAAGCACTTAATAAATGCTTACTGATTGATTCATTAATTGATTCAAGAGAAAAGTTTAGGATGGAATCCATGGTCCTGATTTCCTAGGGTTCATAGAATATTAGAGTTACTCCCATGTAAAGATGGGCATTGAGGGGATTAAAACAAATCTCCCTCAGATTAAGAAACAAAAGAGGCCAAAGACTTGTAGACTAGAGGAGACAGGCTTATATGTCATTAAGAATTCCTTCAAGAGGTACTAGGGAGCAATGCATAGAGAACTGTCTTGAAACCTGGATTCTAGATCTGTCCTTGGCACATATGGGCTGTAGGACCCTGTAATTGAAGCTTTCAGTGCTCCAAGGCAACTCTTTAATTAAAAAATCCAAATTGTGGAAAAGGAGCTTTCTTTGTTGGGAGTTCCCAATACCAATAGTAGCATAGGTCTGCTCTTCCCCCTCCTTCTTTCTCCTTTCTCCCTTCCCTTTTCTTTCCCCTTTTCCTTTCCCCCTTTCCCTTTCCCCTTTCCCTTCATTTCCCTTTCCCTGTCCCCTTCCTCACACATAGATATATACCTCTCTCTCTCTCTCTCTCTCTCTCTCTCTCTCCATATATATATGTATGCATATGTATATTAGTATGTATGTATGTATATAATTTGTTTCTACTTCAAGAAGATATCTGGGAGATGCTACACATGTTATGTACCAAATAACAATAGCAAACAATGCATTTTAACAAGGAAGAAACCACTGGACCTGTGGGAATGTAATTTCTGTATCAGCTATCTGTGTTCAGTTAGACTATCAGCTTGTTACAACAAATATTAGAATGACCCCAAATTGGGAGCAAAGATGGAATGTGATTTAAATTGTACCACAACCAATTTAAATACATGACTGATGCCAAAGAAATGGAAAATGATAAAAGGAACAGATGTTGACACAGATTTTCACCATTTCCCATGGAAGTTTACCCATCATAATTCATTTGCTCCAAGGGAGAGGCCAAAAGGGTCTAGAACCTACCTCAGTCAGCAAATAATTTATTTTCTTGCTAAACAGAGAGAAAAGCATGGCTACCATTGACAACACAGGTGTAGAATAGAGATGTTTTTGCAGAACCATACCCAGGAGGTTGTATAAGTTCATGGGCAATATTATCTCATGAAATAGTGAAAGACAGTTGCAAAAGAAATGAAATTATAGGGACCGTAGTGTGAAACAAAGTAAGTTGGATCCTAATAAGAGTGTTTAATAATGAAACTAAGAAAACAATAGCCAGAAAAAATAAGAAAGAGTTATTGGCACATTTTTATAACAAATTATTCTTTTTCATCCATGACAATGGAGCCACCATGCATGGTAGTGATTGGTAGAGCTGGCATTCCTATCCAGGTTACCTTATTAGAAGTTCAATACTTTTTCCATGACATCATGATGCCTATTTATATTCAGTGAATCAACCAACGAATAGACAAGTTTTGATTAAGTGCCTACTATGTGTCTTGTACTATATTAGGTTCTAAAGCCACAAAGGCAATAATGAAAAAGTCTTTGCCCTCATAGACCTTGCTCTCCATAGGAGGAGAAAACATATACATTTATTTCTATGTTTATACAAACTAGGAGATGATATTTGATAAGTGTCTTAAAGGAAGCTAGGAATTCTAAGTAGAGGTGAAGAGAAAATGTATTTTAGGCCATGAAGGATGGGTTGTGTAAAGCCATGGAGGTGGGAGATGCACTGTCATGTGTAACCAGGTTTGCCTTGACCACAGAGTGCCTGAAAGGGAGTAATGGATAATGAATGTGGAAATCAAGATTGGAATCAGATTGTAGGGGGAAGAGGAGGCAATAACCATTTTATTAAGTACCTACTATGTGCCAGGGACAAATATTAAATCACTTGATCCTCTCAACAACCCTACGAGGTAGGTGCTATTATGATCCTAATTTTACAGTTGAGGAAACGCAATCAGGTAACTTACATGACTTGCCCAGGGTCACACAGTAGAAAGTATCTGAAGCTGGATTTGAGCTCAATTTTTTCCTGACTCCGCTCTATCTGGATAGCGCTCTATCCATTTAGCCACCTATCTTCTTTAGATGACAACCAGAGGAGTTTATATTTGAGTCTAAAGGTGAAAAGTTACCCATTAGACTTCTTGAGGAGGAGAATGAAATTAAGACCCCCTCTTTAAGAATTTGGACAGCTTTTTGGAGGATGAATGGGAGAAGGGAGAGACCAGAAATAGAGGAAACAAGAGGCCTTTGCCCAGGAGAAAGGGGAAGAGGGTCTGGACTAGATCTGTGGCTTTGTGAGTAGTGAGAAGCTGGCAGTTGGGGGAAATGTGCATTTGGAAATAGATCCATTCTCATGGGTTACAGGTTGTCTCAGAGCACAAAATACATCATGTTTATGAAGAATCTAAATTTGAATGCACAAGCTTTCCCACTGAGGGCTGTAGCTTCCAGAGATCTCAGCATGACCTGTGTTAAGTTCAGATCTAGAGTGGTTAAGGGCAAACACAAAAGAATTTAGAATCACCACAATTGTGAAAAGAAATCCACAACCTTAGGAATGTTGCTTACTAACTAAATACATCATCAGTACACAGGCTTTAGCATCCCCTTAAATTTTATTTTCTCTCTTTCTTGTTTTTATTAAGAGAATGAAAAGCTAGAAAATAAATGAGACCAATGGGCGTTTTATCTTTCTGGTTCTCCTCTTTGAATACATCGAGGGCAGTGTTCTGTGCTTTCAGATTTGGCAGACCCAGCATATTTTCAGGACTAGTTAAATATTGAATGATGCCAATGAAAAATGGTGTTAACTTCTGGGGACATTTTCATCCTGTACTATTATCAGATGACAAAGAATGGCTGCCTTGGGAAACTTGATTTGACCAATGTTCCCTTGCTAAAAATATTGCTTTGGGAAAACCGAAGTAGACCAGTAGAGTTCAGTTCTTAAAATCATCAACCAGAAGAACAAGGTGGGGAAAAGGAGACAGGGTCAGAGGCATTCTGGAACTTTCCATTGCCCAGACCAATGTTTTGGTAGGAAGGTGCAAACAGTGTTAAAGATTGCCTATCCTGATTTCTTAACTTGAAAACAAAATAAAACAAAAACAGCCCCCTGCCTCATTCTACTACCAGCTATGTACCATTTTGGAATTGTAAAATGAGATGACTCTACCCTCCCTGAGTTAGTGAGTGGTACCCTTTGCACAAACACAGAGGCAGCAGTGGGCTGGAGTATCCAATGGCCTTACTAATCTGAGCTGGTGGTGTTGGCTGGACTCACATTCTGCCTGTTCTCCTTAAATAAGCTTCCTGCTACCAAGTTTCTTTCCTTCCATTTTTCCCTGATACTAGTACATCCAATGATTGAAATTTGACTCTTGAGGTAGCTCAGCAAGAGGTTTTTGAGCTTCAATTCAGTTCAATTTAATTTAATAAACATTTATTAAGTGCCTACTATATACCAGGCACTATGCTAAGTGTTGGGCTACAAAAATAAGAAATATGATTTGGGGATTGTATTTGTAAGAATGATTGTTGCAAATAAGAAAAAGAAAGTCCCTTTCATCAAGGAGCTTATAGCCTAACAGAGGAAGACATCTATAAGGTTCAGAATTCCCCTGGCTGGGGAACCTTGTACCTCCCCCATAACAATGGGGTAAGTTCTGATACCAAAGAAGAGTCCAAGGAGTTCCAGATTGATTATAGAGGTAGTAGTTTAATCAATCGGATTATTACATTGGGGACCAGTATGATGGATCCCTTCCAGGAATTCAGATAATCAGTGGTCTGGAGGGGCAGCTAGACCAATAGTGGATCTCCCCAAAAGAACCCCCAAATTCTTGTGGTAATTATAGAAAACAGACAAAGGGAGGAAGAGTTAGAGAGTGCATCACTGCTCATTGGTGATTATTTTGGGTTTTCTGCTTAGTAATGAGCTCATTTCTGAGCTTGGGCTTTCACCCAATGTTAAACTGGGTAAAAATAGTCACAGGTCAAAATGGTCACAAACTGGTCACTGTATTCTTGTTATGGCTTTTACCTGATGCATTATCTGAATTATGACTAAGATACTGAATATGATTCAGTATCTAAGTTATTATTTTTAACAGGTCACCATGTCTGGGCTTGAATCTTTCATAGATTTGCCAATTAGCTTCTCTCTCAAAATTAATCTTTCTCCTTCCTTTTATTTCCTTTTTCTCCTTTGGTCTTGGAATCAGGAATATCTGTTTTTAAAGTTCTACCTGTAGCAAATGCTTGCTGTGTGATCCTGGGTAAACCATTTTAATCTCTCATTAACTGAGGCCAGATGGTGGCAGAACAGCCACCTTTGGCAGGCCCAGGATGATCCTGTGCTAGTTTCCTGGCTTCAGGAAGACAAAGGCAAATCTAACAACCTCTGCCCTCAAGAACCTTACATTCTACTGGGTTTACAAGACATAACGAAAAAAAGCAAATACAAGGTAATTTGAAAAGGGAGATAAGTGGTAAAGATTTTAAAAAGCTGAGAAAGCAATTATGTGGGTTAGGGTTTTTAAATAAAATTTTATTTGTGGATATTGTTTTTATATAACTTCCATTTCTCAATTCATCCCTTCCCTTTCTCTTCTAGAGATAACAAAGAATATAACAAAGAGTGAAAAAGGAAAAAACAAAACATGTTCAGCTGAACTAACCAGTACATTAAAAAAGTCTGATATTATCTTCATTGTCTCATGTCCATGTCCTCCATTTGTGCAAAGAAGGGGCCAAGCTTGGCCATTATAATTTCACAATATTCAATTTGAATTATTTTGTTGTGGTCATTTTAACTGTTTCCATTGTTGTCATAACTTCATATTTTCCTGGTTCTGCTTGCTTCACTTTGCATCAATCCATATAAATCTTACTATGCTTGTCTATACTGATCATATTAATTAGGTTCTACAACAAAATGATATTCCATTCCATTCACAACTTGTGGCGCATGAGTCTCCTTTTACTTTGTTTCATTTCTTTGTTACCATAAAGAGTGCTACAATAAATATTTTGGTCTATCTGAGGTGTGTGTGTGTGTGTGTGTGTCTGTCTGTCTCTATGTGTCTGTGTGTATGTGTGTGTGTGTGATTAGCCACCCAGTAGTATATCTTGAGCAGAGGAATCAGGGTCAAAGTAAGTAGAGAAATGGGACAAACGCAGATGAAGGAATACAATTGAAACAATGTGGACTAAACCCCTTTGCCTCCCACCAAAGGATGAATCTATATATTTTAGGAAGATAAACAGGACATTATAAATAGGGAGGAGAGAGCTAGGCATTCAAGGGAATTTGTGATACTCCCCTACTAAGTCCATAGGTGAACATGAAAGGATGATGATTCCTTTAGTTTTATGTCTTCTTGGTTCCATTTGTTTGTTTCTTTTAGAAATCCCTCCTGTGATCTTTTCACAGAATCAATTGGAATCAATCTTCTCAATGTAGTGAAAAGGGAACTGGTCCCAGAGCTAGGAATCTCTGAGTTCAGAGCTACCTCTGACACCAACTGGGTTTTTGATCCTGGGCAAGTCACTTAATTTCTTGGTGCTGTAGGCAACTTTCTAAGACTCTGTAAGGTATTGATTTGCTTGGTGGAGAAAGTTTCCTGATGTGGGATTTTCTTACATCAGTGAAATTACAGATTCATTCCTGTCCTTATCTAGTTGGGAGTTACCTCATAGGTCACTAGTTCCATGCTGTACCCAGAGAAAAGGCCAATCTCAGAGTCAGGATGACCTGGTCTCAAGCTCTGTGTTTGAGACTCTCTGGTTGTTACTGCCTCTGAGTGAATCATCTAACCTTTTCATGTTTCCAGGCAATTTTCTAAGACTCTAAATGATAGAAAAGTTGCCTTTTTACATCAGTAGATGCTTTCTTCATTGAAAAAGCCCCACACGGATGCAATGACAAGTCCAAAGACCAAAATATATGCTAATGATTCCTATTAATATTTTTGTGTAGAGTATGTATGTATGTATGTATTCAAAAAACTGTATGGAGAGTGACATTTGAAGAGACAGACTGGAGTACTGACAGGCAGTATAGATGGTGAAGAGAATTCTGGTTCTTAGCAGTAGGAATCTCTGGATTCAAATTGTACCTGTTTTTTTACTGTTTTTTGTGATCAAGTTGCTTAAGATTTTCTAAATCACAGTTTCCTCATCTTTAAATTGGGAATAAGAATAACACTTTCTAGCATTATTTTAAGGATCAAAAGAGAAAACATATGAAAAGTGATTTGTAAGCCTTAAGGCTTTCTTGAAATATGAGGTATTATTTATTTTGTAGGATTCATCCTTGGTACCCCAAGAGATGCACATTGAGAAGACTCAATGGGTGGCAGAAACAAGATGATTACCCCTGGTCCAGCAAGCAGGGTAACAATTACAAGGTGTCCCAAAAATCTTAATGCATCTTTAAGTTATTAAAACTTAAAACAGCACTAAGACTTCTGGGACAACTAGGTGGTGCAATGGTGTGGAGAGTGCCAGACCTGGAGTCAGGAAGATTCATCTACCTGAGTTCAAATCTGGTTTCAGATACCTATTAGCTGTGTGACCCTAGGTAAGTCACTTCACCCTGTTTGCTTCAGTTTCCTCATTTGTAAAATGAGTTGGAGAAGGAAATGGCAAACCACTCCAGTATCTCTGCCAACAAAACCCTCAATGTGGACATAAAGAATCAGACAGGACGGAAAACAGCTGAACAACAAATACTTCTCGGATAATCTATATACAGTGTGTACTAAAATTGGCAAGTAAGTGGTGCTGAAAGGTGTAATCAGATCCAGCCTGCATGAATGATAACACTCCTTTTATGAATTAATTGGTTCTACCAAGTAAAAAGCACTTTATCAACATTGGGTTTCCCATACATGGCCCAAGTTTGTTGAAAAGACAGTCTCAAACCATTATCCTGTGAGAAACAAAGCCTAGAAGTCTTCAAGCTTGGCTGGGTCAGAAAGCTGACTTTCCCTAAGCATCATCTTTTAATAATGATGAAGATATCTATCTATATAGCAGTTTGCAAATCACTTTCCCAACTTGATCTCTTTCTAGACTCGCACCAAGTCTGCGTTATAGGTGGCTTTTCACTGGAGTGAATGCTATAGGTCATTTCATAAATTCAAGGTACAGGTTTCAATCTGCGGAAATGAGGTTAAGTAATGGGTCTAGTCCAAGGCAGAATTAGAACCATTTAGTATTTACCACATGCAGAAGCTGACAGTGCCATTCTCTTTCAGGTAGATTCCTTCCCTGAGTAGGACATTTGTATTATGTAGTATTATAGTCCTTTCTTCTTGCTTATTAAGGGTTAATAGGTTTCTTTGAAGTAGACTAAAACTGCTTATAACATTTGAGCTAGCCTAGTAAAAGTTCAAGATTTTTTTCTCCTTGATAACTTTTTTTAAAGAAGCTCTAGATGCTGGGCTTTGTCCCTCTTCCTACTTTTTCCCCATCAGGATGATGGTAGGTTCTTTCAAGGTCATTCCCAGGGTAATTGCTAACACTTTTACTG
Source organism: Bettongia penicillata ogilbyi (assembly GCA_023548195.1). Taxonomy (NCBI): domain Eukaryota; kingdom Metazoa; phylum Chordata; class Mammalia; order Diprotodontia; family Potoroidae; genus Bettongia; species Bettongia penicillata. The sequence goes on along the minus strand of JAJHZJ010000231.1, from coordinate 1,024,093 downwards.
GGAAGACTGCCCGCCTTGAGATAGCAGTTACCTCCCAGGGTTACTAATGGGTGTAATCCTTGAGTTAATTATGAGAAACTGTCCAGTACAGGTCTCTCAGGTTTCTAAGTCCATTGGGGATGTTGAAGGTATGCCAACTCTGAGCTGTCCAAAAGATCAGCTATGAGATCAAAAAACACCAAAACTTTCCAGAGCTGTATGCTGGCCACTTAGTGATCAAGTCCAGATCAACAATTGCTGGTAAGTTCCATCTGAAATGAACCTCTCCCTCTATTGGAATCAGTCTTTTTAATGTAGTAAGGTGCAAGCTGGCCTTGGAGTCAAAGAGTTCAAGTCAGTCAATCCAAAAACATTTATTGAGTACCTCCTATGTGCTTGATACTGTGCTAAGCATTTGGGATTACAAAAAAGAGATAAAAGATAGTTCCTTCCCTCAAGGAGCTTATACTCTAAGTAGAACTAATATAACATAGAAGATGCATTGCTACTCAAGATTATTACTACAGAAAGTCACAGCTATCTTCATTTCGCTGTTGCTTGCTCTCCATAGATAGAGAAGTTGATAGGATCTGAAGAATGACCATAAACTTGGGGGGGCACATCTGATACGGTAATATTCTTCTACCCTTCTCAGTCATGTTAGGTTCCAGTTAATTGTGCCATATCCTCTGATAAATCTCACCTGAATGCATCCATTATACATAGGATTTTGCTTTGATTTTTTGGTGGTATTGTGACCCAACTGGCTTGACCAGTTTGGATCGCCTCATATTAAAATTCTCAGTCTTTCCAATTCATCCATGTCAGTAAGTGAGGGGAGAGAAGTTACCAAGGCAACATTCACCTACAGGCCAAATACACTGTCAAATTGCTTCTTCCATTCATTTCTAGAGCATTCATGGCTAAATGCTTGGAAATAAGTAAGAAAGATTGGTAGGAGCGATATTGGATTGAATTGGTTTCATTCCCAGTACAGTGTAAATGTATTGGGTCAATAGGGAAAAATGTCTTTTAGAGTACCCAGTGTTAAATGATTGATAGTTGAATAGCTAGGTGGCACAGTGGGTCAAATTAAGCTATAGTATAAATACTTTGACCACATAAAGAAAAGATAGAAATCATTGGAAAAGACCCTAACGTTGGGAAAGATTGAAGGCAAAAAGAGAAGGGAATGGCAGAGGATGAGATGGATAATAGTATGGAAACAATGAACATAAACTTGGATAGATATTGAGAGACAGAGGAGGAGAGAAGACTCTATCATTCTATGGTCCATGGGGTCATGAAGAGTCAGACACAACTGAACGACTGAACAATGACAACATTGGACCTGGAGTCAGAAAGACCTGAGTTCAAATCAAGCCACAGACTCTAGCCATCTCCATTTGCCTTAGTTTCTTCATCTGTAAAATGGGGATAACAATTGCACCTACCTCCCAGGCTAGTTGTGAAGATCAAATGAGATAATAATTGTAAAATGTTTGGCACAGTGCCTGGCACATAGTAAACACAAAATGCTCTTTATTAATATTATTAGTTACTACTTAATTGATAGTTAAATAATAAATAGTTGATAATTGTAGCTAATATATGTAGTGCATTAACATCTTTTACCATCTCACCCCCTTTCATCTCCTTGCTGCCTTTGCAGTTGGAACCAAGAAGACTGAGAGTAATTTTATATGTTCAGCCATTTCATGGGTGGCTATGCAAATAATAATTTTATCACTTGTTGCTAAAACTTCTGGTGACTCTGTGCTTAAGAAACTTTTTCTTCTTCAAACAAATCAAATTTTAATCCATACTCCTCGTGCTGGCAAAGAACTAGGAGAACAAGTTCTGAAGTGGCTATAGTATTGTAAAGGAAAATAGTTTGGAAAAAACTTAAGAAACTTGATCACTGCAGAGACCAGTCAAAACTTGAGAAGATGGCTGATGAAGCATCCTTCCCTCTCTTAGCACAGAGGTGGTTGGTAGATTGTACATCCAGAGTGAGATATACATTTTCAGACATGACCGACTGTGAACTAGTTTTGCTTAACTATATTTGTCGCTGATGGGCTTTTATTTTTTACAGGGGTATAAAGGCTGATGTAGGGAGTATTAATAATGGTGCCAAAAAAAAGACAAAAGAGTCAATGAAACATTTAAAAATTCATAGATGAGAGAAGAAAAGAAGGGGACAGAGATAAGCAGGGTGGTTTTGATACTATGTTATTAGAGATTCGTGTTTTCATAAGTAAGGCTTTCTATGTTCCTTATATATGCAAATATTGATGTTTCTAAAGGTCATAATAAAAAGAACATTTATAGATTAAATGAAATTAGAAAGTTCTTCCTTCTACCCTAATTATAGAAGCAATGCTCCACTTTTCCAAGGGACAAGAGGAAAGAAGCATTACTCAAATATAGTTCAAGATACTATAAATCATAATCCTATTTATAAAGCACCTCTTTCCAAGTTTGAAGTATTTCACAGATAATTATTAACATGCTTTCATGGGATTCAAAATTGTAGGATAATGGCAGGAGGACTGGTTAGGAGAATGATGTAGGGCAACATTTCTCTTTTACAGCAGAATTAAATTATTACTCCTAGGTGAGAGAATAGAAACTCAGAGAAAGAACTGGGAATACAATCTCCATCCTTGCTGCTAAATCTCTTGTTTCGTACTGAACTCTTCTCCCTTCCCTTCCCTTCCCTTCCCTTCCCTTCCCTTCCCTTCCCTTCCCTTCCCTTCCCTTCCCTTCCCTTCCCTTCCCTTCCCTTCCCTTCCCTTCCCTTCCCTTCCCTTCCCTTCCCTTCCCTTCCCTTCCCTTCCCTTCCCTTCCCTTCCCTTCCCTTCCCTTCCCTTCCCTTCCCTTCCCTTCCCTTCCCTTCCCTTCCCTTCCCTTCCCTTCCTCCTTTTAGATCTGTGATTTCATTGATACAAGGAAATCCTAGAAGGGAAAGACTCCATTTACCAATACAGGTCAGCTTCTTCTTGACAACTTAAATTGAGAGTTTCCTAAAGCACTGAGAGATTAACTGATTTGTCCACACAGCCTGTACCCATCAGAGGTGGGCCTTGAACCCAGATCTCCCTGGTCCAAGGATAGTTATCTGTCTATAATGCCACAATGTATCTCCACATGTACATTTTATATACAAATGTGCACATATTATAATCTATGTATTAATGTATGTATATGCCTACTTCACAGGCCATCCTTCCAAATTAAAAAAAAATTATCACATCATGTCATCTTCCTTCCAGTCTTCCTTCATGTCAATAATCATTATATATGATCTTAGCAGAAGATTTTCTTTATACCAAATTTCTTTATGCCAAATCAACAAACAGATTTGGAAATGGGATTCAATACTGCCAGTTTTTCTCCCCTGCCTTTCTTTATAATCATGAGACCTGCGTCCCCCTTCTAAGTGTGACTAGCCATTTCCCAATGTGTTTCTTGATGTATGTGTATGTATACAGTTGGTGCTGGGATTGCAATAGAGCAAACTCAAACTCCCCAGTATCCTGGGTGGTTGGCACATGCCAACAGGAATAGGAACTAGCTGCAAAGGCAAATGCTGGAGTCCAGGCTTATTGCACTTCAGGCAAAATGCATTTATTTGGGTGTTTGCTATTTCCAAAACAAGGGCAACTTGGAGAATTTTTATGGAGATCATTCTGGCAATACAAAATAAGAGTTGCAAAAGTAATTATACACTGTGGCCCAATAATTCTATTGCTGGGCACATACCCAGACAGCGTTGTCAAAAATAATGACAAAACAAAAGAACCATTTGTCCAAACTGTTCATACTTGCATTATATATAATGACAAAACCAACAGTAAACAACCACATGACAAAATGCACCCTCATGGAAACAGCTCTGGTCCTGCAGTCAAAGGACCTGGGTTCGGGTATCACCTTTGATACTTTCTACCTCTGAGACCTGGGACACGTCCCTTAGTCTCCTTGGGCCTCAGTTTTCTTATCTGTAAAATGAGTGGGTTGGACCAGACAGCCTCTAAGGTCCCTTGCAAGTCTAGATCTAGATGCTCAATGTCTTAACATAAAGGAATCATTGAATTATTTGAGGGACGTTATTGTAATCGAATATTATAATGAAATTAAGACTGGCAAGAATGAGAAATATGAATGAAGTGTGGGTTCTCCCCTTCACCCTCATATTCACTGACTTTTTCAAAATGCACCTATGTCATCAATCTGGGTCCCCAGAAGGGAAGTTGTTATTATGCTTGGGATTTTAGAGATTAGGGGAGGTGTGGGGGGAGCAAATTCTGACTACTGTAGTTCCCTAGTCTCTACTAGGGTGCATCAGGAAAGCAACTCAGTGAAATTGCTTTTAAAAAAAGTTTTTATTGATATTTCCTGTTTCTTGCATTACCCAAGGAGCCCTTCTCTTCCCCAAGAGGCATATATAACAAGTAGTATTTTTTTAGAGAGAGAAAAAAGTTGATACAATAGCTTGAAACATTGAAAAAGTCTGAAAATAATGTATAACACCTACAGACCTTCCACCTCTGTGGAGGAGTTGGTTGGGGATGTCTTGTCTCTCTCCATTTGAGCCCTGCTTGATCTTTATAATTTTATTATATTTACTTTTGATGTTTTAGTGTGTCATTGTTGTGGTTACCCTGTATATTGTTTTCTCAGCTTTGTTTACTACAGTCTGCCTCAGTTCATATAGATCTTTTCATAGATCTTTTCTGTACCTATCACACATATAATCTCTTACAGTTCAGTATTATTCCATTACATTAAAATACCATAATTTGTTTAGCCATTCTCCAACTGATAGATATTACTTTGTTTCCAATTCCTAGCCATCACAAAAAGTGCTGCAGAAAATATTTTGGAGTAAATGGGGGCTTTCTTCTTATATACAACATCCTAGGGGTATAAGCCTAGGAATGAAATCTCCAGTTCAAAAGGTATGAACATTTTAATCATTTTATATGCATAATTCCAATTTTTTTCCAAAATAATTATACTATTTCATAATTCCACTAAGAATATATTAATGTGATTGTATTTCTGCAACTCAATGAATTTTTAATAACATTTACATTAAATAAGCAGCATTTACTCATGAACAATGATTACCTAGTATTTGTAGTCCCAAGAATATACATTTTCTATATTGGAGAATGAACACATGCTCTCTATGGTAGTTCAAAAAGTTCCATGGTAGTGACTGTAGGGAACCCATGACCAGATCAACTTCCAATTTTTCTGTAACTCTAGAGTTTCAATGTCCTTTTTCTCTCTTGGGGCCTGTCCTTGTCAAGTTTATTGATGAATTCATTCACTGTTAAGCTGGGAAGCTCCATATTTCTATTAGACTGTTCTCCTGTAAAAGTGGTCAACCTCAAGGTTGGACTAGACTGCTTTCCTACAAGGGTGATCCATGATTGAACTTGACTGCCCCATGTTAGGCCGAACTGTTGTTCTGTTTGGCCAGGACAATTCTCTAATAGGTTGGACTAATCCATGGCTAGGATGGCCCTCTCTTTTGATCAATTATTACTTTGCTCTTTCAGAAAAGTCAGTGTCCTTTAGCCTAGGATTTCTGGAACGTTCTCTTTTACCACTTGCTTGACTAGGCTTAGAGGGATTTCTACCTCCCAGGTATCAGGTGGCAGAATGGAGTCTCTCGTTCACCAAACAATCCTTTTGGTCTTCAGAGGGCAGAACAAAAAGGTATACCTTCCCTTCCACTAATTTATGAAGTTTCTGTTTCTTAGGTCAACCTCCTTGGCTTGGAGCTAGGTTCTCTCAGTGGGATGTCTCCCTCTAACTCATAGTGATCAATCAGAACATTATCAAATTCCAATCTCTAGTGGCTAAGCCATAATCAAGCAACATAAATTTGTCTGATAATCACAAAACAGCTCTGAGGTTCAGAGTTGTGATTAGCTGCCATGTTCTCCTGTTGGTCAATATGCAAATGTGCAGCTAGGAAACCAGACAGTGAAACGGGCTGTTTTTGTTCTTTGCCCTGGGTAAGTGCATTGTCTCTATTTTGGGTGTTTTCACACAAGTCTCCTCTTCGTCTTTGTCTTCTCACTTTTCAATCAGCAAAGTTGTCAGCCTAAAAGGGTCATACTCTTGTAGAAAGAAGCGTGGAAGCATTTTTATTAAATAATACAAGACAAATCCCTTCCCCCAACCACAACAACCCTAAAATCCAGAAACAGAAAAGGATTATACATGAACTACAGTCATATGAGGAAAACTAAATAAGAATGATTGGACAAAGAAAACCTATGGAAATTTAGAAGGAATGAATAAAAAATGTTATGTTTATTTACGACTTGATATTTATCAATTTAAATGTAAATTAAGACCATGGGTCTAGAGATGGAGAGGATATTATGGATAATTTATTATAATTCATTTGACAAATAAAGAAACTGAACCCCAAAGAGGTTCAACGACTCCCTCAAGGTCAGAAAATTAGTAAGTGAAACAACTGGGACTCCAAACAAGATTCTCTTATTCTAAATGTAGTAATATTTCCACCACACCAAGCACACTTGGTTGGTTTTATTGACAAATGCGTGTTTTTCTAATGGAAGATTTAATTTTAGAAAAAAATGCTTGCATGGAAGATTCTAAAATACTGATTGTTGTTCCTTACCTTTCAGGAAGGTTCTTTTAGAATGCGACAGATTTTCCTGTTTCTTTCAGTGAGAATTCATTCTTTCAACAAGCAGTTATTTGATTCCCTCCCTCCCTCCCTCCCTCCCTCCCTCCCTCCCTTCCTTCCTTCCTTCCTTCCTTCCTTCCTTCCTTCCTTCCTTCCTTCCTTCCTTCCTTCCTTCCTTCCATCCATCCTTCCATCTCTCTGTCTCTCACAATTTTCAGGACAATAACCATAGAATGAAGCCTCCTATAGGAGGACAAATTGAACTGTGAAGGACTAGAGATTCTGTGAAGCAGAGATGTGGATTGCCCTCCCAACTCAAGGATAGCTGTTACTAAGACTCAGAGATAAGAGATCAACTGTGACATGCAGAGAAAATTAAGGTGGCCAGTTTGGCTGAAACACAGAGTATGTAAAGAAGACTGGAGCACAGACAATCTGAAAAAGTAAAGTCAGGAGACAGATTGCCAGAGGTCTTCAATGCCAGGCAGAGGAATTTGTTTTCTTTCTAGAGGAGAGAGTCCTTGAATGAACAGAGGACAGAGAGATGTCTGTATCTTATTTCTGACTCACCTTATCTAGAATCTGAAACTTTTCAAGATTTAACTTATTTTCTTCCATCATGATAACTGACTTTTATATAACATTGTATAGGTTGCTCAAGTTTACATATGTGTACAGTCTCCTTTGATTCTTAGAGTTCCCTGTGAGATAGGTGTGCAATATTATCACTTTTTTTCTACATAGAAAGAAACTGAGGCTTAGAGAGCTTTTCAAATTTGGTTATGTGTCAAAGGTAGAATTTGAACTTACATCTCCAACCAATCAATTAGTAAAATGATAAAGATGTTTTAAGTGCCTCATGTGTTTCAGGAGCTTCGTTATATATTCAAGGTATTAAGACAAAAATGAAACAGTCCCTACCCTCACCTAGCTGATATTTCATTGGAGGAAAAGTCATGTATACACATAAATATTTATAGACCAATGCACACAAGATAAATACTAGATAATGAAGAGTAGGGCTAGCAGCTAGGAAAATCAGGAATGAACTCAGTAGGATGTGCTTTAACTGAATTTTGAATGAAGCTAAGAAATCTAAGAGGCAGAGGTGAGGAGGGAGTGCATTCCAGGATAGATGGCAGTCTGTGAAAAGGCATGGAGGTGGAAAATGAGAAATAGAATGTTACATGGGACAAACATCCAGACCATAGAGTGTATGAAGAGGTATTATGCATGGTAAGACTGGAAAGGCATTCTGGAGCCATGATGCAAAGGACTTAAAATTCCCAATGGAAAGTTTCTATTGTTTCCTACAAAAAATTAAGGGCCATTGACATTTACTGAGCCAGTCAGTCATCAAACTTATTATCAGGTGTAGTGCTAAATTCTGGGGATGCAAAGAAATGTAAAGAATAGTCCCAATCCTCAAGGTGCTCACTATTTATTGGAGGAGACCACATGCAGATAACTATGTGCAAACAAACTAGATCCAAGATAAATTAGAAGCAATCAAAAGAGGGAGAGCCATAGAATTAAAGGGCATTGGGAAAGGCTTCCCACAGATGGTAGGAGCAGGGAATCCAGGAGTCAGAGAGAAGGATGAAGAACATTCCTGGTACGTGAGACAACCGATGGAAACGTCCAAAGTTGGAGATGTTGTGTCTTGTCTGAAGAATAACAAAGAAACCTAGGAGATATTGTTTGTTCTCTGGTTTTGAAGAGTACTGATGACCTCATAGGTGATATGTTGACACATGCATGAATTGGATTTAAGTGAGGCAGAGTTGCTCCAAGTCATCAGCCTTACTTTCTCTTCCAGAGTTATAGAAGGTCAGTGGCGGGATGAAAGTCAAGACAACTGGCGATGGCCCAGATGCAGTGGATGACCTTGCAATCTTTGGGGTTTGGCCAACTCCACAGTGCCTGTGAAGGACTTTGAATGCCAAACCAAGAATTTTGTATTTGAAGCTAGAGGTGATAGAGAACCAATGGAGTTTATTGAACAGGGAGATGACATGGTCCAACCTGTGCTTTTGGAAGATCAATTTGATAGCGGATTGGAAGATGGATAGAATTGAGGGGAGTTGTGGCAGACAGACCTTCTAGTAGATTTTTACAATAGTCTGGGTGTAAAACCATGAGGGCCTGCACAAGGGTGGTGTCAATATCCGAGGAGAGAACAGGGCATGTATGAGTCATATTATGAGAGAATAAATGATAGAACTTGACAACTGATTGACTACAGGGGTGAGAGAAAGTGAAGAATTGAGCCTGGGTGAGTGGGAGAATGGGAGTATCCTCCATATAACAGAGAAATCTGGAAGAGAGGTAGGGGGAAAATATTGAATTCAGTTTTGGCCATGTTGAGTTTAAGATGTCTGTAAAACATTCAGTTGGAGATGGCTACTAGGCAGCTGGAGATGTGAGACTAGAAGTCAGCAGAGAGGTGGGTTTGATAAGTTGATTTCAGCACCAACATTATAGAGATCCTAACTGAATCCATGGGAGTTGGTGAGATATCCATTTGGAAAGGAAGTGACTTGGTAAGACCTATTCTTTAGGAATATCACTTTAATATTTATGGAGGATGGATCATCCTGGGGAGACTTAAAGCAAAGAGAACAATTCGGAGCCTATTAGAGTAGTCCAGACAAGAGCTAATGAGAATAACTTAGAGTAAGAATAGGAGTTGGCAACTTGGATATATGGAATGAGAGAGAGTGAGTAGTCAAGAATGGCTCTGGGAGTGTAGGCTTGGGTAGCTGAAACAATGGTCAATGGAAATAAGGAAGTTTTAAAGGGGAATAAAGTTTGGTAGGGGAGACACTGATGATGGAGAAAACTCTAAATATTATAGCATAGCCAGATTTTATTTGGGGCTACTAGGTGGCCCGGTAGATAGAGTTGCTAGGTTCAGAGTAATAAGACTCATCTTCATGAGTTCAAATATGACCTTAGACACTTACCAATTGTGTGATCCTGTTTGTTTTAGATAAGTTACTTAACCCTATTTGCCTCATTTTCCTCATCTGACTTTCCAGACTTCAGGTCCAACATATTGTGTCACCTAGGTGCCAAGTTGGAGGACCTCATTTTAGATGTTTTCTCATATACTTACTACCTGCATGAGATTTGTCAGGTCATTTAAATTCCCTGGGTCTCAGTTTTCTCAACTATAAAATGAAAAAGTTGGACTAGATGACAGTTAAGGTCTCTGTCAGTTTAAAATCAATGATTCCTTGGCTTGTATTTGAATGTTTCTTCTGACACTTAGTAGCTGTGTGAACACAGAATTTAGAGCTGGGAGAGGTGGACTTCAGATATCATTTAATATAACTCCTCCTACTCTATGGATAAGGAAACTGAGACCCAGAAGGATGATATGGCAGGTCACCCAGAATATAAATCCCGAAGCCAGAAGTTGAACTGAGATTTTCTGGCTCCAAAGTCAGGTATCTTTCTGCTATAGCAAATAGGTTGCATGTGCCCTTCTCTGAGGCTTGGTTTATTCATTTATAAAATGGTGATAGTCATACCCGGAAGGCCTGACTCACAGGATTACTATGGGTTAGGGTGTATAAATGTCTTTCTTAGCTCATAGAGGGCTTATAAAAGTAGAACTGGATGGAACCTCAGAAGTGTTTTTGTCTGACACAGTCATTTGGTGCTGAAGGAAACCAGGACGATGACTTTGTCCAAAGCTGTGTAAGCAGATAAGGTTAGATCTGAATTCAAGGATTCTGAAGCCATCTAGTCCAGACTTTAATTTTATAGGAAAGGAAACTGAGGCCTGGAAAGTGATACCCTAGGTCACCCAGGTAGTGACAGAACTGAAATTTAAACCTAGGTCCTCTGATTCTAAATACATCATTTTTACCCTATGCCATGCTGTTTTGTTATCATCTATCTATCTATCTATCTATCTATCTATCTATCTATCTATCTATCTATCTATCTATCTGTGTCTGTCTAGCTATCACTTATTCCATCCACCTATCCATCCATTGCTCCATCTAGCTAGCCACTTATCTACCTATTATTTTTAAATTTACTTTTTATTTATTTTACAGCATTCTCATTAGAATTGGAACAGAACTGAGGAATCATCTCATTCATCCCTCATCATTATACATCTGAGAAAACTGAGGTCCAGGGGAGGAAGTAACTTGCCAAAGGTCACAGAGCAAATTAGGGACAGAGCCAAGGCTAAGAATCCAGTCCTCAGATTCCCAATAAAATCTTTCTTCTATACCAACACCAATTCTTTTAAAATTTCAATCTGATTTTTTGAGGGATCACTTGGTTTGAAGATTACCTACTTATAGAGATAGACTGACACACAGAAGTGTTCACCACTGGCCTTTTCCCTTGTTCAGTTTTCTGTCCCTTCTTTCTTTCAAGGTATTGTCAATGGGATTGCATAAAGGCTACCAATTCTATCTTCAACTCTTACTTAAACCTAGTTCCTGAGATGATCAGAAGAGGGCACTGTTTGAGCATTAATGAAGAAATTCCTTTTTTTCCCCCTTTCTTCACTCCTTCCATTCTCTTCTTTCTCCTATGGGAGCACAAAAAGCCCAAATAATGGCAACATGGAGGTACTCCATCCTTGGGTTCCTGGCCGATAGACTGGCTCCCAGATCCGGTTTCTGCATTATTTTGCAGATAATTTTCTTGGTTCTTGCTTGTCCTAAACAATAGCCCTTTCCAATTAGGGTGAATCTGAGTGACTGAAATGCTTAGAACTTTCCATTGGGAATATGGATGGGTACTCTTGAATTATTCAAATAGGTTCACATATTTCTGATGCCTGGGCCATGGACCCAAAGCATCACGCTTTCCTGTTCTTCCTTTACCAAGGTATAATCCGGGGGGTGAGGGGGAGAGAGAGGGAGGGGGAAATCTTACAGTGACTTTGATCTTAATTTCTTAATACCCTGAGGTAGGAGGAGAAATCCTACAGTGATGAAGAACAGATCCAGCGGAATACCCAGACCTTCACACAACCTTCAAATTAGTTTTATTTTATTTTAAAATTTCTTCATTTTTCCCCTTAAAATCTTTTTCATATCTTTTGTTCTTTACCCTACTGTCCCCTTCTTATATAATAAGACAGTGTCTTGACCACACAGCTTAATTCCAACTAACAGATTTTTTTTAGAGCAGGGGTTCTCAATCTGATGTCCATGTACTTTGGGATACATAGATAGATATAGATAGATAACTATATTTCAATATAATTGATTTCTTTGGTTAGATTATATATTTTCTTTTATGTTTAAAAACATTTTTCTAAGAAGGGATCCATGGGTTTTACCAGACTGGCAAAGAGGTCTAGGGCCCCAAAAGGATTAAGAATCCCTCAGATAGAGGAAGAACTTGTTTTAATGTTTTCCAACTTCATAAATTTAGAACTCTAAGGGGTCATAGTGTCCAATCTCTTCACTTTATAGATGAGGAACTAAGGTCCACAAAGGGGAGGTGACATGCCTAGTATTTCATAGAGAATGGAAGGGAAATGAACATTTATACAGCAGCTACTCTGTTGTCGCTAAGTACTTTTTATGAATATTATCTCATTTGATTCCATTGCTATTATCTTCTCCATTTTACAGTTGAGGAAATTGAGGCAAGTAGCAATGGTTAAGTGACTCTCTCAGGATTATAACAGTTTGGGAATATCTTGATGAGGGATTTGAACCCAGGTCTCCTTGACCTCAAGTATAGTGCTCTATCAGTAATGTCATGCTACCTTTTAGAAATTGATGGGCAACCGTTTGCTGACAAAAAAGAAAATTTTTCTGTGTTTTAAGATTATGTTCATCATGGTGTGTATGTAGGAGAGAAGGAAGGATTTGGAAAGGGCCAAATGAACATTTGTCTGCTATTGTGAATGATCAAGTAAGTTAATATTTGCTAAAGTACTTTGTGCAGTGCAAGGTACATAGTAGGGTCTTAAGAAATGTCTATTCCCTTCCCCCATGATGATATATTGAAGATTTCCTAGAAAGAAATAAATATAGGTTTTCCTTTTACTTCTGAAAGTACCAAAGGATGCTAAACTTAAAATTTCAGGATTCTTATGAGACTTCCTTATACAGTTGGAAAATAGAATGTATGCACATATTCTGGTTTAATAATGGTAGATGAGGATTTTATACCTAGCACAGTTTTGGGTGGCATGAGTTGATCAGGTGGCATATACAAATTCATATAAAAATCCCTCTGAGAAGGAGATGTTCTACTTTAAGTCATGATCTCCGTATGTAGTATAATTTTTAGTTTAGTAACCATTTTTAAAACTGTGCATTTTAAAAGTCTTAGTGTAGTTTAAAGCTTTAGTAATATAAGACTAGAGCAGCTAGGTGGCATCATAGCGCATAGAGCGCTGGACCTGGAGTCTGGAAGTCTCATCATCTTAAGTTCAAATCTGGCCTCAGGCTCTTACTATGTGTGACCCTGGGCAAGTCACTTTACCCTGTTTACCTCAGTTTCCTCATCTCTCAAATGAGCTGGATAAGGAAATGACAAACCACTCCAGTATCCTGGCCAAGAAAGTCCCAGATGTGGTGACGAGGAGTCGGACAAGACTGAAATGATGGAAGGATAACAATAAATTTAAAGCTGAAACATGACTTTTTGTGATGCTCTGAATTTCAAGATGCTGCTGGTGATGCTGAATATCACCTTGGCAGACCAAGATGAAGATATTTATTCGTAGAGCTGTGAAGATGAACAGTCCATTATTTATGGATTGGGTCCCTCCCTCTACCATCTTAAAATGGCGGTCATAGAACTGAATTTTCAGTGTTCCAGCTAGAGTCTTCTGCTGTAGACAATACCCAGCAGTAGGCCCGAAGAGTAGGAGGAAGGATGTGTACCCAAAGACATTTCTCATCCTATTTAACTCTGTGGCCAAGCCCTATATAGGAGGGAATGAATGAGGAACTGACTCATGGTAGGTGATGAGACCAGGTGACGGGACTAATAGACTGGTTAAGGGGAACGATGATGCACTGAGTGGCGTGATGTGACCTGCTGTGGACTCCAAGCCATACAAAAGGATGCATTGCTTTAATGGCTCTTGATACTTCACAGACTCCTAGATTTAGAGGTGTAAAGGACATTAAAGTTTAACTAGTCCTGCCCTCTCATTTCATAGATGATGACACAGAGGCCTCAGCAGATGAAGTAGCATTCCCAAGGTCACACAGGTTTTGAATTCAAATCCTTCACTCTAGATTCCAGGTGACACAGACAGTCAAATGTCAAGGCCAGGATCTGAACCCATGTCTAGGTCTAAAACCTTACACCACTGACTGCTCATCACAGCAGTACTAATTCAATGCTCTGGTTTCCTATCTGATGTTTCTCATATATGCTATTTGACTGGCCCATCTCCTGTTTTTTTTTGTTTATCTCCTCTATCTATCCATCCATTCATCCATCCATCTGTCTGTCTATCTATCTATCTATCTATCTATCTATCTATCTGTCTGTCTGTCTATGTGTACCTGCCATGTTGTTGTTGAGTCATGTCTGATTCTTCATGACTCCATCTGGTGTTTTTTTGGCAAAGATACTGAAGTGGTCTGCCATTTCCATCTCCAGCTCATTTTACAGATGAGGAAATTGAGGCAAATAGGGTTTGGTGACTTGCCCAGAGTCACAGAGCTAATAAGTGTCTGAGGACAGATTTAAACTCAGGAAGATGAGTCTTTCTGACTCCAGGCTGGGCACTCTATCCACTGTGCCATCTAGCTGCATATAGGTATGTGTGTGTGCATACATACATACGTATGTATATACACATATACACATATGTATATACACATATACATACATACACATATGTATATGCATATGTGTGTATACATACACATATTTATATCCTCTCTATCACCCCTAGATATTCTTCCTCCTTTCACATTGAGTTCAGTGCCTTCCTCACAGTCTTTCTCTCCGATCCAATTGCTTTCTCCATTTAGGGAAATTTCACCATAAATATCGATACTCCATCAAATACCCTAACTTCTTAGTTCCTCAGTTTACATAACTGCCATGCCCTTCATTCTACCTCAGCTACACACAGGGATGATCCTTCTCTTGATCTTACCATTACCCGTAGGTTTTGTACTTTCATGTTTAGGAACTCCAAAGTTCTTTAATCCAATCATAAGCTTTTTAATTTTTCCTCTCTCCTTAAGCCTAACACCTCTTAAACCTGCTTTTTGTCCTTGCCATTTCTTTCAGTTACTCCCCCCCTCACTGCCATCCCAGGCCCTCATCCCTGCTTTGGCTGTACTCATCTACCTTCCCAGTCTTGACCTCTACACAGTCCTCCCCTGCTGAACCCTTTGTTCTGTCATTCTGTTGTTAATTACACCTTGCCAAACTCCAACCTGGGATTACTCCCGCCATCTACCTCCTCCTGTTCTCCTCATGTGTTACTGAGTGCAACCAGAAGAAATCACAAAAACATGTAGAATGGGTCTACTATAAATCTGCGCTGACTAATCTCAGACCCTCATTACAGTGAGACGATCCTGCTCCTTTTTCTTCCTCCTACTCACCCCTGTCGTTGTTCCAGACCTTTCCAACTCTCTTCAAGCTTCCCATGATATCTCCTCCCCCCATTGCTGAAGGCCTCACCTCATCCTTCACTGAAAAAATGGAAGTCTTTCTACTTAGAATTTTCTCTCCTGCTCCCACCCCCTTTCCTCTGGCATCATTCTACCCTATCTGCTCCTTCATTCCACTCTCTGATGATTAGGTGACTCTTTTGCTTGCCAAGGTCAACCCTTCTCTAGGGACTCTTTATGCCATCTTCTTCAGCAGGACATCCCCAATGGCATCCCCAGCCTCTCTCTACTCTTCTAGCTTTATCTGCTGGCTCCGGGTAAAAGACTCTCCCAAGTCTCCCCATCTTTAAATAACCCTCATTAAATCCTGCCTGCCCACTAGCTATGGTCCTACCTTCCTCCTCGGCTTCTCAGAGGAGAAGACAAAGGCATAGTAATCAGTTCCTCCATTTCCTCTCCTTTCACTTCCTTCTAACTTCTCTGAAAACTGGCTTCCTGCCTCACCGTTCAACTGACGCCACTCTGTCCAAAGTTACCAACGATACTATAACTGCTACATGTGATAGCTTCTTCTTCATCTCTGTTAATCTCACTGTAACACTGAGCCTATCTGACCACTTTCTCAGCCTGGATCTCTCCTCTACAGGTTTTAGTGACTCTGCTATCTTTTGCTTCTTTGACGTTGTACGTTTTTCTATATCTCTGACACTTAGTATAATACCTGGCATATAAGAGGTGTTTAACAAAAGCTTGATGACTTGATTTGACTTGACCGCAAATCTGCTGCCTCTAGGGCCTTTTACTGAATCTTCATCCACAACCCTATATCTATCCCTAACCTACTGATGGTAGGTATCCTTCAAGGCTCTGCCTTGGGCCCTCTTCTCTTCTCCCTCTATACTCTCTTATTTTGTGCTCTCATCTAACTTCTATGGGTTTAATGACTATCTTTATACTTTCCAGATTATTTTCAGATCTATTTATCCAGTCCTCATTTTTCTCCTTTAATCCCACATCACTAAATACCTACTAGATATTTTAAACTGGATGTCCCATAGAAATCTCAAATTCAACATATTCCAAACAGAATTCATTATCTTTCCCCCAAACCCTTCCCTCTTTTTAACTTTCCTAAGGGGAAGAGGGGACCTTCAATTTTACATAACTTCAGTATCATCCTCACCCCTTTTCTCTTGTTCATTCCACACAAGCAGTCAGTTGTCGAGCCTTGAAGTGACTTGCCCTAAGACACACAGTAAATTGAAGAGCTGGGTTGAACCCAGAGCCTCTCATTCCAAATCTAGCAATGTTTCCCAATGTCACAGAGAATCTTTGTTTTGGGATTTGAGCACACTATGCAGCTTCCCAATGTCATTGAACTCAGTCAAGTCCATTGTATCTCTGTCTGTCTTCTCTCTCTCTCTCTTTCTCCCCCCTGCCTCTCTTATCTATATGTGCACATACACGCATAGATATTATTGTATAGGTACATATATGTATGTATAATGCACATGTACATGCATATATATATTGAATGTATATGAAACATGCATATTTATAAGTGTATGTATATGTATATGCAGACACTAATACAAGTCTATCTAGTACCTTTATATCAGAGCCTCAGGTTGAAGTCAATCCCTCCTTAGCTGAACTTCCAACTAAAGAAGAGGTTTGGAGGGCCATTAGGCTCCTTTCATGTGGCAAAGCACCTGGTGCTTATTCCATTCCAACCAAGATTTACAAGGTAGGAGGACCATTGCCAGGTTATATGGCAAGAGGAGGTTATCCCCCAGGAGTTCAAGGATGCCTCCATTGTCTGTCTCTATAAGGGTAAAGAGAATAATAAATTGTCCTGTGACGGTCACAGGGGGATCTCTCTCTTAGTCATCGCTGGCAAAATTCTTGCTAGAGTCCTTCTTCATAGACTGAAGCTTCACCTGGAAGATAGTCATCTATCTGAGAGCCAGAGTGACTTCAGAAAGGGCTGAGGAACAGTTGATATGGTATTTGCTGCCCGACAACTCCAAGAGAAATGCCAGGAGCAGAACAGAGGTCTGTACGCAATGTTTGTGGAGCTGACCAAGGCCTTTGATACTGTTAGTCATGAGGGCTTATGGAAAATTATGTCAAAATTAGGTTGCCCAAAGAAGTTCATCAGTATTGTACATCAATTTCATGACAGCATGTTTGCCTGGGTTCTGGATAATAGACAAAGCTGTCATGGCTTCTCAGTCACTAATGAAGTGAAACAGGGCTGTGTGCTTGCTCCCATGATTTTTATCATGATGTTTTCAGGCATGTTGACAAATGCTTTCAATGAGGATGAACATGGCATCAAGGTGAGCTACTGTACTGATGGTAAACTCTTCAATTTGAAAAAGCTACAAGCTAAGACCAAAGTGGAGGGAGTGTTAGTGCATGGCTTTCTGGTTGCAGATGACTGTGCACTCAATGCAGCCTCTGATGCTGAGATGCAACAAAGTGTGGATCAATTCTCTGTGGCCTGTGCTAATTTTGGCCTAACAATTAATACCAGGAAAACACAGGTGCTCAATCAGCCCCAGCCATATCATCCACATATGGAACAACAAATGGAGAAGTTTTGAATGCTGTGGATAAGTTCACTTACCTTGGTAGTGTGCTTTCCAGGGATGTACAGAATGACAATGAGGTTGACACATGCATTGCCAGAGCTAGCTCAGTGTTTGGGAAGCTCCGAAGGACAGTATGGGAGAGAAGCGGTATTAGACTGACTATCAGACTGAAAGTCTACACAGCTGTTGTGCTGACTTATTGTTGTATACTTGTGAAACATAGACAGTCTACAAGTGCCATGCCAGGAAACAGAATCACTTCCATTTGAACTGTCTTAGGAAGATTCTGAGGATCACCTGGCAGGATGAGGTACCAGACACTGAAGTCCTTGTTTGAGTTGAACTGCCAAGCATTCAAACTATACTTGAGAGAGCACAACTCCAATGGACTGACCATGTTGTTCAAATGCAAAATGTACACTTGTCAAAAAGATACTTATGGGGCACACGATCACATGGTGGTCAGAAGAGGAGATACAAGGACACTCTCAAAGTCTCTCTCAAGAACTTTGGAATTAATTGTGTGACATTGGAGACACTGGCAGAGAACTGCTCAGCATTGTGTGCCCACATCAAAGAAGGTGCTGTGCTCTATGAGTAAGGCAGAATTAAAACAGCACAAAGGAAACATAGGATGCACAGATTTAGAGAATCCACCCAAAATATTCACATGGACTATCTGTGCCCAATCTGTGGTAGAGTAGCACAAGTTCATATTGATCTGATCAACCACAACCAGGAACATTGAAATTTGACTTTATCATAGTGATGTCATTTTGGTCCTGTTTGAAAATGAAGGACAACAGCCATAAAACATATAGAGTTTTTCTCCATCCACTCTATTTTTCTACTGTAGATGATGAGACCAATCTGTCATATTTTTGTGAATTTCACTGAGAAGCCTTTGTAGCATCTCTAGACTCAATGCAATAACCACAGTGTTATTTGTAACTGAATGGAGTCCTGGCATCTTGTGTTAAGTATTAATAGGTCAGCTAGGGGGCACAGTGGATAGTGTTGGGTCTGAAGTCAGGAAGGCTCATCTTCTTGAGCTCAAATCTGGCTTCAAGACACGTACTAGCTGTGTGATCCTGGGAAAGTCACTTAATTCTGTTTGCCTCAGTTTTCTCATCTCTCAAATGATCCGGAGAAAGAAATGGCAAACCACTCTAGTATCTTTGCCACAAAAACCCCAAGTGAGCTCACAAAGTATTAGATACAACTGAAAAAAATGACTGAACAATAACTGAACAGCAGAGCTAAAAGAGCAAAGGGTCTGAGTCATAGGGCCTGGGTTCAAATCTTGATGCTGCTATATGTAATCTGTATGACTTTGGGAAAATGATTGAATCTCTCTGAATTTCAGCTTCTTCATCTACAAAATGAGGGGGTTGGGCTAGGTAGCCTCTAAGGTCCTTTCTAGTTCTAAGCTTGTGATGCACTATAATTTATAGTTCTCTGTTATCCATGGCTTTCTGCCATCTATTTTTCTCTTGTATATTTCTATTGTCTCTTCTTTGATCTCCATTGTATGATGACCTTTTAAGAGGAGTATACATGGCTATATTCTTTTATCTATGATTTTTTGTTAACATTTGCCTGATCAATTTATTATTATTATTATTTTTAAAAACCCACATTTATTGAATGCCAACTATTAGCGAAGAGGTATGGCATAGTGAATAAAGAGACTGCCTCAGAGTCAGGAAGACCCATGTTCAAGACTCACATGACATATACTAGCTATCAGGTCACAGGCAAGTGGCTCAACCTCTAAATGTTCCAGGTAATTCTTGAAAGTTTTTGAACCATTACTAACCTACATTGATGGAAGACATTTCTCCCCTAGGAATTTCTTATACTGCTGAGATAGTAGACCCAGATCACAGGATCTCAATGTTATTGATGCCTATTTCAATTTCTTATTAGGTATGCTGTTGTTTTGACCAAGGCAAAGAGGATTTTAATCCTGAAACACTCACTTCAGCTATCTCTCCATATAGATAGATGGATAGATGTGTGTGTTTATCCTTTGTTGCCAAAGAAGACCCTGCCATCAGAGAAATGATGACATGATTTGCACTAGACTTTGAGTGAGAGAGGGCTGTGCAGGTCACCAGTCTCACTTCTCCTCCAGAGCCATCTGAATCCAGTGACCAGATATTCATGAGGATGACTGGGCATCTAGGTGGTGCAGTGGATACAGTACCAGTGCAGGAGTCAGGAGGACCTGAGTTCAAATGTCACCTGAGACATTTGACACTCACTAGCTGTGTGACCTTGGATAAGTCACTTGACCCCAATTGCCTCATCCTGGGAGATGGATAGATAGATGAAAGATAGATGACAGAGATATAGAGAGATAGATGGATGGATAGATAGATGATGGGTGGATAGATAGATGGATGATAGATAGATAGATAACAGATTTGGGGAGATTGGAAAATCACTAATTGTGGAGGAAGTCACAGAAAAGGTCGATTCTGGCACCTGACTGGTAATCTGACACTTGACCTGAGCCTTTAAGATAAGGGAGGTATTCTTAGGGATGCAGGTGAGGAGGAAAAGCATTTTCCTCCTCACATTTTAGGGACGGTTTATGCAAAGGCATTAAGATAGGAGACAGAATGGAGGAAAAGAAGTGCCATTTAGCAAATATGGCTAAAACGTAAGAGTGGAGGAATGTCACAAAAACCTGGAAACATAGACTAGAGCCAGCGTTAGAAGGATTTTAAATGCCCCAAATAGTAGTTTGCATTTTGGTGTAGGAGTGATGGGGAGCACTGAAGTTTCTTGAGTAGAAGAGTGACTGAGTCAGACCTGTGCTTTAGGAACATCAATTTGACAACTGCACATGAGATGAATTGGAGAAGGGAGAGATGGGAAGTAGAAGATCTATTGGGAGGGTCTTGTAATCCAGGTTAGAAGAAATGTACTAGGATAGTAGTCATGTGAGTTAGGAAAAGAGGACAGATGTTTTAGATATTGTTGAGGGAGAAGGAATAGGACTTGGCAATTGATTAGATCGTAAAGTGAAAATTAGCTTCAAAATCATGATCCCAAAGGTTTATTCTAATTTCACATAATGCCAGGAAGTCCTATTACTAATACACAACGATGTTATTTGGGTTTCTGACAATTTCCTCCAAAGTCAGAACAGAAGACAGAAAGAGCTTTAAAATTCATTTCAAGGCCTGAAAACAAGTCTTTTACTGGTGGGGCTGGATTTCCTGGAACAGTTGGTGACTTTTTTTTTTTTTTTTTGTGAGATATGAAGCAAGATATATTTGAGAACTCAAGAACCAGATGAAAACTCTGATTACATGAATAAGGTTTTTGTGGTTTAATTTCCTTTGGGCCTTTAAAAAGGAGAAAAAAAATTAGAGTGTCTATAAAACTGAACTTATAACAACAAATGACTGGGTGTTGCTTTTTTTTTCTTCTCAGTGTAGGCTGTTGTTTTCATCACCTTCCTCTCTCCTTACCACCAAATTGTTTTCATAGACTTGTCAGTTGCGGTTCTGAGAGCACATGCCTTTGTCTATATATTTATTTGTCTCTTTCCATCTTTCTGTAATGAGGGTACTTTAAAAACTATATTAGAATATCAATATTCCCAAGGCTTACGTGGGGATGGGTAGAATCATCTCTATCATCAGTTTCACTTATAAGACAGCAAGCTTATGGAAGATCAAATGATAGCATTGCAAATGGATTATCAAGGTGATGTAAGAATTAGGCCTTGGAAAGGTAACTGTGAAAATGGAGGAAGTTGAGAGGTAAGTAGAGCAAGACTACATTATGTTAAAAGGCATTATAAATAATGAAAGTGTGTTGTTTAATCATGCAACTCTTCATGAACCCATGGGTCTGCCCATGGGGTTTCCTTGGCAAAGATATTGGGATGGTTTGCCATTTCCTTCTCCAGGGTGTCCCCATTATACACATGAGGAACTGAGGCAAATAAGGGTTAAGTGACTTGCCCAAGGTCACATAGCTAGTAAGTATCTGAGGTCAAATTTCAACTAAAATCTTCCTGACTCCAGGCCTGGTGCTCTATCTACTGTTCTACCTAGCTGCCCCCATTCCAGTATTATGTGTGTGTGTGTGTGTGTGTGTGTGTGTGTATGAAATTGCATAGCATCTAACTACTGAAATAAAAATTTTGAATTATAGAAAGGTATAGTTATTAAGATAATAATTGTCAGGAACTTCAATATACCTTTCTCAGATTTAGTTAAATCCAGCAGAAAAAATGGAAGTTAAGGATCTGAACAGAATATTAGAAAGTTAGAAATGATAGACCTCTGCAATGATTGAATGGTCATATTAAGGAATATGACTATTTTTATTCATTGACTCTGCCTGTATAAAAATTGACTATGTATTAGGGTATAAAAATTCATAAAGGAATTCAAAAATATAAAATAGTAAACGTTTCCTTTATAGAACATAATGTAAGATAAATTGAAATCAATAAGGGGAATATGAATAAAAACTCAGATATAAGGTAAGATTAAATAATATAAATGTAAATAATGAGTAGACCAGAGAACAAACCACTGAATCATTGAATAACTATGCTTAATAAAATAACAATAAGATGACATATAAAAAGTGGGGCAGAGAGTTAGACTGTGAATAAACCTCCTTAGTTATGCCTTCAACACCTCTTCTGAAGCTCTTTATGTTCATGTGTGTATTTTTGGCCAGCTGTATTGGTTATCTGTTTTCTATTATCTAATTCTCTCAGGTATATACTCTTTCTCCTCTTACTTCCAATGACTGTGGTCATTGTCTATTAGCTATGATATATGACTTCTTAACTGATGCCTGATTCATTCATTAAATATATATTAGTATGTTATTATATATTACAGACATACACACATGCATACATACACATACAGTTCTCCTTTCCGTATTATGGTGGTTAGGGGCCAGTCCATGTAAAAATATTGGCCCTCCCCTCATACTGGAGAAGTCTGAATTTTTAATTTTTCTTTTATGGGATGTTTACAGTACCTTATTGTAAAATTTGAGTTATGTATTCGGTCGTAGGCTCTATTCAGATCAATGTCAAGTAAAAATACTTGTATGAAAAAGAAATAAAAACTTTTTACTTATTTTAACTTTAAAAAAGAAATTGGACATAGTCACAATATTAAAAGAAAATATGTTGATATTATGTCATACTATACATATGTTTTATGCATTTCTGTGTTTCTTAAATTTTTTTATGTTGTCTGCTGGCATTTGGGCATCCACAAAACTCACCCCCCCACATCCAAATTCTCATTTAATTTCTTATGCCAACCTATGATATATTAGAACTGCGATGGGGAAAGTTATGTTGTGGAAGGGATAATTGTGTATATGGTCGTTGTTGTTCAGTTATATCTCATTCTTCATGACCCCATTTGGGGTTTTCTTGGCAGAGATACTGAAGTGGTTTGCTATTTCCTTCTCCTGTTCATTTTAAAGTTGGGGAAACTAGGTAAATAGAGTCAAGTGACCTGACCAGGTTAGTAAATATCTGAAGTCAGATTTGAACTCGTCTTCCTGACTCCTGGCCTGCTACTCTATGCATTGCACTATCTAAGGGCTCTATAAATGCTTATTTCCTTCCCTCAACATTCTTTATGCTATTTCTCCTGTAAATTCTTCAATTGTGATGCATTGTGCAGTTGCTCATGCTCACCATGTACCTTTCCAGTCCTCTTTGGGTGACATTCCCACTTGAATCCATTGGTGTTGATGGAAGATGAGGCTGAGAAGAGTTGGAATTTGCACAGTCACAGAGCTAGTAAATACTTTTTGACACACAGGCCAGTTGATGCTTTTTCCACTATACATAAGAGAGATGGCAACCTTACAAATGCTCCAAGTCATAAATAGCATCCTAGAGTGAGAGTGAGGTGGTCCCTTAGACATGCCCATAATGGTAATATGATGGAATCATGGAGTTAGAGGAAGAGGTTATCAAGTCAGACAGCTTCATTTTTATTACAGGGAAACTGAGGCCCATAGAGGTGGAAATTGCTTGACATTGGTAAATGTAGATCATAGGTTTGAAGCTGGAAGGAGCATCTAATCCAACTCGCCATTTTACATACGAGGAAGCAGGCCAAGAGAGGTGTGAAATGTGTTGTCCACAGTAATAAGAGCATAGATTTAGAGTAAGAAAATACCTCCGGTGTCATGTAGTCCAACTCCTTCATTTTACAGATGAATAAACTCAAACCATATGGCATAGTGGATAGAGCGCCAGTACTGGAGTCAGGAAGACTCATCTCCGTGAGTTCAAATCTAGCCTTAAACACTTCCTAACTGTATGATACTGGGCAAGTAATTGAACCCTGATGGCCTCTCTCAGTTTCCTCATCTGTCAAATGAGTTGGAGAAAAATGGCAAACCACTCCAGTATCTCTGCCAAGAAAACCCTAAATGAAGTCACCAAGAGTCCAACATAACTGAACGACAACTGAAGCCCAGAAACCAACTAGTGCAATCCATACCTGAAGCATGAATCCACTACATAATGCTTCCAGCAGCTGGTTTCCCACTCTCTGCTTGAAGACTCCCCCTGAACCTGAACCTCCATCCAAGGATAAATTACCCCATCAGACATCTTCTTTTCCCTTCTTTTTAAGATGTTGAGAGCAGATTCGTGGCCCAGATGCAAAAGAGGAAAGTGTTAATTTTTAAGAGGTCCCCAATTACTACTTCATTCATTCCTATAGCAAACAAAGCCATCAGCCCCACTGGTTCATGGGAAGGAATTCATAATCATTGTTAGAGAGGAGGCAGTCTCTCATTGTGAAGAACACTGGGTTCAGTTAAGCTGTCACACCCCCCTTTTAAAGCAACAGGATAATTTGTGTGGTGACTATTTTAAATGCCAGGATAGAAGCACGTGTTCCTGCATTTCTAAGACTGTAAATAAGGGGCTGCTGAATAAATCCCCAGAGACACTGAGGAAGTCGGGAAGGTGAGGGATTGGATAAAAAGAATCACAGGATGAAAGTCTTAATATTGTGAAAGTAGAGGGAGGCTTCTGCCTTGTCCTGGTTGAATAATGCTCTTTCATTTTTGAGGGAGAAATGCTAAAGTGCCTGTTTCTGTATTTTTGGAAAACTTTGGTCAAAGAATTAAGTGCCTGCTCTAATACCTTACAGTATAACTGAATTCTCTGATGGAATTACTCATTTGGGGGAATTTTTGATTTGTTCTCAGCATCCGGCATGTGGTAATTCTATGCACTTTACAGTTTATCTTACGCTAAATAAAATAGCAGCACCAGATTAGATTAATAGCTCAAATTTTAAATGGCCAAGGCCCTTGGACCTGATCCATAATGCTTTGAGGTCCAAGAACAATCTTTAGAAACCTTGGACAAACTCCAATTAAACAGCAGTTCAGCAGTGGGAGAAGAAAAGATTGACGTGGTTGGAAGGAGCCTAAGAGAGAAAAGGTAGCATAGTAGATATGGTAATCCCCCCCAAAAAACCCCTTTGTTTAGAAGACTGGGATCCCACTCTTTCTTATGACATGCTGTGTTTTCTCTAGGTCAGCGGTTCTTACCCTTATGTGTGTCACGGACATCTTGTGGAGTCTGGTGATGACTTTCTCAGAATCATTTTTAAATGCAAAGAATAAAATGTATAGGATTACAAAAGAAACCACTTATGTTGAAATAGGTATCAAAATATACATTTTTAAAAAAAACTCATGGGCTCCAGGTAAAGAAGCCCTGCTCTAGACCTGCCCAATTTGTTTCTACTTTCTCTTCCTTCTTTTCTGGAATTGTCTATGCACTCTGAGGTCCAGACTCTCCTTAACTGGGTACAGTGTGGATGTATCCTCTCCCCTCTGTGAATACAGTCATAGCTATGTGTCCAGAGCCCCCGTTATCTCTGCCTTTACTCCTCTTCTCATGACTGTGGATGTCTCAGGATTTTGAGTCACTTAAGACACACTAAATAAAGACCTGTTATTTTCAGCCTTTTTTGGCCAGTCTGCCTCGTCTGTTGAAATCTCTGGGGCAGCAGGGTAAGTAAACTCAAGGTGGTATTAGATTAACTCAGGGTGAGCACCAGTTCTGAAGGTGATGCCTCTTAGAATTGTTGGCATCAGTTTCAAGATGAATGGAGATATATAACCTCTTAATTCATCCTAACTGCATTGTGATAGCTGAATAAGGTTTCTGGAAGTCAGTGGAGCCACTGACATAAAATCTACATTAAATGTGGTATTAAATTAGTTACATGTGGGTTTGGTTCATCATCTAATAGTAACCTCCCCATTTATTCAGAAGTGTGAGGAAAAGGGTGTTGTAATTAATTTACTATTCTGGTTAACTGAAAGATCCCACATCTATTATATCTTTTCTGCAGACTCCTTCCTGGTCTGTGACAACCTGGAATAACGCCCTGGCTCTGGGCTTTGTGGGGCCCATCATTGTTGTGAATGAGGCAGCTGGGGTGACTTAGTTTTTAAAGATTCTTCCTAGGGAGACAGTGCAAAGCAACATAGTGGCTTTTGTGCTTCAAAGACCTTAAATGTATTTATTTTTTTATTTAAATGGTAGTGACTAATGAAATTGGGGACTCCTTTCATCAACACAAATTTTTTAAAAAAATGTTTTTTAACAAAATTTATGTAGCCTACTTTATCCTTGTATGTAAGATTCATTAGAGAAACCAAATAAGAGAATTATAGATCTAAAACTAGAAAAGACTCAGATGATATCTAATTCATTTTACCAATTCATTTTATCGATGAAGAAGCTAAGGCAACCAGGTAAGTTAAATAACTTGCTCAAGGTTACCCAGATGGTAAATGACAAAGGCAGGGCTTTTAAAATTATTTATTTATTTTTGTAGGCATTTATTATGTGTCTTTTACAATTACCCCATTGAATATTAAATGAAAATAAAGCCCTCATAACAAAAATGCACCATCCTGTGAAACAGATTTCCATATTGACAGTGCCCTAAAATACAATCTTCACTTCTTTGTCATTGTGTGAGTAGAATGCTTCATCCTTAGTCCTCAGGACTAATGATTTGATTGGATTGGTCAGAATTCTAGTATTGCAAAATTGTTTTTATTTATAATGCTCTTGCCATTGTGTAAATTGTTCTCCTTGTTTGGTTCACTTTATTTTGCACTAATGTTCATAGAGAGGTTTCCTTACGTTCCTCTAGAAACTGTCCATTTCATCATTTCTTCTGATATTATAATATTCCATTGCATTTACATAACATAGTTGGTTTAGCCATTCCCCAATAAATAGATGTCCCTTTAGTTAAGCTTCTCTTCCTTTTTCTTCCTCCTCCTCTTCTACTTTGTCTTCTCTCTCTCTCTATCCTTTCTTTTTCCCTCTTGCTCCCATGCTTTCCTCACCAAAATTCTATCTACATGGATTGGCCATTTTTAGAGACTATAATAAAATATATTTAGCAGTAAAGATTTTGTTGAACTTTCTGGCATCTTTCTTGAATTCAGAAGGTATTTTAGAATTTCTCAGAGACTGAGAATCATCATTGAGACATAGTACTAGAGATAACAGAAAATTCCGAATACTTGGGTCAAATCTGTTCTGACTCTATGAGATGTGCTAGAATTTTTGTTTTGACTCTTAAAGAAACACCTTCTATCAGCTTATTTCTTCTCATTGTTGCAAGCAAAATGTAGACAATTTCCCATTCCTATCTTGAGCTTATGGGAGAGACATGAGAGGCTACTGAGTCAAATCCCTCATTATACAGAGAAAGAAATTGAGACTGAGATAGGAAAAATGTGCCCAAGGTCACACAGCTGGTAAGTGACAGATGGTAAGTGACAGAGATGCTCTTGACTTCAAGTCCAAGATTCTTTCCACTGGAACACATTGTGATTCTGGGTGAATAGATTAGACTGTATTAAACTTTCTCCTGTGCTTTCTGACCTTGCTTATCTAGTGCTTATCTTTCAGTTCATTGGCCAAAGGCTGATTAATTATTCAATAACCTAAAAATCTATTCCATTATATCTATTTTTTTTTTTGCAAATGTAGGACATTAGGTAGATAATAGCTGGACTTTTGGAGATAGCACAAATATTTAATTTGGATCTTTGTCATTCATGACTTCCCAAAGTCCTTTCTTCTAGTCTGGTGACTCAATTTTTTGCCAACTCAATTTCTTCCCATGACCCTAAGGTTAAGGGTTAAAATCAAAGATTAAAAATAAAATTCACACTAGAGGTAGTTACTATTTTTTAAAAGAATAACCATGATGTGAAAGAATTAAGAATCAGAGAATTTGAAATCACAAGAACACTGAGATTTTACCTCACAGTCATCAATTTGGCTAAGATGACAAAAGATAGGAATGGGCAACGTTACTGGAGCTACAGACAGGCAGGAACATTAATATACTTCTAGGATAGCTATAAATTGGTTCAATCATTCTGGGAAGCAATTTGGAATTACACCAGAGAAGTGATAAAAATATTTATACCTTTTAATCCAGAACTTTTACTACTGGGAATATCACCCAAAGGAACTGGAGATAGGAAAAAACTCCATATACATCAAAAGAGCAAGGGGTAGAGGGGGGTGGGGAGGGAGCGAATGGCCTAAGATTGGGGAATGACTAGATAATACTGGATATTTTAATAAAATGGGAAATTGTTGTCTGTAAGAAACTATGAATATGAAAAATTCAGAGAAGAATGAGAAGCGTTATGAACTGATACAGAGAGAAGTTAGCAGAACACAGTATGCTAAGTTAGAGAAAATAGTATGCACAATGGCTACAACAGTGTAAATGGGAAGGAAGGATAACTACACAAAAAAAGAAGCTGAATGCTATGAAATGATAATGACTAAGAAACTCAGTCTTGAAGAAAAATTGAAAAAAAATGTTTTCCTCTCCTCTCTTCAGATGTGAAGGGCTATATGTGTAGAATACTACTTGAACTGTCAGATTGGTTGACTTTTCCCTCTCTTTCATTTTTTTTATTCTTTGTCAGAAAGGAAAGCCTGTTTGTAGGGACAGGGGAGGAATATTAGGAAATAAAGATGATATAAAAACAAAATATAGCAAAAAAAATAGAAATCAAAAGAAAACAAAAGCCCCCCTGGGAGCAAGATTAGAGGTAAAGGGGCCTCCCTATTCCTTCTATAGACAATACTATCCTCAGGCGTGACTTAAAGGACTTTTTGTGACCCCTGCTTCCCTTTCTAGATGATCACTAACCATCCCTTTAATATTACATGCTAGAGTTTTGCCTGGAATCAAACTTAAGGTGACTGGTCTATAGTATCTAGTCTTTGTTCTTTGACCATGTTTGAAAATATGGTCATTTGCTCTTCAATTCTATGGTACATTATCTGTGCTCCTTCATAGTCAACTGATAGCACATCAGAAATCATGTATAATTATATATACATCATACATATATAATAATACATGTATAATCATGTATAATAATCAAATCAGTTGCTTGAGGATTTTTTTAGATCCTGCTAAGATAGTATCCCCAATCCTCTTTTTTAAGGATGGGTGCTTAGCAGACTTTCTGTCCTAGGTACATACTCTTTTTGCCCCTAAAACACTGCCTGTTCCAGAACTTGCTACAAACAAGCAAGCCTTTTAACTGTACTGTGAGTTTCATTTAGACAATCACCATTGAGCTGTCTCTGGTTCAGAGGTGATGAAGAGTGCAGGGCTACACAGTCATCAGCTAGGATCATCACAAGATCATAGATTTAGAACTGGGAGTCCAACCCTCTCATTTAATTTTTTTCAATTAAAAATTATTATTTCTCCTTCCTACTCCAGCCCTGTTCCATCCCACCCCTCTCGTTGGAAAAGAAAAACAAATCCTTATAACCAATATGCATGGCCAAGCAAAACAAATGACCATAGAGAGCTCAAGATTACAGAAGTAGCATACGGCAAAAGGTAGGGTTTGAACACAGTTACTTTAAATCCAAAGCCAAGGATTCTTTCCACCATACTACACTGAGATAGAAACTCACCAAAGCTGAGCATGGAAAGTTACTCTTAAGCCTCAGGTCTGACTCAAATGACTTTTTGTGATCACTGCTTCCCTTTCTAGATGATCACTACCCATCCCTTTAATAGTAAATATTAAAATTTTGCCTAGAATCAAAGTTATAGGCTGGTCTATAGTTTTCAGTTTCTGTTCTCTGACCATATTTGAAACTATGGTAATATTGGAAGAATATTGCTAGCACTCTTCCTTCCCTTGCTGTGGGCCGATGACTAAAGTTTGATTACCCCTTCTATGGGATAAGCCTTAGTGCTGGTCTTCCTTTTCCCCTATTTCTATGTTCCTTCCCTTTGGATGCCTCACGTTAGGTCTTGAGCCTTTCTTTGTGTGAGTTACAGATCACACAATGAAGCATTTTAATCCAATTTTCACATTTGTTGGCCAGTCTGATTCTTTACTGAAAACCTCTCTATGACCCAATTTAGCAAAAACCCCCCCAATTTTCGCATTCATTGGCCAGCCTGATTCTTTTGTGAAAATGGATCTGTGACTCAAGGCAGCTGGTATGAATGAGGATCACCTAGAATATAGGGTATCTGGTCCTGGCAAATTGAGGTGCACAAGGGCAGATTGATTGGCTCTTACCATCTCCCTACTTATCTGAGATGCCACCAACCTTCAGCAACTTTCTTCCCTTTTTCTGCAGCCCAAAGATTATGCTCCTTGGCAGAGGAAACAGAAGCAAAATAGGTATTAAATAGCTTTGGCTTCTTTCCTTCTCTTGGGCTATCATTATTCCATCATTGAATTCCTTTCCTCTGTGTCTGTTTTCTATTTTCTGTGTAGGGATACATATAATTCTTTCTTGATCCCATGATAAGGGGAGAATTTTCCAAATAGCATCAAACAAAATTCTTATCCCTTAACAGACACACAATACATTCTTTGTCTTGCATTGAATGGGGAGCTTGAATCTCTGATGACTGGAAGCTGGCTCTAACATCAGGGAAAGTCCTGAAGAATGACCTAGATGGTCATAGGAGAATAGATTTAGAACTGACAAAGACTTTAGAGGTCATCTAGTCTAACCCTCTTATTTTATAGATTAGGAAATTGAAGTCAGGAAATGCAATGACTTAGCCAAGGTCACAAAGACAGAAAGTAGTAAAGATAGGAGCTATTACCCAAATTCTACTTTTTGGGAGGATCTAAAAACAAACAAACAGGATAGCCTTTCCAGACTCAAATCACCTTTTGGTATTCTTGTAGGATGCTATAACCCTAAATGAATATCTAAATAGACCTTGGTCTAAAGGGGCCAAGGTCTCCCAGTGCATCCTGGGTCATCTCCTGTCATCCTGATGGACATCTGGTCACTGCACCTAGATGGCTCAGGAGGAGAAGTGAGGCTGGTGATATGCACAGCCCTCCCTCACTCAAAACAAAGTCAAGTGCAAGTCATGTCATCATTTCTCTGATGGCGTGGTCTTCTTTGGCTATGAAGGACGAACACAGCCATAATAATAACCCAATAGATAGTAAGCTTCTTGAGGACAGAGATGGTTTAATTTTTGTCTTTGAATCCCCACTGTTAAATCCTAGTAGAATGACTTAGACATGATTAGTGTTGTCATGTCTGACTCTTTGTGACCCCATTTGGGGTATTCTTTGCAAAGATACTGGAGTGGTTGGCCATTTCCTTCTCTAGCTCATTTTACAGATGAGAAAGCTGAGGCAAAGAGGGTTAAGTGATTTATCCAGGGTCATATAGTAAGTATATACCAGATTTGAACTCAGGAAGAGTCTTTATTAGCATTCTCTCTCCACTGTATCACCTAGTTGCCCCAATTAGACATTGTTTAATAAATACCTGTTGATTAATGATCTTAAAGTTGTCTCATGCAATACCAAAGCTGGAAGCAACTTCTATAGAACCAGAGACAACACTTCTATTTAATTTTCATTTGGTTCCTGATATTTTTTTCCTGAGCTCTCCCAGCCAGACTACTCATCTCTTATGATAGATCCTCATCTCTCACAGGCTACTAGGTTCTCTCCTAGCCTTGTCCTGCCTCTTTCTTAGGCCAGACGCTCTTCTTTCCTTGATATCAATACAGACAGTAAAGCTTTTCCCCTTCCCCTTGTTCTTTGGAGCACAGGGTAGAAACAACCAAGAGTGCACTGGTAAATGTTTAATAATTGGCTGGGGATGGGGGTGGAGGGGAAAATGAATGCAGGACACCCTGTTACACTTAATTTACATTATTAACATTTTGTCTATCACTTCCTTAAATCTAAATAATCCATAAAACAATAAATCAGTCTTGATTTACTGTGCTTGCTAATTTTTGAGGTATAAATTCTCACATAGAAAATTGAACAACCAACTCTCTTAACTGATTTGAATTGGCTCCAGAAAATGCCCGGAATAAATACAGGGAGAAGGGGGGGGGCGGAACCAGCATTGGGAGGGAAAGGTCTGTAACAAACTTTGACAAATTTGGAAATTAAAAAACAAAATTAAAGATTTCTGGTTTTTTAAACATTTTTCCTTGACATTTTTGATATGTGGACTTACTGGTCGGCTCATTTTGACCTGAAAATTGTATATGTGTATAAGAGCACATAGCAAAAAACAATCTCAAGCATGGGAGAAGAGAGGCCCTTCTCTCCCACCACTGAAACAAAGGATCTTTGCTCATTGCCAACAAGTCAACGTTGTTCCTGGCAATACTCCCCACCCCTACCCCCATCCCACTGTATTGGATATTAGGCTCCTGTGCATAATAACACTTCTGGAGAAAGAAGAGAGAGGGGAGGCAGGGAGAGAGGGAGAGAGAGAGAGACAGAGACAGAGACAGAGAGACAGAGAGAGAGACAGAGAGCGAGACAGAGAGCGAGACAGAGACAGAGAGAAAGAGAAAGACAGAGAGAGACAGAGAGAGAGAGACAAAGACAGAGAGAGAGACAGAGAGACAGAGAGAGAGAGACAGAGGGAGAGACAGAGACAGAGAGAGACAGAGGGAGAGACAGAGACAGAGAGAGAGAGAAGCTCATGTAACATGGCTAGTTACCTACCACACAAATTTGTACCTAGCACATTTCAAATTGCATACAGCCAACATGATGACTATATTCTTCTAAAAGCTCAGACTTTTGGTTACTTGCTATAAGGAATGCTCCCCCACCAATGCATCTGTCACAACTTTTTGTAACATATAGTCCTGGAGAGTTGCCTGCAGTGCTGTCTTTTAGATTAGAGAAGTTCTAGAATTTAAAGCAGACCAAATCTAATTATGTTAAGATAGGAGCTAGTCCCTTTTCTTCTAAATTTTCTCTATTGCACGCTGTAGTGGAAAGAACCCAGTATTTGGAGGCAGAGGAGGTAGATTCCAATATTTTTCTCTGTCACTTTCTACCTGTGGGCTAAGTTCTATCACCTGGTTGAGCCTCAAGTCATGTACAATCAATAAGCATTTATGTGGTTCACTGGCCCTGGGAGGCAAGAAGCCCTGAGGTCAGTTACAGCCTCAGTTACCTACTAGTTATATGACCCTAAGCAAGTCATTCAACCACTATTTGCCTCAGTTTCTTTCTCTGTAAAATTGGGGCAATAATAGCACTCACCTCCCAGAGTTGTCATGAGGACCGAATGAGATCATTGTAAAGTATGTTTCTGGTTTGCCTCAGTTTCCTCATCTGTAAAATGGGATGATAATCATACTTACCTCCCTGTTATGAGAATCAAGTTAAATAATAATAAAACACTTAGCTTAGTGACGGGCATATATAAATGTTAGCTATTGTTGTTATTGCTAAGAGCTGACCACTGTGCTAAGTTCTGGAGGGGCTGAGACTAGATCAAGAATGGGCAAAGTATAGTTCAATGACCAAATGTAATGACCTGTTTTTGTACAGCTTGCGAGCTAAGAATTGTTTTTACATTTTTAAATACACTATACAAAAGCATCTGGCAGCCTGGAGTTCGCTAACTCTTGGACTAGATTGTGGGATTGTAGATTTAATGTTGAAAGAGAACTTAGCTATCTGTCATTGTGTTCAACACCATTTTAGAGGTAAAGAAACTGAGGCAGATATAGGTGAAGTGATTTGCCTAGGGTCACCCAGCTTGGAAGCACCTGAGGCAATATTTGAGTCGTATTCCTGACTCTCTGCCCATGACACCACACTACTTCTAAGGTCCCTTCCAACTCTACCTCTCTAATGCTCTGAAAATCCTCACACTCTCCTGAACTAATTTGTTCAGCATGATGGTAGAAAAAGCTCTGGACTTCAAATTAGGCAAGACCTGGGTTTACATCTGGCTTCCAACACTTTCTGAATGTGTGATGTAGACAAGTATAACCTCTC
This sequence comes from Bettongia penicillata ogilbyi, assembly GCA_023548195.1. Lineage (NCBI taxonomy): Eukaryota > Metazoa > Chordata > Mammalia > Diprotodontia > Potoroidae > Bettongia > Bettongia penicillata. Next base: position 989,873 of record JAJHZJ010000231.1, on the reverse strand, counting down.
TGAGGTTCAGTTTCCTTACCTTTAAAATGGGCCTAATGACAAAGATCCATATAGTTGAAGCTATGGTTTTTCCAGTAGCAAGGTATGGCTATGAGAGGGGACTACAAGGAAAACTGAGTGCAGCAGAATGGATGCTTGGGAATTGTGGTGCTGGAGAAGACTTTTGAAAGTCCCTTGGACAATAAGGACATTGAATTAGTTAATAGTTAAATAAATTAATTCAAACTTTTCACTGGAAGATCAAACACTGAAGCTGAAGTTTAAATTCTTTGGTCACATGACAAGATGAGATTCATAGGAAAAGACCCTGATGTTGGGAAGGATTGAAGGTAAAGGGAATGGTAGAGGAAGAGACAGATAGACAATATCATGGAAACAAGAAATTTGAACTTGGACAGACTTCAGGAGATAGTGGAGGAGATAAGGGCCTGGTGAGCGATGGTCCACTGGGAATTGATGAGTCAGTCATGACTGAACAATCAATGGCACCTGTAGTGAATACCTTTTAGAAAGGCATTAAGCTAAACAATGTATACAAGGCCTTTCAGAAATCTTCAGGTGAGGTGTACGCATTGGCTGTCATTGGTGTCAGAGGCCTTATTTCATTTTTTGGTCCATGTATGTGCAGTATTTGGTGTGGTGCCCAGCACACAGAGTGTGCTCACTAAATGTGGATTGATTGATCGAATGATGTTGTTCAAACAGAGAATGGAATGCTCTGTTTTGGAGAGATAGGAGGCCTTCAGGCCAGGAGGGAGTTTTGTGTCTTTTACCTGGGCCAGTCATGGAAGGAATACACTTCACCCTTCTGGCTGCCCTCTGTTGTCACAAAAAGATTATTTGGGTCAGAAAGGAAAATCCAGTTAGCCAACCTGGCCCAAAAGTCAACGGAAAAATATTTATTTGGATCACGTGATGAGTCTTGAAGGAAATTAATGATTGTAAGAGATAGGTGTGAGGAAGGATGGCTTTCAGTGACTGGTACACAGTAGAACTGAATTGCGTCTTGAGTTGAATTGATTCAATTTATAAATAGTAGATGGTCATACTTGAATTTTGCTAGGACAGCAGGAATGGAGAAAAAAGTAGTGATAGTATTAAAGGCTGGTTCATGGTTAAAGTTTTTCAATCCAACATTATAAGAATACACAAAAGATTGTGTGTACCTTTTCTTACTGTAACAGAAGAAAAAAAATCTTGAAAAATCCCCTGAAGTTTTGAAACCTGCAGAAGAGCAAATTTTCATTTCCTACAAATATATCTGTCCATATCTCAACTCTCAGATTCGAGACTCCGACGTTTTGTATATTGTTTGCCTTCTGCAGCGAGGGTGGAGTCAACCATCAAGAACAGTCAGCTTTGCCTGGCCTTTTGGCCCCATGATTTATTGGTCATTTGGTGTCTAGTTGGAAATGTTTGTTCCTTGAAAAAAGGTCCATAACATTAAGATGGGGATTTCTTTTCCTATGGTTATTGATTGGTCCCTTGAACCAGGTGAATTGGCCATTGGGTTATGGTCTCTCCTTTTAACTAGCATGTTTATTGTTCACAGTTTTGTAGCCAGAAGATCTATCTGGGACTATACAGCCCAAATCCTTCATTTTACATGTGAGAAAATATAGCAAATTTTCCTCTTCTCTCTGGGATAGCCCTTATTCCATGTATTCTACTGTTCTAACCAACATGCAACCTAGTGTTTTCTAATACTTTTAATAATTAGTTTCTTCTAATTATTTTGGGTTTTTTTTCTTGTCTATGGCTGGCTATACTGGAAAATTGCATCAAATCTTTTATCTCTTTCTATATCCTAAAACTATTCCTTCTCCTAACTTTGCTATTTTTGTCCATGGTAAAACCATTTTCATGGGTGGCTTAAAACCAAGAATAATCTTTGACCCTTCCTCTTCCTCATGCCCCACATCTAGTTAGTCACCAAATTCTATTAATTACCCTTTCACAACATCTTTTACATCGAACCCCTCCTTTCCATTTTCTCTACTTATCTCCTTCTTTAGATGTAGCATCCCCACTCCTCTTAATTAAGAGGCAGTCAGTCAGTGGACAGATTTCTGGGCTTAGAGTCAGAAAAAACCGAGTTCAAATTCAGCCTCAGGCTGTTTGACCTTGGTGAAGTCTCTTAACTTCTGTCTATCTCAGTTTTTCTAACTGGAAAATGAAGATTATAATAGCACCTCCCTCCCAGAGTTGTTGTAAAGATCTAATGAGATAATATTTGTAAAGTGCTTAGCTTAGTACCTGGCACACTGTAGGTACTTAATAAATACTTATCTCCTTTCTTCCTCTAATCTAGTCAGCACATTGCTGCTAAATTAATTTTCCTAAATGTATATTTCACTTGGTCTGAAGAATTTTAAGTGATTTCCCCTTTCAATTATTCCCATTTTGGTTACTTTAGAAATAATCAGCTACTTTATATTTCCTAAACATACAATTTGTCTTTCTGTTTGCCTCATACCCTGGACTCTATCAAGAATGCTTTTCCCTAAGCAGGGGGGGAAGGTGATAAGAGAGGGGAGATAATAGAAGGGACAGCAGATTGGGGGAAGGGGTAATCAGAAGCAAACACTGGTAGAGGAACAGGTCAAGGGAGAGAATAGGATAAATGGAGAACAGGACAGGATAGAGGAAAATAGTTAGTCTTTCACAACATGACTGTTATGGAAGTGTTTTGCATGACTACACATGTATAACTTGCATCCAATTGTCTTCTCAATGAGGGTAGTTGGGGAGGGGAGCATAGAGGGAAGGGAGAGGAGTGGAACTCAAAGTTTTAAAAATGAATGTTAAAAATCACTTTTACATGCAACTAGGAAATAAGATATATAGGCAATGGGGCATAGAAATCTTTCTTACCCTACCAGAAAATACAAGGAAAGGTAAAGGGGGGGGGTGATAGGAGGGAAGGAGATTGGAGGGGAGAGTGTAATCAGAATACATGCTGTCCTAGGGTAGGGGAAGAAAATTTGAAATTCAAAAATTTGTGGAAATGAATGCTGAAAAATGAAAATAAATTTATTTTAAAAATTTATTAAATGCACTTTTTAAAAATCTGTATACAACTTCATAAAAAAGAATGTTTTTCCCTTCCTCATTTCCTTCTATCAAAATTCCATCAGTCTTCATTGCCCTGCTCGAATCCCAACTCCTTCACTGAAGTATTCGTTGATTGTTGTCCTCCATTGCCAATTAGTGATAACAGCTTTGTTTGAACTCCTATGACACTTTCCATGGCATTTACAATCATACCACCTCCTATTTTATGTGTTTATATCTTCTGTACCCTATGAGATTGTAAGTCTCTTGAAGGCAGTCTCATATATCTTTGTATACTTTACAGATTAACTGGAAGCAAATGCTATAGAATCATAAATATTTAAAGCTAAAAGGTTTATTAAATAAATGAATGGATAGGTAGATAGATGGTTGATAGATTCTTCCAAGGTCTTCTTCTAAGTCTATACCCAGCTTAGACATGAGAATGAGGATGTGTATGTATGTGCAAGTCCAGTAGTCTTGCTGTGGCAATATTAATGTTTTGTGGTTGAGTCCTGTGGGAGGAGGCTTAGCCTTGACTTATGAGAATAAAAAGTGAGTGGGTACTAGAGGGGGCAGGGTAGGCAGCAGATATTACCCAATGTGGGTTTTAAGACTAGAGTTGGTATGTGGTTCTGGAACCTCCTAATGCTGTGATATCAGTAATTGGGGAAACAATGATTTAAAAAGCAGTGTTGTACAATAGAAAGAACATTGTTCTGAAATGAGGTGACTGGAGTTCAAATCCCACCTCTGAACCTTAGTAAAACTTATCACACTTCATCAGTGGGCCTCTGGAATTATGATTGTAGGGTTGAGCGGGGTTAGAAGAACAATCTAATATTGAAAAAAAATATCTTGAAGACAGTTTTGAAAGGACCCCTTCCCTCATTCAATTGTAAACTCTTTGAGCTCAGGGACTTCTTTTTTCACCTTTTTTTTGTTGCTGTTTTTTTCCCCAGAGCCTATCATGGCATGTGGCTTAGTAAATGCTTATTGATTCTTGATTGATTGAACAGAAGGAGCTTTCCTCAGTTGGTCCTGTAGTCAGTGGTTGCTACGATACAAATGGAACAGTCTCTCTGGGGCAGTTGATAGAGCAATGGACCTGGAGTCAGGAAGACCTGAGTTCAAATCTGACCTTGCTAGCTATGTGATCTTGGACAAGTCAATTAATGCTGTTTGCCTCAGTTTTCTCATCTGTAAAATCAGCTGGAAAAGGAAATGGCAAACCACTCCATTATCTTTGCCAAGAAAACCCTAACAGGGTCATGAAGAGTTGGATATGACTAAAATGACTGAAAGACAAAATAGATATAGATAACGTCAAACACAACCCTTTGATGCCCCAAGAACCCCAGTCTGCTGAGTAGTTTATGACAAAAGGGGCCTCTGCTGGAGACTTGGAGATTTGAGTCATCCAGACGTCTGTAGGTGTGTGTAGCAGAGGCCAGGGTAGGGGCTCTCACCTTTCTCTTCAGTCCTTTCCCTCCACCTCTGGCCTTTAGCACTAAGGCTGGATGTGGTCTTCTGAGTAAGCCTCTTCCTAACCCCCTGCTCCCCACAGTACAGCTGTCTCTTTGTTCTCAGGCTTGGGTGGATCCAGACCACACCACAGTGAGTGTGTAGCCTCTTGCCCTTGTGTGGGGGAGGATGGAGGTGCTCGCCCAGAGTCATCAATAATGGTCTGTGTTGAGAAAGGAAGCTTTTAGGGTGTAGCCAAGGACTTGCCTGAAACCGGAGCAATTTGAACTGAGGGTGTAATTTGAAGGGTCATTGGCAGGGAGGCTGCCTTGGGGTAATTATTAAAAGCCTGAAACAATAACAGCAAGGTAGGCTGCCTCTGGCATTGCCTTAATGTAAAAATGGGGGATCATCTGACTTGCCTGAAAGTAGACAGTTACTCTACGGGCCCAGGGTTGGTTGCCATTTCCCTTTGAAGTGACTGCTTATCTAACCACAGCATTTGGTCACCATCTGTTCTGCACATTCAGGACTTTTTAATGAGATGTTATATTTATTTTTGTTCCCTACTCTTCCCTGCAGACTGCAAACATACCCTTTGCTCAGTCCTATCTAATCACTTGAAAGTGTCAACACTTGGAGCAACTTGAGAGTGGCAACCCAAGATGAGCTGGTGAGGATGGTGAGGCATAAATGGCTGCTTCCTCTGAGGAAGGCTATGGAAATGATTGTGGCCTTGGACAGACAAATCTGAGTCTCTAAGACAGGAGGGACCAACAGGAGTTAATCAGTAAAACAGTCAACTAGCATTTAGTAAGTTTCTACTATGCACCAGGCATTGTGCTAAGCACTAACGATACAAAGAAAGGCAAAAATTAATATAAAATAAAATAAAAATGTCCTTGATCTCAGGGAGCTCATGGGAGAGACAACATGCAAACAAATACGTACAGACAAAGTATAAAAAAGATAAATTGGAAACAATCAACAGAGGAAAGGCACTAGAACCTGAGGACTAGGGAAGTCCCACCTTACTGGACTTTAGCTAATATTTGAAGAAAACCAAGGAAACAGGGAGGCAGAGATAAAGAAGGAAAGCACCATATAGGGAGCAGCCAGTGAAGATGCCTAGAGCTGGAAGAGAAACAAAGGGGCTGAGTACCTAAGAGAGAGTCAAAAACAAGAAGACTGGAAAGGTAGGAGGGTGAGTTCAGGAAGGACTTTAAAAGTTGAACAGAGCATGCTAGATTTGATCTTGGACAGAATAGAAGGGTCTCATTTAACCCATACTTGATTGACATCCCCTTTAAGATGTCCCCAAAGATGACAAAAATGCCCATGACTAAAGACAGGGATGATGATGATGACGATGACATAATGAAGATGATGATAGTTCACATTTATCTAGCACTTAAGGGTGTGCAAAGCACTTTTCCATATATTATTTCATTTCTTCCTCACAACAACTCTGTCAGGTAGGTGCTATTATTATCCCATATTACAAATGACAAAACTGAGGCTGACTGACATTTGCAACTTGTCCAGGATCACATGACTAGTGCCTGGGGGAGGATTTGAAGTCAGGTTTTTTTTTTTTTTTGTAGAAAATGGTGTCTGAGCTGTATCGTAGAGGAGGAGAAGGATTCTATGAGGCAGAGGTGAGAAGGAAGTCCATTGTAGGCATGGAGATGGCTGGTGCAAGTAAGACTCTTGAGGAGAGGGAATATTATGTTTCCCATTTTCATGTGCCCGGTTCTGCTAGCCAATACCCTTTTCCCCACTGTGATCCCTCAGCAGCACAGAGTAACTCTGGCCCTTAGAAAATTAAAAAGTGTTGGGTCATTTTATTCCTATACTCAGAATGTCAAAATTGAAGACGAATGTCCTACCTTGCCCAAGGACAATCTCCATCTCCTCAAAGGGAGCACTTCGTTTGAACCTGCTTGTTTCTACTTTAACTTTAATCACATTCTAGAACGTTCTATAGTATGCTGAAAAGTTCAATAATGGAATATTTTTCTCATGTCTTACTGTCCTTTCTGCTATATCACGTGATATAACAGGATCTAACATATACATATGTTATATATACTATGTTATATATATACATGTACTTTCTGTTATATCACATGATATAACATATTTTAGGTTATAGATTTTCTTTTTCTTATTGCTGAGTCATTTTTCAGGGATGTCTTACTCTTCATGACCCAGTTTGGGGTTTTCTTGGCAAATATACTGTTATCTCCTTCTCCAGGTCACTTTACAAATGAAGAAACTGAGGCAAACAGGGTTAAGTGACTTTCACAGGGTCATGCAGCTAGTAAGTATCTTCCTTACTGTAGACTCAACATTCTTTCCATGGCACAACGTAGCTTCTCTAAGTCATGCATTATACCTCTAATAAATGTATTATACATATATATGTACACACACATATATATAATATATATATATATGAAGAGAGTCATGTATTATACCCCTAATAAACACCTACCATATTATATTAAATATTTGTTGAATGAAGGTAGCACTTCATATACACTGTTATGGACTGCCATGCACCATTTTTTTCCATTTATATGTCTCAGCTTCTCAAGTCAACTTCTAGAACTGAAGTCCTGGGGTTCAAGTATAGCTGTCTCCTTAGTTTTTGAATGACCCTGAACTTTCTCAAATAGAGGGGGCTAAACCTCTAATTTTCCTTATACTTCTCAATCTTTGATTCTCTGACTTTTTTTTTCTTTTTATAAATATGATTGTTGTGTATTATGACAAACCTACTTTCCTGTCTTCATGGATCTCTCATTCTGTGATAACTTAATTGGGGGGAAAGGGGGAAACTTTAAAGGAAAACATCAAATTCTGGGTTCAAAATATGGGCTTGCCTTATCTTTAATGTTCATATGAATCTTAGAATTCTGGATTTGGAGTCAAAAAGCTTAGGTTAGATTCTTTCCTGTACCACTGGTTAACTGTGCAACCTTGACATTTCTCTCTGAGCCTCAGTTTCCTCATCTGTAAAATGAGGGATTGGACAGGCAGTTTTCTGTGGTGCCATCCAGTTCTGAACCTACTAGTCTATGATTTTTTCCAGTTCTAATTCAGTGATCCCCGGTTCAACTTAGCTATAGATATTTCTCTTTAGACAAGCTGAGGCTAGCTGGTTCTACCATATCCATTAATTACCTTAAAAAAAACATTCAAATTGCAGGGCTAACATTTGAAATTTCTTTTGTGCTCTTCCTAACCTCAGAGCACTTAAAAGATTTCTGATGAGACTTTGGGTTTGTACCAATGAGATAAAAGAGGGGCCACATGTCTCACTGTTTAAAAAATCAATTTCATATTTAGCAAGAGAAATGGAATTGACACAATACTCTCCTCATAATCTTTAGTTCTCTCTCTCTCTTTTTATTTTGCTTTGCCCCAGAACATTAAATAAATTAGGAGACAGACGGAGGATAATATACATCCAACCTTCCTCTATCCCACCCCACCCCCAAGAGCCTCTCAGAGTCGTCTTTGGGCGTTGCTATTTACAACTCGGTGAGCCTAGGACTATTGCTGCTAAATCAGCCTTAGCAAACTGACAGGGAAAACTTGCCTAGCCTGCTCAGCAATTTTAATTAGTAAACACAGGAGCAAAACTGAAAAGGCATCAGTAATCTGTGCCTGTGATTAAAATCTCCATAATCCTTCAGACTGTACTGGCTGGACTCAAGGATATGCTTTGGAGAGCTTAAAGCTTGGAAAATTTTGTTGATATGAATGGAGTCTGAGCCAGTCTGAGATTTCTGTTTCATGAGAGGCTATGTATTGCTGTTACCCCCTTCCCAAAGCCATACTGGAACCAACTCTCTCCATGGAAAGCAGTATGGGTCAGTGGAAAGGGTTTTTGATCTAGACTGAGATAACCTGGGTTTCAGTTCCTAGTCTGCCAACTGCTAACTGTATGAGTGAACATCTTTTCACCTTAGTTTCCTCATCTGTAAAATGATGAGTTTGGATCAGGTGAACTTCAAGGACAGTTTTAGCTCTGTAGCTATAGTCCTATGACCCACAAATGACTATTTTAATGAAAAAGAATTCTGAGAAATAATTATGCCCTATATTTGAATATATCACTTTGCAGTCTGCAGAGGTCTATGTCTTTAGGAAAGACATTGAAGAGATGTTACATTCTCTTGGGATCTGAGTTGGAAGGGATGCCGTAAAGTCTGACCTATACCTGAAAGGGAATTCCCTCTATATCACCTTCAGTGAAGGTGACCTTACAATCCCCAAATTATCCCACTGTCTTTCAGCACAAATCTATATGACTTTCTTTATACCGATTCAAAATAAAATGGCGGAGAGCATAAAGGGCTAGACTTGGGAAGATCTGGCCTCAAATCCACTTACTAGTTTTATGAGATCTTAGAGTAAGTCACTTAATGATATTTATATCATGCTTTAAGATTCGCAAAGTTTTTACATATGCTATCTTATTTGATTCTCACAACAACTGTACAGTATAGGTGGTATTACCATCCTCATTTTACAAATAAGGAAACTGAGGCTCACAGAGGTTAAGTGAATTAACCCATGAACTCACAGTGGTGTTTGAGGCTAGGATCTTTCTGACTTGAAGTCCTGAACTCAGTCTACTATACCATTTATTTGAACTCCATTTTCCTCATCTGAGAAATGGTGAGGTTGTCTTGATGACCCTTAATGTCCCTTACAGTTCTAAATCTATGATGCTATAATTTCTCCCTGCCATCTGGGGCCAAACAGAATCAATCAAATCTCTTTTCCATCTGACAACTCGATAAAGAACACTGGCCTGGGAGCCAGAAGCTCTAGGTTTGAGTCTTGGCTCTAATTCTCATAGTTGCTCTCTTGTTTCAATCATGTCTGACTTTCTATGACCCCATTTGGGGTTTTCTTGGCAAAGATCCTGGAGTGGTTTGCCATTTCCTTCTCCAGATCATTTTATAGATGAGGAACTGAGGCAAATAAGGTTAAGTGCCCAAGATCACATAGCTAATAAGTATTTGAGGCCAGATTTGAACTCAGGAAAATTAGTCTTCCTGACTCCAGATTCAGCATTTTATTCACTGTTCAATCTAGCTGTCTTTAATTCATATAGCCTGCGTGAACTTGGGCAAATGGACCTCCTTGGCATTCAGTTTCTTCTTCTATAAAATGAGATTGTTGGACTAGGTAGCATCTGAGATTCCTTCCAACTCTAAATCTGATTCCATGATACCTAAAGAGAGTCATCTCATATTCTCTTATGGTTCTCTCCTCTGCTCCTCCTCATCTCTATGCCAATTCTTGTTTTCTTCAGTCCTAAAGTAAAGTTCTTGGGCCCTTCCTGGTAATACTGAATGCACAAGAAAGGATGTACACTTATTCTAAAGGGAAAGTAACTATCAACCTAGTTATAAAGTAATTCCCTTGTGTGGAATATGGGAATTCTCATTACTACTCATACCTTTCTGCTAGCATCCTTTCTCCATAAAGTCTACAGTTTGAGCCTTTGTCCTTTGCCCCCCTCTCCATTCATTTCCTATCTTATTTTAGGTTTCTCTCTGTACATACTATGTATACAGATAGGCTGGCGGAGTGCATAGGGAACTGACCTCAAAATGAGGAAGATTTGGGTTCATGTCACACCTCTGACACCTAATGGGCAGGTCAGTCAGTCTCTCAGGGCTCTAGGAAGTTCTCTAAGATTATGAGTTAAGACTGCATATAATATTTGTAAAAGTACTTTGATGAACCTCAGAGCACTAGCTATCATTATTATCATCATTTATAGAACACTGCCCACCTGCCAGTTATTTTCCTAAAGTTGAGGTCTGACCACATGACTCTCCTGGTTCAGTAAACTCCAATGTCTCCTTGTTGACTCTAGGATCAGATATAAATCCCTTTGTTTCTCATTTAAAGCTCTTCACAACCTGGTTATAAGCAACCTTCCTAGTCTTACTGTACATGTAGCACAGGCATGGCCAGGCTTCCCTTCTTTGTAGGATCTCTCTATCTGGGCTGGATGGCTATTAAACTGTGGAGATCTCATAGCAGATGGCCACGCTGCTCAATTTCCTCTTAGGATCTTGGGTTATGACTAGTGCGGGAGAACTCTAGGTCTGCTACTCACAAATGAAACTCCTAAGTCATCAGTGTGTTTCCTATAAAAGCAAATCTAGCAACATGGCAATATTAATGCTTCAACATGAAATATTTACTAAAGAGAATGCAAAGTAAGAATAACCATAAAACCACAGCTGATCCACAAACCTGGGTCATTCTCTTCTCCCAATGTATACAATGTATGTAGGAAAAAGCAGACATGATCTTATAGAAAGCTAGCAAGGAGGGCAGCTCATGACTTTCAGCTGTAGATTTGGATTTATCCACAGCCACTAAAGACCTGGAAAAGAAAATTCTTACCACCTAAATCCTTGCTGCTGTCAAATAGTTCAATATAAGGAATTGATATGATTCTGTTAATGGAAATGACATTAAAGAAGATATATTGATTTTGCTGCTAAACCCTAGGGACCAGGGTGCCTTTCAATTTCACTTGTCACTTAAATCTCCTATATGTACTGTCTCCCTCTGTTAAAACATGAGGAGCTTGGAGGGAGGATGACTGGCTTTTCTATTTATATCCCCAGAGGCTAGAATGGTGTTTTTCATATAGTAAGCACTTAAAAAAATGTTCTAATTGATTACGTGATTGATTCCTTAAGGGATAGTCTGCATCACAAGTCATTTTCAGGGAGAACCTCTTCCCTGCTTTCTACTTAAAACAATACTATGACTGAACTCTGGGACAATACTGTACTCTTTCATCAAAAATGAAGATTTCTTCACCTGGGATTAGAAATACTATTCTGATTAGCCTTTTTGGTTTGGCTCTTTCTACTTAAGACACAGGAGGCAAAAAAGGGGAAAGTAGACAAGCCTCTCCTTTCCACAAGCAGCATTGTTTTTAAACAACAGAGTATTCTTTTCCCTTCAATCAACTCCCAGCAGTGAAACTCTCCCCCTCCCCATCATTTCAACTGTCATTTGCAAATGCAAAGCCTGTCTTCCTCTAGTCCGCACCAGGGCTGTATAGTATCTAAGTTCCTTTCTTACTGATTTCAACTGCTTTTCTATAAATCATCCACTCATATAGCTGGGCTTGGGTTCTTTAAGCAACAGTGGGTAGTCTCAGTGCTGAGACATAGGCTCAACTGGACTGGTTCTTGACTTTGCTTCTGCAGTTTCCGATTCAAATGGACTCCTCCCTGAAGGTAGGGTTTCCTTATGTGAAGTCAGTCAACAAGCATATATTAAACTCCGACTGGTTGCCAGGTACTAAGTACTGAGAATACAGAAAGATACAAAAGATAGTCCCCACCATCAAGGAGCTCGCAGTCTAAAGGAAGAGACGACACACATACACAAAAAAATAAATAGGAAACAATTTATAGAGGGGAGGCAATAGAATTAGGAGAGATTGGGAAAAGCTTCCTATAGAACTTTAATATATCTATTTAATATATCATTTTGGGTCAGTTACCTAACCAATGGAAAGGTCACAATAAATAGAGATGACAGCTTAGGCATATGAAGCATAAAGCTTCCTACAGATTTAGGTGTGATTTAAGGGAAGCCAGGTGAAGGGGAAGAACATTCCAGGAATGGGGAATAGCCAGAAAAAATGCCCTAGAGATGGAATGTCTTACTTATGGAACTGCATAAGAGACTCATCTCTATCTTAAGATGAGGACCCCAAATTCATATTTCTAATATATATGGAAAACAGGGACCATATAGAACTGTCCCATAGTCACTAAAAAGTTCTTATTTTGAGGGTTTTGAGACTTTCTCAAAGCTGTAGTGATATGTAAATTAGCTGCTGGGAAACAAGACATTTCTGCAGTGATTGCCTTCAGTAAGTTTTTCTGAGGACTATGTTCTCTCAGAACTCACTGTGGTTTTCCCCAAGGATTTTTCTCTGAGCAGGTACTTTTCTCAGGGGGTCTTACATACTGTCATTTCTTTTACCTCTCAATAGATAAAATGTCCAAATAAGAAAGGGAAAACCATTTTACCTAAATCTTCCACATTCTCCGAAGCCCAGCCACATTCACTTTTTTGTTCTTTCTCCCATGCAGAATGCCATTTCCCCTCTCCACACTTTTGCCAAGACCAGCCTTCATGCCTGGAATACATTCTTTTCCCATATCAGCCTAGAAAACTTCTACTTTTCTTCAAAGTTCAACTCAAACATGACCTCACATCTGAAACGGTTCCTGATCCTCTCAAGTACTTCCAGTGTCTCTCTTCAAGGGGGAGAAAAAGGAACAAGCATTTTTTAAACACCTACTATGTGCCAATCATTGTGCTAAGGGCTTTACAAATATTATCCCATTTGATCCTCAACAGCAACAACCCTGCAGGAGAGATGTTATTAATTCTTCTTTCATAATTGAGGAAACTGAGGAGGACAGAAATTAAGGTCACACAGCTAATAAGTATCTGTGGCTGGATTTGAACTCAGATCAAATAGAGTAACATTTGTAAGGCACTTAGCATAGTCCCTGGTATATAATAAATACTTATTTTCCTTCTTTCATTAAGGGTCAAGTTTCATTTTTGGTCAAGTTTACCTAATCAATGGAAAGGACGCAATAAATTTATTTAGAGGTGATAACTTAGGCATTGGTTATATAAAGTATAATACTACTGTTTTCAAAACATCCCTGAGACTATGTTTCTGTCCAGTTGTTTCAGTCCTGTTTGACTCTTTGTAGTCCTATTTGAAGTTTTCTTGGCAGAGATCCTGGAGTGGTTTGCCATTTCCTTCTCCAGCTCATTTTACAGATGAGGAAACTGAGGCAAACATAGTTAAATGACTTGCCCAGGGTCACAGAGCTAGTATGTATCCAAGGCCAGATTTGAACTCAGGGAGATGAGTCTCCTTGATTCCAAGACCAGTGTTCTTTTCACTGTACCACCTAGCTGCCCCTGAGACTGTAGATATGTTCAAAGAGCCATGTAGATTTTTCCTCTATTTAGTGCACAGGAAGTGGATAGGCACATGCCTTGGACAGAGAGTATCACCATCAAACATGAAACTTTAACATATCTTTATGGTGTAAGGATGGGGTTTCCACCCTATTTCAATTAATGTAATCACAGAAGGCTCAGAGAGTTGGATTGAACCAATCCATCAAGAGTTCAACCTGCATGTGAATAAATCTTTAATTAATTTGGGAGGAATGAAGTGCTCTGATCATTGAGTAAAGACAGATGGTGGCCACCCAAGGAAATGAGTTGTAAATGACTGAAAAAGTGGACGCAACTCTGAGTCTATGAACACCATAATAAGCTAGTTTGGATTCCAGTCTAATCTATAAGTAATCAAAGTCAGTAGTGAAAGACTTCAGAGAGGTAATGGTCTTAGAGGGAACACATTGATCTACCCATTGATCAGAGGACCACCTTGTAAACCTTAAAAGGTCAAATCTATAGTTCCCATTGCTGTCCATAATGGCATCTATCAGAGCAAGTAGCAACAACGGTGGACAGAAACATCTGCACTAAAAATAGGGAGACACACCAAAGACAAACAAAGCATGGAAGGAAGGGCAGCTTTAAGAATCTAAAAGGTTATTCACTTTCAAAACCTAGCAGAGAATAATACGTAAGAGAGTTTCATGAGGGCTCCCAGAAGGAGAAAAAGACTTTCAATGACCAGGAACCATATGTTTATTCTTGGGTCATATGTATTCTCTCTATCTGAGTTCACTCTACCCAGGGACGTTTTATGGGCAAGGGAAGGGTACACCTTCAAAGTGGGAGAGGGCAGGATGTTTCTGTAACTGTTTTTTGCAATACCTACTTAGTAAATACCCCCAGTTATGGTAATGAACAATGGGATAGACACTGGTGGGGGGCTCATAAGTGATTAAACTAGAAACTCAATCCTTTTAGTGCCACCCTCCTGAGAGGGTGAAGTAGTAATCATCCATCTTCTGGGGGTGCTATATACATCCTGAAGTTGTTGATGGGTCTGCCTTGGCCAGGATATGATTCACCTCAAACTAAGTGACCTATCCCAAACTGTCACTAATGCTAATCGATATACATCAAGGGTTGTCATGTCAATTCTTTCCCAACTATTCATGCCTCTGCTATATTTTCTCAGTGTGTATTTACTTAAGAAACCATCAGTCTATCTCTACTTCACTGAATAGTGGTGCTCTACCAGTTAACTGTACAAGTGTAGCATTGGTATTTTATGCCAAATAATCTCTATATGTTCCTTGACTATGAAAACTTGATTTTCACCATGATTGTGGGTTGACTGCATCCAGGGACCTCCTTGGCAGAGATGCTAATCTGCCATTTGTCACTACTGACGCTTGTCAAAGATATCGGACTTGACCCGAGGAGAAGGATTGATTTTAAGGAAATTAAATTAAATTCTTTTTTATTGTCATTAGATTGCTGCTTGGTTTATCAGGAAAGTTTTGAGAAGGTTAACACAAAAAAAGAGTCTTCTCTTAAATCCCTTTCAAGGAGATTAGCTGCCAATAAACTGTGCAAGTCTTTCAATGGGTCCTTTCCACACCACACTCACGTTCATATTCCTTCTCTCATCTCAACACACTTATTTTAATTGGAAACTTTGTTTATCTGTGTCCCCCGCTTTGATTTCTAGCCAGACTAGTCTACTTTCTGTTCCTCATAAATGCTCTCCAATCTTCCACCTATGATGTTGCCTCAGGTTGTGCCCCAGGTCTGGAATTTACTCCCTTCTTACCTCTGTGCCTTTTGGAATCCTTAGCTGCTTTCAGAGTTCAACTCAAATGCCATCTTGTACAGGAAACCTCTCCTCATTCCTCCTTCCAAACTACCTAGTTGCTAGTGCCCTCTTTCTACAAATTACATCATCTATATTTATATTCTATCATTTTCTAGACATATATTGCTTCCCTCCAATAGAACATAAATTCCTGGAGGATTGGCATTGTTTTTCTTTCCTTATTCTTTTTGTATCCCCATACCTAACAGAGTCCCTAGCATATAGTAGGTTTTTAGCAAATGCTTTCTGAATTAAATTTAATTTCTTTGGTGTACTTTGGTCAGTTTCCCCTACTATAAGTCAATCATTATCTCCTTGGATATAACAACATGGTCAGACCTTTGCTGATGACATGATCAGTGGCTGCCCCAAACTACTGGAGTAGACTGAGTCCAGGCTACCTCCTAAGGAAGACTGGAACCCACTGGAGTCTCTGAGTGTTGCTTGACATGGAAAAATTATTTTAATAATGCCTCAAGCACAGGATTGTTGGTATCATTGCAATGCAAAGATGTCCAGACTGGATATCATTCAGGAGACCTGGGTTTTAGTCCTGGCATCCAGTATGCTAGCTACTATCTTGATCAGGTTCAAGAATAAAATTCAGGTTCTTGGACCAGACTCATGTTCACTGAGGAGCTATGCCCTGCTGGTGGATAATTCTGGTGAGATGTCAGGTTCTCAGAGAGTAGACAAATTTCTCTTGCCCCATCTCTACCTATCTCTGGGTGACCAAGTAGAATTGATTGCAAGCTCTTTCCCATGAGAAAACCCTGCCTTCTCTTTGATTCTGGTACATTACACTTGTCATGCAACTTTGGTACAATGGTGTCTCCCCATTCCAACTCATTCATACGGTGAGGCTTAACTATACAGGGTCTTCTACTATTTTTGCATAAAATCAATAAAACGAATAAATGTTACATAACAGAACCTTGCCCTACATTGTATGCTCTGAACCCGGGAGTGTCAAGAAAGACACAAGTCAATTATTTATTTTTTCATACTCATCCTTCCTGTGAGTGTGCAAAAGTATTGGAAATACAGTGTACTTCCCAAAAGATGTTTGATTCCTGGTATCCAGTAGAGTTGGCCATTCAATGGAGGATTGAGGAATGTCCTCATGGCAGACAACATGTACTCAGAAGGGCCCTGGTTCTATTTTATTTGGTGTCCTGTATTTGTTGGGGACTGCCAGCTATATCTTGCTAAATCTGGCTAAATCATCCCTTGTAAAGCAAAGGGAAGGAACTGAAATGCAGGTTACATACAGCAAGGATGGCCAGCTAACATTTAAA
Organism: Bettongia penicillata ogilbyi; assembly: GCA_023548195.1. Lineage (NCBI taxonomy): Eukaryota > Metazoa > Chordata > Mammalia > Diprotodontia > Potoroidae > Bettongia > Bettongia penicillata. Next base: position 973,199 of record JAJHZJ010000231.1, on the reverse strand, counting down.
TGGAGAATCTCTGACTGTGAGGTTTTGATTTCCCATTTCCAATGACCTTTCTTCCCCTTACTTTAGCTCTCAGCTTTATAGGTAGGATAGATCCAAGGCATTTAGATAACGCATACTGAGTCGTTGTTATATTTACAAATCTTTCCATGCTTCAGAGTCATAGACCATTTCTATAGTCTATTACTCTCATGAAATTACAGTTAACATTTATAGAATATAATTTAAAGATTTAATTCAGTATGCAGTTCTACTATGTGAAAGTTGTTTTGCTGTGTTTGTCTTCCGTTCTCAAAGAGGACCATGATATCAAGATAATGACATGAATTGCAAGTGACTTTGATTTGAGGGAAGGAGGGCTATGAAAGTTCACCAGCCTCACCTTGTCCTCCAGAGTCATCTGGGTCCAGTGGCCTGATATTCATCAGGACAACTGGAGATGACCTAGGATGCAAGAGACCCTTGCCCTTTTAGACTGAGGTCTTATCAGATCCTAACTTTGAGTGAATGAATAAGCCTCTTCAAGCAGTTATTCAAGGGATGACCCCTTTTAATAAAAAAAATCAAACTGGGAGGGGAAGATCCTCTGCGCTGGAGACACAGAGACAAAAGTGAAGCACCTCTGCCTTCATGGAGTCTAATTTCTAGAAGGGCAGGGCAAAGAGGAGACATTACATCCCCAAGTTAGTCACTAACCAGTAATTTGATGATACAGGGAGAAGTAATATTTAAAAAGCTTCGCAGGAGAAACATCATCTAAAATGAATCATGAAGGAAGAAATAGATTCAAAAGCACAAGCTGAGAAAGGAATGCATTCCAGGCATAGAAAATGGCTTCTTCAGATACACAGACGCAGGAGATGAAATGTGGAATTGGAGAGATTATTAACCATCCAATTGACTGGAACATGGAATTTATAAAGGGAAATAGTGTGGAGTCAAGCTGGAAATGTAGTTGGATGTTCTTTCCAGAAGACAGATGATGAAACACTCTCTTCTTAGTAGAGGGAGGAAAGATGCTATGGTTGCCAAAGGTACTGTACATGGATTGGTGCAGCTGTTAACTTATTGTTTATCTTTAGTATAAGGGAAGATTCCAGAGTGGAGTGGAAAGAAATTTTGGGAAATGATCATGATGTAAAAAACACAAAGACATCAGAACATCAATAGAGCATTTTGAAAATAAACAAAAAAACCAAAGATGTGTATGTCTATATATATGTATAGGTAGGTATACATGCATTCTAAACATATATAATGTATGCTAAATATATACTCTCAAGATAAAATATTATATAATATATGCTATATACACATAAATATATATTATATTGTATACGTATGTATGTAGTTTATATATGCATATGTATATATGTATACATGTAATATTATATATATATATACTACACACGTATAATATTTAGCAGAGGCAATAGGGATTCACAGTTTTATTGAGCAGGGGAATAACATGCTCTGACTTGTACTTGGAATATTATTTTGGAGCACTGGCAGATCTATTTTTTTCTTCTTCATGTAAACATATGTATAGAAATATTTTTTGGAGTTTGACTCTTTTTCCTACCCCTTCTTTTTTGTCTCGAGGGATCTTGAGAAACAGGCTACGAACAATGCTACTTACTGTCTCCATTAGCGTCAGCAAAAAACAGCCCTCTGGTTCTTAGGTAACTCTGGGTGTCTGAACATCTGTCCAAGTTTTTGTCTGGTGAGGTGATGATACTGAGGTAATAACTGCAAAAAAACCCAACCCCCAAAACCCCCAACACTCCAGAAAGCCATGCCTCCAAGAAATGCTGAAGTGTTAAAAATACTAGCTGTGTGGGAGAGATGGAGGAAGAATGACTCATGATGAGTAATGGTGGCCAAGGATCATAAAGAATTTAGGGTCTATAGAGGAAATTAGCCCAATGTTATATTTAGGTATTTGCCTCTAGGAGCACAGTATACCTTTTTGCCTATGTTAAGGAGAATGAACTCTTGTCTGGAAAGTCAACCTTAGGAGTTCTAGGGAAAGTCTTTATTGAGGAGAAACAAGAAACTTGGTCAGTTCATATATTGCTTCATTTGACAGATATCTGACAGTCTCAGGTTCCATGGTGGGTGCTTTGGAGGAAGGGAAATGAAAATGAGTGAATGATACATAGCCTCTGCTCTCAAGAAGAAAACAAACAACTCACTAGGAGAAGAGTGGACTTCTCTTCCTTATTTCCCCCTTTTCTTTCCCATGTAACTCTAAGGACCCAGAAAGTACATTCGGAAGTTATTAAGATTCAGATTTAATTTGGGTATAAAAAGGCAGTCTGATATAATATAAAGAATACTAAAGTTGGAGTAAAATAAACCTGGATTCAAATCCCAAATCATTCATTATTTCTTGTGGGACATTCTCTGGACCTCAGTTTCCTCAATTGCAAAATCAAGAGATTTAGACATATCACAACTGTTCTGAGCTGGAGGACACCCGAGCAGTCATTCGGTCCAACTCTTGGCTCCAAAAGAATCCCTAATTTAAGTCAACTTTTTAGAGTATGGAGGCATATTGGCCCAGGAAAACCATGGTTGGATTTAGAGATAGAAGAGGTGAGTTTGAATTTTGGCACTGGTTTAGATAAATTGTTTCACTTTTCTGGGTTTCAGTTACTAACTCAGTAAAATTAGAAATTTGGTTTAGATGTCTCCAAGGTCTCTTCTAAACACAGATATATGATCTTATAGAATGTGGGCTTCTTGAAAGTAGAAATTGCTTTATTTATTTAGTCATTCATTCATTCGTTTGTTTGTATCTGAATTCTTACTGCCTAGGATAGTGCTTGGAACACAGTAGGCACTTTAATGAATGCTCTTTGGTTGATTGATCCTATGGATTCCAGATTTGGCTTACAGACCTGTGAAAGGGAAACTACTCCTTTCATCCCCATACCAGATTGATTTTTTTGACCCGTTAAAAGAGGTCATTCTCTGCCTCATTTCTTACCCTATCCTTATTCACTGGTTGGACATTGCCTCAAACAAGGACAAGGTTTCTCACTACCCATCTCCAGTCATTTAGATCTATATCCTGCCACTGGACCCAGATGGCTCTGGAGGAGAAAGTGAGGCTGGTGACTTTGCACAGCCCTCCCTTGCTTAAATCCAATTCACTTGATATCATGGCATCACCTCCTTGATGTCATGGTCATCTTGGAGAATGTTAGTTCTATATAAATACAGAATGGAGCCTCAGGAAATAATAAGTTCCCCATGATTATGGTTCTGCAAGCAGAGAATGGATGATTACTTGTCAGATCTTTGTAGATAGAGAGACTTCCCATTTAAATTAGTTTGAGGGTGGATAGCTTTGGAGATATCTGCCAAGCGCCTTACCCTATATCTTCCCAAGTTCCTCATTCCCACTTTCATTGCCTTTCCATTCTTTCTTGTGGCCTCCCTATCTTTATAATAGTGCTTCTCAAAGGATGGTCCAGAGACACCTGGGAATCTCTGAGACCCTTTGAGGACCATGAAGGCAGTTAGGTGCCTCAGTGGACAGAGTGGCAGACCTAGAGTCAGGAAAATTCATCATCCTGAGTCAAATCTGGCCTCAGACACTTCCTAGCTTTGTGACCCTGGGCAAGTCACTTAACCCTGTTTGCCTCAATTTCCTCATCTGTAAAATGATGGAGAAGGAAATGGCAACCCACCCCAGTATCTTTGCCAAAAAAACTCCAAAAAACAAATAGGGTCATGAAGAATCCAATATGACTGAAAAACAACTGAACTATGAAGTCAAGGATATTTTCATAATAATCATGACACTTTAATTTTGAATATGGTAGATATTGATATATATAATCCATATATTGGATTGAATTGGAGTTCTTGATAAATTTTAAGAGTATAAAGGGGTCCAGAGATCAATATGTTTGAGAATTGCTGATCTATATATAGGGTGATGATAGAAAAATTAGATGGTGGTCATATGCAATATATAAATTTTGAAATGAGTCCAGATAAAGTTTTGAGATAGAAATCTTACGCCCCATAAGAGGGAATTTACCAATCAGGCATGCCCAAGTTTAGAAAGAATCTTCCACTGGGTCAGCCTAGAGAGGCATCATTTTCTTCCAAAATGAACACTAGCCTTTCCAGGCTATCACATCATCTAATAACTTCATGACTCTCACAAAAAACCTTCTGAAATCCTAATCACTCAAGAATGAGTTTGAGCTATCTAAATCTGGCCATCTGCATTCTGGATTCTTTCCATTTTCTCATTTCCTCTGTTTTGTCTTTCTCTCCCTGCTGGCTCCCGGTATGTTTGCAGATATTAGATGTAAGCCTGACGGAAAACAAGACCCAGCAATGACAACGAAATGGATAGTTAGGGCAGGGTGTAATTGAATGAATATTTTTAGACATAAATTGCAAAAGAACACAAGTAAGCAAGCCTGAAAAAATGTGTTCTTAAGAAAAACAAAGATCATTTCAGGCTTAACATATCTAAAAGAGAATTCATTCTCTTTAGAATTCTAATCAACAGTCCTCAATCATGCCTTCAGAAAACTCATGATGAGTCCTCCTCTCCCATCTTTTGGCAAAGAAGTGATGGACCATGGTAGAGAATAAAGCACACATTCAATATGTTGACTATGTTGCTTGAGTAAGCGTCTTAGCTACCAAAGAATGCTTCTAATTTTGGGGAGAGAGGTATTGCTGATTTGTGACAATGAGGCAGAAACCAGTGAAACACATTTTAAAAGGATGCAAAAAGGGAGCAGAAGGAGGTGGAGGTAGTTTCATACACTACTCTTTTTTCTGATCTTTCATATTGATATATTTGTTTTTATTAAATTCACAATAATAATATTTTTTTTAAAAAATGGATTAATTCATATCTGAGGCAGTGTCTTGACTTTCCTGGGCTCATTCTTTCTGAGTCAGTTTCTAGAAAATCATGGAGTCAAGGGACCCAGTTGTGTCCTCAGAAAAAGAATGTGGGCTCCCAATCTCCCCTGTAGGGATCTGGGCATGTTTTTTGTTGAGTCATGAATGGCAGCAAAGACCACAGAGACTGCTGGGAAAAAGAGCTTTAAGAATGGAGAACTAGGAAAGAAATCAGGTTTTTTGCTCAAGTAACACGTCTCTTCAAGGACCTCTGAAAATCACTGTCTTTTTCCTATCTGAGGTAGGAGGGGGTGGGAAAATGATGATTATCATCAGAATCCCTGACTTCCTTCACCTTCTTTAGGATGTCTTTTCCAAAGTTCTCTTACATCTGCTTTGTATGTATGTGGCACTTAGGTGACTCAGTGGATAGAGTACTGATCTGGAGTCATGAAGATGTGAGTTTATTTCTGGCCTCAGCTACTTACTAGCTATGCGACCCTGGGCAAATCTCTTCACCCCTGTCTGCCTCAGTTTCCTCAACCATAAAATGGAGATAATAATACCTACCTCCCAAGGTTGTTGTGAAAATCAAATGAAATAATATTTATCAAGCATTTAGCACAGTGCCTGGCATAGAGTAGGCATTTAATAAAAATATTTGTTTCCTTCTCATATATACCTATCTATAAAATCCTTGGAAGCAGGGACTATTTTAGCCTTCTTTGCATCCTTAGCACTCAGCATAGTGCTGAGAACTTGTGTTTGTCCTTCGCTCTCGAAGAGGACCATGACATCAAGATGATGACATGACTTGCAGTTGACTTTGATTTGAGTGAAGGAGGGCTGCGCAAGATCACCAACCGCACTTTCTTCTCCTGAGCCATCTGGGTCTGTGGAGATGAAAACTTAATAGATGCTTAATTAAATGTTTCTTGCTTCATTGACTGACTGATTTCCAAGTTTTAGTCTCTTAACCTAATGCTCATAGAGCCAGTGATTAGGAAATTACGGTCATCCCTTCCACATTGCGGGGGTTCAGGACAACCCATGATCTGGAAAATCTGTGTAAAATTTCTGTCCCTCTCTTCATCCCAAAGAAAAAGTCTGAATTATTATATTATTAAAAAATAAAATAATGTTGATATTATACAATACTATACATATATCTTGTGCGTTACTGAGTTTCTAAACTTTTTCTGTTTCTTCTGGTGTATCATCTGTGATATACACAAAACTCTCCCAAATTTCCCATTTAATTTCGTAAGCCAACCTGAGACATAATGAAGCCACAATGGGGAAAGTCATAATTTAGAAGGAATAACTGTATAGAAACCATACTTCTCAACTCATGTTCTGGGATTGTCTCTATGAGCTGACTTTGTCCAGAAGGGACATCCTTTGAAGATAAAGCAATTTGTAATGGTCTATCCTTCACATTTATTTTTCCATCGTCATCCCCATCCCCCAACTGAATGTCTCTTCAGTCTTAAAGCAGACACAGACATTATGTGCTCCTTTGGTTTTAAGATGGGCAGGCTACATTTTTGTGGTTGTTGGTTCCCCTGAGAGGGAGACGATTGAGCTTGCCCAAATGTTCATTGTCAGGCCACACGAAGCACTGCGTGAAGGGTATGCTTTTTTCATAGGGATGATTTAGCTCCCAGTCTGCATGAGGTAATAACTAAAATTAGGTTATGTGAGACTAGGCACAAGGGTGGGTATTCCAAGAGGTGTTGACTTTATAATCAAAAAAATCATAGATTTAGGGTGGAAAGGGATGTTATAAGCCACCAAGAGCAAAGCCTTCATTTTTGTGCTTCAGTAGTTTTTTCAGACATGTCCATCTCTTTATGACCTCATTGGGGGTTTTCTTGGCAAAGATACAGGTCTAGTTTGATAGTGTGCATTCATGTTCTGTTCTTGTAACATTGATGTTTTGAATCCGACTCTGAGATTTTACATTTATCCCTATTCAATTTCATCTTATTTTATTTGATAAAGAATTATATAATCTTTCTGAAAGCTAACTGCACCGTTAGGATGAAATGAAGGCAGCAACATACAGGGAAGAAAATTGATATACATTCCAGAGGAAGACACACTACAGGGTGAGTAGAAAAATGAACAAAATGAAAGTCCCATTTCTTTCCAGCTCATTTAACAGATGAGAAAACTGAAGCAAACAGGATTAAGCTACTTGACTCGTGTCATGTAACTAGTAAAAGTCTAAGGCCATATTTGAACTCATGGAGATGAACCTTTCTGATTCCCATCCAGCTCAGTGCTCTGTTTACTATAACACCTAGCTGCCTTTATTTTATAGATAATCAAATTAAGGTATATAGAGGTTAAGTAACTTTTCCAGGGTCACACATATATTAAATAACTTTGGCAGGAATAAAATTCAGGACTGCCTGACTTCATGTCCACCACCTATCTAGGCAAAAAGATTTTTTTTTTTTTTGACTACTGACTTGCTCTAGGAAGACTTATAGCTGTGGAGCATAGGAGTTCAGGTCTGGGACACAGTTTTAGAAGGAGCAATGTTGGATATATATTCTTGGTGTTGTTTTTGACCCTAGCTATTCATCATTTTCATCGTTTCTCACTGAGCAATAATATTCCATCACATTGATGTGACACAATTTGTTTAAGTCTTCCCCTGATGATTTGTTTCCAATTCTTTGCTATTACAAATAGTGTTCCCATAAATATTTTGTGACTCCCATTGTCCCAGTCAACCAAGTACATAGCCTCAATGTCATCTCTTACTCCTCACTGTCTCTCACCACATATATCTAATTACCAAAATCTTACCATTTCTATCACTATGATATCTCTTGAATGTAACCTCTCTTTATCATTCACATAGCCACTATCTTTGTTCACACCCTTAACACCTCATGCCTGGGATAGTATAATAATCTCCTTTTCCCCTGCTGACGTCAAGCATATCCTTACTCCAGTCTATTCTCCACAGAGTTGCCAAATCCTGATGCACAAGCTAGAACTTTTCATCACTTCTTCTTAATAAATTCCAGATATTATTATATAATTTTATTAAAATATATATAACCTATAGAACATAATATTTATTACATATAATAAATATATTATTATTATTATAGTTAACATCAATCATAAATTTGTTTTCAGTCAAGTCTAACTTTTGTGACCCCATTTGGGGTTTTCTTAGCAGAGATACTGGAGTGGTTTTCATTTCCTTCTCCAGCTCATTTTACAGATGAAGAAACAGAGGCAAACAAGGTTGAGTGATATGTCCAAGGTCACACTACTAGTACGTGTCTGAGGCTGGATTTGAACTCACAAAGATGAGTTTTTCTGACTCCAGGCCCAGCGCTCAGGTGCATCTGGCTGCCCAAACTCCTCCTTAACTGGGGTATTTAAAGATTTTCACAGCATGGACCCTTTTTTTTATCTTTCTAGTTGTGTTATACATCAGTCCCTCACGTAACTACCAATCCACTTAGGTTTATTCCCTGGTTTGCAGACATGGTGCTTTAACTCCCATCTCCACGTCAATGTACAAGCTGCCCCCCAAGCCTAGAATGCATTCCTTTCTCCCGTCTGAGAATCTCTGGCTTCCTTCATGACTCAGTTTACATGCTATCTTCACTATGATGTCTTTCCTTATCTCCTCAGCAGCCAGTACATTCCCTCCCCAAAGTGCCTTGGATTATTGGAACCAGGAAAACCTGAGTTCAAAAATAGCCTCCAATCTTTACTCTCAGTGTGACCATGGATCAATTACTGAATCTCTGCCTCTTTGACAATCTCTAAAACGGGGTAATAGTAGCAGCCACCTTCCAGGGCTGTTGTGAGGACCGAATGAGATATTTGTAAAATACGTTTCAAATCTTAAAATGTCATTCAAAAGCTTGTTATTTAGTTATGCCTATTTTTACTCATATAAACAATATCTCTCCCATTACAATATAAGCTCACAAAGGCAAAGATTGTTTTACTTTTATCTTTTGTATCTCTGGAACTTATGTCCTGCACATAGTAGGTACTTGGAAAAGATGCTTGATAGTTGATTGATGTGGGACCTTTCTTTTTGTCAGTGACCTCCTTGGGGTTATGTGCTAAGCATTAGAATCTCCAAGTCAAAGGGTCTGAATATTTTATTCCCTTATTAATATTAGTCTAGATTTCTCTCCCAAGAAGTGTAATCACAAAAGATTAAAAAAAAGATAATTTCCATTCCATGATATTGAAAAGCTTTTGCACAAACAAAAATGAACCCAACTCATATAATGAGGTGGTGGGGAAAACTTTTGCATCAAATATCTCTAATATATATGACATTATATATGTAACATGAATGATATCTAATATGTCTGATATGCAAAATATATAGGAAACTACCATATATAACATACCATATATTCCCAAAGGGTAAGTCGTCAAAGGTGATGAACAACTATCAAAAAAAGATTTGTGCTCTGTTAACAACCTTAGTACAGTGGATAGAGCACCAGGCCTGAAGTCAGGAAGACTCATCGTCATGAATTCAGATCTGGCCCCAGACACTTATTAGCTGTGTGACCCAGGGCAAGTCACTTAATTCAGTTTGCCTCAGTTTCCTCAAAAATGAACTGGAGAAGAAAATGGCCAACTGCTCCAATATCTTTCTCAAGGAAACCCCAAATGGGGTCATGAAGAGTTGGACGCGACTGCACAATAATAACCAACAGTGACCTTATGAAAGTATTCTTCAAATAGCTAATAATAAGAGAAGTACAGATTTAACCAATTCTGCAGTCTCACCTCATGCCCAGCAAATTGGCAAATATGAGAAAACAATAAGGCCGGTCAGTGATGGAGAGGTTGTGGAAAGAAAGGCACAATGATACTGTATTGGTGTTACTTCTGGCCAATTAATTCTGAGATCTGGAGCAAGAGATCTAGTTCCTTTTATTTGAAAAAAAATCTCTGTCAGATCCAAAGAAATAAACTGAAACTTCTTTACAATGGACAACTATATGAGTTAATTAGACATTTTTGTGACTTTTTTTTCTCTGTACCGATGAACTTCCTGATACTTTAGAGCTATAAATTGATTCATTTATCCATTGTTGTCATGGTCAGTTTCTAATTCTAAAAACGTGAATCGTGAAGGTGATATTCACAAAAGTTCAGAATGCTCAGAGTTGGAAGACATCTTGGTGGTCACCTTGTATGATCAATGCAAAGTAAAGAAACACCTCTGTACTATGCCTGGTCATTCGGAATTTGCTGGGAGTTGCTAGAAAACAGACCTTGATTCAATCTGTCAAGTGGAAGAAGGATTATTCTGGTTAGACTTGCTCTGCTTGGCCCTGGGGGGAAAGTTAGGAACAACCCAACCACCTAATAATTGAGAAAGACTCAAAAAGTCATAAGGCCTTTCTCTGAGGTTCTCAAAGAGGAATATAGACCACTCTCCCCCAAAGCAGCCCCATCCACACTTTGAATGGTTCTAGCTATTAGCAAGTTCTTCCTTATGTAATCTTTTCATCTTTGATCCATTACTCTTAGTTTTGCTTATGTAATCTTTTCATCTTTGATCCATTACTCTTAGCTTTGCTTCTGGGGGGAAGCTGAATGTTCAAGAGCCTCCTCCATATTTATAAAGATAGCTATCATGTGCTGTATCAACCCAACCCCGCTAATCCCAGTCCTTTCCCCAAGCTTTCTATTTACCAGGCAAAGCATCCCCAGTTCCATCAGGTGGCCTCAAAGCCCTTTTTCATCCTGATGTTTTCCTCTATATCCACTCTGGAGTATCAGTGTTTCCCATAGGATATGGTTCCTAAAACTGAGTCCTATATTCCAGGGACTTACGAGGGCAAAGAACTGAATGACTGTTAATAAGATTTAGCCTTTCTATAGCCTTTTGGGTTTACAAAGTGTTTTATAAATAGTATCCCATTTGATTGTCACAACAGGTCTGTGAAGTAAGTGCTATGAATATCTTCATTTCGTAGGTGAGGAAAATGAGGTAGATACAGGTTAAGTTTGCCCAGGGTTATGCAAGTGTGCCGTGTCTGAAATTGTCATTGAACTATGGTCTTCCTAGAGCATTAACTCCAGGTATGATGCACTATCCACTGTGTCCATCCCTTGTTTTCTAGATACTATATCTCTGTCAATTTTCTGGTGACTCTTCGTAGAATCGGACATTACATATGTATACATATATATATATATATATATATATATATATATATATATATATATACAGAGAGAGAGAGAGAGACGTAATTAGTTTCTCCTAATCATAAAAATATTCACTAAAACAGAGAAATTATAAATACTTTTATATCCTTAAATAGAAAATTCCTAAGGCCTGAGTTCCTATGGTATAAAGTGCTTAGCTCATAGTAGACTATAGTTGATGATGAATGAGATAAGTGGTACAATGACCACTCCCTAAATACACATGTACATATTTACACAGACACCACACACACACACACACACACACGCACACACGCACACACAAGACCCAAGCTACAAGTGACTTGATAGTGGTTAGACCGTCATTACAACAATATAACCAAATTAGGCTCCACATTTGAAGAGGGTTTCTTTGAGAAATCTCCCAAATAAAGGAGTAAGAGGCAACTTAACATCTGAAATTGGAATCAAGAAGATCTGGCTGGGTTCAACACCTGATCGTGACACTTATGTGCTGTGTGACCATAGGCAAGTCCCCTCTCTGAGCCTGTTTCCTCATCTCTAAAATGGGCATGATGTACACCTTACAGGATTATTATGAATTTCAAGTGAGACCTTTGGGACTCTCTAATGAGTCCCAATTTTCAGGTTTTATACATTAGGAGCATGAGGAAAAAACAGCCCAGATACTCTGACTTTTTAGCAAAAAATATGATTAGTACAGGAATATTGACTTTGCCTCAGTGTGTTGACATCTGCGGGGATTGGGGGGGGGAGGTTTCCTTCCCTGAGGGTACTTACATCTAAAACAGAGCACTTTGCCTCTTTAGTATGGTCAAATCCAAGGCTGATGATATGCCTTACTCTACAGATGTCAGTCTGAAAGTGGAAGTAAGTGTATCCTCCCTCCTTAATTAGTCCTCATGTCAACTACCCACCCCCAACATCACATTGCTTCAATTGTGCCTCAACAGACCTTCTCTTCCTTTCCCCACCAGCCACCACTACGTTGATTGTGTCCTTGGGATCTATATCACATGTTCAACCAGCGTCAGGGACACTGGCAGCACACGTCAGTCTTGGCATGTCTTGGATTCTCTTCCCTACCAACTAAATTTCTCCTCGTTGCCAGAATTCACAGTTATGGCTTTGCTTCCTAGCATGCATTAAGGCCAGTTCATTCCCAACTGTGTTGCAGCTTATGGAGGAAGGACAGTAAAAAAGAAGCCAAGATCACTTGTTCAATTAATTGATGAGCATTTAGGCTCCTGCTATGTTCCAGGAACAATGCCAGATACTGAGGATATAATGACAAAAAAATAAAGTACTTGACCTTTCTTTCTCTCTTTCCCCTTCCTTCCTTTCTTCCTTCTTTCCTTCCCTTCCTTCCTTCTTTCTTTCTTTCTTTCTTTCTTTCTTTCTTTCTTTCTTTCTTTCTTTCTTTCTTTCTTTCTTTCTTTCTTTCTTTCTTTCTTTCTTTCTTTCTTTCTTTCTTTCTTGCTTGCTTGCTTGCTTGCTTGCTTTCTCTGTGTTAAGTACTAAGGATACCAAGAAATGCAAAAATACTCCCTGCCATTAAGGAGCTCACATTCTAGTTAGAGAGAAAACATTTAAATAAATAGGTGCCAGAAAGATACTACATGGTTATTGATTGATTGACAATAGAAATATGAAGAGTCTAACAGGAATGACCTCAAGGCCATATGTGGCCCTCTAGATCCTCAAGTGCAACCCTTTGACTAAATTCTCACTTCACAAAACAGATCCCCAAAAGGATCTGTTCTGTGAAGTTTGGATTCAGTCAAAGGGCCGCACTTGAGGACCTAGAAAGTCATGTGTGGCCTTGAGGCCAAAGGCTCCCCACCCCTGCTGAGGTAAAGGATGCACATTCAATAACCAATAGGGGTTGATTACTCGTTGTGGAAAGAACAAATATTCTGAATAAGAGAAGGTGGCTTCCTTTCTCAACAGAGACTTACAATAACTGCTCACTGCTGAAATTCTCAAATTGACATATTGGCTGACTGATAAATCCCAATGTACAATGAAGAGAAAAGAAGTACTTTGATAGGCTTACTCCAAGAAACACGACAACACTTTAGGAGAACTCTAGTCATCCACCCTCGGTCTCTCTGGGTGAGGTTACTGACAAGCCTGGTTAATTGAAAAGCCTGGGGTACAATTATCAATCCCCTGAAAACAATTTTATCCTAATTCAATCTTAATTGCAGTGAGGCTTTTCCTCAATAGCTGCAATTATGTTCTTCAAAATAATCCCACTGGACATTTTTTCAGTGCTATTGAGAGTGATTTCTTATCAAACTTAGTGGGGATGGTGTGCGCATGATGGGTAGGGAGCTGAGAACCCATATGTGAGTGCCTGCAGCAGTGCTACAGAAATATATGATGCTGTAAATAATGGAAACCTCTGTAATTTTAACTATTGTAGTTATAGACTTAGAACAGGATTGGGATGGAGATTGACAATCGGTTCTGGCGTCTGTGCAAGATGACCGAGCCAATCCATCGATCGGCTGGCATTTACGAAACACCTCCCTTCTCACTCTGGCCTCCTAAAATCCTTGGTTTCCTACGGAACTCAGTTCATACTCCATGGCTCACTTTCCCAAAGGCTTGTATTTTGTGTGTTTTGTTTGTGTCTACATGTATTCATTTGATCTCTGCCTGTGCAAAGAAAGCTCCTTGAAGGTAGGGACTGTTCCTTCTTTGTCCTTGTATCCCTAGCATTTATCACAGCATCTAGCACATAGTAGGTGCTTAGTAAATTCTTGAATAATAATAATGCTTGAATAGTAATAATGATAGCTAATGTTTAATATATATATATATATATAATTATTTGAGCCTTACAAAAAGATGTGAAGTAGGTGCTATTATTATCCCTATTTTAGAAGGAAGAAAAGAAAGAAAGAAAGAGAGAAAGGAAAAAGAAAGAAAGAAAAAAGAAAGAAAGAAAAGGGTAAAAGAGGAAAAGAAGGAAGAAAAGGAGGGAGGAAGGAAACAAGTATTTATTAAGTGCCTACTATATGACAGAAACTCTGTTAGATGCTTTAAAAATGTCTATTGATTCTCACAATAATCCTGGGAGCTAGATACTATTATAATCTCCATTTTACAGTTAAGAAAACTGAGACATACCCCTCTCTCCCCCCAAAAAGGGTAAGGGACTTGCCCAGGGTCACAGAGTTAGTAAGTTACTGAGGTTAAATTTGAACTCAGGTCTTCCTGTCCAGCGCTCTAGCTACTAAATCACCTAATTGATGAAACTGAGAAAAGTTCAATCATTTGTCCAAGATGACTAAGTCAGTAAATGTGGGATGCTGGATTTGAACTCCTGTTTTCCTGATTCTGTCTAGCATTCTGTGTACCATACCAAGTGGCCTCTATAACTGAGTGATATGTGCCACTCACTGAGCTGTGCCCCGGGATTCAAAGAAAATAGTGGTCCTGCTCTGAAGGAACTTTCATCACTAGGAGGAGGTGATATATACACAGCAAAATACATGCACACACACATACACACATACACATGCACACACACACATAAACACATACACATGCAGACACGCTCTACAATCACCTTCATGCCATACCACTGCCATTACCTTGAGCTCTGGAAACAGAAATCAAATCAACACCTGCCCATTCCTAGAAAAGCCATCTCAGTCAATACACTGGACCATTCATCCTGAGGCTGACTCAATGAAACCTCCATATCATGAGAAGACCCAGCCAACACTGCTCTCAGTCTACCCTTGAATCTGATCCTCTAGCTTCCTCCGCTGCCACACTGAACGCTCCGCTTCTGTAAAGGGGATCCTCCTTCCCTTTCCATCCCCTATTAAAATCCTCTTTATAGTTTGTCTTCCTTTAGTAGAATGTAAGTACCTTGACAATAAAACCATCCTTTCTCTTGTTTTAGCACTGTGTGCTAAAATACACTTTTACAAAATAATCACTTAATAAATTTTCCATTCACCTATTCACTATCCAATCATTCATCTATCCATCTTTCCATCTATCCATTTACCTATTCATCTATCTCTTCTATTTCCTCTATCTATCCATCTGTCTTTCTCATGTCTCTTTATCTATTGCATCTATCTATCTCATCCGTCCATTTATAACTCCATCATCTATTTCCTCTTTCTATCTATCCATCTTACTCATCTCTCTCATCCATCTATCACCCATCCACCCACACACCCACCCATCCATCCATCCATCCATTCATCCATCTATTCATCTATCTATCTACCTACCTATTCTATCCATCCTCAATGGCAAGGATCTTTCTTTTTGTAATTGTATCCCCAGCTCTCAGTGATGCAAATGAGAGCTGATTGTTAAATTTTCAATGTGACCATTTACATTCCCAGGAAATTAGCAAACCTAAACATCAGGACTTGATTTAGTGTTCAATAATTTATTATTGTTGAATAATAATATGCATTAATAATATTAATTATTATTAATATTAATAGGGAGTTATTCATTTTGTTATTCAACCAACAGATCATCTAGATTTCAGAAAGTGATGGAGAAAATTTTAAGAGTATAGGTTAAACTCAAAGATGTGCTGTCTATATGTTCTCCCCCAACCCAAAGGTTAAACCTTTACCAGCATGCGCCTGAGTGCCTGGCACATTGTAAGTCCTATTTCATTCATTCATTCATTCATTCATTCATTCATTCATTCATTCATTCATTCATTCATTCATTCATGTGTACAAACAGGTATATACACAATATATCTAAATTAAATACAAGAACGGGGTTGGGTTAGAATCAAGAAATCTTTTCTCAGTTAAGGGACGGTCATGGAAGATATTTTTTGGCTGACACTGGAGATTTACAAGTTTATATAGATTCCATTATCAGTCACATTCTTTCTAATGTGGGTCTGCTTCTAAAGTGAGCACTAGTATTGAGTATCTTGGAATTATTGCCTTGTAAGGTTGGCTCTAGATGGCGGTCATTGGGCTGAGCAGCCAGTTGTCACTATGGCAGCTTTTGTGGCACACACTAAAAATACTTGGTATCAGATTTAGGGTTCCCCAACTGGGACAGTTGGAGGAAAACCACAGTGTGTGTTAGAAGCAAAACATTGCCCTGTCATTTACACAAGGCTGGAGCTTCCTACCCCAAACCTCAGCTCCCCAAATAGACCATCCACTCACCAGTGGCTGCTCTCAAAGGCCCCCGATTTGACTTGTGGTTTCTCATTACTGTAAGCTCATCTTTCCTTCAGGATTGGAATCCAAAATGGGTCTATGTAGCTCAGTATGCCAGAGGCCACGGGGCATCTTGTTACTCATGCTCAATTTAAACAAATAGAGTTTGCATATATTTAGCTCAGAAGTCAGATTTTGTTGGTTGGAATGTGGCACCATCACTATGATTTTTCAGTTGTAATTTAATGTTTCTTTCCTTTTCTGTCTTGCCTTGCTCCATATTGGAGGAATAAGAGATGATACTTTGGAACCATTGTAGATTAGAAATTAGTTTCATTAATTTTCAATTAAGAGATGATACTTTGGAACCATTGTAGATTAGAAATTAGTTTCATTAATTTTCGATTAATTTTCATGGTTTCATCTTTGTAGGAACTCCCTCCATCAATACAGATCATCACTCCTCTATGACTTACTAGGTTGTCTTCCCTGGAGTCACCTTAGCAATGAACCTCTCTGAACTTGGGCTGGTCCTTCAATAACAGACAAATGGTCCATGGCTGGGCCCCTATTTTGATCAATCACTCAATAAATGAGCTCCATATTTATTAAGCCCCAGTTGTGTATTAGGGCCTGTGCTCTATCCTGAGGATTTAAAGATAAAATCAAAGCAATCCCTTCCCTTAAGGAGTTTATATTTCAACGGAAGAGAAAATAAGTATATATATATATGTATATGTATATATACAAAATATGCATGCAGAATTTATGTGCTAGCCACACACTCATGTATATATGTATTTATGGTACACCCAATGTAATTTTAAGGAGAAGGCACCATCAGTTAGTGAGATCAATCACCAAACATTTATTAAGTGCCCATTTGTATACATACTGTACTTGGCTTTGGAAATTCCAATACGAATAAGAGATCAGAAAAAAAAGCCTCCTAAGGGAGCTGGAGCTGGAGACACATGAGGGGAGACTATATTAAAGACATGAAAGACAGTTGGTACAAAGAAGGCACTGAGACAGGAGACAGATTGTTCTGTGTGTGGTGAATTACATGAAGGCTAATTTGGTTAGGCTGTAGAATGTACGATGAATAATGTGTAATATGCCAGGAAAAGGAGATTAGAACCAGACTTTCAAGGGCTTTAAAAGTCAAACAAAAGAGGTTGTGTTTGATCCTAGAAGCAATAGGGAGTTATGGGAGTTTATTGAGCAAAGCTATGACGTGGACACATCTGTGTTTTAGGAATATCTCTTTGGTAGTTACGTGAGCTCTTTCACCTCGTTAAGACTTGCTGGCACTTATACTCTACTGACAGCTTTTGAGAGCACACAATCACCTCTAATTCATTCACTTCAATAAACATAATGATGCTTATAGATCAAAAGATTGGTTTGGGTCATAGTTTTAGACATGGAAGAGAGCTTAGAGGTCCCCTGATCCAACATTTCATTTTACAGAAGAGGAAACATACAAGTACAAGGAAGATGAAGATAAGACTTGCCCAGGGTCACACAGGTCATAAATGATGGAGTTAGGATATGAATGCAATTTCTGTTCCAAATCCATAAATCTTTCCACTACACCATACTGGAAACTTTACTTTGCCTGGTCCCCACCCCTTAACCAACAGCCACATTCTTAATTTCATTTCATCCATAGTAGCACCTTCTTTGGGGCAACCTTGAGACCATGATAATGAGGTACAAAGGCAGTTTTATTTATAGAAAGAAAGAAAGAAAGAGAAAGAAAGAAAGAAAAAGAAAAAAGAAAGGAAGGGAGGAAGGAAAGAAGGAAGGAGGGAAAGGAAAAAGAGAAAGGAAGGAAGCAGGGAACGGAAGAAAGGAAGAAGGGAAAGAAGGAAAGAAAGAGAAAGGAAGGAAAAAGGGAAAGAAAGGAAGGAGGGAGAGAAAGAGGGGAAGGAGAGAAGAAGAAAGAAAAAAAGAAGAGAGAAAGGAAAAAAGAGAGAGGAAAAAGGAGGAAATACAATTATTTTTATTGATTTTTTGTTTTTACATAATCTATAGTTCCTACTAAATTTCTCCCCACACTCTACCCCCAGTCAGAGAACCCTTCCTTATTTAAAAAAATAAAAAGTAAGGGGTGCAACTAGGTGGCTCAATGGATACAATACCAACCCTGGAATCAGGAGGACCTAAATTCAAACCCAGTCTCAGACACTTGCTAGCTTAACCGTGTGACCCTGGGCAAGTCACTTAATCCTGATTGCTTTTAAAAAAAAATAGGAAGAAATTAGTTTCTAAAGCTTTGCACAACTAAAAAATGTCTCAAAAAAGTCTGACACCATGTGCACCAGCCCATATCCGTGGTCACACGTTTCTTTTTTTTAATAAATTTATTTATTTAGAGAGGAGCCAAGATGGCGGAGTAGAAAGACTCATGTATGCTAGTTGTGAACCCACAGTCCATAAATTTCCTGTAAAAAGAACTCCCCACAAATTCTGGAGCAGTGCAAGCCACATAGCAACACAGTGGAGGAGATTTCCATTCCAGAGAGCCCTGAAAAACAGGTCCCAAAGGTCCATCGCGCACCAGACGGTTGCGTGGCCCCGAGAGGAGCAGATCCAGGCAGGCTTCAGGGACAGAACCTGCGGTGGCTGTGAAGGTACCTCCACCCACAGGCACTACAGGTCAGTGAGAGAGACTTCTGGGCTGGCCGAGAGGGGAGTGGGGTGTCTCCATGACTTGGGCCCCCTTGGGAGGCAGCGGCAGAGGCAGCTGCAGAGGTAGTGGAGGCCAGGGGCTCCTGGAGCAGACAGGACCTCAGATCCATTACTGAAGGTCTCCGCATAAACCCCCTAAGGGAACTGAGCCTGGGAGGTGGCCCTGCCCTCACCTGAGCACCAGAACTTAAGTTCACATTGAATAGCAGCCACTCCTGCCACGGAAAGCCCTGAGGCTGAGGAGCAGCATTTGAATCTCAGACCCCAAGCACTAGCTGGGCATATCTAGGCAGGGGTGGACAGGAATCTCAGAAGTCAAGTAACTGGCTGGGAAAATGCCCAGAAAAGGGAAGAAAAATAAGACCATAGAAAGCTACTTTCTTGGGGGACAGATGTTCCCACCTTTCATTTCTGATGATGAGGAACAATGCTTGCCATCAGGGAAAGACGTGGAGGTTGGGGCCTCTGTATCCCAGACATCCCAGGGGGATGTCCAGTGGGCTCAGGCCATGGAAGAACTCAAAAAGGATTTTGAAAATCAATTTAGACAGATGGAGGAAAAACTGGGAAGAGAAATGAGAGAGATGCAAGAAAGGCATGAAAAATGGGTCAATACCTTGCTAAAGGAGACCCAAAAAAATGCTGAAGAAAATAACACCTTGAAAAATAGGCTCACTCAATTGGCAAAAGAGGTTCAAAAAGCCAATGAGGAGAAGAATGCTTTCAAAAGCAGAATTAGCCAAATGGAAAGGGAGGTTCAAAAACTCACTGAAGAGAATAGTTCTCTCTAAATTAGAATGGAACAGATGGAGGCTAATGACTTTCTGAGAAACCAAGAAATCACAAAACAAAACCAAGAGAATGAAAAAATGGAAGACAATGTGAAATATCTCATTGGAAAAACAACTGACCTGGAAAATAGATCCAGGAGAGACAATTTAAAAATTATGGGACTACCTGAAAGCCATGATCAAAAAAAGAGCCTAGACATCATCTTCCATGAAATTATCAAGGAAAACTGCCCTGACATTCTAGAACCAGAGGGCAAAATAAGTATTGAAGGAATCCACCAATCACCACCTGAAAGAGATCCAAAAAGAGAAACTCCTAGGAACATTGTGGCCAAATTCCAGAATTCCCAGGTCAAGGAGAAAATATTGCAAGCAGCTAGAAAGAAACAATTCCAGTATTGTGAAAATACAATCAGGATAACACAAGATCTAGCAGCTTCTACATTAAGGGATCAAAGGGCATGGAATATGATATTCCAGAAGTCAAAGGAACTAGGACTGAAAACAAGAATCACCTACCCAGAAAAACTGAGTATAATACTTCAGGGGAAAAAATGGTCTTTTCAATGAAATAGAGGACTTTCAAGCATTCTTGATAAAAAGACCAGAGCTGAAAAGAAAATTTGACTTTCAAACACAAGAATGAGAAGAGGCATGAAAAAGTAAACAGCAAAGAGAAGTCATAAGGGACTTACCAAAGGTGAACTGTTTACATTCCTACATGGAAAGACAATATTTGTAACTTTTAAAACTTTTCAGTATCTGGGTAGTTGGTGGGACCACACACACACATACACACATGCACGCAGATACAGAGACAGAGAGCACAGAGTGAATTGAATAGGGTGGGACCATATCTTAAAAGAAATTAAGGTAAACAGTGAGAGAGAAATGTAGTGGGAGGAGAGAGGGAGAAATGGAATGGGGTAAATTATTTCTCATTCAAGAGGCAAGTGGGAGATGTTTTAGTGGAGGGGAAAAGAGGAGAGCTGAGAAAAAAACATGACGTTTACTCTCATCACATTTGACTAAAGGAAGGAATAAAATGCACACTCATTTTGGTATGAAAACCTATCTTACAAATTTTATTTATTTAACTTTTTACATTCATTTTCACAATATTTTGGGTTCCAAATTTTCTCCCCATTTGTCCCCTTCCCCCACCCCAATACACCGAGCATTCTAATTTCCCCTATCACCAATCTGCCCTCTCTTCTATCATCCTTCCCTTTCCTTGTCCCCATCTTCTCTTTTGTCCTGTAGGGCCAGATGACTTTCTGTTCCCCATTACCTGTATTTCTTATTTCCTAGTAGCAAGAACAACACTCAACAGCTGTTCCTAAAATTTTGAATTCCAACTTCTCCCCATCCCTCCCTCGCTACCCATTCCCTTTGGGAAGGCAGACAATTCAATATAGGCCATATCTGTGTAGCTTTGCAAATGACTTTGATAATAGTTGTGTTGTGTAAGACTAACTATATTTCCCTCCATCCTATCCTGCCCCCCATTGCTTCTATTCTCTCTTTTGATCCCGTCCCTCCCCGAGTGTTGACTTCAAATTGCTCCCTCCTCCCATTGCCCTCCCTTCCATCATCCCCCCACCCTGCTTATCTCCTTCTCCCCCACTTTCCTGTATTGTAAGATAGGCTTTCATACCAAAATGAGGGTGCATTTTATTCCTTCCTTTAGTCGAATGTGATGAGGATAAACTTCATGTTTTTCTCTCAACTCCCCTCTTTTTCCCTCCACTAAAAAGTCTCCCACCTGCCCCTTCTATGAGAGATAATTTACCCCATTCCATTTCACCTTCTCTCCTCCCACTACATTTCTCTCTCACCATTTACCTTAATTTTTTTAAGATATGATCCCATCCTATTCAATTCATTCTGTCTCTGTGTGTGTGTGCATGTGCATGTGTGTGCGCACATGTGTGGTGTGTGTGTGTGTGTGTGTTTGTAATCCCATCCACTACCCAGATACTGAAAAGTTTCAAGAGTTACAAATACTGTCTTTTCATGTAGGAATGTAAACAGTTCAACTTTAGTAAGTCCCTTATGACTTCTCTTTGCTGTTTAGTTTTTCATGCTTCTTCTCATTTTTGTGTTTGAAAGTCAAATTGTCTTTTCAGCTCTGATCTTTTCATCAAGAATGCTTGAAAGTCCTCTATTTCATTGAAAGACCATTTTTTTCCCCTGAAGTATTATACTCAGTTTTTCTGGGTAGGTGATTCTTGGTTTCAGTCTTAGTTCCTTTGACTTCTGGAATATCATATTCCATGCCCTTTGATCCCTTAATGTAGAAACTGCTAGATCTTGTGTTATCCTGATTGTATTTCCACTTCCTCCTAAGGGGACCTGGGTCATGGGGACACCCCGCTCTCCTCTTGGTGAGCCAAACCATCTCTCTCACTAACCTTTGGTGTCTGTGGGTGGATGGACCTGCGTGGGCACTGGAGATTCCGTCCCTGAAGCCTGCTCCGTTCTGCTCCTCTCAGTGCTGTGTGACCAAGGAAGGGTTGTGCTGTGCTCCAGGTCCGGTGGATGATGGACCTTTGGTGTCGGTTTTTCAGGTCTCTCTGGAACAGAAATCTCCTCCACTCCATTGTTCTGTGGCTTCCACTGCTCCAGAATTTGTTGGGAGCTCCTCTTTATAGGTATTTTATGGGCTGTGGTTTCCGAGCTAGCGTATGTGAATCTTTCTACTCCGCCATCTTGGCACCTCCCCCCACCCATTCCTTAAAAGAAATGAAATCCCTTACTTAGTAGGCTTTTGGATATGTGACCTGAAGAGTGAAATGGGTCAAGTGAGAGGTTATAAAAAATGAAGGCACTTTACTGACCAGCTGGGACTACACAACAGTCACTACTGTACTAAGCACAAGTTGCTGACTGCCATTGCCAAGCCTGGCTGGTATCAAGAGAAATGCTTTGATCACCCTCTTTCTATGTAGAGTCCTCTGCAAAGTCCCTGCCTCTTAGTTATATATGTAGAGTTGTTGCTTAAATTCACGTCTCCAGCAGACTTCTATTTATTCCAAATAATGGAGGGAAACAGTGATGTGACTACTTCAATTTTAAAATTCTGATTCCATTAATTGAGAGTTTACAGTACTTAAGTTGAGGTAAACAAAAGGGAAGAATTACTTTCAAAAGAAATTGCCCCTCCTTCCGAAATCATAGCTGCACTGGGCAGCTACCACATATCAGCACCATTCACTTGTATACTGCTTTGTATCTTTCTGTTAGCCCAAATTCAGTGACTATTGTTTACCTTCTCTGAGAGATTTCTCTTACAGTAGAGGTAGCAGCAAGACACCCAGCCCTTGTATCTCTTAAAGGTATATTCTTTTCCAATCTGCCAAGGAGTACAACACTATCCTAAGATAAGCAGGAGAAAGAGGCAAGGATGAAATTGATGGAGAGAAGGAATATCCTAGGGCAAAGCTGGAGTCTGTCAATTTGTTGTTTTTTTTTAATATTTTGATAACCTTATTTTAATATAATTTGTTTCCCTTATAATCCTATGTATTTTATTTTAGATATTTAAAAACATTATTTTGAGAAGAGGTCCATAGATTTCCTTTATTAGAAAGCCAAGAGCAAAAAGGCTAAAATCCCCTCTGTGGTCTAGGGGAAGAATGCAATATCACATGACAGAGGAATACTTTTAGAATTTTAGATCTGAAAGAGACATTAAGCTCCGCTTGATCCAACTTTTTCTTAAGATCTAAAAAACGGGTCTCCTTCCTTCTTTCCCCCAATGTTATCTGGTGCACCATTATAAGCAAGATGTCAGGATGTCTCCCTTGAGATCTCTGCTACTGCAATATGAAAGCAGTTCTCTAATCTCACCCACCCTCCTGTGAGACTCTCTTCTCTAACCATACATTAAGTTCACAATAGAGGATTCACCTAACATTCTGGGGACCACCAAGTAATAAGACATTAGAGTCTCTTCTTCAAAGGCTGACAATCCAGTGAGGTGATGTGTGAAACTACTGCTTCAGCTGGGGAGAGGGGGGCGGGAGAGAAGAGAAAGGGGGCTGAAATTGGTGGATTTCACCAGTCCTGGCCCAAATATCATAGGATTGTAGATACAGAGCTCTAATGGACCTTAAAAGAGCATCTAATCTGACCTCCTTATTTTCTGGATAAAGAAGTTGAAGTTAGGATCACATAGTTAAGTGTCAGAGGTGGGATTTGAACTCGAGTCCTCCTGACTCCAGGGCTATCTACTATAGCATCTAGACGTCTCTCTACTCAATTCTTTATGCAACTCTACATCCAAAAATATATGTATGCATAAAAGTAGTCCTCTGAGAGCAAACTGAATTAGAGTTGGGGTACAAAGGTCTCTAGGGGTGATGACTTCCTTTCTCTCATGGAAGACATTTCAGAAAGAGGGCTTCCCAGGTGTATCCCTTTATAGTTACTTCTTGGCATCATAACAGACTTAGGTCTTACTTAGGTATTTGTACAATGAATATTTTTTAGGGCTGTATAAAAGATTTAGGTGGTGTATTATTTTTTAATAAAGATTGTTGCTAATTTGTCTGCTGTGTAAGCTTGAAATTTTGACATTCAGTACATGCTGAACTCAAAGGTGGAAGACTCACTTTTTGGATCTTGCATGTGCTATTTTCACATGTGCCCATGGGACCTTGGGCAGGTCACTTTACTGTTCTGGGCCTCTGTTTCCCCATTTGTAAAATTAAAAGGTTGTATTAGAGTTGAAGTCCTTCTGCAGCTCTTGGTCTAATTATCAGTATTTTGCCAAGGGCTTTGTTGTTCAGTAATTTCAGTTGTTTCCGACTTTTCATGACTGCATTTGGAGTTTTCTTAGCAAAGATGCTGGAGTGGTTTGCCATTTCCTTCTCCAGCTTATTTTACTGGTGAGGAAATTGAGGAAAACAGGGTTAAACAACTTGCCCAGAGTCACACAGCTAAGTGTGTGAGGCTAAATTTGAACTCACAAAAATGAGTCTTCCTGACTCTCAGCCTAGCATTCTACCTATTGTACCACCTAGCTGCTCCTGCCAAGATTATACAGTATTACAATATGAAAAAATTAATGAAAAATGCAGACAGAAAATGACAGGAATTTTCAAAACTCAGAGAATACATATATAAAAGATGAAACAGCCCCTGGTCTCATCGAGTATATACATTTTACTAGGAAGAGACAGCACATATTGAAGGGTGGTGGCCAGGGAAAGGTGTTTGGATCTGGGTGTTGAAGGTCTCTTCATTTTTCCCATGGGTCTGTGCTGTACACAGAACAGAGGAGTAATAACTCAGAGGTGCTCTCTAAGTGTTATACATGTGGGATCAAATAGGGCTAGGATTAGTTGGGGGTATTTTTATACCATCGCCCCCCTTCCCCACCCCATCTCCACTCTTAGGCTTTTCCTTTTATGTTCTCCATAATTAATTCCAAGGCTTGTTAGGACAAGATTCTTGCACTTGGCCCAGTAGCATACATAATACATTATTTAAATATAGTTTGACAGGATGTGATTATTTTGAAAAATTGTTTGGGGGAAGGAATTTGTCAGATTCAACTTGACATAGGATTGTTGACATTTCCAACAATAGTTGAAACAGGGATCCTACCTTTTAAGGAATATTTGACATTATTTGAATATTAAGTGAAAATAGATAGGATCAGATCCATTGTTTGTCAGTAGGAAAAGCTCTCTCCACCAATGTAAACTTTTTTTGGACAAACAACTAAAAAGTCAAATTCCTAATGTTACTCAGGGATTTACCCCCAGGTTATACAGCTATCAAGTATCCAAGGCAGAATTTGGACCCTCAACATGTTAACCCAAACAGCAGCTGTTACGTGTTGGAGGTGGGTTCTGAAACATGACCTTCCAGACTCCAGCCTAGGACTCCAATCATCTCGCAGTGATGCCTTTTTAGCTAAAAGAAAATGTTAGAACATCATTGGTGGCCTCTGCTTTTTGAAACATACCAGGGTTTAATATCATTTCATAACATGATATGAAAAATTTCTCATTTTGAGACCCTTGCAATAACCCTAGCCCAGAGCTCAGAAACCATGGTCCATAGCATAAACAGTGTCTTTAAATAGCAATTGTTCCACGCAGACTTTCACAGAACAGATTGCTTAAGAGAATGTCTTCCTGGGCTACTGTTGATATCCAAAGCTCAAGAAAAGTGCCAACTCAGCAGTTCCTTTTGTTGTCTTCCTCTGAGATTTTAAACAAGAACAGGGAATGAATGACCTTTCTCAGAACACACACACACACACACACGCACACACACACACAATTTTCATGGCAAAGCAATTTGACAAACAGCCTGTATGTTTCTACATTGACATACCCAGAAGTCATTATCATTACATGTTCTCAAGATTGCTCAATTTATGGACTGGTATTTTTGGAGTGGTGTGTTTTGTAACAGCTGCCCTTTCTTTTGAAGTCTTTAACCCAGAAATCCAGCTTGGGAAATCACACTAGTTCACATCTGAGGCTTGGATTGTAAATAGCTTTGTTGTGTTATGTAAATCAGTGCCTGTTCAGAATCGGCCTAGACCATCCCAATCACAGCCCAAGCTAGGCTATTATAGACACCTGTGGCTCACAGGTTGAAACATGTTTGAACTCCAGGCTCCCGAGGAACTTGGGATGTCTGTTAAAAACAACATAACCATCACCATATTCTGAAACTGGGGGAGAAAATAAATCAGATATCTTTCTTGTATATTTTCTTGGCAAGAGAAACAAAACATTTGGTATATCTTAATCCAGCAGGTCACCACTAGATTCCCTAGGTTTCCTACCTTTTTCCAGAAGACCTAGGTAGTTCAGTATATAGGATCACAAATATGGAACCGTAATGAGCGTATGTGGGTAGGGACTCAATATTGATGGCACAGCCCTCCCCTCCCACCCCCACCAAATAAATGTCCACAGTTCCCAAAATGAGATCTGTTTAAAAGCTCCACAGAAAAAGCAAAGTACTTTAGTGACCAAATTTTAATTTGTTTTTGCAATAGGGGTTAAATCACTTGCCCAGGATCACCCAGCTTGTAAGTTTCTGAGCTTGAATTTGTTTTCAGGTCCTCCTGACTCCAGAACTTCTGCTCTGTCCACTGCACCAGTTAGTTGCTCCCAAGTTTTGATCTTGGCAATATTATTTTCACACATACAATTCAAAATAGTTACATTGAATTTTTTTAAATCAAGTAACATAGACAGGGAGAGTTATGCAGCCATAACTCAAGAGATAACAAATGTTGTATAAGATCTCAAAATGAGGAAAATTCAGCTTTGGCTTGAATTAGCAGACAATATGATCCCAGCCTCTCCAGAGAGGTAGCTCATTTTTTCATGCCTAAGACAAAGATTTTGAAATGTACCTGAGGATCATAAGGCCAGAGATTTAGAGCTGGGAGGGACCTCTGAGAGTATCTAGAATTACCCTTTGGTTTTACAGATGAGGAAACTGAGGTCCAAACAGGTGGAAGTGACTTGCCCAAGGCCACACAGATTAGTGACAGAAGCAGGGGTTTAATCCAATAACTCTGGCTCTAAAACCTGTGCTCTTTACATTGTAATAGTCAGGCAACGCTTACCCTTTAAACTTGTTAAAACAAATTCATTTGTGAGGGGTGGTCACCCTAAATCACTAGATTCTATGTTGGGCAGATAGGTCCCTATGGGAAGATAGAGCTACCATTAGAGGGAGAGAAAGCAGTTTAAATGAAGTGAAAAGAGGAAGTTGGTAGTGTCTTATTTTAATTAATAGCACTAACTAGATGATAGGCTCAGTTATTTCCTCTGGAGTGCAGATGCCAACAGTGTCCTCCAGATTTTGGCATCCTAAGAGAATATCCTGATTGCCCTACCCTAGTTATGACTGAATATTATTATGGAAAACTGCTGAGAAGACTCTCTCAACTGAGATAACCCGTACTTTTGTTTACAGATTACTTATGACTATGAAATTCATGGGTACACAGTAGGCACTTTTTGAGTAAAATTGAGTTCCTCTGTGCTCTGGCAAAATTGAGAATGATAAGAACATAACTTTTATTTCTAAAAATAAAATAAAACACCAAAACAGCGTTCCCAAACACCATGAAGCTTCATTTTTATTCCAAAATTTTATTATTAAATACTTAGTCACTGACAAACACAAACATTTTTTAACAGATAAGGTAGAATAAGAAAGATGATTACATAAGACATGGACAAGTTAGTGGGTAGTGACAGATATGGGCTTTTGAAGCCCATATGTTTTTCAAGCATGGTTGAATTTTACTTTAGGTTTTAGAATGTTGGGGCTAATTTGTTTAACTTTATCTCTTAACCCTGGGAAATATGCATAGTTCTTTTCTCAAATAGTCATGATCCTTTCTTTCTCTGTACATGTCTCCATCTTCCTCTCTTTTTCTGTCTTTCGCTCTATTTCCTTGTCTCTCTCTTCTTCTGCTTTTCATTTATACGTCAGTATGCTATTTAGATATAACTTCTCATTTCTCTCTCTTGTTCTCTTTCTCTCTCTTTTTGACAAGTTCAGTCCCTGACTCATTGTTACTCAACAACCTACTCTGCTCCCACTTCTCTTCTCCCAAGAGAGTGAGTAGGCTGTTGCTAGTTTTAAAGGAACAGGCCAGTTGGTACTTTCTAGTCTCAGAGTTCTATGAAGTTTTCTTTTTTTTTTCTGGGGTTCTGACTATTCTTATATGAAGACCGTGTGTGCAGATTCAAAGGATCATACAACTCAGAACTGGAAAAGAGCTTAGAGTTCATCTAGTCTAACCAATTTATTTTGA
The DNA here is from genome assembly GCA_023548195.1 of Bettongia penicillata ogilbyi. NCBI lineage: Eukaryota > Metazoa > Chordata > Mammalia > Diprotodontia > Potoroidae > Bettongia > Bettongia penicillata. Next base: position 944,643 of record JAJHZJ010000231.1, on the reverse strand, counting down.
AATAAAGGAAAGGAAAACCGAGGATTAGTACAAAGGGCTGTAGTTCAGACATTCACTTTTTTCCATTAAGAAAGGGAAATGACTTTCAACTGAACTAGAAACTTTACTTGGTATCTCCAATGCTGATACTCAGCGATTGACTTTCAAATATCCCTAAAATGTGATCATTTTTAGAATATCCAGAAGAATAAATAGTAGTATATCTAATTTTAAGGAAGTGGGAAAAAATGAGACCTAGATATTGTTTATGTTGCATCTCTTGCCAAGAGAGATTGTACTGGGATAGTAATGTTTGCTGTTCTAAGGATGGCTATCCTTTTCTATAATGCCCAACTATAACCTTAGGAACACAAAAGTTATAGTTTAGGAACTGACAAATTCTGTAAACAGTCATTAGCTTTCACTGTTCTTCCCCATTGACTATGGTTTCATCAAAGTGAGTCATTGATACCTCCTCTTGCTTTCCCTCCCAGAAGCCCCTAGGAACCCTACTAGTGAAAAGGAGAGGGGGGAGGGAGAAGATGCTGAGTAACCCCTTTCCTTCTCTCTCCCCATCAGTCAGATAGTTACCCAGGGTCTTCAGTGCATCCTGGTCAATATCCCAATGGCCAGGGGCCAATGGATATGTTACAATTCCAAAAGAGAAGCAGCATAAAAAGAAGACTTGAAATTGCAACTCAACTCTCATCTCCACCTAGAAGCTTTCTTGGGTTTGTAACCCTTCAACCAACTTGCCAAGCCATTCTCAGATCCTTCTTGCTCTGGGTCTCCTTATAAGGACTATAGTGATAAATTTCTGCTGAATTCTTGTGATCTGTCTTGTCTCATCCATTAGATTATGGTCACATTGGGTCTCACCTGGTACTATGTTGGGTAACTCCCTAATATTTATTTGCACCATATTTGGAGAATGAATGAGTGAATGGATGGATGAACAAGCCCCTTGAGGGCAGGGATTGTGATCCTTCACTAGTATATGCTTCACTGCTGATCCCAATAAAAATTGTTGAGTAAAGAACAAATGTTCTAAGCATACATTTATGCCCTAAACTAGGTCTTACCTGTCACATCTTCCTTAGATACTTCCCAGCAGCAATTTTTTTTCCTACCACAAGGAGTCCTGTATTAGAGGTAGGCACAGGTTTGCTGGCAAATGTTTAACAACCAGCTCTCTGAAAATGCAGGACCATTTAAATTTAATATACATTGTTAATATTTTCTCCATCACTTTCTTATGTCTAGATAATCAGAAAACAATAATTCAAACTCTGATCTATAACATTCACAATTTCTGAGCTATAAGTGCTCACAGTGAAAACTTAATATCAGCTCTATTTCAAGCCACTATTTGACTCCAGCACAGCTGTGTGGAAGTTGTTATCTCAAAGAATTTTTTTAAAAGACTGGTTTTGTGCATCCCTCCAGGCTTTTACTCTCCTTTTTTTTTTAAAAAAATGATTTTTATTGAAAACTTTTGCTTTTATATCATCTACATTTCCTGATATATCCCTCTTCTTTTGCTCTCTAAGAAAGTTCTTCCATAGCAAAAATGAAGAGGAGGAGGAGGAGGAGAAGAAAGAGAAGGAGGAGGAGATGGAGAAAAGATGGAAAAAAAGAGGAAGAAGAATGGCAGGAGGAAAAGAGAGAAGATGAAATAAGAGGAGGAAGAAGGAAAAGAAGAAGACAAGGAAGATGAGGAGGAGAAGGAAGGAAGGAATGAAAGAAGGAAGGAAGGGAGGGAGAAAAGAAAGGGACAACAACACTGATGACACTGAAAAAGTCTGAAATGATATGTAGCAGCATTCTATACCCATAATCCCCCGCTTCTATAAAGAAGGGTAGGGAGATACTTTCTTACATCTCTTCTATGGGAATATATGGTTACTATCACTCACCCCACACACTTTCTGATGGAGTCAAACTAGCCTTTTCCCTGTTCTTTACAGACAACAATCCTTCCAGTAATCCACTTCCCATTTCTGTGGCTTTGCATGGTCTGTCTTCACTCACATGCCTAGAATGCACTCGCTCCTTATCTCTGCCTCCTATGGTCTCCTGCTTCTTTCAAGACATAGTTCAAACACTATCTTAGATAAAGTCTTTCCTGATGCCTTCAACTGCTGGTGCCCACTTTCCTTAACTACCTTGTATTTACTTTATATCTAGCTGTATTTATTCACTGCATATTGTGTGTGTGTGTGTTTGTGTGTGTGTGTGCATGTACTTCTGTCTCTCATTAATTAGAATACAAGCTCTTCATGAGAAGATGTTGTTTCATTCCTGGAAGTTGTATCTCTAGTGCCTGGTGCAGCAGCTGGCCCATAGTAGGTGCTTAATAAAAACCTGTTGACAGTTGTTTGATCATGGCCTTTCACTTTTATCATGGAGCTTCTGGACAAATCCCTAACAGTAATTCTTTATTGAGTATGAAAAACCTGATAACCAAGCTACCTACTGCTCATGCCCTACTCTTATAGTGTGTGTGTGTGTGTGTTTTTCCTTCATTGCCAAAGAAGACCATACCATGAGAAAAATAATGAAATGACCTGCACTTGACTTTGTTTTGAGTGAGGGAAGGCTGTGCAGGTCACCAGCCTCACTTTTCCTCCAGAGCCATTTGAATCCAGTGACCAGATATTCATCAGGATGACTGGAGATGACCTAGTATGAGGCAATTGAGGTTAAGTAACTTGTCCAAGGTCACACAGCTAGTGAGAGTCCAGTGTCTGAGGTGAGATTTGAACTCAGCTCCTCCTGACTCCTGCACTAGTGCTCTATCCACTGTACCACCTGGCTGCCCCATTCTTATAGTCAATAGACCCATGACTACTGGACTAGATTGCAAAAATGGGAATTTAAAAAAAATGGTCTCCAAACAGGTGAAAATACATTTCAAATTATCCTCAGAGCAATAATTTCACTTTCCATAAGTGAAAATACATTTCTGACTTGGCTCTGTTGTTCTTTATAATCTTAGATAAGTCACTTTCTCATGCTAGATTTCTGTAAAATGAGGTGGGAGTTTTAAATAGATCATATACGAAAGGCAGTCCTGTAATTTGGTCAGCCAGTGTCCATGGCATCATCAACTAAGTCCTCTTTGATGTCTCTTTATAGCAAGAAGGTTTAATTCAGGAGTTTTAACCTGTTTTGGGTAATAGGACCAAAACTTTGGCAGTGCGATGATGTGCTTCTATGGATATTGTTTTTAAGTGTATAAAATAAAATATATACATAGGATTACAAAAGAATTAAATATTTCAATTTTATTTTAAATTAAAATATTTTATCTATGAAAATATTTGTTTTAAATTAAAATATTTTATTTATGGAGACATTTATTTTAAATTAACATATTTGTTCTATTTATAAAAATATTTATTTTAAATGGAAATATTTATTTCATTGTGAAAATATTTTAAATGAAAATATTGGTTATATTTATGAAAATCTTTTACAGTAAGACATTTTATTGATGAAAATATTGATTTTACATTAAAGCATTTATCTTATTTATGAAAGTATTTTAAATGTAAACATTTATCTTATTTATGAAAGCATTTTAAATGGAAACATTTATTTTATTTATGAAAATATTTATTTTAAAGAAAATATTTAATTAAAAATTAAAAGAAAGTATTAAAATACACTTATCAAAATATATTCTTTTAAAAAGTTCATGGATCCTGGTTAAGATCTCTGGTTCACTGGTAGAAATATCAAGTAGTAAGTAATTTGTCAGCCCATTGGTCTTTGTCAGCTCAGTGGTCTTTAGCAGGTCTCTTCCTTATAAGCTGCAGTTCAGCCCAGGAAGAGACAGAGTGTCCTAGTGGATAGCAGGCTGGCCGACCTTGAAGTCAGTAAGAGCCAGGTTTAAGCACTCCCTTTGATATAAACTGCTCTGTGACCCTGGGCAAATCATTGAAAAACCTCTCATGGCTCCAGACAAGTCTCTAAAACTATAAATTATAGCCAAGGGAGGGAGTTCCCACACTGGAAGCTCCCATGCCAGGGAAATAAGAGGTTTACACCAAATTTAAAACAAAACTCTACCTAGCACTGATTTCTTACCCGCTCTGCTGGCCCATAGGACAAAAATCTCTCTTTTCCCTCTTTTGATCTTTTCAAAGGGGTGAAGGGGGCAGTTTATAGACACCCTGTAGGGTGCCTTTTTAGGAGTTAGCCCTCCAGTGATAGAATTCTAGGTCTTAGTGCCACATCCCATAGGGGAGGCAGGGAAAGCGGGAGGGTGTCTGAAAGTCAAGGGCTGGGAAATGAATTAAGGTTGAGTTTCTGGTCTGTCACAGCCATGGGACAGTAATAGCTTTGGCTTGCAGTTATACAGCAGGAAAAGGAGGGCAGCCACTGACCCAGAGGTGAAATGTCAAGTCCCACTCCTAATCCCTAGAGGAAAGTTCTGTGTAGGAACACCAGAAAAAGAGAAGGATATTTACACAGTGATTTTTTTTTTCTTGTTTAATCTGAAGAACAAAATATTGAAAAAGGAAGGAGGGGGGAGTCAAAATTAAATAACCCAGCTGGTTTGCTTTTCTTTTTACATATTTTCCATTGCGACTGTCTCTTAGTCATACAATCTTTCCCAACCAATTTACTCCATTTCCATTTGTCTGATTTTTTTCCTTCCTCCTTTCTGTGTACATTTAAACATAGCCCTAAAAGGGGAATAGAGGGGCCCTGGCTCATGTCTTTCTAGATTCCCTTTCCCCTCCCTCCCCATACCAGGTTAGGTTAGTTTTACTTCCCTCTCTGGAGAATTGAGGAATAGTTTCTAATAAGATTTGCTAAAATCAAAATTGAACCCCAAATAATTCAAATGGTCTGCTTTCTCCAAAGGCAAAGTTTGATGTGCCTTGGGGTATAAAAATGATATTAGGGCAGGTGGGTGCTGGGCCTGGAATCAGGAAGACTCATCTTCCCAGATTCAAATCTGGCCTCAGATACTTACTAGCTGTGTGACGCCAGGGAAGTCACTTAACCCTCTTTGCCTCAGTTTCCCCCTCTGAAAATGAGCTGGAGAAGGAAATGGCAAACCTCGTATTTGTGCCAAGAAAACCTCACGTAGGATCACAAAGAGTCAGTTATGGCTGAAATGACTGAACAATAGATGTTAATAATTATATTTCTAATAGAAATATTAAGTTATTGTATTTATAATAGAAATATTAATAAGGATATTACATTTATAATGTAGTTTAAAGTTTGCAAAACACTTTAATGTGCTAACTTATTTATATAAAACTATACAGTTTGGAGGCAACAGTGAGGCTGATGACTTTGCCTCGCTCTGCCCCATTCAAATCCATTTCATGAGCAAGTCAAGACATCACACTTGTGTTGCCATTGATTTTCTTCTAGAATGAAGAACATGTAACTATAACAAGCCCCAAATTCCTATTGCACTGACCTTACCTCTAAGGACTTGTGAAGGAAAGAGAGGACAGCGCTTGAACAATAAACATGCCCAAAATATACATGGCTCAATTTCTTTGTTTAATTATTTTTGCTTTCTTTCATGTCTATAACTTCCCCATTGCTCTGTCCTCTACCTAATAGAACTCTTTCTTGTAAAAAATAAAAAAAGAATGGACATTTTGCAAAATAAACCAACAGCTGTCCACAAACCAATACATCCACCATATGTGGTGATATAGGTCTTGTTCTGCATCTGTTGAGATGAGGGCAATCTGTTTTAATGTCAGTCCTTTAGAGCTGAGATCAGCCACTGCACTGATCAGTTTTGAAGTCTTTTGATGACAGCCCTGTGGTCCTATTGGACGTCCAGCTGTGGTCCCCTTAGCTTACATTCATTCATCCAAATCATCCTAAATTTTTCAGAATTCTTCATAATTATTTCTTACAGGACAATAATATTCTGTGACATTCAAATGCTGCAATTTGTTCAACCATTTTTCAGTTGAAGGGTTTCTATTTTGTTTCTTTACTGGGATTTTATCCACCTTGGCTCCATCCTTAGCCTCAGCAGATTTAAGGGATGGATTCTCTCAAGGGAGGGAAGAAGATAGATTTTCTCTGGATGGTCCCAAAGGGCTTGTCTATCCTCAATAAGGGAAGAGATCTCTGATCTCTGTTGTTGAATTATTTCAGTTGTGTTTGACTCTTTGTGACCCCATTTGGGGTTTTCTTGGCAAAGATACTGGAGTGGTTTGTCATTTTCTTCTCTAGCTTATTTTACAGATGAGGAAACTGAGGCAAACAGGGTTAATTATCTAGTACGTGTCTGAGGCTAGTTTTCTTTAATACTGGAATGCTAAAAAAAAGTGTGTGCATGTGTGTGTGTGTGTGTGTGTGTGTGTGTTGTGTTTAAAATTCTTTGACAACAATTTGGGTTTAAGAAGCAGGGCCAGATAAAAGACTTTTTCTCTCCCAGGCTGGACCATCTGCTCAGAAAATCAAGAGAATCTCTGAGGCAGAGTGCCAGGAGGTCAGTGCTTAGTCCAACTGGCCAGTGTGGGAATTTTTGTAACAATTCACTATTTCCCCCAGATCTGACGCTTGTTGGCTCTTTGAGGAGGTCCTACATAGAACGCTGACTCTCAAGTCAGTGGTTGAAATCCTGGATCTGATACTTACCATCTATATGACCTTCGGCAAATCGCAGCCTTCCTGGGGCTGTTTTATCATCTGTAAAATGGAGTCAAAGTAGATGGCCTCTGAGGTCTCTTGCTGCTTTGGGTTCATGATCTATGATCCTATGAAAGAATTAAGAGAAAATATAGGCTCCCTGTTAAGTATATAAATAGTCAGAGCTATGAGTAAGGCTTTTTTATCTGTGGGACAAGTACCACAGATTGCTCCGGTGGTTGAAGGGTAAACCAGTCTGAGTGTGGAGGAGGCTGGACACAGACCTGTGGGTAGTTGTTGGGGAGGCCACAAAATGGGGAATGTGGGAAAGCAAGGCGGGTTGGAGGAGGAACAAACCCCACCCTGGTCGCTTTCCATTGTAACTAATTATTCTCTGTAGGCAGAGGCTGAGCTTTGTTGTTTCTATACTGCTTAAGGATGATAAGTGTTGTTCAGTAATGTCTAATGACCGCATATGAGGTTTTCTTGCAAAGATACTGGACCACTTTGCCATTTCCTTCTCCAGTTCCTTCCTCCAGATGGGGAAACTGAGGCAAACAGAGTTAAGTGACTTGTCCAGGGTCACACAGTAAGTATCAGAGATTGAATTTGAACTTAGTTCTTTCTGACTCTAGGTCAAGCACTCTATCCACGGAGCAGCCCAGATACCTCTAAGACAAACAGAAGTTAAGTGACTTTCCCAGGATCTCACAGCTAGTCAATGTCTGAGACTGGATTTGAACTCAGTTCTTTCTGACTCCAGCAAAGTACTCTATCCACTAAGTCACCTAAGTGACTTGCCCAGGGTCACATAGCTAGTGAGTGTCTGAGGCAGGATTTAATCTCAGACTTCAGGCCTAGCATTCTACCCACTGAACCATCTAGGTGCCTCTTAAGTACATATAATTACTATTAGCATGGTCTAAATTGAGTACCTGAGGCAAAGTCGTGTTGTCCCTCCAACAGACAAGAACAATCAACTCATCATTCAATGGTCATTTTTAAACATCTATTATGTGTCAATCACTGTGACTACATAAAGAACAGAGAAAGTAATTCCACTGACACCTTCTATTATTGAATACTGGCTGGATTTGGAGTCAGGAAAACCTGGGTTCAAATCCTAGCACTTACTAGCTGTATTGAATCTCTTTGGCCCTCAGTTTCTTCTCTCCAAAATACTGAGAGGTCTGGCCTTGATGATCTCTCAGTTCTGTTCTCTAATGTTAGGATCCCGTTCCCCTGTTGTTACTGGGCTGTCAGAGTGGGTCCGGATCAAGCTATTCTCATCTGATTGTACCTTAAACCTCTGATGAAGGCTTGGCTGGCTCTCCTCTGGAGATTCATAGAGCCTGGCCCTGTGCCTTATCAATCATAGAAGAGGCAGCTGGAGTTAATTCTAAAGAGGCCTATATGATTCACAGGATCACGGATCTGGGACCGGAAGGGACCTTGGAGGCTGTGGCAGGCACAGATGGAAGCTTGGAATGCCAGCCTCCTCTTTCCTCTGCAGTGCCCAGGAAGACCAATACCTTTTCCTTTCGGGGAAAAAAGCCTTGCTCTTGCTATCTCCTGCCTTGCAATCCAGCAAGCAGACCTGGAATGCCAATTTCCCTACCCCCAAATAAAGTATAAAACAAACCTGGGGTGTGGAGTGAGTCTGGGTGCCAAAGGAGCAGCTGGTCCATGAATCCCACAAAAAGAGCTCCCTGGCGCCTCTCTCACCCTGAAACCCAATCATCAAATTTCCACAGGGAAAAACAGAGTCATTTTGTTTTGTGACAAATGTCTAGAAACGCCGTGAGCCAATAGACATTCTTTAGACAGCCCTGAAGGCAGCTCGAGTCAGTCCAGAGAGGGCCATGTGTACCTACTGGCATACATCCCTAGCCCTAGTTGTACAGAGACAAAAGTGGGTAGTTCCCTGGAGTCACAGTAAGAATACTTTAAATCTGTTTAATATTTCATTGAGAGGGAAATTGGTAGAGGAGACAGCGGCCCAGCTTTTGAGACAGGAAGGTCCTGCCTGCGATGAATACCAGCTATGTGACTCTGGATGAGTTCTTTAAATTCTCAGTGTCCCTAGGCAATTTTCTTAGACAAAAGCAAGATGGATACAATCTGCATTAGTAGAGGGGTTTTACTCATTTGGAGTCCCCTATACCAGCGAGATCCCAAGTCTAGTCCAAAAAATTTTTTTTCTGGCTACTCTTTACTTTTACAGAGTATTTTTGAATTTTTAATAAATTTTTATTTATATTTTAATTTTAATTTTTAGAAGTCACAAATACTGAATTTAGAGCTGGCAGAGTCCTCAGAGGTCAAGTCAAATCAATGAGCAGTGTATTGGTCACTATGCTAAGCCTCCTCTACGTTCATCAGGTCCAAATGCTTCATTTTGCCAAAGAGGAAACTGAGGCACAAAGAGGTTGGGATTCGCTTACAGTCACACAGGGACAGAATTATCACAGCTGAGATTGGAACCCATGGCATCAGGTTTCAAATTCATTGTTCTTTGCCCTATACCATAGAAAACTCTGCTCAGATATGCAGAAAATCCCAAATGTCTGAGCTCCAATGGAAGGCAAGAGATTGTGTTAGCTAGACAGAGAAGAGTCATATTGTGTTCTTTTTTAATGCTCTGGTGTCTGAGACAGCTGCTTGTCTGGGTCAGAGGATTGTGAGGGATTAGAACTTAAGACAGCTGAATTTTCTTATAGATCTGGTCATCTCTACGCTGGGAATTCATGGTGGCCCTGCACCATATCAATCTGGAAAGAGGCCATCTTTAGTCATTCTGAAGGGAGCACAAATAATCCCAAGATATATGATAAATGTGGAACTAGAGGGGACCTCAGTGATCATCTAATCCAATCTCCTCATCTTACAGAAAAGGGAACTGAAATCCAGGAGGGTTTTTTAAGGTCATATATACCTAGGTGGTTTGTATCAGAGGCAGCATTTGAACCCAAATCCTCTGACATCAGAGATATTTCTGTTTCTACCAGACAATATTGGAAATAGGAGTCTTTCTGACTTCAATTTAAGTCAATTGAACAAATATTTATTAGATACCTTCTATGTGTTGAAGCAGTGTGTGACTGAGAGGCATTGAAGAGATAAGCAGAAAGGGAACAGAGAGGAGATTGAGAGAAGAAAACGTTCTAATGAAGAGAAAGAAAATGAAGCAGGGACTACACTGGAGATGGAGAGACAGCAAACATGACATGATGAGAAAGTCATGAAAATGTCTAGGTTTGAGTTCTGTCTCTATCATTTGCAGGATATGTACCTTGGGTGAGACTTAGTTAACCTCATTGAAACTCAGTTTTGTCATCTGCAAAATGGAGATGATAATGCCTTACAAGACTCATGTGAGAGTCAAAGGAAATAATGAATGTTGAAATGTTTTGCAAACTATAAAGTGCTTGGGAAAAATTGGGGGGAAGGATGAATTTTCGTCTCCTTAAGTTCCAGCTTCCTGTAGTCGGTGAGTTTCTATATGAGGCTGGACTGCCCAGGGGGATAGAATTCTGAGTTGAGGTAATAAATGGTTGGTTAGTATGTATGACCAAGGGCATTGTGGTGCAACATTATGGGTTTTGACCCTAGCTCTTGAAGCTCTCACTTTAGTTTCCTGGTTCTCTCTGACTAGCCACCAGGTTCAAGTGGTTGATTATAATCATGTATGGAAAAAAGTTGACTTTGTAACCTTCCCCCCAGTAGAATCTGAGCTCCTTGAAGGCAGGGACCATTTGTCCCACCCTTGTTCTTTGGATCTCCAGTGCTTGGTACAATTCTTGATGTAGTAAGTGCTTAACAAATGCTTGTTAACGGACTGAAGATGGGCTGACTCACGCTCATTTCTTCTAGTTTTGTGTTCTGAGATCAGGCAGGAAAAAAGTCAATTCCTTTTTTCATGTCAGAGTCCTTCAAATACTTGAAGCTAGCTACCATGACCATCCACCTCCCTCCTCTCCAACAACAATAACAAAAAACCAAACAAACAAACAAAAAACTACCTGAATGATCTCTTCTCAAGACCCAACTTTCCCATTTCTTTAGAACAACCATTTCATGTCATAATCTCCACTCTCCTTAGAACTTTTCCTGTCTGGATCCTCATCGTTTGATAACGCTTTTGCTAAAATATTGTCCTAGAAGTGAATACAAGGCTCCAGATGGGATCTGCCTAGGCAGGAGTACTTTGGGACAGCATCTCCTATGTTTTGGACACTGTATCTCTCTCAATGCCTCCTAAGATCATTGTAGTTTTGGGGGACGCCATCTTGAGTTTGCAAGCCAGCAAAACTCTTACTTTAAAAAAAAATATAAACTTTTGTATAACACTACTCCCACCCCCATCCTGCATTCATACAATTAATTCCTTGAAGTGAAGTGATCTCTACCAAATATCTTCTCATTAGATTGATCACCATTAGATCACCGTTCTAAACCACCAATATCTTTTTTGTGACCCAATACTATCTAATATTCTCCAGCTTCATGTCATCTTTGATCCACGTACTATTCATGTTTTCATCTAAGTTAAAAGTAACGAAAAGGAAAAGACCTCTGGGTCACTCCACCAAGGATCTTCCTCCAAGCTGCCAACCCAATAATGACTGGCTTTTAGAGTTGGTCATTAACTCATTCTGAACACCCCTGCCTGAGTTATTATCTATCAATTATTTTTTCATCTTCTCCACAAAGTATGAGAGACTTTGTAAAATACCTACTTGAAACACAGATATATTATATCTGTGCCATTTTGTCTGACCTGCTAGACAAATAACCCGGTCACAAAATGAAATTATATTTTATCATGACCTGTGGTTGATGAACTCATGTTGGCCCTTAGCAACCACTGTGTTCTTTTCTAAATATTCAGTCTTTTACTGACCAGTTTTAGAATTGAGTTGAAGTAAACTTCCTATCCAGTTTGCAACTGCCTTCTCTTTTCATCAGAATGATATCTATTCTGTCTCGAGTCATGTTGTATCCTTACTGTTCTTCACAATATTTCTTTTTCTTTTAAAAAGAAATTCCCTTTTTATAATACATTATAAAGTATTGGGGAAGGCATTGAACCTTCTTTGAACAATTGAACCACTTTATAGTTACATTAAAATTTATGCTCTGTGACTTGTATAAAGGTTATTGCAACCAAGTTTCCTTGGTTGAAGGAAGAAAACAAAACTCAAAAAAAATTTAAACAGTATTATGCTTGAAAGAATACTTTGCATACAATGGTAGACATTACATTCTCCTATTGTGGATTCTATTTGGGTTGAGGAGGAGACTATAAAATTTAGATTCAATCATTGATTCCCCAACTGCAGACTCTTGAAGGGTCACAAAATCATTGCAAGGGATACATGAATCAATATCTGAAGTTATGAATCTATACTCTTTTCCAAGACTATGCACCACTTGTGAATCCTATGTTTGGAGTCTGAGGCTGGTCAATCATTTAAACTTGGGAGTTAAGCAGTCATTGAATGGTACATCTAACCCATCTTACCAATTCTTCTTTTAAAATGTCTCTCCCATCTGACCTCTTTTCTCTGTGCTCTCTGCACCATCCTTAACGTGGTGACTGTTACATAGTAGGTGCTTAGTAAATGTTGATTGATTGATCCTAGATCAGATACTTCTCACCCTCACATTGGTATAATTGACAGAGCCCCTAATTTAAGCTACCTGAATCTCATGTCTAATTAATGTTGCACTAAAACTTTCCTAAACTTGCAATTTTTGATTTTTCAATAAAAACCTTTTGCTCCCTGTTGCCTACAGGAAGACAAGCAAACTCCATATCCTAGCATTTGAAACCTTACCCCAACTGGTTTCAGATATTTTTTCAGATCATCTTCCTGTATTCATAATTCATAGACATTTTGAACTAGAAAGGTCTTTATGAAGTACCAAGGCCCATCACTTTATTCTAGAGATGACTAAACAGATGCTCAAGGAAAGTAACTGTTTATTAGTCAATGAGCAATTATTAAGTGCCTACTATGTGTTAAGTGTTGGGGATACAAAGATAGACAAAAACAGCTCCTACTGCATGCCAAACACTGTCCAAAGTGCTGGGGACATAAAGATGGGCAAAAAGCAGACCCTTGTCTCAGGGAGTTCACGATCTAGTATAAGTGACCTTCCTTAGTCCTCATAGCTAGAGAGTGGTAGAAATAATACTAGAAGTCTCTTAATTTGTAGTTAAATGCCCGCCTCATTCTACCACATGAATCTTCTACATTAATTCTTGATTTTGCTTTAGCTAAACTTGTCCTTTCACTGTCCCTTAAAGGTTTTTATTGCTTTTGCTTGTGCAATTCCCTCAACCTTGAAGCCTTGATCAAAATCGTACCTATTCTTTAAAGCCGAGTTTGAATCCTGCCTCCACTCCAAAGGCTATGATAACATTATTCTTTCTAATGAATTCTGGCAGAAATTTTCATAGCTTGTCAGCTGGGTCTTAGGATCATAGACCTCCCACTGAAAGAGATCATCTGCTCTACCCCTCTTATTTTACAGAAGAGGAAATTGAACAGTGATTTGCCTCAGGTCACAAACTAAGTGGCAAAATCAGTATTTGAACCCAGGATCTCTGACTCTAAATCCAGTACTTTTCATTACACCACATATTCTCAGTTGGCATTTATATCATATGGAGCCATAATAATTCTTAATTATTATTCCATCTGCAAGTCGCTTGTCTCTGCAGACATATATCATAAACTCCTTGAGAACAGAGATTCTCTTACTTTCAAATTTGCATTCTCCTCAGTGCCAGAAAAATGGGATGAATAAAGAATTATTTTGTTTTATGACAATGCCAAAATTCACCTTTTAAAAGTGTACAGTGAGAGAATTGTATTATTGAGATTTGTAAGGGTCCTTTGAGGACCTCTAGTAAGGCAGTTAGGTGGTTCAGTAGTTAGTGTTGGACTTGCAGTTAGGAAGTCTGAAGTTCAAATCCAGTATTAGACATCTACTAGCCTATGAAAATCCCTTATCCTCTGGCTCAGTTTCCTTATCTGTAAAATGTATGTAATATTAGTACATCTTTCTCAGTGTTGCTTATAAGGATAAAATGTGATTATATTTATAAAGTGCTTATAAATATTTGTAAATCTTAAAACTCTACAGAAATGCTAGCTATTTTAGTACATGCCATGATTGAATAAGCATTCATTCAGTCTCTGTTTTAAACCTTTTAATGAGGGAGCATCTAGCACCTTCCAAAGCAACCCATTCTACTTCAGATTACTCTAATTGTTAGAAATTTTAAAAATTAAAAAAAATTTTTTAAATTACATCAAACCCAAATATATTTCTTTACCACCTGCTCCCATTGAAATCAACTATAATGCTCTCCTCCCCACACTGAGTCTTCTTTTCTCAGGACTCCCATTCCTGAGGGAATTTTCCAGTCGTCAAATCGTGGTAAGAGTCTAGTTGATTCAAAATTCATATGAATACGCATCCAGTTCCTTCAACTCATCCTCATGTGCCATTGTCTACCCTTCTGCTCAGTTCCTCTATTACTGTAGACTAAAATTTAATTTGTTGGACAAGAAAATGGCAGATCATTCCAGTATCTTTGCCAAGAAAACCCCAAATGGGGTCACAAAGAATTGGACATGACTGAAACATGACTGAAGAAGAAATTCATGTTGGTGTCGATGTTAACTCTTCAATATCCTTTTCTCTTTTAAAAAAAATTATTTCTAGGCCATATTCTCCTTTCTGAATAATATTAGGCCACACTTGAACCTTCCTTGCTAAATAGGGCACAGTCATTTGGTGCTTGAATTATTCTAAGATTCTCCTTCTTGATTTCCTCTTCAGCAACACTCTTCACATTCCCTCCCACGGTCATTAAAATGGATGTCTCATGCATAATCATTCTATCTCTTCTCTTCTTAAAAGGTCTCCATCATTTTCTAATGAGCGGCTTGCCTTATCTCACCTTTCTTATCCCCATGCCTTTCTCTCCCTCAGGCCAACCTATTTCTCCTCTCATGATTTTCTCATATCCAACTCTATGCCTCACTCCATCCCAATGATATCTTTTCCTTTTGTCTATTCAGCATTCCCAGCTCTTTCAAAGAACTTCCAAGTGTCCACTTCAACTCCAAAGCCTGTTCCAATCTCCCCTTCTTCCATATGGAATCTGGCCGGGAAGACATGATCTGGTCCAATTTCTTTGTATCTCCAAGACTTATCACAGTACCTGGAACACAGTAAATCCTTTATAAATGCTTTTTCAGTGATTGACGAAGAAAGAGAACTCTAGAGAGTCAGTGACTTACTCAAAGGTATAGACGTAGTGGGCAACTAAGCTGGAATTGAAATTCAAGTCCCCTAAATCAAGATTCAGCACCCCTTAGGTTAGGCTCCAGTTCCTTTCTTCTAGTAATTAGTACCATTCCTGAGGGAATTTTCTAATCATAAAAGTCTAGTTGATTCAAAGTAAAGGAAGAATCAAGAAAACAATAAACCCAATGACTTCAGTGATGTGAATTGCAAGGAAGAACCAAAAGGATTAACATAACTGTGAACACCATGTAATTGTCATGACCAGACTTGAATTCTAAAGAGGAGGTGAGAAAGTGCAGAGGTCAGGGACTCCAGATGTGAAAAATTGCAAATACTGTCTGACTTGGTTGATGGATTGGCTGGTTTAGCTGGAATGTTTTCCATCGTTTTCTTTTGCATTTTTAGCTATGGAGGAATGTCTCTCTAGGGGGAAGATCTGTCTGTCTGTCTATTTCTCTTTGTTTCTGTCTCTCTGTCTCTGTGTCTCTTTATGCCTCTCTCTGTCTGTACCTCTGTCTCTTTTTCTCTGTCTCTCTCTGCCTCTGTGTGTGTGTGTGTCTTTGTCTCTCTTGGACAGTGCATTCCTTGGAAGCAGGATCTGTTTTTTGCCTGTCTTTGTATGCCTAGTACTTACCATAGTGCCCGGCACATAGGGGGCACTTAAACATACTCATTGACTGAGTTCCTCTTTGGGCTGCTAGAGACAGACAGATAGACAGACAGATGGACAGACAAACAGATAGGCAGGCAGACAGACAGATGATAGGTAGGTAGATAGGTAGATAAATAACTAAATTGATGGGTAGATAGGTAGATAGATGGATGGATAGATGATAGAAAGGCAGACAGATGATGAATGGATGAATAGATAACTAGATAGATGGATGGATTGATAGAGGGATAGATGGATAGACTGATAGGGATAGAAACAGAGATAAAGCCATAGATAGATATCTTATTCCTAGAGTCATTTCCCTATAGCTAAGAATTCAATAGATATGGATATACATATATGCATATAGGTTTCTGCATACACATATATATTCACATATATGTGTGTCTATATACATACATGTATATATGAATATAGGGTGTATAGATGTGCATGAATATATACAAATATAAAATTAGGTGGTATATAAACAAAATAGATTAAAAACATTTTAAAAGAAATTAGAAAAATTTTAGAAGTGTCCAATTGTTTAAGGTAAGGAAGGCTTTCTTGCCATAGTCCTGGCCTACTTGGAGTTTACAATATAAAGTATGACTTTTTCATTCATTCATTTCATGACATTTCTTTCATTCATCCCCTGAAGACCCCAAGTGATATCTGTTGCCCTGAGTGTCATGTACAAGAGGTTTAATGAATACCCGTTCTCTGAGGATTCAACTCAGTAAGAGTCATACATACAAAAGAATTTCTTAAGCACCTACATTGTGCCAAATACTATAGGAGATGACAGAAATACGAAGACAAAACCAATGGTCCTTACCCTCTAGAAACTTTCTTCCTCTGTAGGGTAGTAACGTATACAGAGATGAGAAAATGAAAGATTTTATTCTTTCAAATGGACCTGTGATTTCATCTATGTAGGTGATTCTTGGTGAGAAGTCATTGGTGGCAGTGCAGGCTGGCATTTTCTTTACAATTTATAGTCTTAAAAGAGTTACCTTGATTACTAAGAGGATAAGTGACTTGTCCAGGATCACACAACCATTATATGCTAAAGCAGAAATTAAACCCAGGCCTTTTTGACTCTAATGACAATTCTTTAATAAATACCTATAATAATACATATAACAATATATGAGATGTGTGATAGATATAACATATGATACTAATAACTGTAATAATAAATGACAACTATCTCTTAATGAAGTAATAAAAGCTAACATTTATTAAATGCCTACTATATACCATGCACCATGCTAAACACTTTACAATTATTTTCTCATTTGATCCTCACACCCACCTTATGAACTAGACACTCTTATTATCACCATTTTACAGATGAGGAAACTGAGGTTAAGTGATTTGCCCAAGGTCACACAGCTAGTAAGTGTCTGAGGCAGTCCTTACACCCAGGTCTTCTTGACATCAATGACAACCCTCCATCCATGCCACCATTTTTGTTTTTTAATACCAAGCATAAGATGAAGATAAAAGTGAAACATCTCTTTCCCTCAAGGAATTTCCAATCTACCAGGGAAAATGACAAATATAAGCAAGTATGTACAAAAAAAGTACATGCAAAATAAATGCAAGGTGTTTTGGAGGAAGATTGATTCTAATGACTGGTGGTATCAGAAAAGGCCTCATGAAAGAGGTGATCCCTGAGGTGAGTCTGATAGAAAGCCAGAGTTGTCAAGAGCCCCAGAGTTGGGTGCAGCCTGTGCCAAAGTACGATGGAGAATGTCACTAACCTTTGCAGTGTCATCAAGTGATCATTATAATATCTTAATACATATTCTCTGTGTATTGACTATGTAACAAGGCACTGTATTAGGCTCTCTGGAGTATTGCATAACTTGACTCAGAGTAAACTGGCCTGAATTAATAAGTTGACGGCAGGTAAGAGTTCTAAAAGTGTCTTTCCAACTTTTGTTCAGTTGTTTCAGTTGCATTTGATTCTTTGTGATCCCATTTGGGGTTTTCTTGGCAGAGATACTGGAGTGGTTTGCCATTTCCTTCTCCAGCTCATTTTCCAGATGAGGAAATTGAGGCAAACAGGGTGAAGTGACTTGCCCAGGATCACACATCTAGGAAGTGTCTGAGGCTGGATTTGAACTCAAGAAGATGAGTCTTCCAGACCTCAGGCCTAGCACTCTATCCATTGTACCACCTTGCTGTCCATCGTTCCCAGTTCCTGAGTTCAAATCCTAGTTTGCCACTTCCTATCTTGTATGACCTTGGGAAAATCATTCACCTCTCAGCATCTTACTTTTCTCATTCTTCAAGTGGGTGATGGGAGGGAGTGATGAGGATGGACCTACATGACCTCTGAGGCCCTTTCCAGCATTAGGTCTGTTAGGGTCCTTGCTGATGCCTTGTAAAGCTGGGGATAGATAATGTTTTCACTCTGAGGTGTGACTTTTGTCTGCTCGTATCTCACTTCAGTACCCACCCCATCCAGTCAGTCCAGCAGAGTCAGCCACAGTATCATCACCTGTAGAGCGATGGGAAGAGACCTCACAGTCCACCTCATTCCATGCCCTCATTTTATAGAGGAAGAAACTGAGGCATAAAGAAGCTGATTCCCAAAGACTCACAGATAGGGTCTGAAAGAGAATTTAAACTCAGTTCTTTTAACTGCCCAGCACAATGGAAACCACTGTACCTCACTAGCTGCCTCTTGATGCCACTTAACAAAGTGGTATACAAATGCGACCATTAGGAAAAGATATAAAAGTGAGCTGTCAAAGCAGGAGTATGACGTTTCTTGGCTCTTTTTCAAGGAAAAAAAGAGTTAAATAGAACCTGACTTCTTGCCAATTTTCCCCATTGGGATAATGAACAAGTGGCTCATGGGAACTATTTTGAATGTCTATAATTTAAGGGGTACCACCCGTGCCTCAACCTTCTCAGCTCCCTTGAGTTAAGTGGAGTGGGAGGGAAATAGGGTGGAGGCCTTGATCCGTGTTTAATTGGCAGACATCCAAAGGAAGAGATGAAGCTCTTGTATCTTAGTCCTTCAACACAGTACGCTGGGCCTCCAATTCTCTCTTTCAGAAGAAGAGGGGAAAAAATGGAGGTCTGGCAACTGCCAGCCACTGCATTTTCCATGGCATATTTCCCAGGCATTGGTATCATCCTGGCCAGTTTCCCACTTGAGTTAATTATGCCCTCTTTAAAATCCCCCTCTCTATTTTCACTTGACCTAAAAGGACAGCCCCCATCCATTCTTGTCTTTGGCTCATGTGGCCTTGGTGACCTCTTCCTCATGTCTGTTGTGGTCCACTTTTGGTGGAGGGGAAGGAATAGAGGTTTCATTTAAATTCATGCCTGGCTGGTTTATTTTGGCAACATCCAGCCCCATGTGGCATTGGCAGCTGAGTGGCCTAGGCACCTTGAAATAAACTCACTCCTCATCCAAATTGTTAGGAGAAGCAGAAGGAAACATTTTGTTATCTCTCCCCTCACTGCTCCTTTCAGTAGCTATAGGCTCTTCACAAAGAGGACATCTCCCCAGCCGCTTAATTAATACCTGTGTCATCTTGGACAAGTCACTATGATGATTACTTCCTGTGTGATGGTAGGCAAGGCACTTATTCTCCCTGTAAAATGGAGGGTTTGGATTACACAAACCCTTCACACTGTTCATCCATGATCTCGTGACCTCCCTTGGCTTTGGTTTCTTTATTAAGGGGACTGAACTAGATGGCCCTGAGGGTCTTTTCCGACTTTTATATCTATGATCCTATGGTCCTCTGATCTTTCCAGGTCTCAGTTTCCTCAAATATAAAATGAGAAGGTTGAACTGACTACTGGCCTCTCAGGTCCCTTCCAGTTCTAAATATATGTATATTCCTAGGCAGTTATTCATAGCATGTGCGACTTGGTTAGCCTCAGGCTCTGTACTATTGGTGAAAGGCCAAACCAGAGGTTAGGTAGCTGGTCCAAAGATAGAAGACAGAAACAAAGTGGGGTCTGGGACCTGGATAACTGCTGTTTCTGCAAGGAGACAAGCAGAGGGAACCAATCTTCCCATTCCCTGCTGATTGTAGATAGCCAGAACTCTAAGTAGCAGTAGAGGTTCCAAGAATGAGTATCATGAATGATGCTGGAGCAAAGAGGTTGAAAGGGGCCCAGTGACCCATCAACTTAACCCATCATGATGCAGAAATAATTAAAGAAATAAGACACATTCAGTGGAGCAGAAGGAAAAATTAGTTACCATGGTAATTTATGGGACAGAAAGTTGGAAGGGACTTCACCAACTATGTAGTCTGGCTCACAGGCTGTGGGGTCCCATGTTCTTTCTGATGGAATAAATCTCATCAAATCTCATCCCCATTCAGACACAGATGGGAATGAAACACTGAAATCAGTCATTCTCAAAGTAGTCAGTTAACAGGTACATATTAAGCACTTACTATGTGTCAGGTACTGAGGGATACAAAGAAACAAAGTCCCTACTCTCAATGAGCTTATATTCTAATGAGGGAGACAATGTGTAAATTACTGTACAAATACAAAATGTATACAGTAGAAAGACCACTACTTCTGGAGTCAGAGAATTTGAGTTCAAATCATACGTCTGACCATGATTAGCTTTGTGATCTGGGGCAAATCACTTACTTTTGTGGATCTCAGTTGCCTAACCTGTAAAATGAAATACTTGGAAAAAATGACCTCTGAGGTCTTTTCCAGCTCTCAATCTGTGATCTTCTGAGGTACTACTGTTAACAGAGGGAAGTAAGGAGAGTGATTAGTCTTCAAAAGGATGGCAGGGAGTATAACACCTAAGGAGGAGAGAAGGCCGATTGGTGACTTCTTTTGGGGATAGAAGAGGAGGCAGTAAACAGGATGAAGTCCAGTTTTACCATAACCTCCCAGAGCCTAAACCATTTCCAACCTTATCCTTTGCCCCAACAGTATCAGAGGAAACTCATTTTCCTTTTACTTCTTTCTACTCTACTAGATAAATACATGCTAAATATTTGCACCCTGTAAATTATGCTACTTTCATTTCCTTCTCTACTGAAGAGATACATGTTAATGTTTGTACCCTCTAAATTGTCATACCTTGGAGAAAAGGTCCAGTTGCCCTGCCCTAGTTATAGCTAGGCAGATGACAATTTTTGTATGTGCCTTATGACTTCCCAGGAAACTAGCCATTTTAGTAAGTACTAGAAAAGAAAAAGGATATTTCATTTGCCTCCATTTCAAGATCCTTTGCAGCTTGGGGGTGCTAGGGGAATGGAAAAGGACCAGAATCACTTGGTTCACAAGAATGTTGGTCTAGGATTGTGGGAAGGCCTGGATGCGGTGTTGGGTTCTTTCATCATAAACTCAGCACTTTTCTGTTTACACAACGCTGAAGTTTCCAGAGCAGAAAATTGAACAGGGGGCAGAGCCCTTAAGGGAGAGAGGTTCAGGATTTGTTCTATCTATGGCTGGATTATAACCAAGAACAGATAGCTGGCATGTTTCCAGTGAAACAAAGACCTCATAAAGACAGGCTAGCTTACTGATAGGCTATACTCAAGATTTTAAGACTTATCACTAGAGTATTAAGATAAAGAGAATTTCACATTTTCTTTTGGTAGCATTTAACTTTTCTCATCATAAACTGCATTGTGAAAACTTGGTGATCAACATCCATATATAGAAATGGGTGTGTTATTATGGTTTATCTGTCATAGACAACTGAGGTCATCCAGTTTAACTCTCATTGTATAGATGGGAACTGAGACCCAGGGAAATTCAGTGATCTACCCCAAGTCGTCACGGTAACGCTATAATTGGGATTCAAACCTAAGTCCTCAGAGTCCAAATACCGCTCATCATTCCACTACACTATGTCTGTGGCCCCTTTTTGAAAATATCAGATTGGTTCCTGATTCTGAAGGCAGTCTTCTATCTACTCTACTGCACTGCCTCATTATTATCAGTAGTTGTTACTATTTAGTCATGTCTAATTCTCCCTTTCCTCATGGGTTTCCTTGGCAAAGATATCGGAGTGGTTTGCCATTTCCTTCTCCAGGGGATTAAGGCAGAGGTTAAGTGACTTGCTCAGGGTCACACAGGTAGTAAATGTCCAAAGCCAGATTTGAACTCAGGTCTTCCTGTCTCCAGGCCTAGTGCTCTATCCATTGAGTCACCTAGCTACCTCCATTATCATTAATAGTGGTTGTCTAATCTCTCTGCTCTCCCTGCATTTTACAGATGAGGAAATTAAGGTCCACTAAGTATAGCACAAGGTAGGCATTGAGTAGGGCAAAAGAGCTATTGGCAAAGTGCTTTGGAAATACATGAGGAAAGATATAATCCATTCTTCTGGAGTCAGGGGAAGGTGGAGAAAAAGGGGACCCATGGATGCCACAGCTCAGCTAAGCCTAGAAGGAAGGTAATGATTCTAAAGGACAGAGAGGAGAGACGTGATGTATTTAATTTAAGTAGGAGCTAACAACTCAGTCCAGCTTCCCCAACTGTCTCTTCCTCATTATTGTGACTTCTCTGTGATATGGAGTGGTAGATTCTTCTGGGAACTCGGACAACAGAGGGATTAGCATTCAATTGCAGTCCTGTGCCAGTGACTGACATGGTGGGATCAAAATATTCTCCACTGTCACTCAAGGGTGAGCTGGATAGTTGGGTACACTCCAGTTTCCCATGGATCCATGTGTCCACATTGTAAGATGAGTCCACTTGATCTGTGAGTCTCAGTGGAGGGACAGAACAGTTAATTAATCTGCACCCTGATATATCCCTTCATTTCTGAAGCTGTCCCTCTAGAATGAGAAGCAAGCAAGAAAAAAAATATACTAATCTCAAGGAAAGTCTGACTGTGAACTTTTTTTACAGCATTCAAACATAGCTTGGGACATCAGGGTGGCATGACAATTAGCTTTGTTGATGTAACCTGCTTTAAAATCTGAGGCTTAGGACCTTATTCAAATCCTACAAAATTGGTATGAACTTAGAAAAAAAAATTGTCTGTTTATATTTGTAAGAGAGTCCAAAAATCATACACTGCAAAGTGAATCTGTTTCTAGTGTCTCCTTCTAGGTAAGGTTGGTTACAGGGATTTAACTAGACTGGGGCAAATAGGGCTTTGTCTGAGGGTGTCAAAACTTAGAGGACACTCATATAACTCTTTCAGGGAGTTCTCCCTTCCTTCAGTCCCAACAGTCACTCCTAGGTGAGCTCTCTCTTCTCAGTCCCACCCTCAGTGACTGTAAGCTCTTTCAGAGAGATACATTCTCCCCTTGGTGGCCATCCTTCCCACCAATTATTGTTACCAGCATGTCCCAGGAAGTGCTTCCTGCCCTATCACTGCCTTATATCTTCTCTCTCCCCCATCTTGTTACAAATACCGAAATTTCTCATTTTAGTTCTGGGTAGATATTTTCAAATTAACCAAAGATGTGAGAGTATGGCAGGCCTTTCAAATTTATCAATTAGCCCTGAATTTGGATAGGACTGGCTCTATGATGTTATTGGTAGAGGGAATTTTTCTCAGAAAGGTCCTTCTACCAATGCCCATGAACCTTTGCTCTATAATTAGCAGTCAAAGAGTTGTCTGGGACACTGAAAGAGTAAACAACTTGGCCAGGGTCATCCAGGCAGGATGTGTCAAAAGCAGGACTTGAGTCTCGAACTTCTTGAGTATAAGGCCAGTTCTGTGTTTACTATGTAACATATTGACTTTCTATCATAGAATTTATTTGGGGATGGTGGAAAAAAGTGACCCTCAAGGCCTTAAATACTCAGATTGTAATCCTACAACAAACTCTCTTTTCTGTCACTTCTCCTAATTCTACTACTACACATAGCTTCCCTGTAAAGAAATAAAAGAGGGTGATTTTAATTTACATGGTAGTTTATTAATCATCACAGCTCTCCTGAGGGGACTGCAATATTATTTTGTTTCTCCAGCTGGAACCTGGAGGCAGACTAGGGTTCAGTGGGTTCACACAGTGAATCAGTGCCTGTGGCTAAGATTAGAATTCCAAAGGCCTTGGCTTCTAGTGATGTGGTTGACTCAGTCAGCCCCACTGATACCCTGAATGTGTCTAGCTACATACAAGTCAAAGACTGGACAACCACTTGTGTGTGTGTATGTGTATATGTGTGTGCGCGCATGTGCATGTGGGAGAGCGGGGAGTCCTTGAAAGGATTTTTTGTTCCTGTCCCTTGCTAGTCCCTCCACATTCCCAGATTTTGGGATTCTGAGGAAAAAAATTTTCTTTGGAAAATATCTGGATATTTATGGTAGGAAGTAAGACCTGGATTGACAATTTTCCTTCCTTCCTGCCTCTCTTCCTTCCTTCCTTCCTTCCTTCCTTCCTTCCTTCCTTCCTTCCTTCCTTCCTTCCTTCCTTCCTTCCTTCCTTCCTTCCTTCCTTCCTTCCTTCCTTCACTTTGCAGATGATTGTGCACTCAATGCAGCCTCTGAAGCTGAGATGCAACCAAGTATAGATCAATGCTTTGCTGCTTGTGCTAATTTTGGCCTAATAATTAACACCAAGAAAACACAGATCATGGAATCAGCCACCACCAAACCATCCATATGTGGAAGCCTCAGTTACAGCAAATGGAGAAGTTTTGAATGCTGTGGATAAGTTTGCCTACCTTGGTAGTGTACTTTCCAGGGATGTATACATTGACAATGATGTTGATACACACATTGCCAGAGCTAGCTCAGTGTTTGGGAGGCTCCAAAGAAAAGTTTGGGAGAGAAGACGTATTAGACTGACTACCAAACTGGAGGTCTACAGAGCCATTGTGCTGACCTCATTGTTATATGCTTGTGAAACATGGACAGTCTACCAGTGCCATGCCAGGAAACTGATTTGCTTCCATTTGTAATTCTTGGGAAGCTTCCTTTCTTATTGTGGCTATCCACTAATTTCTGCTTAGCAAGCAGCTAGACAAAGAATATTAAATAATTGGTGACCTAGCAATTGTCCATTTATTATAGATTATCTGAATAGCACCCAAGTTGAAATAGTTGATTTTAAATATCCCAAGTGATAAGAGATATGCAAAATTACGTAACAATAATAGGTAGCTCTTTCATTTTTAGAATGGCTGTAACTTTCAGCTTCTTAGATGGATATATTACTCAACTTGACATGTTGAATAAATGCTCTGAGTCAGCAAGATCTGGGTTCCAGTCTTGGCTCTTTGGTCCTGGCAAATTTCTCAGTGTCCCATGAGACTCTCTCAGACTTTAAGTTGTTGAGTAAGGGCTGATCTAGGTGGGCAGAGTGAGCTTACTCATGGGAGTTCATAATATATAAGTATATGCATAATATATATAATATATAATGTATATACACATATGATATTCATATATGTCTATTTTGATGAAGAACTCAATGTCACAAATATTTTCCCAAAGAATGTCCCAAATCAGCCATTGATTAAGATGAATGAAATTCCTGTGTGTGTGTGTGTTTGTGTTTGTGTGAAATGCAAGTAGTCAGAGAGAGAATTTGGAGGAGAGGAAATATATGGATTATTGACCTACTGAAACATACTTAAGGGCAGCTAGGTAGCACAGTGGATAGAGCACTGAGCTTGGAATCAGGAAGATTCATCTTTGTTAGTTCAAATCTAGCCTCAGATACTTACTCACTGAATGACTGGCCAAGTTTCTTAACCCTTTTTGCCTCTGTTTCCTCATCTGTAAAATGACTGGAGAAGGAAATGACAAACCACTCCAGTATGTTGCCAAGAAAACCCCAAATGGGATCACAATAATTGAAGCAACTCAACAACAAAACATGCTTAAAAGTCAGTGAGTACTACTCATTTAAAACGACTTTGTCAGGAAGTATGGGAAAATTTATGCGAATGGGCGTAAAGTATAACAAGCAGAATGATGAAACAATATGCCCAGGGATAGCAATAATATAAACAGAGGAAAAGTAGCCACTTTAAGACTTAAGCATGAATTCTATGTAATTCTAATGATCAATCTTGACTCTGGAGAAGAGAAGACACGTAGAGTTGGGAAATTATGGGCGTGGAACGGTGCATTTGCTGTCAAACTTGCTTGATATTTTCATTATTGTTACTAAACTAGTTTTCTTTTCCATTCTTTGTTACAAGGGATGGAATGTCAAGGAAGATACTCTATGTGCATGAATTATAATAATGGCCTAAGACATTGACCAGAAATTTTCTTGCAAATGTTGAACAACTCTCTCTTTTATTCTCTCATATATGTATGTATACACATATGTGTGTGCATGTATGTATGGATATACACACATACATATACATATGTACATATACACAAATATATAAATATGAATGATACATTTTTAAAGTTTAATATACATCATTAACTTTTCTCCATCACTTTCTTAAAACTAGTCAGTCAACAAAATAATGTATCAAGTCCTGATTGTAGCATTTGTTAATTTCTGAGGTAAAAGTACTTACACTAAAAATTTAACCATCAGCTCTCAGGAGCCAGTATGAGCTGACCCTAGTATAACCATCGTATCGACCCTCTGAAATGGCAAGAATTCTCTTTTAGAGGACTGGAACAAGGACTTAGGGAATGATCATCACTTGGACCAACCAGGTCGCCATAGTAGTTCTCAACTTTTGTTGACTATGGTATTTTGTGTGTTTTGTTGACTGCACGCTCAACCCTTAAAGGAACTGAGTTCAGATCTAAGCAGTGTATGCACACACACACATACACACACACACATCAGTCTGACAACTTCTTCACAGAATCACACAATTTCAAAGTTAGAAGGGACCTCTGAGGCCATCTAATCCAATCCACAGCTCAACTATCCTTTATGCAATATGTCTGGCAAATGGTTATCCACCTTCTACTTGAAGTAATCAAACTAGGAGGAGCCCACTTAACCATCTCCCAAGGAAGCCCTTTTCACTCTTGGATAAATCTAATTGTTAGAATTTTTTGTGCTCATGTCAAGCCTTTGGTTGTCTCTTTGCCACTATTCTCCTTGCTCTTAGTTCTGCCTTCTGGCACCGAACAAAAAGCTATTTCTTCTTTTGCTGGAAAGTCCATTAAATACTCAAAGAAAGTTAGCAGGTCTCCCTCTCCCCTAAAAACTTCTCTTCTCTGGGCTAAATATTCCTAGTTCCTTCAAATGGTCTTCATGTGATATCATCTTGGAAGTCTCTTCACCACCATGATTACATTCCTCTGAACACTTTCTACCTTACCAATGCCCTTCCTACAACATGGTGCCCAAATATGGTGACCAGTGCAGAGTACAGAGTACAACTGATCCTAACATCAGTTTGGTGGCATCTAAAAGCATCTAAAAGGCAATAGATAGGAGGGAAGGAGAGAATCAACCCAGGATACATTCAGACATGATATGGTAACTGTGTCACACTGTTTACTCCACTAGTCTTTGCATGAATGATAGTCTCTAGCCAGTCCTCTTCTATTCTGTATTTGTGCATTGGATTTTTTGAACCCAAGTATGCAAATTTACATTTGTCTCTATTAAGTTTCATTTTATTGGACTTGATTTATTAATGGAACCTGTGAGGGTTTTATTTTTCTCATCCTCATTGTTATCCGATACGTTAGCTATCCCTTATTTTACGTGGACTGATAGCTAAACCTAGAATTCACCATGTCTGAACACCTCCCTTGTCAATTCTCTTTCCCTCCCACTCACTGCTGCAGATGCCACTCTGTTTCCTGATGCATTGACCCATGCCTTATTTTAGATTTTTAAACTAGACTTGAATTGGAAAATAGATGTATGATTTTTCCCCACATTTTTTTTTTTTTGGCCTGAGTGGTAATTGTATTAACTTTGGCTTTTCTGGTAACACTATAATTAAACGTTCTTCACAGTCTCTGGGGAGAAGATTTGAAAACATAACGTTGACCTTTCAGAAGAGGGGTATGAGAACTCCCCCTCTTCTTTAATGTTTGGGGATTTATAATCACTCTAAGCTAATGATGATACTTTGAGTCTATTTAAGGGAATGCTAAGCTAGAATTATAAAGGAGTTTGCTGAATTCCACAAAGCGTTTGGTGAACAAAGATGTTTGTGTCCCTACCCAGAGACAGAACCTGCTTCCCAGACTCTTTTCTTCTATCTTTCTCCACCCCTTTTCTCTGATTCTTCTGGGAAAGCCTCAACTTCTTTCTTTCTGTACTTATCCTAATGACACCAAGCCATACCTACTGGCTTCTCCCTATTGCACTAATTATACAGGCTTCCCCCTACAGCCTTGCTGCCTAAACCCTCTCCCTTCCTCCCTCTTATCTTCTCTGATGTTCCTCCATTGGGTCCAACAATTCAGCTACTATATTCCAGGCACTGTGCTAGGTGGTAGAGACACAAATACCAAATAGAAACAGTCCCTGACCTGAAGGGGCTGACATTCTTTTGTCTAAACCCCTTCTCCTCTCATACCTGTTCCTACCATCTCTAAGCTAGTTCTCTCTTTGGCCTTGAGGGTTCCTTCTTGAACATAGAAGTAGAGATAAAGATAGAGATAAAAGAGATGATAGAGATCAAGATAGCTAGCATCTCTCTGTCTCTATATAGACCACATGTGTGTATGTATACATATATTTTTAATTTTTTACATACACCTACATACATATGTATGTATACACACAGAGACACACAGATATACACAGACACATATACATGTTCTTGAATATATACCCCCACGCATATGTATACACACATGCACACTCATACATGTGTACACATATACACACACGCATGCATGTCTTCCTCACTCTCTCTTCAGGGAGAAAGTCTCTCTCTTTTGTTCACACTTTCAAAGGCACTTAAAATTAGGACAAGTTGGAATGTCTATCCATCTATGTGAGTTTCCCCATTAAGCAAAATTAACAGATAAGAAATGTACATAATTGATAGTAATAGTCACGTCATTCAGAATTTCACTCGGTTTGCAAAAGCTTCGTGGTATTTCCGATGGAATCTGCACAACAGAACCAATCAATCAGCATTATTAAATTAAATTTATTAAATAAGCATTTATTAAGCACCTACTGTGTGCCACACCCTTGGGTATACAAACACAGAAAAAGAAACAGACCCTATAGTATAGTCTCTACTCATATTCTTTCAGGCTGAGCAACTAAAGAGTTAAAAATAGTCTAAATTCCCTTGCTTCATCCATTAGATCAGATGGACTTGTCCTGTGGAGTAATGCGTTCCATGCTCTTTCCATTATTGTGATAGAAAGAGTCCTTGCTTATATTTTTCTGCATGCAGTCCTCTCCACCCTAAGAGGTGTGGTGTTATGCAACATTACCTTAAAAAGCCATTAAGGAGCTAGCAGGTCATAAACATTTTTAAAAGTTTATGATCTGATGAACTGGAATGAATTGGAAAAATAGCCTGCCTCTCAAGTGGTGAATGGAATTGCTTGCGATATGCGGTTTTTCATCCACATTAAAATAGGAAATCCCTCTATTTGCAAAATGGCTCAGCAGAGATGTTGTATTTTCATGCTTTCTGCATCATTTGCAGCATTCTGGGTTATATAATACTTAGAGTCACAAATGGGGAATCATAATTGCATATGGCCTTAACCTATTCAGCCATGTTCAGAGATGTTGATCTAGGACTCTCTGTTTATCTTCTAGAGGCAGCCTAAGGTAGAGGATGGGGTCACTGGATTTAGACTCAGTTGGCACTTATTAGGTGCCTCCTACCTGCCCAACAAAATCCTGAGCTCTAGATTCAGAAGGACCTTGATTTGGATCCTGCCTCAGACATTTACTAACTTTGTGATCCTAGGCAAGTCACTTAACTTCTCTGTGCCTCTGTTTCCTCATCTGTAAAATGGGGATAATACTTGAGGTGCTTACTTTCCAGGGTTGTGGTTAGCTTCATAGATTTAGGGACAGAAGAGACCTTAGAGGCACTCATTTTACAGATAAAGAAACTGAGTCCTGAAGAGAACAAGTGACCTGTCAAAAGTCACACAGCTAATATTGGTATAAGGTAGGTCTGAGGTCTTCCTGACTCAAAGTCCATTAGCCTCTCAGTTACACTATGCCACCTCTCAAATATGTGTAATACACTTTGCAGACCTTAAAGTAGCCTATAAACATCTACTATAATTTTTGCTGCCTTAGCTTCTCAGTTGACCACAAGCATTTATTTATTATGTACTTACTATTTACCAGGCACTATGCTGACTTTAGCAATGCAAAGAAAAAAATTAAGAGATCTCTGCTTTCAGGGAACACACATCCTATCAAGGGAACTAACAGGTTCATAAAAAAGTGAGGCTGATTTATTTACTCAGTGAAACTAGTCTCCACTCCACATAGCAGTGCTAGAGTAAGTTATGAGACACCCTGTCAATTTCATTCATAGACTTTAGACTAAAATTAAAAAGTATTTGCAACTAGAATGATATAGGACAGGAAAAAAAGATCCAGAAAGGTCCCTCTCCAAGGAAGGGCACTAGCATTGAAAGGGACTGGGAAAAGTGTGTTGCAGAAGGTGAGATTTTAGTAGACTTGAAGGGGATCCGGGAGGGAGGGAGGAAGGGAAAGGGAGAGGGTGAGGGAGAAAGAGAGGGAGAGATAGAGTGCATTCCAGGCACAGTAGACAGACAGTGAAGAGGCAGCCTAAGAGAGAAGAAGTGGCTTGTCTCCATATACCTGGTGAGTCACAACTGCTACAGGAATGAGTCAGCCTAACATTTCCTGTTGATTCACCCTGAGATTTAGCCAGATTCCTGCAAGGTCAGCCATCAGCAAAATTGTGAACTGGGCAAAGCACCCCCCTAGCCCACTTCTCTTTTCTCTGACTTTTTCTGCCCCTCTGCCCTCTGCCCACACTGGGTTCCTTGAGTTCAAATGCTACCCTGCTCCTTCTTACGATAGGGAAAGGAAGCTGAAAATACACTTTTCATCAAGTGTTAGGAACTTAGTTTCCCACCTCCTCTAGGAAATTGCCTTTAATCAAATTCTTAGTACTCTAAAGGGCCTGGAGATCATTTCTGTGGTCCAATCCCCTCATTTACAGATGAGGAAAGTGAGTTTCAGAGAAAGTATGTGCCAGAGATCAATCTATGTCAATCATTTCTATTAAAACTTGATTAACCTAAACAACTTTCAATCAAATGACTTGAAATCTTTGAAAAAGCCGCATTATAATAGCAGCCTAGAACTGAATGGTGAAACTCAGTATAAAAAGGAACTTGGAACATAACATAAAAAACCAATAGCCAAGAGCACATGGTAAGGTCTTGGTGTGTTGGATGTAATTTTTCAGCAGCAAATGGCATATAAAAAATGACTACTTTAGCATTGCAATGGGAAGATAACACTGAACTGGGGAGGGGGTGTAATGCTGTATTTTCATTTATCAGAAACAAAACTAAAAAGAGAGGGATTTCCAGTGAGGAAGGCCCCTCAAATCTTAACACAGGCAAGTGCAGATTCTACAGATTCACAAGTCTGCCATCTTCATGTAGCTAATGTGGGGAGATTTAATACATTGGCCAATTATCTTGCAGATCAAAAAAGAAAAAAAAAAGCCTAAAAATTACAGCAGGAAGCAGAGATTTATTCCAAAGAGGTCACTGGATGGGTAAGCTACATAGTTACAAATCCCTGTAAAACTGAAAACAAAGGTAGCAATTTACCAACAATCATTTTTTAAGTGTTTGCCATGTGTCAGGCACCATGCTAAGCCCTGGGGCTACAAAGAAAGGCCAAAGTAGTTACTACCCTTTAAAAGTTTGCATTCTAAAGGAGAAATCTTCGAAGAAACAAGATCATATAAGATACATATAGAGTAAATATATGTAATCTGAATGGGGAAAGGTGTTAGCAGCAGCAAAGATCTGCAGAAGTTGGCATTTGAGCATAGTTTTGAAGGAAGATAAGGATGTGGAGGCAAAAAAGGAAAGGATTCCAGGAGTGGGGGGAACCATTGCAAAGGCAAGGAACTGGTAGATGGAGAGTTTTGGGTAATTAACAGCAGATAGGATTGGATGGCTCTATTTTCGAGTGTGTGAAAGGGAATATAAGAGAGGAGAAAGAAAACTCTCAGTCCATCTATCTAGTCCAACTCAGTTGTCCAGAAAGCCTTCTGTAACAACCTCAATGAGAGGTCATCTAAACTTTACTGGAAGACCTCGAGAAAGGGAGAACTTATTGCACATCATTGTTCTACTTTTTCAAAGCTCTAGTTTTGGGAAACTTTTAGGCGATACAGTGAATAGAGTTCTCAGTCTGGAGTCAGCAAGACCTGAGTTCAAATCCAGTTTCAGACACTTACTGGTTGAGTGACTTTGGGCAAGTCTTGCTTGACTCAGTTTCCTCACCTGTAAAATGGGGATAATAAGAGTACCTACCTCCCAGGATTGTTGTCACTTAGTATAGTGCCTGGTGTATAGTAGGTGCTATGTAAATGCTAGTTATCCATCATCATTATTATAAATGTTAATTATCATCATCATCATCATCATTATTTTAATGGGGATAATGATAGTACCCACCTCCCAGGTTTTTCGGAGAATCTATTGAGATAATAATTGTAAATCACTTAGCATAATGACTGGCACATAGTAGGTGCTATATATATGTATATATATGTATTATCATCATCATTATAAATGTTAATTATCATTTTTATTATCATTATTTTAATGGGGATAATTATAGTACCCACCTTCCAGGGCTGTTGTGAGGATGAAATGAGATAATAATTGTAAATCACTTAGCATACCGTCTGGCACATAGTAGGAGCTATGTAAATGTTAGACATTATTATTATCACTATTTTAATGGTGATAATGCCTCCCACCTTCCTGGGTTGTTATGAGGCTCAAATCAGATACTAATCGTAAAGTACTTAGCACAGTGTCTGGTATGTGTGTCTATATAAATTTTACTGTGACTATGATGATGTTGATGTTGAACATGCCTCTCCATAACTTTCACCAGTTGCTCCTAGTCTTGTCCTCTGAGCATTGAACAAGGATCACAAGTCAGCACATCATATTTCTTTATAATGGCACAACCCTTCAAATTCCTGAATGCTGCTGCTGGGACTTCCCTTTAAGAAAGACTTACTAGAAATCAGGTCTAGATGCAAAGAACCAAGTTAACAACAAGGAGAATTGAGGGGATTAGAAGCAGATAAGGGGACCGCATTTTGGGAGGGACTATGGTAAGACAGAGAATGTCTGGAGGAAGATTAGATTACAAGCTTCCTCATTATAGATTGTTTCCTTTCCTTGTGATTGGTCAGCTCCCTCTTTGAATTAATAAGATGCCTTTTGGAATGACATTTTAAGTATTGATTGATTGATGAATCACTTTTTTATATAATATTTTATTTTCCCCAAATCTATGTGAAAACAATTTTTAACATTCATTTTCTAAAAAGTTTTTATTTCAAATTCTATTCATCTTTCCCTTCTTTCTCCCCTCTCTGAGATGGTAAGCAAATTGATACAGGTTAGATATGTGTAATTATGTAAAATATTTCCATATTAGTCATTTTGTAAAGGAAACTTAAAAAAGAAAGAAGGAAGGAAAGGAAGAAAGAAGGAAAGCATGAAATAGAGAGAGAGAGAGAGAGAGAGAGAGAGAGAGAGAGAGAGAGAGAGAGAGAGAGAGAGAGAGAGAATGATTCAGTCTGTATTCAGATGACATCAGTTCTTTCTCTGGAGGCAGATAACATTTTTCATCATCAGTCCTTTGGGATTGTCTGGGATCCTTATGTTGCTGAAAATAGCTAAGTCAAGGTTGTTCACTGCTTTTACTGTGTACAGTGTTCTCCTGGTTCTGCTCATTTCACTTTTATCAGTTCGTGTAAATCTTTCCAGGTTTTTCTGAAATCATCACTCTTGGCACTTCTTATAGCACAATGGTATTCCATCACAATCTTATACCACAGCTTGAAGGAACCATTACTTTTAACACTCATCCAATTCACTTGAGCGTTCTCTCTCTTTTAGCCCAGAGATGATTTAATTTTTGCCTTTGCATCCTTAGCGCCAAGCCCCTCTGGAATATAGTAGGCTCTTAATAAATGCTTGCTGGTTATTGGTTGTTTGGCATGCGCCCTTGTCTAAGGCTTCATTTTGGGCACTGGAGAAATGCACCTCAGAATCTCAAACCCTGTCTCTGTAGGTTTATTTCTTTGTTTTAAATCTAGGCCCTTGGAAGAAGAAAAGAAGGTGAAATAGAATTACATCTTGACAACCTCAGAAAACTATTCTGAATATAACCCTTGGTCCCCAAGGTACTGCCCAGAGAGCCTTGCTCTAGAGCAGGTATTCGTAACCTCTTTGGTGCCATGGATCGCTTGGGAAGTCTGGTGAAGCCTTTGGACTCTTTCCCAGAACAATGTTTTGGAATGCATAAAATAAAATGCATAAGATTGCAAAAAGAAACCAAAGATGTATTTTTTCAATCCAAGTTTGCAGGCCCACTAAAATCTATCTAAGGATTCTTTGGGATGGTCTATGGACACAGAAGTTAAGAATCTCTGAGGTTTATTCATCTTTATCAATGCAATGATGGAATTTTAGCTGTCTTCAAGTATTTGAAAAATTCTTAGGTGGAGGGAATGTTAATCTTGTTCTGATTTGCTCCAGAGGGAAGAATTAGGAATAACAAATAAAAGATGCAGAAGAAGGTTTAGCCATGAGATATGGGGAAGGAGGCAGAAACCAACCCTCTACTAATCTGAGCTGTCGAAAAGTTACCCTTCAGTAGAGGTCGTAGTATTATAGATTAAGAGTTGGAAAGGACTTTATAGGTTATTACATCCAACCTCTTTCATTTTAATTTTGGAGATGAGACAAGAGGGTGAGAGGTTAAATAATTTGCTCAAGATGTCACCTAAAAAGCACCTGAAACAGAATAAGGACTGAAATCTACCTGACTGTCTAGCCCTCTCCACACTGCAACATTTAACTGCCTGAGGGCCACAAGCAAAAGCTTGGGACACTATCCCGGATATATTTTATGCAAACTTCGCTCTTCTCCAAGAACTCTTTAGACTTGATAGCCTCTGATGGCTCTTGCAACTCTTGACATTCTGTGACTTCTGCTTTATAAACAGGAGAGCTCAGTATGACCTTTTATACTGCACCTAGCAGAGCTCTCAGAGGCTCCATTATGTGTTCACAGTAGGATAGCACCTAGCTTGTTTCTGAGTCAGGTCAGTCTACCTCAATCCAAGAACATAAGGACCTTTCACTGCTGCCTACCTCTTTCTGTATTCATCAGACAAGGTCAGTGCTGGGTTGCAATGAAATTTGGAATCAGTCCTATTTGATTTCCTGATTCACCAGAGACAACAAACTGTCTTTTATGATCTGGATTCAAAGATAGTTGAATTTAGACATACATATTACAAACAAGCTATATCTACATACATATGTTACAAAAGTATTGGCACATGTTAATCTTGAATGATTTAAAACTGTACTGATATGTTTAGAAATATATCTGTATATATAGATGTAATATATATATATAAAAATGATGTACATATATGCATAATCTATATATCTATGTAATATATCTATATCAACATACACATGCATGCACATATAAATATATAAATAAATATGCATATGGTAAATATGTATAGTGAATTGAATATGTATGCATATACACAATATATGTATTGTTTAGGTGAACATATTATACATATATAATTGTAGATTTAGAGCCTAAAAGAGACCCACCCACTCATTTTTACAGGTAAGGAAACTGAGGCTTAAGTGATTTAATCAGGCTTCCACAGGTAGGTCACATATTCAGGTTTTCCTGATTCTAAGTCTTGCCCTAATTTCATTCAACCACCTAGCTGCCTCGGTGATATCCATATCCACATGATTTCATATTATGAAAAAGTTATTGTCTGAGTTTCTTGAGTCCGTTAGGAGACCATGGAAATAACTTGGTGGTCAACTGTTAATAACTTCACCTTTTAAAATAAGCCCCAGCATCAGGATCCAGACACTCATTCATACTCTGATTGTGCTTGCTCTGTAGCTTTGAAGCAGAGGTATAATGGTCTCTGGGGAGAGGCAAGAGCCAATTAATATTCAGCTTGATGTCTTCAAGAAGGATATAAGCAATTCTGCACCCTTTGAGGGGGTCTAAGGATATATACGCCTGAGCCTTAAATGGCTCCTCGTTCACTATAAGGTTGAACTTGAATCCACCTGGGAGTCAGAGCAGGAGAAAGAATTCAAATATCAACATGTTGATATTTCCTGGAATATTACTGGGGTTTGGGGAAGACCTTTTGGAATGTGAATGACAGACATTTAAAGACAGTTCCATCTGCTCAGAGAAACAGGACTATCATTATGTAAACCAGTCATTCCTTTTAAAGATAGCCTTTTTTCCTTCACACTAAATGATACTTTATATAAGGCTTAATTTTTAAAAGTCAAAGCAAACATGTAGTCCAGTATTTATACTCTGTGATCCATCCAAGGGAGCAATGAATTTGGAGTCCCATGATTCTGGTTAGAATCCATTTAATGTCTTGTGGGACCTTGGGCAGAAAGCTATAGATAACTAGAGCAAAGGAACCAGGGCTTTGCCCCAAGGCTCTGAAATATATATATATATATATATATATATATATATATATATATATATATATATATATATATTTGTTTTTAAAACAATTGTATTTTTATATTTTTAATTTTAGATTTATTTTTAATTTATGGAATAAAACAATCATTTTCATAACTATAATAAAAACAGATCTGGTAGGTATAAAATGATATCTCAAGGCTGTTTTAATATGCGTTTCTCCAATCAATAATGATTTCAAGCATTTTTATATGACTATAAATTGTTTTGATTTCTTCATCAGTAAAATGACCGTTCATATCCTTTGACCATTTACCAATTGAGGAATGACTTGTATTCTTATCGATTTGACAAAGTTCTTTATATACTTTAGATATGAGATCTTTATCTGATAAACTGTCTGTAAAACTTTTCCCCAATTGTCTGTTTTCCTAGGGCACCGACATTTAGAAGGTACTGACAGTCCTTAAATATCTTTGGTAGTGTGGCAACAACTAATGTGCTTGGACTTATTTTGTATGTATTTTTATAGGTGCAGTTTATATGGGTACTGTCTCCCCTATGGAATACAAGCTTTCTGAGGGCAGGATCTGTTCCATTTTTTGTTTTCAAATCCATGAAACCTGGCATCATGTGTGACCTGTAGTAAGGAATAACGAAATGCATTCTGAATGATGTCGATAAAGAAAAATTTGTTAACAAATTGTGGCTTGATGGAGATGCTTTCTGTTTCAACGGCCATGCCAGAGGTTGGCTTTTGTCTGTCTATTTCCTACTCCTTCCCTCTCTCCTGCCTAATTCTGAGGATCAAATGAGGTATTTTTGAATTTCTCAGTACAATGCCAGACATGTAGTAAGTGCTTAAAAAATGCTTAGTCCCTTGCCTTCCCCTTCTCTACCCTCCTGTAGTAGTCTCCTTAGTATAGACACCACAGCATACTAGGGTATTTCCCTTTCCTCCGTGGGATGTGTAATACTGATGAGAGTTAAAGATCTTCCCCACCCATTAATGGGCCTGCCCATTAAGGGAATCTTGATTAGAGGAAGCCCGTACCTTTTGCTAATTTTCTAAAGAGACATTGGTTTTCCAGGGTTGTGATGCCCTCTGGCTCTGAAAAGTGTATAAACACTCTGAGGTGAGGTTTTACTTTGGGGCTTACTCATTGGAAGTATTTGACCAGAAAAGACTCTGGGCAGCTGCTAAGGAGCCCCTGGCTTTGAAAACCCAGATGTTGGTGCTTCTCTCTCTGGTACCTGTGTATGTATGGTCAGACAGTTGGAAGTCCTGTCTGTTACTCTTTATTTCTCTGTATTTTCCCTGAAGTAAAGAAAGGGTAATGACTTTTTCCTCTGAATTAAGTGAATGATATTTGTGCTTGATTAAAGTAGATTGTTGACCCCTCAAAAGTTGCTTTCCTTTTAAAAAAAAGCAGATCTAAGAGCCTGTATAGCAGGCCCTTCTGTGTACAATGAGGTCCTTGCTGATACAGGATGTTTTCCTAGGATCTCTCTCCTCATTGGGTCTTGTATCTTGGGGTGTCTCCCCATAATAACAATAATAATTAATAGTGATGATGATAATAGCATTTCTGTAGACCTTTAAAGGTAAAAAAGATCTTTATAGATACCATCTCATTTTATCCTCACAATAATCCTGGGAGGTAGGTACATTCTTATAGTTTCCTCATTTTACAAATGAGGCAACTGAGGCAGATGGAGGTTAAATCACTTACCTAGGGTCACACAGATAGTAAATGCCTAAGGCAGAATTTGAATTCAGACCTTTTATCTGCTGTGCTACCTTACCACCAGAAAAAAAACTTGGTTTAAGGGCTGATTTTGTGTGTCAGATTTTAATTCTGACCTTGATCTAGTCTGTCAACTTCCTAATAAGCCCCACCTTCCTCATCTAGAATATGATCTAGACTGTCTTTAAAGTTCTTTTCAGCTCTGAATCTGTGATCCACGTGACCTCTGATCTCATCCATGCACTTCAATGCTAAAATAGCAGAAGATGTTAATTCCTCAGTATCAAAGCTATTATTTCCAGGTCTTTTATTATATCCATGTGGGTGCAAATTGAAACAATATGGTCGTGTAGTTAGAGCACTGACTTTTGAGTCAGAAAACCTGAGTTCAAGTCAAGTCAAGAAGCATTTTATTAAGCTCTGGGCCAGGCACTGTGTTAAGTGCTAGAATGGAAGAAAAAAGCAAAATTGCATTCTAATTGGGGAGACAACATATAAATAACTTGGCATTTTTTACATTTCTATACCCATATATGTGTGCATATATACATATGTGTAGATGTGTGTATGTATATGTGTGCGTATCTACATATGTCTATCTACATATGTATGTGTGTGCACATATATATGTATATGCATTATGTATAGGTGTGTGCGCACACACACATGAGCACACAAACAGTAGAGAAAGGCACAAGCAAGCTGGAGGAATTGTCTCAGAAAGTGGTATTTGAGCTGAGTAATGAGCAAAGCTGGCAAAGTCAGTAAGTGGGGGTGATGGGAAAGATCATTCCACATGCAGGTAACCAATAGTGCAAAGGCAAAGGGGTGAGAGAGGGAGTGTTCTGTCTGAGGAACTCTAAGTAGAATAAAGTATAAGAAGACTGGTAAGGTAGAAGGGGGAGGATATGAAGAACTTGAAATGTCAAACAAATAAGTGTATATACTGATCGTAGAGATTATAGGAAACCATTGGAACTCCTTGGGGAATGGGGATGAGGGGAAGGTAGGGATAGGCATAAGAACACTTGAGAAAAATCATCTTGGACTAAAAGTGATTCCCAGATAGAATCAAAGAATGTGAACAGTCGATTTGCAAAGGAAATAATCTAAATTATCATTAACCATATGAAGAAAATATTCCAAATCACTAATAATTATAGAAATTAAAAGTAAAACAATCCTGAGGTTTTACCTCATGCCTATCATATTGCCAAAAATTTTTTTATAAAAGAGGAAAATGGAAAATATTGGGGGCTATGGGAAAATAGGCACAGAAATATATTGTTGACATAGCTGAGAATTGGTCTAGGCATTTGGGGAAGGCAGTTTGGAACTATGTCCCCAAAGTTGCTAACTGTACATAACTTTGAACTCAACTATACTGCTACTGGGCCAATAAGATCCTTGGAAGATATAAAAATAAAGAATAAAAATGACTCATGCTGAAAAAAATGTTTATAGCAACTTCTTCTGTAGTAGCCCCAGATTGGGAACTCCTCAGGTGCTCATCCATTGTAGAATGGCTAAAGAAATCATGGTATATAAATATAATGAAATTGTTGCTGTGGTCTATCCTTTGTTCTTATTCCATGACATCAGGAAGGTAATGCTAAGACATGCAAGTGAATTGGATTTAAGTGAGGGAGGTCTGGGCAAAGTCACCAGCCTCACTTTCTCCTCCAGAGCAGTCTGGATCCAGTGGCAAGATACAGATCAAGATGACAGGCAAATACAATGGAATATCATCATACAATAAAAATAATGATGAAATGGACAATTTCAGGGAAAGTGGGGAAGACCTGATGTAGTGGAGAGCAAAGTGAACAGAACTAGAACGATTTAGACAACACTGGCAGCATTAAAGAGAAAAATATCTTTAGAGTTTTGTTTAATGCAATGGTAAACATTAAGTCCAGAGGTGATAGATTTACAATCCAAAATGAGACATGCATATGACCAATGTAAGGATTTATTTTAGTGAACTATGGGTACTTACTGTGAAGATTTTGCTTTTAAAAAATATTCTACTGGTGGGGAGGGTGTGCTATAATTGAGAGAGTTAGTAATACTTAAAATAAACTTTAAGAATTGTCTTGGAAGCCAAGTTGATGTTGAGGAGAGTGGTTAGGAAGCTATTGAAATAATCCAGGGAGGGATGATGATGATGAACTGAACTGGAGTTGTGCCTATGTGAGTAGAGAAGAGGAGACATATAAGAGCTGTTGTGAAGGCAGAAACTAGGAGATCTGGCAATGAGTTGGAAATGTGGTGTGATTGAAAATGAGGAGAGGATGAAGATGACACTGAGGTGGCAAGCCTAGGTGACTGGAAGGATGGTGGTGCCTTGATTTCTGCCATTTAATCCCTTAGTGACCTTTTTGAGTCACTTAAATTCTCTGGGTCTCAGTTTTCTCATCTGTAAAATGAATAGTTTGTGTTAGATAGCCTCTGAAATCTCTTCCAGCTCTAAATTTATGACTTTGTGCTTCGATGAGTAGATTGCAGGATGCCAGGATCTTAGATCTAGAGCTTGGGAGGGTCCAACCTCTTCATTTTACAGATGAGCAAACTGAGGCCCAGAGTGGTTAAGTGACTTGCCCACAGTAACACAGCTAGTGTCTGGGGTGGGATAATAACTCATGAAATCATCCATCCCACACTATCCTTCAAACAAGACATTGAGTTCATTTCTAGGCCCATACCTGATCATTTTCATTCTATCAGGGTATCTTTTCTGATCTTTCACATAGGCATGGGAGATACCTCACCAGAAAAAAAGCCTTTCAAGACTGTGTTTTGATCTACTGAGTTCTTTTTGAGCAACTAATAATAAATGCAGCAGGCTCTTGTATTTTCTCCATGTTTCTATTAATTGTCACTATAGAAAAGTGGTTATAAAGACATGATCATTCCCTTCTCATATTTTCCTTAAAGCTACTGTAGTTAGTATGTGTGCATTCTTCTCATAAAGAAAAGAGGACTACAAATCAGAAGCTGTTGATGTGGAAGGAAATTCAACTTTTTTTCTGTATAATAATAGTAATCATACAGAATAGATATGTATTGACTTGATTTTTCTTAACCTAGAGGATAGAGTTTGGACCAACCAATGGAAATGGTACGAGAAAAGCCAAACAAACAGATATTGGTCATTTTGGAAACACCTTCCCCATAATTAGCTCTATCCATGGTACCAGCAAAAGAGAACTAGGCTTCAAGTAAGAGAGTCTAGGTCTGAGTTCTGTCTCTTACTGTTGCTGCCTTCATGAACACAGAGAAGTCGTTTAGTTTAAATCAACAAACTGAGTGTCTTGGCTATGGTCAGGTATGTTGCTAGGTGCTGGGTAATACTTAGTCTGACCTCAGTTTACCCAAGTATAGAAGGGAGATAATTACTATACAACTCATAAAGTTGTTTTAATGAAGGCATTCCTTCAATGCTATTAAAAATTAATGCTATCTGAGAATGGAATGTTCTGCTTTGGTAGCTAGTTTGTTTCCTGTTACTAGAGGTATTCAAGCAAAGAAACGATCATTTATTAAAGATGAGGTAAAGGGGATTCGTTGTTGTTCAGTTGTTTCAGTCATTTACAGTTCTTCATGATCTAATTTGGGGTTTTCCTAGCAAAAATATTGTGGTTTGCCATTGCCTTCTGCTATCATTTGACAGATGAGGAAACTGAGGCAAACAAAGTTAAAGGACTTACCCAGGGACACACGTTTAGTAAGTGCCTGCGGTAGGTCTTCTGGCTATAGACCCAGCCCTCTATCCACTGTGTTACCTAGCTAGCCCAAAGGGTTTGATTAGATGACCTTTAAGTTCAAAGTTGAAAGACTCTATCCCTCTAAGTAGAGTGGCTTGATTCCAGTCTACATTCATTAAATTATGATAGCCATTTTGAAATCACCCATTGTCCTGACATGCAAATGTAACCTGTGGTTCAATCTTTACTTCCTCTCCTCACTTAGGATTCTGGGTTCACATGCACCAGCTTTAGTCCTTCAGATATTACCTTAAAGAGTCAGTCTATCTTTCTTTACACTTGTGGACACTGACTTAATCCTGGAAAATGGTCCAAATGTGTTGGCATCATCCCTAAACCTTGCACAGGTGCTCAACATGCAACATGGTTATTATCCTGGGTGTGTCAGCCAGACAGTAAATAGTATACTAAAGATTCCCAGGATTACATGAACAAACACAGAAGTATGACACATGGAAAAAACTCATTGGTGCCACTCTAGAAAAGAACTGAACTTGGGACTACTGTTGAATAACCTTCTGTCATTCTAGTGAATTCATTTTTCTCAGGGAGCCCTAACCAGTCTCCCCAAGCCTCAGAGTCTGTCTCTGAAAGATATATATGTTTTGAACTTGCTGAACAAGATGACTACCTGTTCAGCAGACCTATGCTCTCTGGATAATGCACTGGCTTATCTTCCTAAGGAGAATACTGCGTGGGAACCATGCGAACTGTCTCCTTTCTTTTCTAAGGAGCAATTTGCAGCATGACATCTTAATTACTCCTAAAGTTCCAGTGCTCACATGTTTGAAGTAAGAAATTTTTGAATGAAGACTTAACCACTAGACAACTATTAAAACTAATATTTCCCAGGAAGTCTCCCTTCTCTGTTAGAAGGTTATTTTCCAAGTTCACACAGCCTCTAGAATTCAAAATTTCCCCTCATCTAGAGGATGCAGTTAGGGAATAGCAGCCTGGAGCTCTGTTCTCAGTTTGTATATGAGTACAGATCTGCTGCGGTCATACGCTTCAATTCACTGTTACTTCTTCTTTTGGTGAGGCAAGAGAGAGAAATGTCTTCACCTTCTTTTGCACTTTTGGTGAAAACACAAAGATGTCCCCAAGAGCCTCAGAGAACATGGGATCAACTTCCTTTTACAGGGTACAGGGAGCAATGCTGATTTTTCACTAGGAGCATCCTATGTCCCACAAATTGGCTTCAGATGATGGTCTATGGCTTTCAATTTCATCATTTTAATTCAGTGTCTTTTAAATTTGACCAGGAGCTAACAATGGCCTACATGCATTCCATAAATAGTTAAATTCTAGAAAAATACAAATATTCCTTCTTTATAGAGAAGCATCTTAATTTAGTAGGTAGAGTGATGGACTTAGTGTTGGGAAGCCTTGGATTTAAGTTGACCCTCAATTCTAGCTGTGTGATCCTGGGCAAATTAACCTCCCTCAGCCTCAGTTTTTCCATATGATAAAAATAATGGAAATAACAACACTTGCTCATGGGGTTGTGAGGTAATATATGTAAAACAGGTAATATATGTAAATAGATCATATGTAAATGAGGCAATATATAAAAAATGCATTGAAAATATTTTGAGACAGCTAGATGGTGCAACAAATAGCTCTCTGTACTTGGAGTCTGAAAGAACTGACTTCAACTCTTACTTCAGATACTTCCTGGCTTGTGACTGTAGGTAAGACACTGAATTTTCTTTGCCTCAGTTTCCTCAAATGTAAAAAGAAGATAATAGTCCTTAGTTTACAGGATTGTGGTAAGGATCAATTGAGATCATATTTGTAAAGCTCTTTGCAAACCTTAAAACCATATACAAATGATGGCTCTCATTGCAAGTAATGCCATGCAGTGATGGTCAGTGGGTAAGTTCATTTCTGTCTTCCACAAGACAAAGCACTCTTACCTCTCCTGCCTCCTCCAACTATTCGGATTTCACTGGTGTTGGGCACTTTTCAGCAAAGAAACTCCCTCTGCCAATGGTGATGGAGAACTGATTGTCTTAGCGTTTCCTGGAGGCATTGAAAGGAGATTGGGCTTGTATCAATGCATTGGGTGCATTGCAGGGCAAAGAACAGAGAACAGCTAAGAATATTGGGTAGAAGAAACAGAGAAAATAGTGTCCAGATAAAGAAATTAATGCTGTCTAAAAGTAGAAAAGTGTTCACCACTACTAGAGACCTTTAATGAGACTGGATGACCATTTATTGGGAAGGTTGTAGAAAGGTCAAGGTGTGGCTAGGTGGCACCATAGTGGATAAAGTACCAAGGTCGGAAATCAGGAAGACTCATCTTCATGAGTTTAAACCCAACCTCAGACGTTTGCTAGCTGGGTGACCCTGGGCATGTCATTCAACCCTATTTGCTTCAGTTTCTTCATCTGTAAAATGAACTGGAGAAGGAAATGGCAAAAACACTCCAATATCTTTGCCAAGAACACCCCAAATAGGGTCACAAAGAGTTGAACATAACTGAAAATGACCCAACAACAAAACAAGGAAGGCCAAAGGATTGTAGATTGAGAACTGGAGGGACCCTGGAGTCTTAGGAAAGTGAGACAGAGAGTAGTGAAGGACTTTGCTTGAAGTCACAGAGATAATAGAAGGTGATGCTGGGATCAGAACTCCTGCTCTTTGACTGTAAATCCTGTCCTCTTTCCCTTATGTGTCTGTTCAGGTGTAAACCAAACTAGCTGACTTAAGGTGTTTATCCCAATGCCTAATGAATACTTGTTGACTTAAAAGGACTCTTTCCAATATGAGATCCTATGATTCTACCTCAAGCTAATTCCTACCATCAGGGGATGACTACGCATTCCTTCCCAGGCTGCCTTTGGTCCCTAAAGGCCTCCTGTGACATTTGTCAGAGCTCCCCAAAGCCTGGCACGAGACAGCAGATTAGCAGACCCAGACGGCTGCTGGCTAACCCATAGATAGACAGATAGATAGGTAGGTAGATAGCCAGGGGCAATATGACAACGAGCTCTCCTTACTGCTATGGTATCATAGTGTGAAATGGAGTCCCAAGGAGTTCTCAGCTTCCTGA
The DNA here is from genome assembly GCA_023548195.1 of Bettongia penicillata ogilbyi. Lineage (NCBI taxonomy): Eukaryota > Metazoa > Chordata > Mammalia > Diprotodontia > Potoroidae > Bettongia > Bettongia penicillata. The sequence goes on along the minus strand of JAJHZJ010000231.1, from coordinate 899,875 downwards.
GCATACGATGAAACTGAACTCACTTTGAACTTATTAATAACAGTCCATTGAAAAGATCCCAGGACTAGGCAACTGGCCATGCTCCTTTCATTTGGGGGATTTGACAGTTACTTTTTTAAAATTTTGTTTTATTTAATGCCCTTCTATAGGTAAAGAAAGGATTACAAAATCATAGAGCTAAAATGGACCTTAAAGGTCATCAAATCCAAATCCCAGAAAGGTTGTGACTTGCCCAGGGTAACATAGCTAACGAGTAACCGAAGTTCCTATTTATCTAGCTCAGTACTCTTCCATGATACCAGGCTATCTAGACCTGGGTCCAAGATGGCCCCACATTATGATGTGCTCTGTTCTCTAAACTCTGTGTGTGTGTGTGTGTGTGTGTGTGTGTGTGCCTGTCTGTCTGTCTCCCTCTCTTTTCTATAAATTCTGTCTCTGTCATCTCTCTCTCTATATGTATGTACATTACATATGTACATAAACTTTGTCTCCCTCTCTGTTCTCTAAACTCTGCCTCTGTCATTTCTCTTTCTCCCTCCCTTCCCCCACCTTTTCTCTCTGTCTCTCTCTTTGTTTCTCTGTCTCTCTCTATCTCTGTCTCTCTCTCCCCCACCTCATTCTTTCTCCATATAGATTAATAATTGATAGTTACCCACATTTTAATGGTCTAACCAAAACAAAGTAATGGAGAAAAAAAGACAAAGAGACAGAGAGAGTTTAGGAGAGAGACACAAAGAGAGAGCCAGCCAGGGAGAGAGGGAGAGAGCGTGAATATGGGAGGGGGCCCCCTCTGCTATAATAGGCAGTAGTGTTCAAAGTGTTTTACCTTTGTCCCTACTTGGATGTCACAAACAATGCCAACAATGAACAATTTTGGAGGAACCCTTCAGTTGGAGAAGGCTTTATATTTTTTTCTCTCAAGCTGTCACAGCCTGAAAGGATGTTGGAGAGTGGAGGGTAGGAGGGGTGGATAAACGGTGGTTTCTGTGTTCATTCCCTCCAGAGACAAACAACTTTCCTGATAATGTTACCATAGACCACGGACAACTGACCTTAAACTGCCAAGCTCATTTCACTTAAGATATCAATTGAATTAAGGGGCCAGACACTTGAGGAGGGTGAGTCACAGTTCTTTACCAGGTCATACATAGGCTCAGCACCACAGGAGAATGGAGGAGAGGGAAGAGGGATACTTGGGGGGGAGGGAAGGTATCCAGGAGAATGCACAATTACTCATGGCTTTCTTTCTTTAAAAGAAAAAGTATAGCATTCTCTCTCCCTCTACCCCCAAAAAGACAAAGACAAAAAGGTAAAAATATGTCTGTCTGTCTGTCTGTCTGTCTCTCCCTCCTCTGTGTCTCTGTCTCTTTGCCTCCTCTTTGTCTCTCTCTGTGTCTCTGTGTCTCTGTCTCTGTCTGTCTTTTCTCCTTCACACTCCTCATTGCATCAACCAGTCTGTTAAGAATAATAGATCTTAGGACATTTAAGAAATTTAGTTATTAATACAATGAATAAATTGAAAATATGACTACATTAGTAAAAAAAGAAGCTTGTTTTTTTTTTTAACAATAACAACAACAAAGATGGGTCAGGAGTGAGAAACCTCCCTCTTCCCCAGGTAAGTGACCATTCTATCCTGTAGAAGACAGAATTCATCCTCTGTAAGCTAAAGCATCTCAGCTCAAGGTATTCAAGTGACATATCTGCTCTTTCTTTGTCTCTTTCTTCTTTTTTTGCAACCCAGCGAGTACAGTGTTTCATCTAAAGAGCCCAGAGTAGCCCACACACAAAGGAGTTTTTCCTATCAAAAACCATTCAGGGGCATTCGCTTCTCCATGGTGACTGTCACCTGGAGTGTAACTGTGCAAGCAAAGACAGTTTCTAAGGGCCAGATGGCCTGGATGGCTGAGGGGCTAAGGCTGGAGGGAGTAATCAATGAACACTTTGTTCTCTACTTAAGAAGGCCACTGGGTACTGCCAATGAAACCCCGGAACTGTTTGAAAAATACCTTTTACCTTCCCGTGCAGTGAATCTCCTTTTACATGAGAGGAACTCTCACAAACGAATTCAAGTGACCCTTCTTATCAGAAACTATCTTCTATCTACTCTGAATGTATTTAGTGCATATCTCTTTAAAAAAAATGTTGCCTCCATCTTTAGAATAAGGGAAAGATGAGGGAAAGAACTGGGTTTTTTCCTTCCTTCCTTCCTTCCTTCCTTCCTTCCTTCCTTCCTTCCTTCCTTCCTTCCTTCCTTCCTTCCTTCCTTCCTTCCTTCCTTCCTTCCCTCAACACAGTACAGGTGTTGGCATTTAAAAAGCAGCTAATAATTGTTTGTTGATCAGTTTATTGATATTGAATCAAAGAATATAATCGATTCTAATAAACATTACATTTTTCTTTCAAAAACAAGTAGACAAAATTTGGTACTCCTATGGTAATGGCATCTTGAAATAACTGGTTGACCAAGATCCCAATCAGTGTTCTATTTGGGTTCCAAGTCCCTTCTGGGATGAGATTTGGCCAAACAGAATTGGCTGATGGGCTTTTCCAGGAACTTGCTCTCCCTCAGTGATCTGGGCAACTGAATCACCGGTACCAGAACCTGGCAGCAGCAGATGCAACAACAGGGAGGAAAAACAGCTTAAAAGCTTGCTGCTGCATAGGGCTGATGAGCAGCCAGTTTTTGTTTACTTCTTTCTGGGCAAGAAGATCACAGCTGCTTCTTTCCATAAAAGATGTGGGAAAATTTGACGACCTCACCCCACAGTCTCCCCTCCTTCCAAATGTTGATGAAGCTCAACAGCTGGTTTAGGAAACACTGTCAGTCAAGATTTGAATAGTTTTACATAATCTCCCATAGAGGAGCCAATCCGAGCTCTTTGGTTGGCCAGGTGGCTACAAAAATCCCCTTTATGAACTTGTGTTCAGCTCCCATAGCAAATTTCCTTTGGCTATCTGTAGATCTGGAGGGGTATAAGTTTGGAGAAAGAAAGAAAGTGTAGAGATGGCATTGGAAGCTCCCAGAAAGTGGGCATTATTTCCTTTTTGGACTTGGATCCTCAGCATGAAGCACAGTTCCTGACACATAGTAGTAGGTATTCAATAAGAGCTTATCAATCCATTGGTTCTTCCATGACCCAGACTATGTGGCTATCTTATTAGAAGCTGATAGTGAGAGAAATATTATTATGGTAGTTATTATTTACTCATCGAAAACAATAAAAGCAACTTAAAATTTTCTAAGCAAAGTTTCTTTATTAATATTCTATTAATAATAATTTTAATTAATTGATAATAGCATTAATACTAATGGTGCCAATAGCTGACTTTTACATAAAGGCAGCTAGGTGACTTGGTGAATAGAGTGTCAGGTCTGGAGGGCTATCTTCCTGAGTTCAAATCCTGTTTCAGACACTAGCTGTGTGAATCTAGGTAAGTTGTTTTTACCCTATTTGCCTCAGTTTCCTCATATGTAAAATAAGCTGGAAAAGGAACCAGCAAACCACTCCAGTATCTTTGCCAAGAAAACCCCAAATGGGGTCACAAAGAGTCATATACAGTTGAAATGACTGAACACCAATAACATTTAGATAACACTTCAAAAATGATCAAAACACTTTACCTACATTGCTTCATTTGATTCTCAAAACAAGTCTGAGATAAGTTGTCCCCCGACTTTTTGACCAAAACAGAAACAGAGGCTGAAAGATCTTTAAATAATTTCTCTAGGTTCACACAGCTAGTGAGTGTCTGAAACAAGATTTGAGCACAGGTCATCCTAACTCCAAATTAACCCTAGCACTTACGTTAAGGACATGCCAGTCAGGTGCCATATTGAGCCATTTTCCATTCTCTCTGAATTTCCTGTCCAAACCTCTCTTCTTCGGCTACCATTTCCCTCTTCGCATTGGGTTCCCTTGTTAGAATGCAAGGTCCTTGAGGTCCGAGACTCTCTTGCTTGCTGTTGTTTCCCCAGTATGTAGCATGGGGCTGCATACAAAGTGAGCATGCGTGCATGCTTTCATTCATTCATTCATTCATTCATTCATTCATTCATTCATTCATTCATTCAAAGAGCAGCACTCTACAAGACTTCCACACCCCTCCAGTTTTCTCATTCAAGTATATATCAAGTTGTTTAACACCTTGAGAATCAATGTGCCACATTGTTCATTAGTGCCCCAATGTCCATGATCCCATTTGGGGTTTTCTTGGCAGAGATACTGGAGTGATTTGCCATTTCCTTCTCCAGCTCATTTTACAGATAAGGAAATTGAGGGAAACAAGATTAAGTGATTTGCCACACATCTAATAAATATCTGAAGTCCATATTTGAACTCAGGAAGATGCGTCTTCCTGACTCTAGGCCCAATGCTCTATGCACTATGGCACTCATTAGCTTCCCCAAGAGTCAGTAAAGCATGGTAGATAATGAATGAACCCTAGATCTATGAGGGCCTGGATTTGAGTCCTGCCTCTTACATACACTGACTGAGCACCCCAAGGCACATCACCTGGTCTCTCAGCATTCTAGGTAGTGCTGTAAGATGGTAAGGTACAGTTCTACATTGGTAGAACTTCCTCAACTAGAATTCCCTATATCAACGCAATTAAAGGTCCAGACCCAATCCTTTAAAGATTTAAGATTTGCCCCTATTCTCTTAGGATTATAGATTGAAAGCTTGAAAGGGCCTTAGAGGCCAAGTATATGCAACACTCAGCAGCAGCTAAGGCAGGCCCACAGGTATTCAGCAGCTTTCCCAGGTTAATAGCCACTATATATGGGTCAAAGGTAGGACTTTAACCCAGATCTTCTCAACATTTGTTAAATTGTGGCTCTAGTTTTTGCTGTGATCCAGTAGGTTGAATTATATGACATAAAGGAAAACCCAATGGATTTGGAACTTGCAAGATGCAGGTTTGAATGCTAGCTTTGCTTATAAACTATGGGACGTTGGGCCAGTCACTTCTCTGGGGGCTCAGTTTCTTCCTATATAAAACAAGAGGTTTGCTCTCCCAGCCATGACATAAACAGGCCTTCTTCTCCTGGGGCTGATGTCAAGGGGACTGGAAACTCAACCACTGGCTGCCTTAATGGGAGCAGTCTGATTTTCTTTTTTCTTTTCTACAATCCAAAGATTATCAAAGACTCTCTTATCTATAGATATTTTATACGTATCAATATCTCTGTATAGAATTAATATACATCTAGGTATAGATATATATACATAGATACACAGGTCTATAGTATATAAAGTAGAGAAGGAAATGGTAAACCATTTTGCCAAGAAAAACCCACAACTGTTTTATCTATAATCTATAGATATTTTATATGTAGCAATATCTCTATATAGAATTTATACACACACACACACACACACACACACACACACCGAAGTACACAGGCCTATAGTATATAAACTGGAGAAGGAAATGACAAGCTATCTTGCCAAGAAAAACCTGACTGTTTTATCTATTTCTGTAGATATTTTTTACATAGCAATAATTCTATGTGGAATTAATACACATACATCTATATTTATATACATATAGATATATACACATACATAACCACACAGGTCTATAATATATAAACTAGGGAAGGAAATGACAAACCACTTTGCCAAGAAAAACCCAACTGTTTTATCTACATCTATAAATATTTTATACATATCAATATCTACATAGAAATCAATATGCTATACAGATATAATTACACATATAGGCATATACACATATGTAGATACCCACAAGTCTATAATACATAAGCTGGAGAAGGAAATGACAAACCACTCCAAAAAATCTCTCATGGACAATATGGTCTATGGGGCCATAAAGAGTCAGACAAGACGGAACAATTCAACAATAATAGGACCCAAACATACATGTACACACATGTATATCTATCTACGCATGTGTTCACCAATGTATGCAGATGAACACATCAATGTCATGAGTGTATCATAGATACACATGTGTGTGATTGTATATGTGTATATGTGTATACATAGATAATACTTTATACTTCTCCAATTTCCTCATAATGACCTTGAAAAGTAGATTTTTTTTATCTCTTCTTAATACATGAGGAATGCGGCCCCAAAATATTAACTTACCTGCAGGCATACAGCCAGTTAGTGATAGAAATTACTAATTTGAACTCATGTCTCTTGACTGCAAATCCACCTCTTCTCTAGGTCTAGGTTTCCTCATGCTTCCAATGAGGAGGTTGGGGCAGATGACCTTGAGTTCTGTTTCAGTTTTAGATTTGGAATCCTGCTCCGATGATTGGATCTGGCACAATAGTGGACCTTAAAGAAGAGAAAAAAACCACCTTAGTCTGTATTAGAGAGGAGAAACAGATATGATGCCAATAAAATAGGAGAGAGGCTCTCTGTGCTGGCTTCTTTTTGGCGTGCAGGGATTGTCCAGTTATATCATCAGCTCGATTCCCGTTTGGCTCTGAAAACAGGTCAGCCAGGACCTGAAATAACAGTCCTCAATAATCTTTGGATTACAAGAAAAAAGAAAGAACATAAGATTGTTCCTGCTAAGGTAGCCAATGGCTCAGTTTTCAGTCAACCTGATTCAGCCCCAGCTGAAGAAGGTATGTTTATGTCAGAGCTGTGGGCATTTTATTCTGTCCATCTCTCCCTACCTTTTATCAACTGGCTACTGTATGTTTTAAATGTCATTGACCTTGTGACCTATTCCCTATCCACCACCCCCACTTCGACCTTCATTCTTTGACCGCAGGTGCAGCAAATCTTCTGATGCTGACAAAAGATAGTGATGGCAGTGAGTGGAGGGCAGATCCTGTGGTCAGGAACATCCTGATCCTGACACTTAGAACTGCTTGACCCTAGGCAAGTCGTATAAGCTCTGTGTATTTCAGGAAACTGTCTAGAACTTAATTTCTAGTTCATAGATAGGTTGGAACTTATAATGGTTGAGAGTTATAATCACAGATCCTTCTCTTATTTATTCAACCACATTTAACTTTTTTTTTTTACTAGCAGGGTGGTGCTAAGCCTATAATGTCCCAAAAGTTTTAGTGCAATTTTAAGATTTAAGTTCATTTAGACTTTTGAGATACCCTGTATAGGTATTAGAGCTTCACAATTTCATTCCTGAAAGTCCTTAAAGACTAGATTTAGAAAAGAAAAGCAAGTGAATGGAAATAAGCCCTGGAATGGAATGCAGAGGATCTCTGTTTCAGTACTACCTGTGTGGCCTTAGGCTGATCATGTAACTTCTCTAGAGTTCCTTTTCCTCCTTTTTAAATGAGGATGTTCGACTATAAAGGTTCAGATGCCCAATCTCCTGAGCTCAGAAGTCAGGGCAACTAACTGAAAGATGAGAAATCTATGTGAGAAATATGATCAGTAAGGAGGAATTGCATGGTACAATATAGTCAGGCCAATAGTTAATAAACATTTATCGATCACCTACTATGTGCCAGGCACTCTACTAAGTTTTGGATTGGGAATCAAAGGATCTGGGTTAATCTGGTTCTGCCACTAGTACCTCTGTGACCTTTGGGAGAGGTACTTACCTCTTTGGGACTCAGTTTACTTGTCTGCAAATTGAGAGTAGGGGATTAAATTATATTTAAAGTCCATCTACCTCACAGTCTATGATCTATTACAGGAAAGTAGAAATGATGGAAATCTTAGCAGGGGATGAGGGGAGTGACTATCCCATTTGAGGAATTCTGATAGAGAAAGAGAGGATAATTCGACATGATTTGACATTAACACTAGGTTTTAGAAGAGAGGATTTCAAAGATGTTAAATAATAGGTGAGTAGAATGCAATGGTTTAGGATTTTTTTTTCAGGAGATGTTAACCAAAGTAGTAGGATGGAGGGACTTTCAAGAATGAAATTCTGAAGTTGTAATACCTATACAGGGTATCCCAGAAATCTTAGTGAGCTTTAAAGTTTTTAAAACTTAAAACAATACTAAGACTTTTGGGAATCTGTATGTATACACACACACATATGCACACATAATATGCACACACACATACACATATATGGATATCTATATATGTATGCACACACATATGTACACATGTATTATATATATATGCATATATTTCTACTTGTAATGAAAAAAGGGAAATGTCTAAAGAGATCATTGAGGATAAAAACTAACTTATCAACGAATTCTGATTTTTAAAAGATGTACACACATATCTATATATGTATGTACATATATTTACATGAGTATATATGTGAATATGTATATGTATACATATATGTGTATATATGTGTGTATACAAACATCTATATACATATTCACCCAAATATACATACATATATATTGTATATGTATATGTGTGCAAATATATTTATTTAGTCATTTCATTCATATCTGAATCTTTGTGACCCCATTTGGAGTTTTCCTGGCAAAGATACTGGAGTAGTTTGCCATTTCCTTCTCCAGTTCATTTTACAAATGAGAAATTTGAGGCAAACAAGGTTAGATGACTTGCCTGACACAAGTACTAAGTGTCAGAAGCCAGATTTGAACTCAGGAAGGCCCAACACTTCATCCACTGTGCCACTAAGCTGATGTGTATACATGCACGCACACACGTACGTATACATATATGTCATATACATATATGGTCAGGTAGTTAAAAGCTCACAATGACCTGAGACTTATAATTGATGATAAAGTTTGGAAAGGAAATTTCTAAACGTTCTATTGGGGAAAAAACAGTGAAATTAAAGAAGTGACAAGATCTGCTTGGGGTGAATGAGATCATGAAAACTGACATCAGATAAAAGGACAGAGATCTGCTCAGTTCTTCTGCTCTTGGTTTTTTCCTACCAGGGAAAGTGCTTTTGGAATAAAATGGTTGCTAATGTAGGGAGAGTTTTTAAAAAATTGTCTTTTTTATTTTGAACTCAAAAATGTATAAACACAGACATTTAAATATATTTTTAAAAGAGCAAGAAAAGAGGATTATATTTGAAACAATGACCTTCCATTGTGTAAAATGTAGCTTCTTAAATGTATGTTAAATTTAATGCAATAGTAACAAAATTGCCTGAACTTCCATATAATTTTAAAATGTTTCTTTGACTTTCTCTCTCTTTTTTCCTCCATCACTATAATGTAACAAATAGCTGCTAGGGAGCTGAAACCCAGATAGAAAGGGAGACAGTGAGAGTTACCCTGGCTCCCTTCCAAGCAGTCAGTCAATGAGCGTTTATTAAGTACCTGCTTTATGCCAAGCTAGACACCAAGGATGCAGACACAAAGAATGAGAGAGTCTGGACCATCAAGGAATTTATTTTCTAACCAAGAATTCTAATACTGGGTCCTAGACAAAACCCAGTGAAGAATAAGGAAAAAAGATGGCAGGTGGGACTGCTGAGCCACCGTGGGCAATCTTGGAAAGACTGTCAAGAGTGGGAGAGGTGCCACAGGACTTTAGAAAGACAGATGTCCCAGTTTTTAGAAAAGAAAAGTGAACAGCCTGAAAGCCACCGACCCGTGGATTTGACTTCAATTCCTAGCACAATTCTAGAATATGCTATTTAAAGGATGGTTTGTAAGCACTTAGGACTGAAAAGAGCGATTGTTAGGAGTGGACATCTCTTCATGAGCTGAGTGGAACCAGTCTAAGCTTGTTTCTTTTGACTAGGTTAATGGACTTCTATTTGTCACAATACACATAGGTTACAGTGTTACTTCTCTATCTGTTCTTTATGAATTTTGTAAAAATAATAATAATACATATTGGTAGAACAGGAGAATGCTTTAAACATGAGATACCTAGAATTCAGCAGAACATTTGACAAAATATTGTGTGTGTGTGTGTGTGTGTCCCTGGACAAGTAGGAGATGTGGTAATGCAGTGAACAGAGAGTCCTGGGCTTACAATTGGAAAGACCGAAATCCAGCCTCAGGCACTTACTAGCTGTTTGACCCTGGACAAATAACTTAACCCAGTTTGCCTCAGTTTCCACATCTGTAAAATGATCTGGAAAAGGAATGGCGAATAGCTGTAGAAACTTTGCAAAAAAAAAAAACAAAACAAAAAGCAAAACAGCAACACAAAATGAGTTCAGGAAGGGTCAGATGCATCTGAAATGATGCGGAAACAAGAGGAAATCTAGGCTGGATGCTTGTACCATTAGGAGAATTCAAAATTAATGAACCAAAATTAACCAAACCCCAAGACTAGTCATTTATTAATGGCCTGATAGGAGCTTAGAAGTCAATCATGTATGCAATTCTCCACCTAGAGATCTATTTTTGATCTATGATGTTTAACATTATTTATCAATAATTTGTAGGAAAGTTTAGTCCTCTATACCCTTTGAAATCTCTTCTCAGATTTGAGGCAGCTAGGTGTACACAATATTGGGCTTGTAGTAAAAAAATCCTGAGTTCAAGACACAATCTATATGACCCTTTTTGGCTAGTCACTTCACCTGTCTCAGTTTCTCTATCAGCAAAATGGGTATAATAATAGCTCCTACCTCATAATGCTGTTGTGAGAATCCAGTGAGATTACTCAGATTAAGGGTGGACAATCTGTGGTCTCAAGGACACATGTGGCCCGCTACATCCTCAAGTGACCTTTTGAACGAATCCAAACTTCACAGAACAAATCCTTTTGGGGATAGATCTGACCTAGATAAACCACTTTGCAAATCTTAACACATGATATAAAAATGCTGTTAGTGTTTTTTATCAAATTTTCAGATATGGCTATAGTCATACTGGATGACAGAGTCATGATCCTCAAAGATCCCATCAGACTAGCATAAAAGTGATATTGTTTAGTTGCGTCTGACTCTTCAAGACCCCATTTGGTGTTTTCTTGGCAAAGATCCTGGAGTGGTTTGCCATTTCCTTCTTCAGCTCATTTTTACAGATGAAGAAACTGAGGTTAAACAGGGTTAAATGATATGCCCAGGGTCACACATTTAGTAAGTGTCTGACTCAGCTTCTCGTGACTCTCAGTCTGGTGCTCTATCCCTTTCATCACCTATCTGCCCCAGCATGAAATTTGATAGGGACAAATGTAAAATTCTACACCTTGGTTCTAAAAGTCAACTTCTTAAGAATGACAGGGGGAAAACATGACTAGGCAGCTTGGGTGAAAGAGTTCTGGGAATGTTTTTTTTTAATTGTAAATTCAAAATAAGCAAACAGTGAGACATGAAGACAAAAATAGTGAATGCAATTTTCAGCTGCCTTAAGAGAGGCATAGTGTCCAGGAAGAGGGAGGAGGAGGTGATAGCTGTCAAGCATTTAAAGATTTGTCACGTAGAAGAAGGATCTGATTTGTTCTTCTTTCAGCACAGATTGACTAACTCCAGTGGTTCTCTATTCACCACAGTAACATGTCAACTTCTTGGTTTGATTTTTAAGTCCATTACAACCTGCCCCTAATCTGCCTTTCCAGCCTTATTATACATTATTCCCTTTCTTATACTATATGATCTAGAGCAGGTTCCCTACCCCTGCTCTAGACAAAGTTGTATTTTCATTTTTTCTCACCACATGAGACTCAATATCTGATCCCCAGGTATTTTTGAAAGACATCCCTTCCTTAACTTCATAGAATTCCTAACCTCCTGTAAGATTCAACTCAAGTACTTCATTCCATATAAAACCTTTCCTGATTCCCCCACCTCCTTATGCCCCCTCTATTTTTATTTATTTTGTATATGTTTATGAAATAGGCATGAAACATGATTGAATTTATCCTTTCTGGTAGGTTGTATTGAGCATATGCAGACATTCTCTTCCTAGTTCCAATCTAGGACATAGAATTTGGGAACCTATTTCTGGTCATGCACAATCCAAGGGTCTTGTATTATGTGATCATGAAAAGTATGGTTTCTGAGGCTTCTGAGCCAGAATCTGTTGGATACACAAATGTCTACTGGCTGTTTGTTAATAGGAAGTGAAAAGATGGGGGCTAAGGAATAGTAGCCCTAGAAGCACAGCCGCATGATGTTATCCCTAGAACCCTGAGAGTAGTGAGCAATCACAAATCTGGGCACTTCAACCCATAAGGTCAAGTCTAACTCCAGAAGGGGCAACACCCATGCATGTACATGTAATTTATCCTGACTAGAATCTAAGTTCCTTGAATACAGGCACTATTTTACTTTTTTCCCCTTTAATATTTCCCCAGTGCCTAACACGGTACTTGGCACATAGTAGGTATTAAATAAATACTTATTGATTAAATGATTGATTACAAAAGACAGAGCTACGTAAAGCAACCAAGAGTTTTGGAGAAGCAGATTTTGGCCATGTAGAAGGAAAACCTTTCAAACAAATAATAGTGCTGAATTTAAAATCAGAAGACCTAAGTATAAATACCAACTCTGCCACAAACTGCCTGCTTGTTCTGGGACAAGTCACTTCTCCTCTTTGAGAGTCTTATTTTCTTCATCTGTAAAATGGGGACAAGATGACCTGTGCCTTCCCTTCCAGCTGTAAGTCTATGATCTCATAACTTAGAACTATTTTAAAAAGTACAATGGGATCCTTTTGGAAAGTAATGGAATCCTGATCACTCAATATTTTCTAAGAGAAGACTGACTGACTCACTCACTGGAAATATTGAGGAGAGGGTTCCTAGAGTGGTATGGTCCATTAGATGGCCCCTTCCAACTCTGACATGCTCTCGTTCCTCTTGACTTGTCCTCTCTCTTTTGAACCATTAAGATGCCATAATATTGAGTATCCTCCTAATTACAATAATTCACATGTGGTTAGTGCCTTAAGACCTATAAAACACTCTATTCACAACCATCTTGAGGGATTGGTAGTGAAGAATGGCCTACCCATTTTACAAATGAGGAAACTGAGATTCATAAAGATGAAATGAATTGTTACCCAGTTAGGTTAGTAGCAGAATTCAAACTTGAACCTAGATCTCAATGAAATTTCAATTAATGCAATTCAACAAACGATCATGGAGCATTTAATTTATACTTATTTCACTCCCCATCTCTATGCATTCCATCTTTACTTCCACTTCTTAGAACTTCTAAGATCTTTCAAATGTCATCTCAAAGACATTTCAAAATGTCATGAAGATACTGGAATGCTTTGCCATTTTCCTTTTCCAGGTAATTTTTCAGATAAGAGATTGAAGCTAACAAGGTTAAGTGACTTGCCCAGGGTCACACAGCTAAGTTAAATGTTGTGGTAGTGTTCAGTTGTTTCAGGGATCTCTCACTCTTGTGAACACATTTGGTTCTTGTCAAAGATACAAGAGTGCTTTGCCATTTTCTTTTCCAGCTCATTTTACAAATGAGGAAACTGAGGCAAACAGGGTTGAGTTATTTGCTCAGAGTCACATAGCTATCAAGTGTCTTAGGCTAGATTCGAACTCAGAAAGATGAGTCTTTTAGACTCCAGGCTTGACATTCTATTCACTGTGTCACCTAGCTCCCCTACCATCTGTTATGACCTCCCCTTCAACAGTTTATCTTACATTTCTATATTTATTTTGTATATTCATATAAAACTTTCTATTGTCTCCTACCATAGGGTCCAATCCCCTGGAAGATTTTTTCTTTTTTGTTTTTGTATGTCCAGCACCTAGTACAATAGCTTCTAAGGAAATCTCTCCACTACTTCAAAGTGGCCCCTTCTCCTCAACCTGGAGTGTCAGTTGCTTGGAACCTGAGAAGTTAATTGACTCACCCAAGGCCACATAGGTATGGGTCAGAGGTAAGATTTAAATCTAGGTCTTCCTTCTTGAGTCTGATTCTACTTCCCTTTCCTCTAAACCTGCACTGTCACTTCAAGTGAAAGAAATGCATCAAATCTCACCTCAGATGCTTAACCCTTACTAGCTGTGTGACCCTAGGTGAGTCACTTAAATCCAACTGCCTCACCAAAAGAAAAAAAAGAAAGGAAGGAAGAAACAAATGAAAGAAAGAAAGGAAAGAAAAGAAGTAAGGAAGAAAGAAAGAAAGAGAAATACAAAAAAGAAAAATTAAACTATCCTTGTTTATTTTACTTTTGGGTGTGGTTGGCTAAACCCTGACTCCTGACTATTTTAACATTGGAAAAGGCTTAGAACTTCATTCCATTACTTCTTCTCAAAGGAATAGGAACCAAAACTCTGAGAAGGTTAGGATTTATTCAGAAAAGCATGGATGGATTCTTTCTAACCACAACCATCGAGCAGAGCACTAAGCAGTCCATACTGTGTCTGAATACTTTACACTCTGGAGGGTCGTAAATTACTTCCTTTCTCCCTTTTACAAAAGATTTCAGGCTTTGATTCATTCTAGAAGTCAAGCTTTTAGGAAAATTTGGCCCCTAGTGCATCTGAGGAGCCTCAAGAAGCCAAACTAGGTAAGTAATTCAGGGCTAATAGCACATCTCTTGACTTATTGCAAAGCCGCTAAGGGTGGCAATTTATGGCATCAAATAAGGAAGTCGACAGAGAATTACAGTTTCTGAAAGATTGGAGTGGTGTTTTGCGGATAGCAATTTATAACAATTCCATCCAGCATGTATATATATAAAAATATGATCTCAGCAGGATTTCCAGGCCAGATCGAAAGTTAGGGGATTCTTAATTCCACCGATAAAAACCTCCTGAAAGCTAGCTCAAATGGTCAGAGAACAGTGAGAATTAATCTGTTCCCTCATGGCCCAAAGGATGAGTGATTACTCTTTTCTGTTGTAGCAAACTGTTTAAGCCTTGGCTTTCATGTTCTCAGTCATTAGTAGGTATGAGCTTTTAAAAAGCTCCAATCTTCAAATAAAATCAATACATTAGTGTCAAATGAGTCAAACAGCTTAGTATTAGAGGAAATAGGTGAGAATCAGACTCAGAGGGCCAGTGTGAGGCTTCTGGCTTTGTCACATCTGTTGGGTGAATTTGTGTCTTTAATCCCTAGCAGTTAGCTCAGGGCCTGGCACATAGTAGGTTCCTGAATAGCATTTAATTTATAAATAAACCTTTATTAAGTGCCCACTAGTTGTCAGGCACAGTGCTAGGCACTAAGGATAAAAAAAAAAAAAGCCAAAATGGTCACTGGAAATCAAATAAATGAAGTCCCTGTTTTGTAAAATGAATGTGACTAAAAATTGTATCTGACTCTTCATGACTCCATTTTGAATTTTCTTGGCAAAGATACTAGAGTGGTTTTCCATTTCCTTCTCCAGCTCATTTTATAAATGAGGAAACTGAGGTCAACAGGGTTAAGTGACTTGCCTATGGTTACCCAGCTAGTGAGTGTCTGAGGCCAGATTTGAACTCAGGAAGGGGAGTCTTTCTGACTCCAGGCCCAAAGTTCTCTACCTACTTCGTAGCTACCTTAAAATGAGGGATAGATGAGCTCCTAATATGCCTTTCAAATCTTAATCCTGTGAAATGAGGGGAGGGGTGAATGTTAAGATCTATCCTGAGAGTTCAGTGAGAAGCAGCTAAAACTCAGGTGGTACAGTAGCTAGAATGCCAGTCTTGGAACCATTCAAATCTAGCCTCAGATTCAGTCGGTGTGCGACACAGACTAAGTTGCTTAACGTTTTTCATCTGTAAAGTAAGGGGATTATTCTCCATGATCTTGAAGACCCCCTCCCAACTCTGAATCTATGAGACTAGGATTGTTATTTAGAAGATTAAAATGTTATTTTTGTAACACTATTGTACTAAATAAATTGCATTTAGTTTTTTTTCATAATGAAATGACCTTTGGGTATGTGTCCACCCTAGTGAGCTTCACAGAGTAGCCATAAAGGTCATTAAGATTTGTCAGAAGTTCTAGTCTCAGTTGTTTATTTCAGTGACTCACAGAATGTCAAAGTTAGAAGAGAATCCAGCAGGTGATCCATTCGTGGTCAAAAGGGCACTTTGATCTCTTGTTGGGAAATCTGGTGAAGTCTTTAGAGCTAGAATCATGTTTTAAATGAATTTTAAAAAAATACAAAGGAAATCAATTACAATGAAATATAATTATCAAAAATTTTTTTAGTCAGTCAACAAGCATTTAAGTGTTTACTGTGTGCTGAGCGCTATGCTAAGCATCTGTGATTACAGATACAAGCAAAAAGAAATACCATTCCTAGCCTCAAAGTCAGGGTAGAGATGCGGTTTACAGTCAAGATGAAGGATTCAAGGCCAATTTAACAACAGGAATCTGAGTTTTATACAGTATTTCCTCACTTCTCTAAAGTTTGGAGCTCTGTATGATATAATGGAAAGAACCTTGAATCAGAGGATTGGGATCCAAGTCTTGCCTTTAGTATTATTTGCGTTACTATGGGCAAATTTTTTTCACCTCCCTAGAACATAATTTTCTCCTCTGTAGAATGATTGTTTGAAGAAAATGATTTCTGGAGTTCCTTCCTGCTCTAGATCTAAACTTTCACAATTACATGTGTTTTATTTTTAAATTATTATGGGTGTGGGGAACAGTGGCCACGTGTATGAAGTCAGCCCTACCCTTCAACTCCCTCTGAATTTTATATGACTGGCTAGCATCCTTTACTTCCACCTGTGTTACTATTATGTTCCATGAAAGTTACCCTTTCCAAGCAATGTCAATTACCCCCTCCCTTCCATAAGCTAGGAGCTTAGAGTCTTCCAGGTCTTATGAGATCTCAGTTTTTAATTTATTCATGACCCTATATATGAATCAATTAGGCACTTGCTTCTTTCACAAGATGAAAAAATGATTTAAAAGAATTTTTTTTTATTGCAGACTCAAGACGATCATTTAGACCCTTAACTATATGAATTTACTTTTTGGTGGTAGACTTAGAACTGGTGGAAACCAATAACAAGGGGAGACATTTGAGTTACCTTGTTCAATTTAACAGAGGTTCAAAGATCTGGCATTTCAACTAGAAATGCTGTGAAAACATGGTCTCCTTTCCCAGGAGATGAGGGTTTATTTATAGAACTTCTGGCCTGGAACAGTCTTTGCCGATACTTACAACCCCATTCTGCCAAAGATGGTTTGTAGGGTTCTTTTCCTTTATATATAAAACAGCAAGTGTTTCTGCCTTAGGCACTTGGCAGAACCCCTGGAGTCCTTGACTCTAACTCTGGGTCACCATTTTGGCTAAAAGCTCCCTTTTTCCCTTTGAGTTTACTGTCTAGATTTTTTGCTCAAACACCAAGCCTTAAACCCAATTCACTCTACAGCACAGATTGGACAACAGATCCTTGCCCACCCAGCACAGAATGAATGTAAATACTAAATAGTAACTGTTTCTCTTTTACCCAGGAACCCAGAAGGTCTTCTCCCAATCTGATTTTTTTCTTTTATTAAGGGGACCATCCCTTGAGCAACTACTTAAAGAAGTCTATCCATTGAATGGGTATATCTCACTCAAAGTGAGAGTGCTATAAGACCTTAGCCTGAAGGGGCCAGGATCTCACACTGCATCCTGGACCATCTCCAGTCATCCTGATGAATATCATGCCACTGGAACCAGATGGCTCAAGAGAAGAAAGTGAGGTTGGTGACCTTGCACAGCTCTCCCTTACTCAAATCCAAGTCAACAGCGAGTCAGGTCATCATCCTGATGTCATGGTCCTCTTCAAGAACAAAGGACAAACAACAGCAATTTGTAGATATCTATTTTGCATATCCATATATGTAGATATGCACATATTTTTAATTCATATATGTGTGTGTGATTTTAGTGCAGCTAAGTGGAGCATTGGATGGAAAGCTATGCCTGGATTCATGAAGATGTGGGTTCTAATCTGACCTCAGACACTTGCCAACTATGTGACCTCTATCAGCCTCAGTTTCCTCTTTTGTAAAAGAAAGATAATAATATCACCTATCTCTCAGGGTTTCTCTGTGGGTATAGTAAGGCAATGTCTATAAAGTGCTTTGCAGACCTTAAAGCAACATATAAATGTGAGTTAATATATATATTTCATATATGTGTATATGTATGTGTATGCACACGTATACAAAGTCAGGAAGTATGTATATTATCCACACACAATATATACATATATTTATATGTGTGTTTGTATCTGCATAGTCTGAGCTGAAGTTACATTACTTCTATTACCTATTACACAGAAAACTCTTTAAAGGATCAATAAGAGAGTGTTAGTAGACACTGTTCTAATCCAAGGCAGAAAGGCATTGCAAAAATTCCGGACTTTTGACAGATGAGTATGAAAGTGATTTCGTCACTTAATCTAAATAAGATAAACCCATACAAGCTGGTACTGCATGGTGCAAAGGGAGGGCCTGTGGAATGAGGGGGCGCGGTCTGCCCTTCTCCTCGCAGACCCATCTCATTTAAATGGAAGAAGAATCATGAGGTAGTGTGGCAGCTATCGAATTTCAGTTATTATATTCAGTAAAGAACAGGAAGGAAGGAGAGAAGAAATCTTGTTTAAAGATAGTGAGATTGTAGTGGAACGGATGGAGGTGCCAGATTCAAAGGCAGGAACACTTCGATGTAAACTTTGCCTGAAACATTTGTATGACAGTAGACAAATCACTTTACCTCTTGGTGTTTCAAGCAACTCCTTATAACTTGGAGGGAGTCAGAGGAAGCAGGTTCAAATTCCACATCTGATGCTACCTATCTATGTGACCTGGGGCAAATAATTTCATTTTGTTTAGCCTCCGTTCTTTAATTTCAAAATGAGAGTTAATCTAGGTGGATCTCTGCAGTCTTTTGCAGTCTAGGTCTATATTTCTTTGATCTGATCATACATTGGATGGGCATCTTTTATATATTCCATACCTAGCAAAGGGTAAGTTCCCAAAGACTTATCTCTTTTGGAGTCTTGATTTTCTCTCTACATGACTGACCTGAACTGGGGGACAGATAACACCTTCTGTGTTGTGGTTGAGTTGTGTCTGACTTTTTGTCACCTCATTTTGGGGTTTTCTTGGCAAAGATACTGGAGCAGTTTGCCATTTCCTTCTCCAGCCCATTGGACAGATGAGAAAACTGAGGCAAACAGGGCTAAGTGACTTTCCTTGGGTCACACAGCTAAATTTCTGAGACCAGATTTGAACTCATCATTCCAAGATTCAGATTTGAACTTCCTGATTCCAAGCCCAGTGCTCCGTCCTCTGTGCCATCTAGCTGCCCCTTTACCATTCATACTAATAGACAATCAGTCCTGTGGGGGAGATCACATTGATTGTTGAGATCAAAGGTTGGAATTCGTGTAAAAAATATTGCATAGTAGATAGAATGCTGGGCTTGGAGTCAAGTGAACTTGAGTTGAAATTTAGCCTCAGACACTCACTAGATGTGACACTCTGGGTGAGTCATTAAACCTCTGTCTGCCACAATTTTCTCCCCTCTAAAGTGGAGATAATAATAGTAGCTACCTTCCAGGACTTTTGGGAGGATAAAATGAGATAATATCTGTAAAGTAATTTGAAAACCTAAAAGCACTATATAAATATGAGTTATCATCATCATCATTATCTTCATCCTCCTCCTCCTTATCATCATCATGGCATTAGAGAGGACCAAAGAATATCTCATCTAATGTTCCTATTTTATTTATTTTTATGATTTAGCTTTTCCAATTAGATGTAAAATAATTTTTAACATTCATTTTTTAACATTATGAGTTCTAAATTCTCTTGTTCTCTCTCCTCTCCCCTCCTTGAGAAGTTAAGCAATTACACATTGGTTATACATGTACAGTCATGCAAAGCATATATTCATATCAGCCATGAATGAGAAAAAGAAAGTCAAAAAAGGATGTTTCATTTTGCATTCAGATTCCAACAGTTCTTTATCTGGAGGTGGACAGTATGCTTCAAAATCAGTCTTTTGCTGGTGTCTTGAATCATTGTATTGCTGAGAATAGCTAAGTCATTGAGAATTGATCATCATACAATGTTGCTGTTATTGTGTACAAAGTTTTCTTGGTTCTGTCCATTTCCCTCTGCATCAATTCATATGAATTTTCCTAGATTTTTCTGAAAGCATCCTGCTCTTCATTTCTTATTGCGTAATATTATTCTGTTACAATTATTCAGCAATTCCCCAGTTGATGAACATTCCCCTAATTTCTAATTCTTTGCCACCTCAAAAAGAGCCGTTATAAATATTGTTTT
Source organism: Bettongia penicillata ogilbyi (assembly GCA_023548195.1). Classification (NCBI taxonomy): domain Eukaryota; kingdom Metazoa; phylum Chordata; class Mammalia; order Diprotodontia; family Potoroidae; genus Bettongia; species Bettongia penicillata. The sequence goes on along the minus strand of JAJHZJ010000231.1, from coordinate 879,796 downwards.
ACAAATATGTTCTTTTCCTTTTTTTTTAAACTCTGTTTGGTATATAGACCTAGCAGTGGTATTGCTGGATCAAAGAGAATGCACAATTTGATAGCTCTTTGGGCATAGTTTGAAATTACTCTTCAGAATGGTTGAATCAGATCACAACTCCACCAACAGTAGTGTTCATATTTTAAACATAAAGAAGCAAATTGAAAAGAAGTTAAGTGACTTTCCCAAAGCCTTAACGTGGCCTTGATGACAGTAGAACACTGAACTAATGTCTCCAAGCTGTCCACGTTCCACTAGGTCATACTTTGTATATCAATAAACAAAGATGTGTCTCTGATCTTCACATGTAAAATGAATAGTGTTGCTATCTTATGCTGCCAAAGGTGCCTCATTGGTGTGGAGGGAACCCTGGATTCTTTGATGGTCAATCTTAGGTCAGCAGCCCCTTTTCCCTCCACAGCAAGTCTTGCAGAGTAGAGGAAATGGAGGCAGATGACAAATAATTAATTGGCAGCTAGGTGGTAGAGGGGACTTAGTACTGCCCATGGGGTCAGGAAGACTTGAGTTTGAATCCTTCCACTTTCACTTATTAGCAAACCATTTAACAACCTGTAAAATGGGGACAACAGCAGCCCCTACTTCACAGGTTTGTTGTGAAGACCAATTGGGATAATATATTGAAAACTGAAAGCACGATGTAAATTCTAGCTATTATTATTGTTGCTGTTATAAGAATTACATATCTTTTAGCTTAAGCAGCTCAACTGTTGATTCTTTTCTTTCCTTTGATCATCGTCCATTAACTAATACTTTTATACATCAGTACATCATACTGTTGCTCTCATTATAAATCCAACCATAATTCATTTCAGTCCCACAAACATTTGTTAGATATTCTCTAGAAGCAAGGCACAGTGCTATCTGTTGGCAACAAAGACAGAGCAGAACATTTTAACACCAGAGGTTGTCCTGACATTCCTGTGTGGCTGCTGATCATGGAACAACCTACTCTCTATGGTTTCATAATGAATGTTATTCAGTTGTTTTTCTGTTATGTTCAACTCTTTGTGACCCCATTTGGAGTTTTTTGGTTTCTTTTTTTTGGCAGAGATATTAGAGTGGTTTGCCATTTCCTTGTCTTGTTCATTTTTACAGATGAGGAAACTGAGGCAAACCAGGTTAAGTGGCTTGCCATGGTCACACAGCTAGTATGTGTCTGAGACTGGATTCTAACTCTGGTCTTCTTGACTCTAGGCCCAGCACTCTAACCACTGTACCACCTAGCTGCTCCAGTTTCATAAATATACATTATTACTTGTGCACAAGAAAAAGTCTTGGATGAAGATTTCCATAACCATAAAGTTATAAGGATAAAGAGCTAGCCCTAGAGGCAGGAAGATCTGAGTTCAAATCTAACCTCTGATGTGATCCTCAAAAAGTCACTAAACTTTCAGGGCTGGGGACAACTTTTAAACAAATCCCATCTATACTGGTAGAGGAATTTTCATCACTGGAAATTCCTTATGTCAGTGAAATCATATTTTTAAAAAAAGCAACAGAGACAGCATGGTATACTGGGTAGAGGCTTGGCTTAAGACTGAGCAAGACTTGAGTTCAAGTCCTTTCTCTGACCCAGCCTAGGTATGTGACCTCAGGCAAGTCACTGAATGACTCAGTGTCCTAGGCAGTTTTGGAGGACTTTAAATTCAAGACAAAAAACTGACTTGCATCGATAGAAGAAATTTGGAGCTCCCTAGACTATTTAAATCAAAGTCCCAAAGCTGTGTTCCTGTAAGGTTTACGAAGAGCTTTACATGTGTTATTTCACTGGAAGCATGAAGTCACATATCTATTCGAGTAAGGATTATTCATACTAGAAGTAACCCCACGAGCAGAATAACTTGGAATACATTTAGAATGAAAGGAAGTTTTTGGACCTGGACCTTGGGAGTCATCTCATCCCCCTCCCTCATTTTATTCATGCCTAAAGAGGCAAAGTTGACTTGGCCAAGGACCATGGCACTTCCTTCCTCCACTGGATAGAGTTGGTGCTGGGGTGAAGTACCATAGTGGTACTTGCCCTTTGTTACTCATTTCTCTGTGACTCACACACATGCAGGGTGACTGAAGTAGCCAGAGAAAATGAGGACTCTCAGTGAATTTTCCCTAGCCCAGACAGTTGTCTTCATGGATGGCTTGCTTGGTGAGTCACCATGTTGGTTTAGTAATTAGCAGAGGTGACAGTGACAGTGACAATTCAGTCAACTCTGTGCCTCAGTCCCAGCTGGAGAACAGGACCTCCTGCTAATGCCTTACAGAATCTGATCATCTTTATTTGCTAGGCATGAACTGCCAACTTAAGAAGAAGAAAAAAATCTTCACTAGTTAGAATCAGTGGCAGAATTCAAATCCTGGGTGGTGCAGTGGATATAATGCAAGGCCTGTCAGGAAGACTCATCTTCCTAAGTTCAAATCCAGCCTCAGACACTTACTAGCTGCATGACCCTGGGCAAGTCACTTAACCCTATTTGCCTCAGTTTCCTCATCTGTAAAATGAACTGGAGAAGGATCTTTGCCTAGAAAACCCCCAGTGGGATCATGATGAGTTGAATATGTCTGAACAACCACAGAAATAATTATGATGATGATAACATTTATATAGTTAGCAAAGTATGTATATATGTTATATTATTCATGTTACTACTGTGTATCAGGAACCATGCGAGGAGCTGGATTGCATAAAGAAAAAAAATGAAATTGTCCCTTTCCTCAAGGCACTTGCATTCTATCAGTTAACTTTGCTGGGCCTCAGTTTCTTTATCTGAAAAATAAGAATAATAACAGCATTTACCTCCAAGGATGTGTGTGTGTAATACAAGAAATAATATACATGGAAAGACTTTGCCTCAACTTCTGTATAAATACTAGCTATAGTGATCAATACTCAAGCTTACATTTATTCTGTATACCCTTTATGTACATGTTGATGGCCAGCTTTGCATAGTGGATGATGAGCTGACCTGGCTCCCAGCAAGACCTGCTTCTGACACATATTTGCTGTGTAACTCTCCGAAAATCACTTAGTGATCCCAGGTAGTTCTCTCAGACTATCCTTTAGAAGTAAGCTTTTATCAAGAGCCTACTATGTGCCAGGCACCATTTGAAGCACTTTCTAAATATTAGCTATTTGGTCTTCACCACAACCATGGCATATAAGTACTATCGTTACCCTCATTATACAGTTGAGGAAACTGAGGCACATGGTGTGAGCTGTCTAGGATCACAGAGATTGTAAGAGAACGGGAGCCAGATCTGAACTCAGGTCTTCTTGACTCTAGACCCAGCACTCTCAAATGCTTGGTGATTGCCTAACTGATTGTTTTACTCAGATGGACAATGACATAGGGAATAACTGATTACTATCAGATTCCTCTCCGATATAATGGGGGAAAATCAGAAAGGGAGGGACGCACTCCCTGTCTCGACGATATGCCTTTCATTATCTGTCCCTAGTGCCTGGAAGACTCTCTTTCTCTCTATTCCTCTCCTTTTCTGCTTCCTTGTCTTCCTTCAAGAAACAGCTCAAATCTCATTCTCTTTGAGAAGCCTTTCCAGCATAGCCTATAATAGATTGCTTGCCATCTTGGAGAGGATGGAGGGAGAAAAACTTGGAACTCAAAATTTTACAAAAATGAATGTTGAAAACTATCTTTACATGTCATTGGAAAAATAAAATACTATTAAGAGGGGGAAAAGAAGCTATTCCACATCTCCCTTAATGGCCCTGCCTTCCCACTGAGATTACCTCCCGTGTCCCTTCTTTTTTTTCTGATTTTTAAAGTTTTACTTGTTTTCAGTGTTCTACAATCACTTCCATATATGTTGGATTTTTCTCCTCCCTACCCCCATTCTCCCTTACTTCCCCACTCCCTCCCTGAGACAGCATACAATTTTATATAGGTTCTACACATACATTCCTGTTAAAGACATTTTCACCTTAGTCATGTTATGTAGAAGAATTAAAATGAATGGGAGAAATCATAAAACAAATCAAAACATAATACAAAAGAGAATGATCCACTTCATTCTGCGATTGAATTCCATAGTTCTTTCCTTGGATGTTAAAGGCATTTTGTCTTAAGAGACTATTGGGAATTATTTAAGTCCTTGTATTGCAGTGAAGTACTAATTCTACCAGAAAAATTCCTCTTACACTGTGGTTGTTGCTGTGCACAAAGTTCTCCTGGTTCTGCTCCTTTCACTTAGCATCAAATCATATATGTCTTTCTAGGCCTCTCTGAAGTCTTCCTGTTCATCATTTCTTATAACACAATAGTGTTCCATTGCATTCATATACCATAATTTATTCAACCATTCCCCAACTGATGAGCATCCTCTTGATTTTCAGTTTTTGTCCACCACAAAGAGAGCTGCTATAAATATTTTTGTACATGTGGGACCCTTTCCTATTTTTATGATCTCTTGGGGATACAGCCCTTCAAGCAGTATTGTTGTGTCAAAGTATATTTATTTTTGTAGCCCTTTGGGCATAGTTCCAAGTTGCTCTCCAGAATAGTTGGATCAGCTCACAGCTCCACCAACAATTAATTTGTGTTGAACTCTCCCACATCTTCTCCAACATTTTTTATCATCCTGTTTTGTCATGTTAGCCAGTCTGATAGGTGCCAGGTCCCTTCTACACATTTTGTACGTGCAGAGCTGTTTGTATCTGTCTCCCTCATTAGAACGTGAGTCCCTTAAGGGCAGAGACTTTTTTATGTAGTTCTTGGCATCTCCAGTGCCTAGCAAATTGTCCAATATAGAACAAGTTATTTAATAAATGCTTATTGACTGACCAGGAAGAATCCTAAACCCTTTGACTTGAGGTAATGTCTACTGGGGTGGAAAGAGGGAAAAGGATGGAAGGGGTGGGGAACAGAGACATTGACAGGTCTCTGGAGCTTCTCAGCTGTTCCTGAATTTCACCCTACTTATTTATCTCAGTAGGGCAAAAGAGAAACTTTTCCCTGGGACCATCTTTGTTATGGTCCACTGTTTGTGTATGCTGCTTGGCATTACATGACATATGGATTTAAAAAAAATTAACATAGAGCTTCATTTCCAGAGGACTTGTTTATTATGAGATGGCTCTGCTGTCCGGTATGAGGAAATGGGGACTCCATGACTAAATACTCTGGAGAACAGAAATATTGCGAATCTCATTCTCCAGAACAAATGGTACATGTAGAAAGAGCTCACTGGGCTGAAAGCTCTAAAATCTGGACCTGCAGCTGTCTAGTAACCTAGTCCTGCTGTAATCCTGTATTCACAGTAGACAGATATTTGCTGTACACATTAATCAGGATACTGAAATAAGTCAGGGACGTTGTACTAATAACTTCTGCAATAAATCTACTCATCTTGGATACCGAGCCATGCAGCAAATACAAGAATAGGCCTGAGTCCTCTTCCGAGGTCCCAAGTTTTGCATTTACAATGCTCCAGCCTAAGAGACAAGAAAATTATGTGGAGAATGAGTTTTCTGTACCATTTATTAGTTCCTCATGGTAAACTTAATGGCCATTAGAATCTGGACCTAGATTAAATTTCCCTTGTAAAATGTTAGCTTTGCCCTCCTTCCTCCTGCGTGGCCATCAAACACAAATTAATTTTCCTCATAAATACTTATGCACTTATCCTTTGGCTTTTGTTATGTTTGACCTTTCCAATCACTATCCTCATTTGCCAAATGATCTCTTACTGTCAAGGGTTGCCAATAAAGATGTTTAGGGTAATGACAGTGGTGTGAAATTGCAAAGAATTCCAATAAAGAGGAAAAAGAAAAACAACTTTTCATCAATTCTTATTCACCAATTCAAGACTAAGAACATTTTACACAAGTGATTTAATCTCCCACCTCTGAGCTCTTACCTCTCTGTCAGCAATTAACTCTCTTTTCGTTTCCATTTCATAGTTCTCTAGTTTCTTTCAAGAGCTCATGTGACATCTCTTCCACTAGGTTTTTCCTGACCTTCCCTTAGTTTTAGGCACTCTTCTGCTAACATTCCTTTGTATTCCTTTGCTTATACTTTGCATTTACTTTCTTGGGTACATGTTATAATGTAATATAAGAATGAAATGCTCCTTGAGAACAGGAACTGTTTTGCCTTTGTCTTTATTTTCCCAGTATCTACAAGGGTGCCCCTAGTGAAGTAGGCACCATACTGGGAATTGCATCAAAACACAGTAAAAACTCTTGTAAAATCCATAAACTTCTCTGTCAATATTCTTGAAACTTTGTATATATAAGGAAGGTGAAATCTGTTGATCCCAAAGTAATTATTTGAGTTCCTCACCAATTAAAAAAATGACTTTGTGAGAAAGTGAAGTAGAAAGTAGAGTGTAGCTTTATTCCATGCTCTTTCCTATTTGTAAAATTTCCCAGCCTCACATTTACCTTGCCACCTCCTTTCTTTCTTTCCACTCTTCAAAGGTCATATCTGCTATCCAACTTCCTCCAAGAAATGTTCTTTGATATTTAAAATTCACTACAAAATCCCTTACTTCAATATCTTGTCCTACAAAGCTGGAAGCATGTCAAGGACAGACGTTGTAGGACCTGCCAGAGTTATTCCTTCACCATCATTGTCTTTGAAAAGCAAGCGTTACCTCCAAATAGCATTTTCAATTAAACACTGGGAATGTTGTGGAGGTTTTTAAAGGAGAGAGTTGGATGGCAGAGGTGACTTCTGGAGACTATGCCAAGGTAGATTTAGCCCAAACAAATTTGGAATTGCTCATCACCAGGTAAGTTAAGAAGTGATGAATTTTTTTCTGGCAATGACACCCACTCCCCAATAGAATGACCAAAAATACAAAAGACCCTCTTCTTCTTCTTCCGTGGAAACTGTGGGAAAATTACGTGAAAAGGAGAAGAAGGTCAGAAGAATCACATAGTTCCTGGAAGATCTAGAAATATTAATTTAATCACTGACATTCAACATGCAGTGTACCAATGGGCTACCATGCTATGGGGCTTGAATGGATTGATAGGTCAAAGACAATTGAAAGTTAAGTAGAAAGATGACTCATGATTCTTTCTTAGAGAATTAAAAAAAAGGAATAGTGAATAAAAGAACCAATCAGAAAGCATTTCATGAATGTTTGGTCATGATCCTCTGAAGTACTTAGGATAATGGTATTTTTAAAAAGCTTTTAAGGTAACTCTAGCTTATATACCAATAGCCTTTGCAGAGAATGAGTAAGTAGAGACACTTTTTGAGAAATTTGACAAGATCCTTCAAATGAAGTCAATAGATTATTTGGATCTTTGGCAACTTCAAAGAAAGTATACATGGCATAATGAATAGAGCAGGGGACAAAGGGATATGCTGGAACGAGCTCGTATCAGCTTGGGAGAACCAGTTGTTAAATTTTTAGTGTGAGCATTTATATCTTGGAAATCAACAAATGCTACAAATTAGAGCTTTATTTGTTTTGTTGATTGTCAAGATTTAAGAAAATGATGGAGAAAATGTTAATCCTGCAGATGAAGTTCAATAGTTTATCATGTATAGAATGTTTTTTGTCAGCTGTTATACATCTGCCAGCACACCACCAACTGGATCTATTGTCAGGGAGATTTGAGTTTCAATCTATATGACCTTGGACAAATCACCTAATTGCTCTCTGCCTCAATTTCTCCATCTGTAAAATGGCAATAATAATATCAGCTACCTCCCAGAGTTGTTACGAAGATAAAATAAGATAATATTTGCCAATCACTTTTTGCGGTTCTTTTTGTTCAGTCATTTTAGCCATGTCTGGCTCTTCATGACCCTATTTGATTTTACTTGGTGAAGATACTGAGTGGTTTGTCATTTCCTTCTCCAGTTCATTGTATAGATGAGGACACTAAGGCAAATAGGCTTAAGTGACTCCCCAGAGTCACATAGCTAGTCAGTATCTGAGGCTAGATTTGAACTTAGTTCTTCTTGACTCTAGACCCAGCACTCTATCTATTATGCCGCCCAACTTTCCAAATTTTTAAATATTTATCATGATCATCGTTATGAACAGAAGTAGGCACCAGTCAGAATAACTAAAACAATACTGGAAATCTGATTCGGTGACAAGAAAAGAAAGAGGCTTGAAAATTCTAGATTTCACAGAAGATTCATCTGGATTTACATGGTGAATATTTTCTTTAAGAAGAATCAGAAAGTGATAGATATAGTGAACATCAAATGAATGCCATCATTAAAATGAAATTTATTAAATGTCAACATACAGGTTAGTGATATAGGAGTCATTTCATAATCAGTTAGCTTTATGTAGCCAGTCAAAACTAGGGACAAAGTAAATATGAAATGAAAGCATCAAAATAATAAGACTATGGAATACAGCATCTCCAACAAAATCTGGACCAAGAAAGCTATCATCTACCTTCTTATCCAAAGAAAACTCAACAGCATGAAAGTAAAGTTCTTTCAACCTCTCTTTTAAAAACTTTCACTATCAAACTATTACCACCATGAAAAAAAAAAGGGCTCTTAAATCCTCTCTATCAACAAATACTTGCTTTCCCTATCAAGCAAAGAGATATTGAAGCCAAGGATAATATTGGCTTAGGTTACAAGTTTATATGCAAGATATTATAGAGGAGCAGACTAGAAGACCACAAAAAAATGAGTCTTCACAGAGAACAGGTGCAAAATGCTGATTTTTAAATATGGATCTATTTTTTATATAAAAAAAAGAGAATAGATCTATTGCATTCAGATTCTATCACTTTTTAAAATTTATTTATTTATTTAACTTTTTACAATCATTTTCACAAAATTTTGGGTTCCAAATTTTCTCCCCTTTTAACCCCTCCCCCCACCCCAATACCCCAAGCAATCTAATTTTCCCTATCTCCAATCTGCCCTTTCTTCTGTCATCCCTCCCTTCTCTTGTCTCCATCTTCTCTTTTCTCCTGTAGGGCCAGATGACTTTCTATTCCTCATTAACTGTATGTCTTCTTTCCTAGTAGCAACAGCAATACTAAACAGTTGTTCCTAAAGCTATGAGTTCCAAATTCTCCCCATCCCTCCCTCCCCACCCATTCCCTTTGGGAAGGCAGGCAACTCAATATAGGCCCTATCTGTGTAATTTTGCAAATGTCTTCCCTGATAGTCGTGTTGTATAAGACTAACTGAATTACCCTCCATCCTACCCTGCCCCTCATTGTTTCTCTTCTGTCTTTTGATCCTGTCCCTCCCCAAGTGTTGACTTCAAATTGCTCCCTCCTCCCTTTGCCCTCCCTTCCATCATCCCCCCTTGCTTATCTCCTTCTCCCCCACTTTCCTATACTGTAAGATAGGTTTTCATACCAAAATGAGTGTGCATTTTATTCCTTCCTTTAGTCAAATGTGATGAGGGTAAACTATTGTTTTTTTTTTCTCAGCTCTCCTCTTTTTCCCTCCACTAAGAAGTCTCCTACTTGCCTCTTAAATGACATATAATTACCCCATTCCATTTCACCCTCTTTCCTCCCAGTACATTTCTCTCTCACCATTTACCTTAATTTCTTTTAAGATATGGTCCCATCCTATTCAATTCACTCTGTACTCTCTGTCTCTGTATGTGTGTGCATGTGTGTATGTGTGTGTACGTGCATGCATGTACATGTGTGTGTGTGGTGCCACCAACTACCCAGATACTGAAAAGTTTTAAGAGTTACAAATATTGTCTTTCCATGTAGGAATGTAAACAGTTCACTTCTGGTAAGTAAGTCCCTTAAGACTTCTCTTTGCTGTTTACTTTTTCATGCTTCTTCTCATTCTTGTGTTTGAAAGTCAAATTTTCTTTTCAGCTCTGGTCTTTTCATCAAGAATGATTGAAAGTCCTCTGTTTCATTGAAAGACCATTTTTTCCCCTGAAGTATTATACTCAGTTTAGCTGGGTAGGTGATTCTTGGTTTGAGTCCTAGTTCCTTTGACTTCTGGAATATCCTATTCCATGCCCTTCAATCCCTTAATGTAGAAGCTGCTAGATCTTGAGTTATCCTGTTTGTATTTCCACAGTACTGGAATTGTTTCTTTCTAGATGCTTGCAAGATTTTCTCCTTGAGCTGGGAGTTCTGGAATTTGGCCACAATGTTCCTAGGAGTTTCTCTTTTGGGATCTCTTTCAGGTGGTGATCGATGGATTCTTTCAATACTTATTTTGCCCTCTGGTTCTAGAATGTCAGGGCAGTTTTCCTCGATAATTTCATGGAAGATGATATCTAGGCTCTTTTTTGATCATGACTTTCATGTAGTCCCATAATTTTTAACTTGTCTCTCCTGGATCTATTTTCCAGGTCAGTTGTTTTTCCCATGAGATATTTCACATTCTCTTCCATTTTTTCATTCTTTTGGTTTTGTTTGGTGATTTCTTGGTTTCTCGTAAAGTCATTAGACTCCATCTGTTCCATTCTAATTTTGAGAGAACTATTAAATTCAGTGAGCTTTTGAAAAACAGGTCAATACCTTGGTTAAGCAGACTCAAAAAAATGCTGAAGAAAATAACACCTTGAAGAATAGGCTCACTCAATTGGAAAAAGAGGTTCAAAAAGCCAATGAGAAGAATGCTTTCAAAAGCAGAATTAGCCAAATGGAAAAAGAGATTCTATCACTTTTTACCCCAATGTACTATGGAAAGAAGTAGTGATGGTCCTTGAAAAGACTAATTTTAGGAAAAGAAACTATACCTGAGCAAAATGCCTCCAGAATAAGTCTTTGCTGGAGGTGTTCATTGATTGAATATCAAGATATTTTTGTGTGTATAATTCCAATAGAATGAGAGGAAAGAGTGCTTCCACCAAACGGAACAAAACAAAAAAAACCAAACCCATAACTGAAAAGATATCAGTGACTATTATCTATGCTTAATTTCTCATCAGTGTAAAATGGTCTACATGTTCATCTGAGGAATCCTTGATGAAAATTTAAGGGAACAGATGGACATTTGCAAATAATACCTGCCATTAGCCCACATTTTTATGGTTACACAACTGTCTTTTGCCTCTTTTTGTATCCCCAATGCTTAGAACAATCCTAAGCACACAGTAGATGTTTAATAAATGTTATTGATTGATTATCTCCCTGTGTTGTTACGAGGATCAAATGAGAAAATATTTGTAAACATTTAGCACAGTGAATGGCACATGGTAGGTGTTTAATAAATGATTGTTTCTTTTCCTTCCCCCAAAGAGCAGTGGAAAATCATATGAGTAATAGAAAAAGGCTACAACATATTAGAAATTGTAGATTCATAGATTTAGAGCTGCAAGAGACCTCAGAGGCAGCCTACTCCAACCCCCTCATTTTACAGGTGAGGAAACTGAGATCCAGAATGACTTGTCACACAGGTACTAAGCATCAAAAGCGGAATTTGAACCCAGGTCTTTTTCATTTAAAGGCAACACTTCTCCCACTGTATCAAGACATGGCAGCCTGTGCATGAAAAGCCATACCCCAAAATCATGTGATGATATATTGACTGTCCAGGAATGAAAATAAGATATTGATAGCCTGAATATCACAGTATGAGAGACTGATGTGAAATAGACTTGGGGTTTTAGTGGGTTGAAACTGCTGGTTTCTTTCTACTTGTGTACATGTGGCTTTTTCTGAAAACTCTTGAAAGTTTGTAGTGCTTACTGAATTACCCAAGTGGATTTTTGTTTAAAGCTGGTGATTTTTAATCTAAAAAATTGCAAATCAGCAATATGACATGGGAGCCAAAAATGGTTAATGTGATTCTAGGACAACATAACTGAAGTTGTGCCCCAAGTGAAACTTGTGGTTCTGTTTTCCCATAGTTAGACCACATCTGGATTGGATCACTGTGTCCACTTCAGGTTGTCATATTTTTTAGAAAGAATATTGACAACCTAAAAGGCTTCCAAAAGAGGTGACCAGTGTGGTGAGAGATATCAAAACCAGTCTCATGAAAGAACTGGAGATGTTTAGCCTAGCCTAGAGTGGAGAAACTTTGTTCATAACTTTCAAATATTGAAGGCATTGTTCTATGGATAAGGGAATCCATGCGTTTGTTAACTGATTAGAATTTATCAGCTTGGTCCTAGAGGACAGAAAAAACCCCAAATTAATGGAAACAATGGAGAAGCAAATTCAGGCTTGAATAAAGGAAAACTTTGTAGTAATTAAACCTGCCCCAAAGTAGAATAGGGTGCCTTGGAGAATAATGAGTTCCCTAGAGTATAAGTCTTTAAGCAGATCCTTTAAACACCCTAACACATTCAGGATGGCTAGCACAGGTTCTTAGATCTGCTTTTCTAAAAATGAAAGCAACTTTTGAGGGGTCAACAATTTTCTTTAATCATATATACCAACAGAGAAAATACAAGCAGAGAAATAAAGACCAACAGATAGGGCTTGTGTCCATCCATAAGCAATACATCACAGATCAACAGACAGATCCAACTGTCTGACCATTACACCAATATCTGGGTTTTCAAAGCTGGGGGTGGGGGAGGCTCAACTTAATGGCTACCCACAGTCTCATCTGGCATATGAACCTTCTTCCAAAGAGTAATCCCCCAAAGCAAAACCTCATCTCAGAGTATATATATACATTTTCCAGAGCCTAAGGGACCCAATGCCTCATTAGAAATTAACAAATGGTGTGGGCCCTCCCTAATCAAACTTCCCATAATGGGCTCATCTGAGGCTTATTAATGGGTGGGGAAGATCTAACTCTCATTAATATTACACAGGGACATTATATACACACCCAGAGACACATACACATATGTGTATATATGTGTATATATGTGCATATATGTATGCATGTGTGTATACATATATGTAGAGATAGATACATATATATACACACACATATAGTAGTGAGTCATACTTCAGATTAGTCCAGATGACCACAGCTTGATGCTCTGCCTAACTCATATTCTATGTTTTTTGCATACATATTTGTTGAAATTTTAAATCATTCCTCTACAGAAAGAAGAAGAGATTTCCTAGGACTTTAAACCAAGAGTGCTAACAAGCTTTCCTATTTATTCTTTTTTTTTCCTTTCCTGATTCAGGGACATTTCAACAAATTGAAATACTCTTTACCTGTTTGAACTCTGAGCCTAAGTCTGATCCGTGTGAATGGCCTATGTTTATATATAAAGCAGGGAAAAAAAAGTTATGCAGATCTTTAGTGAGATAGGGTAGGTTTATGATCCTAAACTAAGAACAGAGATGGAAACTGCTAAACTGCTAAAGCTAGGGCTAGTATTGATCTGGGAAGAACCACCATGAAGGAAATAGACTCTAGGCAGGGCAGAATCCAGCCGAATTCAGTTCCCCACCGGATACTTTTCCAGTAATTGAGAACTGATTGGATTTAGACATGGAAAGAAGGTGACAGGTCATATAGCCCAGCCCTCTCACTTTACAGATGAGAAAAGTGAGACCTGAAATAATAACTTGTCCATTGTGGTGAAGCTAGTAAGGAATAGGGATTGTCAACTACAAATTCAGTACTGTTGTTTGCATTACTTGGTGACTTCCGGACCCACTTGATTCTACCAGTCTTTTATGTTCCTTTTCATTGAGGTAACTCTCTAATGGCAGAGATCTGAATCTGCTTGTCACTAGTATTTTCATACTCAATAGCTAGTTTCTCCAGAGCCAGGGCAGGAAAGGCCCTTAGCATCTGGATGCTTTCATGCTCCCATCTAGCTTCACCATCTTTTCAGTACAAACATTAGCATATTTAAGTCCTATATCTATATTCAATTTAATTCCATCAAGTGAGCAATCAATAAGCATTTATTAATTGAGTCTGCTATGTAGCAGAAGTAATGGAGGAAGGGCAGAAGTCTAGACACAAAGACAAAAGAGTAATAGTCTCTCTGTAGGGGCCAGGTAGTGAGAGAGAGAGAGAGAGAGAGAGAGAGAGAGAGAGAGAGAGAGAGAGAGAGAGAGAGAGAGAGAGAGAAGGAGAGGAGGAGGAGGAGAAGAAATAATAATAAAGGAGGAGAGAGATGAAGAAGGAGAGGGATATTTATTAGGCACCATCTGGGCACAATGCTTTGTGGTGCTAGGGATACGGAGGTATAAAGAAAGTAGTCCCTTCCCTCAAGACTTATCTTCTATTATACACAAAGGGAGAAAGTCCTAATACCTGACAATATTGGTAAAAGACTGTATAAAACAAGGTTGAGAAAATTATGGTGTTCAGGACAAATCCAGTCATTTTACAAAGTTAAAAACCATTCTTAGTTTGCAGTCTTTACAAAAACAGGACATGAGTCACATTTCACCAACACATCACAGTTTGCTGACCCTGGATGTAGAAGGTGATACCTGAACTATGCTTTGAAGAAAGGTAGGAACCCTGAGCAAGTAAATTAACCTCTCAGTGACTCTCTAAGTATATGTTATAGAAGAAATGCTGATCTTCTTTAGCAAGGGGAGTTTCCTCACTCAGAGATTCCTATATTCAATAAAATCCCAGGTTCAGTCTTTCCCCCATCCCCAAACAGAGAAGCATAGAAATTATAAGAGATGAAGAAAAGGTAGGGAGTACATTCTAGACATGAAGGATCACTTTATACATTGTAGAATTAATACACAGACATCTTGTTATAACACAGATCGAAGAGAATGAGATCAGCTAATATTTATTTGTCCCCTAATATGCATGAGTCCTAGCCTGGGAATCAGGAAACCCTTGTTTATACCCCAGTTTGACCATTAGAAAGAGTGCTTTAGCGGAAATGATATTGAATGTGGAGTTGGATGTGAATCCAGCTCTGATACTTATGTCTGGGCAAAGTCATTTATGCATCTGAGCCCATTTTTTCTCATCATATAATGCCTAACATTTCACTGGGTGACAGTTACATTATCTCAGAGTTAGAAGGGACCTCAGGGCTATCTTATTATATCACAACTTACATCACAATTTGCCTGTGAGAACAAAAAAAATCCATCTAAAAAAATGCACCTCAGGAAAGAGATGGTGTAATGAATGGGGAGGAACAGAAACCTCTTTTTAGGTTGAGGTTTTTCACAGAGGACATCTTCACGAGTCTTAGGCTAGAAGGGACTTCAGAGACCACTAATTCTACCTTACATTTTATAGAAGACAAAACTGAAGCCCAGATGCATAAATCACTTGCTAAAACCTAGGTGGTAAGCATCAAAGACACTATTAGAACCCAGATACTCTGCATCTAGAGCCAGTCAATGCTTTTATTTTTCCACTGTACCTTGCTTTTTCCTCTTGAAAAGTTAGAAAATAATTACAGTTGCAACATCCCTGACAGGTGGTTATCCAGCTTTTAACTGAAGAACGCAGGTGAAGGAGAACCCCTCTACCTTCTCTAGGCAGCCCAAGATATCTCTTATAATTGGCAAGTATTTCCTAATAATGACCTAACTTAGGTTCCTTACACCTCCTACTCTTTTCCATGACAGCCTTTCAAATGTTTGAATACAGTTATCATACCCACCCCCAAGCCCCACCCCCTTGAGACTTCTCCAGGTTAAACATCCCCAGTTCTGTCAAATAATCGTCATATAGGATGAATTCAGGGCTTGTCACCATCCTCTGGAAACTCCCCAGTCTATCAACGTCTTTTCTAAACTGATGTGTTCAGAACTGAAAACAATATGCAATATGTTATGGTTTACAAATCACTTATGTACATTATCCCATGTAATCTTCATAATTCTGGGCAACCAAGATGCCAAATCCTAAAAAATAAAACCGCTTGTCCATCAGCTTTGCCATAATGAGAAGTAAAATGGATTGGGGGAGGGAAGTAAATGCTTTGTAGCTACTACTTTAAATCTGAGACCCCTGTTCCCAGAGACCTAGTAGTGTAGTAGAGATCATGCCTCTGGCTGATGGAGGTTGGAGCTGTTTATATTTCTATTTTTGCCGTATCTTTTCAGCTAATGGCCTCTTTGTAAAAATGAATTGATTAGTAATTGATTAAATGAAACCTAGGATGCTAATCAATAACAAGTCATTTTGGGGAGAATATACCAGCATTGATGCTTAAACCAATAACATTGGAAAAGAATGCTCATCCCCCAAGGGACCCTGAAGTAGAGCCATATCCAGCCGCCCCTAGAAGGATCAGACTCATTCATTAGTTTTAGCTGGAGATAAAATATGGAGCTCAGAGTCTAATAGGGAAGCATCTGGAAGCCTTGGGTCAGCTGTGAATTTGAGCCCATGTCCTCCTGACTCTGACTTTTGTATCTTCCATACCATGTACTGCTTCTCAGTAAAACCATAAATCCATCAAATTATTGAAGATATTTCTAATTGCCACAAATAGTTTCAATAGATTACTGTAATAACTTCACATCTTTTTTTGTTGCTCTGTAGGAGGCAGGGTAGTATGGTGGAAAGACCATTGGAACTTGAGTCAGAGAACTAGATTTCCCCTCCTTCCTCTTATGCTTACTGTGTGTCAAAAGGGACCATGTGACTAGACAACTTCTGAGTTGGTCCTTTCCAACTCTTATTCTGTGATCCTGAATCACTTAATTTTCCTGAGCCACAAATTCCTAATCTATAAAAAGAGGGGTGCTGGACTGTGTGGTTTCTGAGGTTCCTTCTAGCTCTCAGTCTATGATTTCTTCTGTTCTCCTGCACTTTCCCATATTACATTGCCAGAAAATTCTTTGGATTGGAGAATAAATAAAAATGACTGTCACTGAATGTTATTGCTGCAAGTCTCCATGGGCAAGGTGATTTTCTGCCTGGTATGGATAGCCAGCAAGGTCTTTCTGCTTATGGCATTATCAGGGTTTCATGAGCACATACACACACATACACACACACACACACACACACACACAGAGCCAGTTGGTGGGCAGGGATGAAAATAGACCTCTGTCTGGTCCTTGTTCCTATCCCTGGGCTGGGCTTCCTCCTGTGTCTATGGGATTAAGCAAAAACCTTTTTTGTCTAATCCTAAACTGGAAGAGGGTAGCCAAGTGGAGCAGTGTATAGAGCACTGGGATTCCAGGGACTTGGACAAGTCCCTTAACCTGGTTTGCCTTAGTTTCCTCATCTGTAAAATGAGGAAGGAAATGACAAACCAGTATCCTTGCCAAGAAAACCCCAAAATGGGGCGAAAAAGAGTCAGCTACAACTGAAATTACTGAATAACAAAAAACTGGAACAGACAAATGAGAGAAACCAAACACAGAAGACAATTAAGCCTCGTGAAAGATCATAGGGTCATCATAGGGAAAGATGGGAAGAAAATTAGCCCATTTCTAGATCACAGTCTTTCACAGAGAAGGGTCTCAGTATTTGTAGATTATAGGATCCTAAGTCTAAACCTTCAAGAGAGCTCAGAAGGGTCATAGGACTATAGATTAAGAGCCAGAAGGGAGCTCAGAGGCCAAACCTCTTCATTTCACAGATAGGGAAACTGAAGCCCAGAGAAGGGAAGTGATTTACCCAAGGTCACTCATAGGATCCTAGATCTAGTGTTGGAAGGGTCTTTGAGGTCATGTTGTCCAACCTTCTCATTTCACAGAGGAGGAAACAAAGTCACAGAGAGGCTAAGGAAGTGACTTACCTGAGGTCATACATAGACCCATAGACCTAGAGCAGAAAGGGACTCAAGAGTCCTTCATTTTACAGATTGAGAAACTGAGTCAGGGAAATTAAGTCACTTGGAATCCTAAGTTCAGTCCCTTCATTTTACATATCAATGTTCCAGAGGGGTTTAGTGACTTGCACAAGGTTTTAAGTTGTAACCATCAGAGGCATGATTTAAACCCAGATTCTCTGACTCCAGCACCAGCATGCTTTCTGTTTTTCCAAGTTACCTCTCGTTAAGGGAAGTTAGGAAGTCATTGCTTTCACTAGAAGTGTATGTAGCTGTTACAAATACCTTAAAGTTGGTGTTCCATGATTGACAAATGAAAGAATACATACTCTGTATATCAGAGAAATCAAAGAATGGCAATTCTGACCTTGTCATTTATTGCCTGTCTGACATTGGCCACGTCACTTCACCTCCCTGAGCCTCAGTTTATCCATTTGTGAAATAGATGGCCTCTAGCTTCCAACTCTAAATCTATGATCCTATGACCCTTATACTGGTCACTTCCCTTCCTGGGCCTCAGTTTCCCTATTTGTGAAATGAGTGAGATAGACTAGATGGCCCCTGAGTTCCCTTTCATCTTGAGATGTGTGAACCTCTTGTACTAGGGTTATTAAGAGGACCTAGGGAGAGAAAGTTGATGATTGGGACTCTGAAAACTTTAAATAGATATGTAAGGCATTATTGCTATTAAAAAACCTCCATGCCTACCCTGTTCTAAAAAGGACCTTTTCACAAATAAAAAATCCTTTCAAAATAATTAGTATTTGGAAAGAAAACATAAATGCAAGCATAACATCACTTTGCCAGGTTCAGGAAAATACCACTTTGATGTGCTAACATTCTAACAGTCTAATCTTTAAAAATAGCACTTTAAGATTTCTAAAAATGCTTTCCACACAATGACCATAGGAATTAGAGCTGGAAAGAAGCTTCAGAATCATTTAGTCTAAGTCTGCCACAAAGAGGCCCAGAGAATAACAGTAACTTTGGTTCCTAGGATTGTAAAACACATCTGGAAAGGATGTTGAAAGTCTTCTTCTAGTCTAACCCCTGAATTTTACAAATGGGGAAACTGAGGCTCAGAGCTGTTACTTGTCTTGGCCCAAACAGCTAGTATGTGATCAGTGTAGACAGAAGGAGATTCCATTTCAAGTGTTCTATCTCCAAATCCAGTGTCCTTTCTATTCACCACATTCTAAATATCTTTTTATATTTTTTGACTCTATAGCTTCATCAGGGTTCTTAACTGTGTCCTCCAAGGCAGACCACAACCTTCTACCCTCTAACTCTTTTAATATCTTAGAGGTACTAAAAGTCTTGGAATATCCAAGTTGTAAAGGACCTTAGAGCTCATTCAGTCTAACCTATACATTATATAGATGAGGTAGGCAATCCAAATAGTGCAGTCTCCATGTTGTAGATGAGGAAACTGAGATCTAGACAGTTTAAATAGAGTGGTAGAATGGAAAGAAAGCTAGATTTGGAATTACAACTAGTGCTTATTAAGCACCTACTGTATGCTGGGCATTTTGCTAAAGGCTGGGATTATAAAGAAAGGCAAAAGACAATCTCTGCTCTTGAGGAGTTTATAGTCCAATGGCAGAGACAACATGTTTTCTTTTTTTAAAATTATGTACAAACATGAGACATACAGTATAAATTGGAGAGTTGTGGCTGTTGTCTGTACTTCATTCTTGAAGAGGACCATGACATCGGGAAGGTGATGCCATTACTTGCAAGTGAATTGGATTTAAGTGAGACAGAGCTCTGCAAAGCCATCAAAGAGCCATCTGGGTCTAGTGGCAAGATATAGATCAGGAGGACTGGAGATGGCCCCATGCAGTGGGAGACTGTGGGTTTTTTTAAACCAAGGTCTTTCCCAGGTCTCAGTTTGACTGAGGCAACACTCATTCAGTGATTAAGGTTAGGTAAGAAATGAGACAAAGAATGGCTCTTTTATGTAGTAAAAAAAAGGACGGAGAAGGAGAAGACCCTCAGGGTCTCTGGCCAGAACAGAGACAATTGCTATTTATATTTAGAATATCAACAGAGGGAAGGCAGTAAGATTAACCTGGTTTTAAGTCCTAAAGTTAATCAATCCACAAGAATTAATTAAGCACTTATGTCAAGAATTATTCTAGGTTCCCCAAAACAAAGCCTTTAAATTCTATAGAGGCAGAGTGTATTCCTGGGACAAATACTCTCCTCACTTCTGTCTTATCAAATACCTCTCCACAGTTCAAGCATCTTCTTTTTCATCCATTCTTCTTTACCATTTTTTGTCTCTCATACCCCTTGGTCAATTTGATGAAGCCTATGGACCCCTTTTCAGAACCATGGTTTTCACTGTTGGTCTTTTTTTTTCTTCCTTTTTTAACTTATGTCTGACTCTTTATAATCCCTTTTAGGGTTTTCTTGGCAGAGACACTGGAGTGGTGTACCATTACCTTCTCCAGCTCATTTTACAGATGAGGAAACTGAGGCAAACAGAGTGAAGTGACTTGCCCAGGGTCACATAGCTGACATAGTATCTGAGGTCACATAGCTGACTTAGTATCTGAGGTCAAATTTGAACTCAAGAAGATGAGTTTTCTTGACTCCAGACCCAGCACTCTATCCACTGTATCACCTAGGTGCCACTGATTTTCAATACATTAAATAAAATCACAAGAACTGAAATACAATTATTTGGTTATTATTTTTACAAGTTCATGGATCCCACATTAAAAATTCCTGTTCTACGTGAAGCCTTTGTTTATTCATGCATGCTATTGCCCCCTTCCCAAACCACCTTGAATTTAACTAATTTGTGTTTATTATTTTTATGTTCACTCTGTATGTTTCTATATATGTATTTGATTATTTCCCTCCCTGGCTAAATGTAAGCTCTTGACAAGTAGGAATCATCTCATTCATTCATACCCCCAACACTTAGCACAGTTTCTAGCACATAGTAGGTGCTTAATAAATACTTGCCGATTGATTGATGGAGACAAAATACATACGAATGTCTTGGTTATTGTTACTTTTTGTCCTTGGTTTTCAAAGAGGACCAGTGACATCATGGAGTGATATCTTGACTTGAGTATGAATTGGATTTAAGTGAGGAAGAGCTGCTCAAAGCCCTCAGCCTCACTTTTTTCCTGAGTCATTGAAGTCCAGGGGCAAGACAAATATCAAGAGAACTGACAATGGCCAAAGGTGATGCAGTGGAAGACTTTGGCATCTTTCATGTCTGACCAAACTCTAAGCACTCCATAGTTGCTGCTTTTGTGGCCGGAGCAAATTGTTTTCATCCATTCATTCCACTGGGGGAAATCTTCACATGCTTGGGCTAGATAGCCCCTTAGCTCATCTGTTACCCTCAACCTAGTTTAGCCGATCTGCTGAGATTACCAAATAAACATCTTGATGATATATTGGAGGAGGACCTAGTAGGTAGAAAGAATCAGAAAAATCTAACATAGGAGGCAACAAGAGTTGAATTTTCGGAAGTTGGGATTCTATGGTGCAGAGGGGGACAGCCAGTTCTAATTTATTGAGTCTAGGGATAAAATGTCATGTGTGAGGAAAAGCAAGAAAGCCTATTTAATTGGAACATAGAATATATGAAGGGAACAAGGCACTGTGTTAGGCATGGAAGATACAAAGACAAGAATACATTTACCCCTGTCTTCAAGGAATCTGTGTTCTACTGGCTAATATAGCATATTCACAGAAAATTAAATGCAAGGCACTTGCGGGGGGGCAGGGCGGGGAAGGATCAGCCTCTTGGGGGATCAGTAAAAGGCTGCACAGAGGAAAGGACAATTGAGTCTTGAAAGGAGAGGGATTTTGAGAGGCAGAGATGGGGAGACAGTGGGAGGGTATTCCAGGCATGAGGGAATGACTTGTGCAAATCATGAAAGCAATTATAATAATGAGTATTTCAAAGAGGAGTTAGTGTTATCCTATAAAACATGTAATTAGTTCATCATCTTTGAAATTCTTTTTGTTATTTCCAAATATGAAAGGGAGATTTCCAGAGCTAGACTCCCAAGATGAGTTTCAGATTCCTTGTTTGCCTCATCTTGGATGAACACTTGGGTTTTTTTTTTCCTAAGTGTGCTAGTGAAGTGGTTTCCGTAGTTGAACCAACTGTCATCAGTCAAATTGGCACCCTATATAGGGGCATGATAATTCTTTTCACAGGGGATCAGGCTTATTCTGCTTGGTCTCAGAAGGAAGAACAAAGAACAATGGGAGGTAGGGAGAGAGAGAGACAGAGAGAGACAGAGAGAGAGAGAGAGAGAGAGAGAGAGAGGGGAGAGAGAGAGAGAGAGAGAGAGAAAGATTGATTTAGGTTTTATGTAAGAGTTATCTTTAAGAGTTAGGCTTACCTCAAAATGGGATGAACTCTCTGAACAGGTAATGAGTTGCCCCTGAGTGAAACTTTGAAAACATCTAGTCACTTGTTGGAAGTGCTGTTCTAAGGAATAGGGTGTTTCAGAGTAATATAAGTTAGTGAGAAAAGTGTTAGACATGGAGTCAGGGGAGATTTAGATTGAAATCCTGGCTCTGGTATTTATGGGACCCTAGGTAAGTCATTCTTTCACTGTGTGTCTCAAGTTCTCTTCTGGAAAATAGAGACAACAAGTCCTTCAGTTCCTATCTAACAAGGTTGATGTGAAGATCACATGTGCAAAAAATATTTTGTGAATCTTCATATAAGCCAGGTTTTGGGTTCTCTGGTCATGTTTCAGGAATGCCCAGTTTGCCTAGGATAGAGCCCTTTGTGTTCCCGACCACATGGGTGGATGGGGTACTAACATCTTAGAAACTGATGAGACTGAATCAGAAACTCTCTTCTCCACCATTTTGTGTGTGTGTGTGTGTGTGTGTGTGTGTGTGTGTGTGTGTGATGAGTGGGTTTGGGGGACAATTATGATTAAGTGACTTGCCCAGGGTCACACAGCTAGTAAGTATATGATACCAGATTTGAACTCAGGTCCACTTGACTCCACGGCCTGTTCTCTATCTACTGTACCACCTAGATGCCTCTGTTTTCTGCCATCTTTTGGCTGTACTCTCATTGGTGATTCCTAATGCCCAAGATTGACTCCATGAACTGAACCAGTGAAAGAGAAGGACTTGCCTTCTCTTGCTTACTTCTCTTTTACCCTAGTTCCGAGAAATGGGTTTGGTGGTATTTATTTCTGTTCTGTGTTGTTTGTCACAGTTTCAGGTGCCAAAGGCAATCTACATAGGATCTGGGAGTTGGAGCCATGGCAATATGGCTGGCTGCACCATCATACCTCTGATACTGGTTCCGAGGTTGCCATGGCTTGTGATTTGTGAAGTCTTTTACAAATTTTAACTCATTTTATCCTCACAAAAACTTTGAGAAGTAAATACTATTTTTATCCTGTTTTTTTCAGATGAAGAAACTGAGGCAGAGGTTAAGTGACTTGTCCAGAGCTACACATCTAATAAGTGTCTGCAGCAGGATTTGAACTCAGGTCTTCTTGACTTCAAGAGTTGTGCTCTAGACACTGTACCCCTTGGCTCCCTTTTATGAATAAGTTTATTTTAAATGTAAGAGGTGAGATATAAACCTAGACCTCTCCTGGCTCTAAGTCTATCACTTATTCCTCTGCACCACACTGTCTTATGAGGATATGAATATTTCTGAGCAGAAGTTACATTTGGGGCAATTCATGTCATCATCATCATTACCATCATTACCACCATCACCATACTCATCAGTGCTAATTAGGCACAGTGCCTGGAACATAGTAGGTGCTTAATAAATGGTTATTGAATTTAATTTATTGAATCATCATCACCATGAACATTTCTGTACAGCTTTAAGTTTAGCAAATTACTTGACATAAACTATCTCATTTGATCCTCTCAACAACCCTGTAAGGTAGATTCTATTATCATCCCTATTTTATAGAAAAGAAACTGAAATTTTGAGAAATTAAGTGCCTTGCTTAGGGACACATAGTAGTGAGTGAGAGAAGATTCAAACTTCAGTCTTTATCCTCAATGTCTTTCAGTTGTCTATGCAGAGCCAGCACATAAAAGTGCTGTCCAATTTATGATAGGCAGTGATTCCAGCCTATTTGACCCATGATCCTGATTCTAGACAGCTTTTCCTTTAAGTGGACCTCTACTTAAAGCAATTTTGACAATGCAAATTGATTTGCCTGTGGAAGGGAGGAAGGCAGAAAGGAGGCTGAGCCTTGGAGGGAGGGGCCTGCACTTGGACAAGCGGGGACAAGGGGCTAGAAGCTGGAGAACACATGGCAGGGACTGGACTGAGACAAAATACTCAAGCTCAGATCAATGAAAAGCAGAAGAGCAGGAGAGTAGATGGGGAGGGGGAAGGAGAGTAGATACATGATGGCAGGTAGGCAAGGGGGCATATGCAAAGCATGGACTGTAAGTACTCTGTTAAGTGCCTATTAAGGCTGTTAAATTGTATTTCCCCTATGAGCTCCAATGGATCCATGGAACCCTTGCTTGGAACCGTTACACTGAATTCTGCTCAAGTGCCCTATTCTTGAGTTCTTTCCACTGAGTCATTTTTGTAACTAAACCAGGAGTCCCCTCATTCTACCACACTTTCAACAAAAACCTGTGATCTTGGCTTTCCATTCAGAATTTCCCTAGTTCTTACACCTAAAGCCAGGATTTCCAATGTGTTTCATGAGTGTTCTGCCTGTCGTAGTCTGTTATTGTGTGACCTTTCTCTGTAATATTGGTGTTATATTATCCCTGACTCTGCAGTGTATGAAGAAATGTATCCTTTCCCACTAAGTCTAGGTCTTCTGCTAATGAACGCAGAAGAGTCTTTAATAAATAATGAGATTGGTGATGTCTGGTGCAGTATATTCAACTGACCTTGTTTCAGAGTCAGTAAAGTTGGGCAATGCTTTGTCCTTGGTCCACTCGAGAGACAAAGGGAAGATCCCTACCTGTAGTTGGGAGATCTATGTTCTATTAACAATTATCTTTGTACAATGAGGAGAGGGTGGAATGAAGGGACCTTGAAGGTCCTTTCCAGCTCTAAGTTTATGAACCTATGATCTTACTACTTGGGTTTTCTGGGGCAAATCATTTTGCCTCTCTGCCTCAAGTTCTTCACCTATAAACTGTGGGGTTTGGAATGACTGAACTGCTTCATTTTAGCCCTACTTCAAGCCTTCTATTTTAAGAGTGTGACCCATTTAGATTTTAACCAAGATTGGGGTCCTCAGGGGCTGAGAGAGCCTACAAATGGAAAGGAGAAGTCCTTTCAGATGCAAAGGACCCATTTTACACTTTGGGATGGGGGCTGGAATAGCTCACTTGTATGTGAAAAAAACAGTAAAACTAGGTATTCGCTCCAGGGCACAAAATGCTTCACTATTCAGCGCATAAAACCCAACTGGAATCTGGGAAGTGTCTTTAGGAGTACCAAAGGTATATACTAAGGGAAGTTGTTATTTTTGTCCTTCCCTTCTGGAAGAGGCCCTTGAGGTCAGTGAATTGATGCACTGACTTGCAAGTAAATTGGTGCTTAAGTGAGGCCAGACTGTGCAGTCACCAGCCTCACTTTCTCCTCCAGAGTCATCTGGGTCCTGGGGTCTGATATGAATCAGGACAACTCTGAACCAAGAGCTGCAATTAGGTAAGTTTAGCTGGAATGTAGAGGGAGGGAGGGGGAAGTAATGTAAAATGAGTCTGGGAAATTAGACTGGAGCCAAATTTTGAAAGGGTTTAAAATGTCAAAAAAACAAATTTGTTCATTATTCTAGAAACAATAAGATTTTTGAACTGCACAATGGAACTGTTAGACCTATGTTTTAGGAAAATCAACTTAGTAGGAGTTGAGAGAATGGATTGGAAAAGGGCAAGAATGAACCTTGGGAATGTGTGTTCATCTTTCTTTGCTGAAGAAGACCATGCCATCAGAGAAATGATGACATGACCTGCACTTGACTTTGTTTTGAGTGAGGGAGGTCTGTGTAGGTCACCAGCCTCACTTCTCCTCCAGAGTCATCTGAATCCAGTGACCAGATATTCATCAGGATGACTGGAGATGACCCAGGATGAAGCAATTGGGGTTAAGTGACTTGCCCAAGGTCACGCAGCTAGTGAGTGTCAAGTGTCTGAGGTGAGATTTGAACTCAGGTCCTCCTTACTCTTGCACTGGTACTCTATCCACTGCACCACCTAGCTGCACCCTGTTTGCCTCAGTTCCTCATCTGTAAAATGAACTGGAGAAAAAAATGGAAAGCCACTCCAGTATCTTTGCCAAGAAAGCCCCAAATGGGATCATGAATAGAACATTGGGAATATAACTAGAGAAAAGGCCAAGGTCTCCTACTGTATCCAGGCCCAGGACAGAGCTTAGGTGGTAGTACACAAATCCATTAAAGGAGCTTGTGAAGGAGTGGTCAGACAAGTAGGAGGTGAACTATGAGAGTAAAGTCTTGACAGTCAATGGATGAGATAACATCTATGGGATAGAGGAAGTCAATGGTATAGGAAGATTCAGAGAGCTCAAGAAGGATGAGTACAAAGAAAAACCATTAGATTTGTCAATTAAGAGATTGTTGGAAACTTTAGAAAGAGTGGTTTCATTTGAGCAGGGTTAGGGATCAAGAAATAAAAGGGAAGTGAGGACAGAGACAATGAATGTAAATGGCTTTTATCTAGAGTTTGACTATGAAAGGGAGAAGAAATATGAGATAACAGAGGAGAGGATATCAGTTATAGGAAGTCTGGTCCTGGGCTGATGTTTCTAGTTAAGACTTTAACGATTCTTTCATCCTCATTAAAACACAGCTTTGTTCTGGGCCCTGGCTTGGTTACAATAAAGGACCATGAGTAGGAGCTCTCAAACGTGACTATGGTGCCATTAAAAAGGAATATGGTGAAGGCTTGAGTTGCATATAAGAAATGGTACAAGAGACAGCATCCAATAAATATATGATCACAAAAGGAATCCAGGAAATTGATACAAATACAGGGTAAAACTGCACTAAGATCTTTGGAACATCCTACATATATATATATGTATGTACATAAATAAAATATATACATATATGTACATATGCATATGTGTGTGTGTATATATCTATATATCTATATGAATAGGAGGTATAACCCCAATAGACAAATCATCAAAAGATTACAGACAGGCGGTTTTCAAAAGAAAAGCAAGCTATCAATAGCAATATGAAAGTATTATTATCACTAATAATAAGGAAACAAAAACAAAAACAACTCTGAGATTCTTTCTCTTACACATTTGACTAAGAAGGGAAAATGACAGTTGTTAGATGGATTGTGGAAGAAACAAGCTCACTAATTTACTGATGGTGGACCGGGTAATTGGGCTGAATGATGATCTGGAAAGCAATTTGGAACTATATCCAAAAAGTCACTTAACTGCATGCCCTTTGACCCAGCAATACAACTAATGGATATATACCTCAAAGAAAGGGGGAAAGGACATAAATGTACAAAAATAATTGTAGCGACATATTTTGATATAGCAAGGAACTAGAAACTAATGGTGTATCCATCATTTGGAGGATGGCTGAATAAATTATGTTATTATATTTATATTTTTATTATATTTCTATGTTAGATTATATATATTAATATTTATTATATTATAACTCTCTTTCCTGCTGATAATTTAAGGAAGACGTGCTATAAGCACAGGGGGGTGCGGGAGGAGACCTAAGGCTTTTTTCACCTGGCTCATATGTGGCTCCTGGACAGATGGACGTGCTGTTGCTTCCATCCCTACCATGTCTATTTTCCCCTCCTTTTAGGTAAAGACATATTAGGGATAACTATAAACTTGTGAGCTTGAAAAAGTCAGAAGAGTGAGACACTAGAAATTCAGGAGTTGGAGTCTCTATCAATTTGCCAGCAGATGAATCCAGGAAGGAGTGTAGTACAGAGGATTCACAGTAGCTGAGAAACTGTGCCCTGCAAAGAAGAGAGCGAGGTAAAACATGTATGAATGGTCACCTGATTCCAAGAAGATCTTGCTTCTCATTTCAGTAATTGGATGAATGTTTACTGTATGCCTACTATGTGCCTAGCACTGTGCTTAGCGCTGGGTAGGACACAAAATGCTTTAAAACAGTTTATAAACTACTGGAATAAAAAGACAGGGCCCTGGATGCCATATTCTGCTTTGTACTCCAGTTAATATTATAAGAAAGTCATCCACAAAGGAATAAGTGGTTTCCAACTAAATTGAACTAAAGAACTAAATTGCATCTTGTGAGAGAGATCAGCTATGGCATAGTGGATAAAGGGATTCCCTCTGAACCAGAATGCTATGAGTACTTGCTATGTGCCAAACCCTGGGGATATAAATACTCAGAGTTAGCCCCTGCTTTCAAGGAGCTAATATTCTTCTTGGGGGAGATAAGACATAAAAATAAATTCAACCATGAAATGAATGGAACCCCTACCCACCCCAGGAGTCCAAAGGATACAGTAGAGGGGCAGATGAAAAGACCTTGAGGTCCTTGAATCATGCCAATGCTGATGTCTAAAGGGCACAGGGCAGGGAAGTCTGCTGGTCCTCTATCTCCCCTGATGGAATAGAGTTGATGACTCCCATCTCTGTGGGTGGAAAGAAAGCACAGACAGCAAGCATTGATATCTCCCTCTTTGGAAGTATGTTGAATTTTGTCCTGGATTTCATCATGATAATCCCTAATGGGGTGGGCCACAGTTAAGAAAGAGGTGGAGCCAGTTTATACCAGCTCCTGAGAGCTGATTATTAAATTTTCAGTGTGAGCATTTATAGGTAGGAAATTACCAAACCCCAATTATACCTTAGAAATTGTCAAACCCCATTTATACCTCAGAAATTATCAAAGACCACTTAGGTTATTGCTTGTTGATGATCTAGACTTAAGAAAGCGATGGAGAAAATATTAGTAATACAAATTGCTTAAAAGTGTGTCCTGCATATATTTCCCAACCCCCCTCCCCAGAGAGCTTGTTGTTAAACATTTACCAACTCACCGCTAAATGCCAGATAGTGCGTGTGGAGATTGATTACCAGTTTCTGCATTTTCAGTAGTTCGGAGCTTTCCAACAATGATTGTGAAGAAGCTATAGATATGATCCTAGAATGGATGTAGCATGCTTAGGACAAATTGCGAATCTAAGAAAGAATTGGAATCAAACCTTTAAACAAAACAAAAAACAAAAAAAAGAAGGAGGCAGAGGAGGAAGTGATCCCTTGTCCAAAAAGAGACCTTTAGCCCAGCACTAAACTTCCAGTAGTGACTTAGGGGGAAACCAGGCTCTTAAGTGT
Source organism: Bettongia penicillata ogilbyi (assembly GCA_023548195.1). Classification (NCBI taxonomy): domain Eukaryota; kingdom Metazoa; phylum Chordata; class Mammalia; order Diprotodontia; family Potoroidae; genus Bettongia; species Bettongia penicillata. The sequence continues at coordinate 850,839 of JAJHZJ010000231.1, read as the reverse complement.
CAGAGAGAGAATAAGTATTTACTTTCTCCAGAAGTTATATCCCTTGAAGCATTTCTCTGAAAGATTTTTTTCTTGTTTAGATTAGTTGGTTCCAGAATTGCAGGGCCTAAAAATATCTACCACAGCTTGATTGATCCCAAGATAAATAAATTCCCAACAAAGGGAAGCTCTCAGCTGATTGGACAAGGAAGACAAATCTACCAAGCCATCTTAAGGGGAAGCTATGATAATGTTTCTCATGGTTTCCCCTAGAGAAAACATTTGTGCAATCTTGGAAGTGATTCCCCCATGCCCATTTACCATTTCGATGCTGGACTTTCCACTTGTGGACTTGGTTTCTGGGTAGTGGAGAAAGGTCATTTGGGCAACCAGTCTCTTTCTGGAAAATAAGGAAGTTAAAAAAAAAAAAAAAAGAAAATAATGGGACCTGAGAGAGATAGTAAGAAATGAGGAGATCTGTCAGAGTTTCCAAAGCCGGCAACAATCCATCCTGGAGTTCAGTGGGAGTGAGAACCAGCGGTCTCAGTTTTCAGAGTAATAAGGTTGGTAATTACCCTACGATGTTCTGTGTGCTAGTTCATCTGATTCCAAGCGTTCACAAGGTGACCTCTGAGTTCAGAGTCCCTGAAATATCAAACAACATAGAATAGATTGAATCCAAGAATTTGGCAAATATTTATCAAACATCTACTCTTTGCAAGATTCATTGTTAGGTACTGGTGACATTTAGATGGACTATACAAACACACACACACATAAGTGACTGTGTATATATGTATATATATATACAAAATATGTACATATACATGTATGCACACATATATGTATACACACACCTGTCCTCAAGGATCTTACATTCTTTTGGGAGACAGAACATATACACATACAAGCAAACAGAAGATATTTTGATAAGGGAGAATGCACTTGAGGGCATCAGGAAAGGCTTCCTGGAAGAAGTGGTACTTTAGCTGAACCCTAACGGAAGCTAAGGGTTCCAAGAGCCCACTATCTGTATGCCTATCTTCAATGGGTGCTTGGAATACATAGGAAAATGACTCAGATTCTGCCCTATTAGGGCCTACAATCAAAGAAGGACTGCCCGACAAACATGAACATAGAAGAAGAGCTGGTTCAGTGATGTTTTGAAGCAATAAAACTCCAGTATTTCAGAGAAAGGAGAGCTCCCATAGGATTGGATGTGGAATCAGAGAAATAGTGTGTGTGATGGACAAATGTATAGGATTGGGGGTCTAGGGTTTTAATCACAGCTCTACCTCCCATTACCTGTCTGAACTGGAGCAAGTCACTTAATCTCTCTGGGCCTCAGTTTCCTCATCTGTAAAAGGGGGGCATCAAATGATCCTGGGTGACTCCTGAAGTTCTTTCTAGCTCTAAACCTTTGATCTTATGAGAAGATTGCATCTCTGATGTACCCTCTACTTCTTGATGTATAAACGTATGATCCTATGTCCTGAGTTCAAAGATTGTTTCTTTGCTCTTGTAGCTTTGGCTAAGTTATTTACTTTTTCCCAGCCTCAGTTTTCTCATTTGTAAAATGAGGATATTGAAATGAATGAACTTTAAGGTCCCTTTGAATTCTAAGTTTATGATGCCATGATTGAAGCAGTTGAAGAAAGTTAACAAGCTAAGCTAATTGAAATAATAAAATGGATTATCACAACCCACACAATGTCAAGAAGGACATTTCACAGTAAGGGTAGGACTTAGGGAAATGGAAGAGAAACAGGGAAGCATGCTATTGGCATGAACCATGGGGGCAGGATTGTACTGGCCTGTTCAGGGAAATGATGCCTGAGCCTGCTTGATTCTAGGAGAGGAGATCCTAAATAATAAATTAACAAAGGAACTTACCATGCAAGTAAGCACTACCCTGTCAAAAAGGACAGGAAGAGGTAGGCAAAGTTAATGAAAGCCCCAAGTCCTCTGTCTGCCATCTTGTTGCTCTCTCATCTGGAGCTCATTCTACAATTTCAAGGTTGTCATAAATGACACCATCTTGGCAGCATGGTTTAAGAAGAAGTTAAAGACCTTTTCAATCAGACTATCTCTTTCATTGACCTGCTATCATCATCATCAACATCATCATCACCATCAATATCGCCATTGTCATCATCATTGTTGTCACTGTAAAGTATAAACATAAACTACTGTACATAAATTATTTCAGTGAATCTTCATAATAAGTCTGCAAGGTAGTTGCTACCATTGTCCCCATCTTAGGCAAGAAGAAACCAATGTACCAAAAAATTAAATTACTTGTCTGTGGTCTCAGGTCACCTAGATCTTATAGATCATAGGAGCATACATTTTCTAACTCAAAGGGATCTCAGAAGCCAACAAGTCTGCCTCTCTCATTTTCATAGTTGGTAAGACAGAGTTATAGGCACCTTAAGTGATTTGCCCAGCGTCACACAATTGACATCTAACTCTAGATAAGATCTGCAACCAGATCTTATCTTCCAGTCTAACAATCTATCTATTATGCCCTGCTGCTTTTTGGAATCTTTGGGATAAGGAGTTATCATTAGAACTCCTGTTAACATTCAACTGATTTGTGGGAAATGTTTTGAGGGAATTGCTTGACATTGAATATTTGTACATGGTTTTGTTTATTTTTCTTCTTTTTCAGTGGGATAAAGTGAGAGGGAAAAAATAGTTTTTTGTTACTGGAAATTATGAACTGGAAAATTATCCATTAGAAAAAATGTAATGAAATGAAGATTCAGCTGTCTTACTTGGGAGGGGGTAACATTAACCCTGTATTGTGTTGGCATGGATAATTTTGTGACCTTAGTAGCCAGCAGAGAAGAGTCTTGAGGGAATGTGAGACACCAGGAGGATCATGATAACATAGATTCAGACCTAGAAGGAACCTCAGAAGTCTTCAAATCCCACTCCCTTATTTTAAAGATGATGCAATTGAACCCAGAAAAGGAGAGACTTTCCAAAGTTCCATAGATAGCAAGTAGATAGGTAAGATTTGAATCTCTGACTCCAAATTTGACATTTTTTCCAATGAATTAAATATTGCCTCTTGGGTGAGTTTTAATAGAGAATGGAGGAGAACAGGAAAAGTCCAGATCCTGGAGAAATTCCATGGAGAGCAGACCTGAATGAGGATCCACGACATGGGTGAGATTATAAATTGGAAGAAGGCAGTAGTACAATGCCAGGAGTATCTCCTTGACTAATGAGAAGACTCTTTGCACCAGGCTGCTACTACAAATCTGTAGACTGTGAATCTGAAGATGAGGGTAGGGAAGGACATGACAGGAAAGTGGAAGGGGGCAATAGCAGAGGGCTTATCTGAACCCATTGCATTACTGGCACCATGAGGTAGAGAAGAGCTTCTGGCTCAAGGTTACAGTAACACTTCAGCTTGGGTCAAGGCCAGAAATGCTTGGTTTGCTGGCAACATCCATAAAAGACTAAAAAGCATTGGAGGTGATGGGCAAGTCACATAGTAACCATCTTTCTAATCCCCACTTTTTGCCTCCCAATCCCAATCCACATTCTAGCCTGAAACTGTTTCATACCCAATTTTCCCTTACCTCAACTCCTTAGATTTTGGTGCTTTCCAAAAACATGCTGTTAAAAGAAACAGTCTGGCATTTGTGGTTTATTCTTGCTCGATTCTCCAATCTGGAGCCCATCTTACTCCCTTCGAGGGAATTATATTCTTCTTTGCCCTGGTATTTTTCTGATCACTGTCTCACGATGACTTTTTTACCCCATCGTAACTATCATCTGTTGCCCAGATGGCCAGCATCTCAGGATGGCAAAGCAACTTCCTGTACTGCTCACCCAAAAGCAGATGGGATCTCCACAGACCTCCCAGTTGGGACAAGAGTTGGCCCAAAGCTCTGAGAGACCAGTTACTTTGCAAGACATGCTTGCTTTCTTCTGACTGAAGCAAACTCTAGTTTAGGTAGGGGGAAGTCAACAGTCCTGGCTCCAGATGGCATCTTTCACTGAGCAGAACAGAGTTGTTCAGAGACTCATAAACACGGTCAAATTGACCTTCATGGTGCCTACTCTGGAAGGCTAGGCTGCCCATGGTGCCTCTCCTCACTAAAAGTAGTTTGTGTGATCCTAGGCAAGTCATTTAATCTTAGCTCCACTTCCTAATGTTTCCCTCTTGAATTCACAGGGTTCTGGTAAATGATTTGGACTAAAGTGGATCTCTCTGTAAAATGGGTGTTATAATAGTACCTACTTCATAGAACTGTTGTGAGGACCAGATGAAATAATATGTTTTGACAAACCTTAAAATAGTTATCACTATTAATATCACTATTATTATGAGCAGCAGCCTCCAATGGACAATTTTGACAAGTTCCCCTGGGAGTAAAGAATACTGGCTTTGGAATCAGAGAATTTGGGTTCAAATATTGCCTCTGACACATATTATTGGCATGACCTTGGGCAAATCACTTAACCTAGCACCCTCAACTATAGAATGAAGGGCTTGAAGTGGATGATCTTAAAGTATCTTCCAAATCTAAATCATCTTTCATATGAGTTGACATCAATCAATCACCTTTTACATCTCTTCAAAAGTATCTCATCAAGGACACCTTTGACCTTTGACATCTTTTCAATGAGGAGATCATAAATTCACAAGCATTTATTAAGCACCTACTCAGTGCTAGACACTGGATATTGGAGTCAGCTCCAATGCTTTCTTAGTTCAGGTTCAATGTTGGGATGAAATGACATACTCATGAGTCACTGAAAAGTTATCAGGAAGAGGTTGACTTTGCCTTAATTCAGCAAGGGTGTGAAACAAGTATTCAATGTTCCCTTAGCTTCCCTGGATTTAACCTCTCTCATTTTAGCTGTCATGAGAGGATGCGGCAAAGGATATTAGAGTTCTCATGATCTTCAGAAATCTATCTATTTGCAGCCCAGACTTTATGTGACTGGGATTTTTTATTCCCTTAAGTGACCAAGAACCTGCAGGGAAGGCAAGGACAATTAGATCCAAGCGACAGTTTTGTCTTCTTTTATGGAAAGGTAATTCTTAGAACAGAGGGGAGGAGAGAGGGCACATGTAGATCTACCTCATGTTATGGGAAACACTGGCATATATTATGTCAAAAATGACAGTCTCCGCTGATTTCCCAGTTCCAGTAGGAATAAGTTTCCCTACTAGAATATATGCCAGTTGCCTAAATCAGGAACTATTGTGGAAAAGTCTTCTTGCTCTGGTAGATTCCATTTTGTTTAGCTTGACTGTAACCATCTATGATGAAGTAGCCCCAGACAAAGGTGATACCATATCTCCCACTTCCAGACTATTGCACTGGCAATTACCACCTATTTGGAATATCCTGCCCCCTCAATTTCTCTGACTTCCTTCCAGACTGAACTCAAAACTCACCTTCTTGCAGGTCAATTGAATTGAAATTTAGTAGTGATGGAAAGGTGGAAATTTGAACGGGAGCCTTTGAAAGAATTGAGGGACACCTACTCTGGGCTAGGTTAAAAGTAGCTTGTGATCAGTGAATAGTCAGGAAGACCTGAGTTCAAATCCTGCCTCCGACACTTACTACCTCTGTGTCTTTGGGAAAGTCTCTTAGGCGCTCTTTGCCTCAATGTCTTGAAACATAAAATGAGGTTAACAGTATCTACATTGCCAGTGTTGTTTAGTACATCCAATAGGCTAATATTCATAAAGTGCCTAGCACAGCACATCATAGGCACTATATAAAGGCTTATTTCCTCCCCTTCTTAATATGTGTAAAAGCATGAACAGTTAGCATTTCTATTGCACTTTAAGGTTTGCAAAATACTTTATCTGTTATCTCATTTGATCCTTACTACAACCCTGTGAAGGTAGATGCTATTACTATCCCCATTTTATGACTGGGGAAACTGAAGCCCACAAGTTAAGTAACTTGACCAGGACACACCTAGCAAGTATCTGTGATAAGATTTGAACTTAGAGCTTTGATACACTGAAAGTATCAAACTCTGACTCTGGCAAGACTCCTGAGATTAAAATGTAACTGGGAAATGTTGAACAAAGTAAATAAAAATGCCATAAAATATAAATAATGTAATTTATGGTTTTCTAAGTTGATATACAATCTAGAAGGATCTATTTCTATTCAAATCTGCCACCAGCTCTCCATCCTAGCTGCTTCAAGGTACTGGGCTACTTTCAGAGACAAAAAACAAATAAAATAAATACATTTAATTAAAAAATAAAAAAAGTTTCATAAAATTATCATTGACTCCATCGGAATTAGTGATATTTGCTTTTTGTTCATTTTGGGATGCTGGAGGCAGTGAGAAGAATAGAGGACTAAGATTGGAACCAATGGGGATTCCTACAGTGAATGTGGCTGCCATTTTGTTTTGGACACCATCATCTTCAAGATAATGGTGAAGATGGTCATCTGTTGGGACAAATAATTGGGAAGTTGAGTTTGGTTAGAGAACTTAAGGGAATCTGGAGGGAACTGAAGATGACAGATTTTTGCCCAAGAAGCCCAGAAAAGCATTTTTTTTTTAGGGAAGTTGGACCGTCTCTCTTTTTAAAAATAAATTTAAAAGAAGTGATTCTTGCTATTTAGCTCTAGGGAAACTCCTAGGTATAATTGGATGTCTCAAGAAAATCAAGATAGCTAAATGTTTTCTACCATGAGCATTTAGGAATGACCCTACTGAACCAAGGAAAAATTTGCCCATTTAATAATCCCCCAAATAATTTTCAAATCAGGAACTCTTGCCTAGATTTCTTCTCCTCCTCTTTCTTCTTCTTCTTCTCCTCTTCTTCTTCCTCCTCCTCCTCCTTTCATATCTTTCTTCCAAAAGCAGTTGAAAAACGGGGAAAAGACATGGAACTATTCCTTTTGTGTATCCTCTTTATTTGAATGATAAGAACCATCCTTTTGGAATTTCATTTATAATTCACTTTATATATTTTTTATCTTTCCTGTGAGAAATTTAAGATCCTTGGTATACTGGCCATGCACATAGTCACCATCAAGAAAGAGATAGGACATGGTCTCCAGAGTTTGGAATTCTACTATTATTTTCCTGTGTCATTCCCAGATATTGGTTAATCATAGCAGTCTTGGGTAGGGGATGGACATCTAGGCTGGGGACACTAGTGTGCAATGATGCCTCTTAAGTAGCTGTGTGATGATAGATCACTTACCGTATCTTTCCAAGTCTCAGTTTCCTTATCAGGAAAATGAGGATGATAGTATTTGTACTTTTAGACATCATGGCATAGTGGATAGAGAGTTGGCCTCAATCAGAGACATGGCTGTATGACCCTGGGAAAGTCTCCAACCTCTTAATGTCTCACACAATCTCTTCAAAATATAGGCTGCATCATTGCTGTCATTGTCAATTAGTGGAGAGATTTCTTCACTGGGAGTTCCTTATCCTAGTAAAATCACAGGTCTGGTCCAAAATACAATCAATCAGTCACACACACACATACACACACACATATACATACACACATAATATATATACAAACCTTAAAGTGCTATATAAATGTGAATTGTTATTGCATTATTATGTTAACAAATAACAAAGAATTACTTCTTTGCATCTTAGCCTTGCCACCTGTATAATGGGACACAAACATGTTATCTCTTAACCAATTATTGCAACCATCCTCTTGCATGAACTCTCCTTCCCTTCAGTATTGTAATTTTCTCTCCTTGACATTCTGTCAAAGTTGACTTCTTTACTTTTGAAGTTTCACAGTGGCCTGTCATTATCTTCTGCTTCAAGTTCAAGATTCTCCAGGTGCCATTCCCCCCCGCCATTTTGTCTATTTCTCTTCTTTTTTCTCATCTCAAGCCCATTTATTCAATATCCCATTTGCATAATAATGAACTCAGGTCTTCCTGACTCCATGCCCAGTGCTCTGTCCATTGCCTATAAACTCTTTCCAAATGAACATCAGTGTCCTTGGGGTGCTCTTTCTCCCCCAGCTAGGATGAAGTCATTGTTTTCCCATCCATTTAGGTGCCATAATTTTTATCTTTCTCTTAACAGTAATAGTCTCCTTCACTTACTTTGCATTACAGCCAAATTGGATGGATTACTATCTCTCTCTGATTCTCATCCTTCCGTTGCCTGCCCCATGAGGCATTGGTGGCACAACAAATAGAGCACTGGGCATGGAGTCAGGAAGACCTGACTTCAGATCTGATCTCAGACATTCACTGACCATGTGACCTTGGGCAAATCTGTTAAACCCTTTGCCTCAGTTTCCTCCACTGTAAAATGAGGATAATAATAGAACCTACCTTCAGAATGTTGTAAGAATCAAAGGAAATAATATTTTTAAAAAACTTTATCATAGTACTTGGCACATGGTTGGTGCCATATAAATGTTTATTCTTTTCCCCTTCTTGTCTTCACTCACATGGTTTCCCATGCTGGAAATGGATTCTCTCTTCCCCAGTCATCTCCATCTGGTAAAGCCTTTCTTTTCTTGCAAGATTCGTTTCAGGTACTACTATCTCTAGGAGCTCTTCATCCCCAACTGCAGATGCTTTCCAGTGAAAAGCATTGCTTCATCCTTGGATTTTTTTCCCTTTGTTTTTTTTAAAATTTATTTATTTATTTTTCAGTTCTCAACATTCACTTCAACAAGAATTTGAATTCAAAATTTTCTCCACCTCTCTCCCCATCTCGCACCCCAGTACAGCATGCACCCCATCCACCCCTTCCTCCTGTCTGTCCTCCCTTCTATTACCCACTCTTCTTCCATTCCTCCTTCCCCTCTATTTTCCTATAGGGCAAAATAGATTTCTATATTCCATTGCTTGTATATCTTAATTTCCAGTTGCATGCTAAAACAACTTTAACATTCATTCTTAAAGCTTTGAGTTCCACATTCTCTCCCTCCCTCTCCACCCACCTTCACTGAGAAAACAAGCAATTAGATATAGGTCATACATGTGTAACAATGCAAAGCACTTCCATAATAGTTATGTTGTAAAAGACTAATCACATTGCCCTCTGTCCTATCCTGCTCTTCATTTATTCCATTCTGTCCCTTGACCTATCCTCCTACAATAGTGCTTGCTTCTGATTATCTCTTTCCCCAATTTGCTATCCCTTCTATTATCTTCCCTGTCCTATTCCCTTCCCCCTTGCCTTCCTGAAGAGTAAAATAGATTTTCATATGCAGTTAAGTGTGTCATTCCTCCTTAAACCAAATCCCATGAGAGTAAGGCTCGATTATTTCCTTTCAACTCCCCCTCTCTTCCCCTCCATTGAAAAAGCTCTTTCTTCCCTCTTGTGTGTGAGACAATTTGCTACATTCTACCTCTCCCTTTCTCTTACTCCTAGTACATTCCATTCAAGAGTAAATTTTATTTTTTTTAAGTATTCTCCCTTCATATTTAGCTCACCCTGTGCCCTCTGTCTATATATATGTGTGTGTGTGTGTGTGTGTGGATATACACACACATATATACACATACATATACACATGCATCCATGTACATATACATACCTACACATATATAATATACACATACATACACACTCCTATATGCCTACATATATACTCCTTCTATCTACCCTAATACTGAAAAAGGTATCATGAGTTCCAAATAACATTTTTCCATGTAGGAATGTAAACAGTTCAACTTTAATGAATTCCTTAAGGCTTGTCATTCCTGTTTACCTTATCATGTTTCACTTGATTCTTATACTTGAAAGTCAAATTTTCTAATCAGCTCTGGTCTTTTCAACAAGAATGCTTGGAAGTCCTCTATTTCATTGAAATTTCCTTTTTCACCCTCAAGTTTTGTACTTAGTTTTGCTAGGTAGGTGATTCTTGGTTTTAATCCTATCTTCTTTAGCCTCTGGAATATTATATTCTAAGCCCTTCTATCCCTTAGTGCAGAAGCTGCTAAATTCTGTGTTATCCTGATTGTATTTCCACAATACTTGAATTGTTTCTTTCTGGCTGTTTGCAATATTTTTTCCTTGACTTGGAAACTCTGGAATCCAGTTACAATATTCCATGGAGTTTTCCTTTTGGAATCTCTTTCATGAGGTGATTGGTGAATGCTTTTCATTTCTATTATGCCCTCTGATTCTAGAATATCAGGGCAGTTTTCCATGATAATTTCTTGAAAGATGATGTCTAGGCTCTTTTTTTGATCATGGTTTTCAGGTAGACCAATAATTTTAAAATTATCTCTCCTGGATCCATTTTCCAGGTCAGTTGAGTTTCCAATGAAATAGTTCACATTGTCTTCTATTTTTCATTCTTTTGGTTTTGTCTTATAATTTCTTACTTTCTCAAAAAGTCATTAGCTTCCATCTGCACCATTCTAATTTAAAGGGATTATTTTCTTCAGCATTTCTTTGGGTCTCCTTTAGCAAGCTGTTGACTTGCTCTTCATGATTTTCTTGCATTACTCTCATTTCTCTTCCCATTTTTTCCTATACTTCTCTTACTTGATTTTCAAAATCCTTTTTGAGCTCTTCTATGGTCTGAGATAATTGCATATATTTTTTGGAGATTTTGGTCATAGAAGCCTTGACTTTGATATCTTCCTCTGATGGTATGCTTTGTTCTTCCTCATCCAAAAGGATGGAAGAAAATACCTTTTTACCAAGAAAGTAACCTTTTATAGTCTTAAGTTTTTTTCATTTTGGGGGCATTTTCCCAGCCAATTACTGTAAGTCCTCAGTTCCTCCAAGGTAGCACAATCAAGGGAGAAGAGTTTACCCCTCTCCTGGCCTGTGCTTTTGTCTGTGTAGAACCACAAGCACTCTTTTCTGTCCTGGAACTGTGAGTAGGATTCCCTCTTCACAGTGACCACCAACTCCACCAGGGCAGTGCCAGAACTCCTTCTTATCCCAGGACTGCCACTCAGGACTGAGATCCAAATCAGCTGCTTGATTGCCCCAGGGTCTTTAGGCCGAGTGTTCCAAAAGTGGACACTGTGCTGTTGCTGCAGTGGCTGCCACCACCCTGGGGCCAGGGCTGGGCCCGAACCAAGCTCCCCTCTCACCCAGATGAAAGAGCTTTCTTATTGACCTTTGAAGCTATTGTTGGCATTTATGGGTTGAGAAATCTGGGAACCTGCTCACCATGACACTGCACCCTGAAGCCTGCTCCAGTCCTGTCCTGCTGAGCTATGTGGCCAAGGCATGACTGTACTCAAATTCCAAGTCCGGTGTGATAGACCTTTCCTGTCGGACTTCCAGGCTGTCTTGGGCTGGAAATCTGTTTCACTTTGTCATTTTGTGACTTCTGCTGCTCTAGCATTTGTTTAGAGGTATTTTGTGGATTGTAGAGGGAGAGCTAGAGCAGGTCCGCCCTCCTTCTCCTCCATCTTGGTTCTGCCCCTTCACAGATTTTGTTATAGCACTTCACTCAGCCTTCTCCTCCTCCTTTGCTCTTCTTTCACTCTTTCTTGTCTCATAGTTATTTGTGCTCTTCCTTCCATTAGATTCCTTGAGGGAAAAATCTGGGTTTTACCTATCTTTGCATCACTAGTACCTAGTAGAGGACATCTAGCTCGACAGACTGCAAGAGTGAGGTTAGCCCTTTCATTTTATGAATGAGAAAACTAGGGACCATAAAAGTTAAAGTGACTTCTCTAGGATCACACAGCACCAGAAGCAGGAAATAAATCTGGTTTTTCTGATTATAGAGTCATTGCTTTCCCCATGTTGAGTTGAAGTGAGTTGAATTGAGTTCAGTTAACCTGAGTTGAATGTTACTATACAAAATAATGAACAGCAAACAGCTCTGGTTCTTTTCTTTCCCTAGCCACTTCCATATGTGGTCATGATTAATCCCACCAACCAACACCTGTGAAATATCAGCAAAGCCCTTCAAGGGTTTGTTATTTTAATCTCAATCCTCCATTCAAGAATCTGACAGAGCCCTGCTGCTATTTTGACACTAAAAAGACTACTGGAGCAAGGTATCTATCAAATGAAACCTAAGTTGAGTATGGGACTTTCCTTTTCTTATCTACTTGAATTTAGGTCATGTATACATCTAAGGCAAAGGCAATAAAACATCCTTTACATTTTTTTTTTTTTAGCAAACCACCCAAATTGTGTAGGAGCAAAGAGAGATAAATAGACTCAGAGAGCCAACCAGCAGAGTTTCTGGTATGTGGCAAACTGGGTGTGAATCCAACCTTAATAAGTGACAGTAAATGTCACAGTGGGTGAGGTCAGATTTTGTTTCATTGGTTCAAAGACAAATTTTTTGAGGGAGTTGGGAAGAACCTGAGAAAGGAAGGAAGGAAGGAAGGAAGGAAGGAAGGAAGGAAGGAAGGAAGGAAGGAAGGAAGGAAGGAAGGAAGGAAGAAAGGAAGGAAGGAAGGAGGGAAGGAAGGAAGGACACAAGGAAAGGAAAGGATGGAGAAAGAAAGAGAGGAAGAAAGAAAAAAGGGAGAGAAAGAAAAAGAAAGGAAAGGAAGGAAGGAAGATAGGGAGAGGGAGAGAGGCAGATAGATGGGGCAGAAAGATAAAAAGACAGATAGACAAAAAAAGACAGAGAGGGAAAGATCGGACCCAAAGAGAGACAGAGAGGAAGTGAGAAGAAAGAGGTAAAGAAAATCACAGAGAGAAGGAGGCAAATAGAAAGAGATATAGACACAAAGACAGAGAGGTAGTAAGAGAAAAAAAGAAGGGAAAAAGATGGAGAATGTTGGTTTTGTTTTTTAGCATAATCAACTTTAGCATATTGGACTTTGAATTAGTAAGAACTATATTTAAATACATCCATTGATTATCATCAAGTCACTTAAACCCTTTGATATTTAGATTCTTCATCTATAAAATGGGAGAAATAATATCTGTAGATCCAGCCTCGTGGGGGAATGTTGAAGGTCACATGAAACAATGTTTGTGTGGATTTCATTACAGCACCACTTCTGGAGTGTGTATGGGGTTGAACTGAACACTCCCAGTTAGTGGTATCTTGATCCCCCAATAGAGGGTGCCTTTGTCAAAGAGGATGGTTCATTGAGCAGTAGAAATCCCCTACAGAGAAGACTTGTTCTCCTCTTCCTTTCTTCTGAATATGTGTCTCTCAGACTTCCTATAAGGGGCAGGGTGGCATTTTCTTCTTTGTCTTTCCAACCCACATTGCTCATACGTGGCACGTGGCTTCTAAGTTAACCTGAGACTGAATCTCAAGGCTATAGCTGCCTCTTCTTCTTCAGGTCTTTTTTCCTAAGTGCAGGTGACCATACAATCAACCTGAGATGGATATTTCTGGTCCTGATGGCAACTTTATGAGTTTCAAATCGGGGAGCTGCTAGATTTCCCTACTGACTGATAGCAAGAGAGGTTTCCTGAAATGACTCCCTTCTGAGAGGATGAGCCCAAGCCATCCCCTGACATAATGGAGGATAAGAGCCTTGAAGGAATTGTTCAGATGATGAAAGGAAGGAGGTGAAGGAGAAATGCCTCAATGAGCAATTCCATAAAGTATTTCCTGTTTTAATGTTTTAAATATCAACCTCCTGGGAGAATACACTAAGGAGTCATGGTTTACTCTCTTGTTTTGAGTCTTTGTCAATGAGTCTTTTATTTGGAAGAAATAAATAGCTGTCCTATACCTGATCCATCTTTATCCTGAGTACCTTTCTATAAAGGATCCTGTTGATCCATTTTGGGGAGATGTTACACTTGAGTCAACTTAAAATTTAAATATTTTTCCCCAGGAGGATTTTGGGAGCATAAACAGATAGAGATAGCAAGAAGAACTTGACCCCTACTTTTAGAAGTCAAGTTCCTCCAGAACTGAACCTGGTTCAGAACTCAGACCCCTAGTCCCTGGGTCCAGTGGGGATCTGTTTTTAGTTAGTGAATGATATAAAAACTTAGAGTGCTACATAAATCTGAACATCATATGATGATGAATTCAATTCAATTTTGTAATCAAATAATGGTCAGGACTTAAATGAAAGAATCTGGCCTTGCCTATTAATCACTCAACAAACTTGTAAGTAAAAAGATAAAAATCCAACAATCCCTGCTCTCAAGGAATTTATAATCTATCAGTAAAAATAACATATAAATATATAATAATAGCTAGTATTTATGAATTACTTTAAGATTTTCAAAACACTTTATAAATATTCTGTCATTTGATCCATACAAAAACACTGGGAGGTAGGGGTATTATTATCCTTACTTACTAGATGAGGAAACTAAGGTTAAGAATTTGTCCAGTGTCGCTCAGCTAGTAAGCATCTGAGACTGCATTTGAACTCAGGTCTACCTGACTTTAGGTTGAACAGTCTATCCACTGGGCCCATTCACTCTGTTATTGACTATTGACTTCAGTTTCAAAAGATGACATTTCCTGACCCTAGGTTCAAATTCTAAGGATATTTGAAATCTCTAGTCTCCTTTTGTTGACTACAAACCATGGTTGAAAATAATATCAGAATCCTAAGGCACCCAATATAATCGTAACTCAAACCTGAGTACCTTGATTTGGTTCCTATCTCATCTAAATGAATTTATTCATTTCTTTTCACCTTATGAACTTTTCTCAGTGGTTTTTGATTGAAATGGAATGGAAAAAAAGTTTATTGCATACCGTTAAAATAAATTTCAAGAAACAGAACATTTTTTTCTCCAGAATTTTTCCCGGAAGCTTTGGGTCGGTTTCTATTGTGTTATTGGTTGAATATTTTCCTGCCAGGATAATCCACTTTTAGTAGCTTCATTTACATTAGATATCACCCTAGAGGGCTGTAAAACTAGGCCCATGGATTACCCAAGAGAAATTACTCATGAAAGTAATCATCAGTAGTGAATTTTCATCACCGATGCAGGTACTACTTCAGCATTCCACGCTGTTTTGTCTCTTTCTTCTGTGAGCAAAAGGACTTGTTATCATCTCAGTTTCTAAAGAAATTTAGCCTTATTAATCATAGAAGACATTTAAGAAAGGTAAACCAAAGAGTGCCCAAGATACTTGCTGACTTTACAATATATTTCATGCTTTCTATCTTTATGTGTGTGTGTGGGGGAAGCCCCTGAATTTTCATTGCATCCTAGTAGAACAACTGTTTTATGCAGCATTAATTTTTATTTCGCTTCTCCACATTTATCTATTGATCCTTAATTTTCATAATTACTCAAATGACTCTCTAATATCATCATAGTAGGCTTTCCTTTCCTCTATAGTAATGGCAGCTCATTCATGCTTTGTTACCCTAGCCAAATCTCAACCATGCCCTCCCATGTATTCAATAGAGGAGGTCCACCCAACATCTTGGGAACATTCTTTGCTTTCTCCTGTTATTTAAAGGCTCTTGGCACTATAGAATCATAGATTCAGAACTGAAAGATGACTCCAAAGACATTTAGTCCAACCTCCTCATTTTACAAATGAGGAAACTGGGACCAAGAGAGGTTAAAGTGACTTGCTCTCAAGTCATACTGGTAGTAAGAGAAAGAAGTAGCATTTGAATCCAGGTTCCCTGACTCTAGCCTTTGCTTTCTCCCCACTGTATCACAATGGCTTCAATAGAGTCATATTGTAGCTTGGGGGTTGTCTGTCCCTCATTTTGACCACCTTTCAGACCAGACCAGCTCCATTTTGGAAGACATATTTTCTTGATAACACCATTTCCACCTCTTTTCCTTCAATGTATGTTACTTCAATGTTTTTCAGCCCACTCACAACTACCATATGCTTTTTCATTGACCTTTGGATGAGTCTTCATCAATTCTTTGGATACTGCAGTGATTCATCACTTAAGGCCATATCAAAGGGAAAAAATGTATTGCTTTTATTAAAAACTTTTCTGTACTCAGAATATTCAAGGTTAGCCTCTCACTTCCTAAATCGAGTTTCTATTCTCTGCTCTTTCAAATTACTCTTGGGTATATGCTACTTCTGCAGAAACCGTCTATATTCGTTGAATGATTTTGATTTGCATTTTTTAAAATGTAGGTGAATATCTAACACCTTTGTATTTTCAGCCTTCTTTGTAAACCATATTATTTGACTTCAATAACATGATGTTTTCAGAAAGAACCTGAGTACAACAAAAACATATTGATATGGGCTCTATTAATTTAGAAATAGGGGTAGAGCAAAAAGTTTATGTTTTTTATCAACAAAAAGTTTGCTAAAAAGAGTTAGTAATGTTAGTAAGATCCAAAGCTACAATGTTTCTCACCTGATTTAAAACAAAATGTATTCAAATACTGACTGTCCCTTTCACCTTTAATGCATTCCCTCCTATTCCCTACCTCTTAGAATCCTTCTTTCCTGCAAGCAACACCTCCTTCATGAAATCCTTTCTAATCCCCTCAACCATTAGGACTCTTGTTCCCAAAGTACCTGGGATTTAACTGCTTTGTATTGATCTAGGTAGCTAAGTGGTG
Source organism: Bettongia penicillata ogilbyi (assembly GCA_023548195.1). Classification (NCBI taxonomy): domain Eukaryota; kingdom Metazoa; phylum Chordata; class Mammalia; order Diprotodontia; family Potoroidae; genus Bettongia; species Bettongia penicillata. The sequence goes on along the minus strand of JAJHZJ010000231.1, from coordinate 834,441 downwards.
CAATATATAGAGTACAATACCTAGAGTTCAAATCTGACTTCAGATTATTACCAGCTGTGTGACTCTGAGCAAGTCACTTCACCCCATTTGCTTCAGTTTCCTCATCTTTCAAATGAGCTGGAGAAGGAAATGGCAAACCACTCTATTATCTTTGCCAAGAAAATCCCAAATGGGGTCACAAGGAGTCAGACACAACTGAAAAAACTCAACAAAATTTAGGGCTAGAACCTGAATAGTAGAATATATCTCTTGTTCTGTCTGATAGGAAATCCGTCAATCTCATTTCAGAATGTAGTCACAGCTTTGGGATAAAAGTTTGGGCTATCTGCTGCTGCAATTTCTGCTGGGCTAAGTATAAAGAATATAGATTTATGGGCTTTTTTGATTTATTCATTCATTTAATTTATCTGTTTGTTCACTTATTTATTCACTCATTTATTTATTCGTTGACTTGTTTATTTATTGGATTCTTAATAATGTTTATCGATTCATTGGGTGATCATTTGTTTATTAGCCAGACTTGAAATTTCATAGTTGCCACTTTTTCTGAAATATACAGTCTTAGAATGTTGCCTGGGAGTACTAAGAGGTAAAGTGACTTGCCCAGGCTTACACAGTCAGGATGTGTCAAAGGGCACCTGTGAATCAAGTTTATTCTAACTTCAAGACAGACCTTCTGTCCTCTTGATCAGGGTTAATTTGCAATGCACAAATACTATCTCCATCAGGAGTTTTTAATCTTTCTGTGTTGTGGGTCCCTTTGACAGTTGGGTGAAGCCTATGGATCCCTTCTCAGAATAAGATTTTTTCAAAATAAAATTAAATACAGAGAACTACAAAGGAAGGCAATTATGTCAAGGGAAAAGGTATATTTTTCTCCTATCTAGGTTCACAGATGCCTTGAAATCTATAGATATGATGGACTCAGATTCAGAACACCTGATTTAGGGGAAGGATGGGAAGGCCAAAAGGAACTTTTCCCATTGAAGAAATATAAATAGTAATTAAGTGAAACAGGAGGAACATTATTGCTGTTCTACTTCATCTACATTCTGAATTTAATGGAGTGTTGCCTGGCAACCTAACCACCAATTAAAACACTATTTCTATGGGAAAAATTTGTGGGCTGTTAAATGTTTTAATGCTGCTACAAGATCCTACAAGATCAAAATTTCTTCAGTTCAGAAAAAGCATCTCTGAAACTCCTTCACAATAACTAAGAGAAGTTTCCCCTTGCAAAAAGATGGATGTGTCCACTTGGGAAAAAATATGTTCATCTCCACATCCGAAAAGGAAAGGGAAAATTTTCACCAAATGTTGACAAATGCACAGCTAGTTTCTACAGTTTGCTGAAACCCTCAATATGTTTTGATAAAGCATCTGTGCTGATTTCCTTTGTGAGGTTTTTTCCCTTGCTGATAAACATCTCTGTGACAAGGCACCAAGGAGAGATAACTTCTCATTTATCTTTCTATATTTTTTCTTGAACAAGCAAATGATGTTTTGAAAAGTAAATATTCATTATATAAACAAACATCATATGACTATAGAATCAAGTACCACACACACACAAGTATATATGTATGTATATAGAGAGTAATATATTATGTTACATTATAATATTGCATATTTATTACATAGTATAGAATTAGTCTGTAGTATTTTACCATATATGACGTATGTGTTATAGTACAATATAATATGCACGTTATAGCATACATGTGTATATTATATGTCATGGCACAATATAGTATGTATTATATAGTATTGACACTATATAATATACTATATATAACTGTAATGTGATATATGATATACTATATACATAAGTATATGATATGCAATTATATTAACATTATACATAGTATATATTGCACAGTAGATAATATACTATGCAATATATAGTATTATATAATATAGTATATATTATTATAGGGTATACATAAATAGTGTATATAACATGTTCAATTGTTTCCTTCGTGTCTGACTTTTTGTGACCCCATTTGAGGTTTTCTTAAAAAAGATCCTGGAGAGGTTTGCTATTTCCTTTTCCAGCTCATTTGAGAGATGAGAAAACTGAGGCAAATGGGGTTGTTACTTCTCCAGGGTCACAAAGCTAGTAAGTGTCTAAGTCCAGATTTGAACTCAGAAAGATGAATCTTCCTGATATCAGGATCAGTGCTCTATCTACTGGGCCACCTAGCTGACCCTACATAATATGTGATATCTTATATTTTCTATATAATCCCTAAGATAATTGTGCTTTTTATAATTTGTGAAATGCTTTACTTCTGAGATCTTATTTCATTCCCCTCTCTAGTCTTCTGAGATAGGTACTGCTATTATTATCACAAGGAAATTGAATCTCAATGAGGCTAAGCGATTCATTCAAAATCACACAACTGGTAAGTATCTGCCACTACATTTGAACCCTGGTTTTTCTTTCCTGTTAAATACAACCCTCTGTCTACTACCTTGTGCTTTTTAGAGTTTGATAAATGTTTTACCTCTTGTGGCCCCTAAGAGGACCCAGTGAGGAAGATACTGCAGGTTTTATCTCTATTTTACAGATGATAGAAATATCTCCTTTAGGAATGACTCATGCACAGAACAGGTAGAGTTACCTCCCCTTATCCCCAGGACTGGGAGCAGAGTGAGGTAAGATAAGTGGGTACCTAGGGCATAACACAAGGCTGGGCTGGAGGTATAGAACATAATCGATGCAACAAGAGATACATATTTATATCATTTTTATTAATGCATTTGAAGGTACCATGGCATGGTGGCTAGAGAGTCCCCCGTTACAGTCAGGAAAACCTGTGTTCAAATTTACTCTCTGACACTTACTGGCTCTGTGACCCCTCTCAGTACCCCAGGCAACTTACTAAGACTCTAAGTTGTAGAGAACGTGTAGCCCTATATTATTAGAAGATTTTCCTTACCAGGAGCTACTTATACTCACTAAATCACATGTCCAATATTTGTAAAGGACATATTTTTAACACCAGAAAATCTTGTTTTCCAATGTATATAGATATTTTTTTTGATGGTTCAATATGGTATTGACGACACAGACCTTACTCTAGAGCAACACGCTAAAAACTTCATTTTCTTTTGGCAATTTTCTTTTTTTTAAATTCTGAACTTAAATGCCACCAAACTATTTCTATAGGCACACCAGAATACAAAAAGAGGAATGTATATGAAACTGGGAATCAGTTTCTGTTGCTTTGGGAGCACAGTTTTCAAACCATGCTCTGACTTCATTTATTTTTCACCTTCAGCAGCTATCTTCTTCATCAGTTTTCCATTTTCATCAAAGGGGAAGATGGCACCCTGTACTTTGGACAGTTCCCATTGCAGCAAAAAAGAGTTCATAATGGTCTTGCCGTTTGCCATGACTCCTTGCATCTCTAAGTGTTGCCTTCTATCCTGAAGCTACCCCATTTTATATGTTTTCTTTCCACACTTAGAATGTAAACTCTCTGAAAGCAAGGACTCTTATTTTTGTATTTGTTTCCTCAGTGTTTAGTATGTGTCTGGTACTAAATAAGCACTTAATAAAAGGTTTTTCATCCCTTCATTCATCCCCATTACCTGTGGAATAATTAACATAGTTGCTTTCTCTTAATTTATATATTTACTTTCTCTTACATGCATTATTATCACCACTTTATTGTCATCACTCCACTGTCATTCATATAATCATTTCAAATTTTCAAAGCATCTTTCATATATGTGTATATATGTACATAAATATTTATGCACACATATATACATGTATATATACATACACATAGACACACTTATATACATACACACAGACACATATATACACATACATATACAGCACATATATGTATATATGATTTTCATAACAATCCGATAGTAAGTAGGTGCTATATATTGTCTTATACTCATTTTGCAAATGAGGAAACAGAGTCTGACCCTGTTATGTTAAGTTGCCATTTGCATTGGAGTTGAGAGAAAGTTCCTTCTTGTGGTGCCAGGATCAGAGGAGATGTATTTCTGGACTCCTGAATCAGATTCAAAGGATATTTCTCCATTGAAGCAATATCATAAATTGGTGGTTAGATGAAATGGGGAATGGTGCATTCTACGTATAATGGAGTGTTACCTGGCCAACCAACTGCCAACTCTAATGCCATTTCTATGGAGACATTTTTGTTAATTTCTGGAACAGATTTGCCAATGAACTTCTGGAACAATTGCTGTTATTCAACTGTTCAGTCATGCTCAACTCTTCACGACCCCATGGGCCATAGCATGCCAGCCCCTTCTGTCCACCACTATCTCCCAAAATCTGTCCAAGCTTATGTTTTCTTGGCAGAGACAGTGGTGTGGCTTGCCATTTTCTTCTCTAGTGGATCATTTTTTGTCAGAAATCTCCACTATGGCCTATCAATTTATGCACAGCAATAACTCATAAGACAGTAATCCAGAAATGTCCTATATACCCATAAGCCAGAAAACTGCAGGATTATAGAGATGTGAATGTCTTTAGAAATCAGAGAATCAAAAAACTTACAGAATTGGAAGAAAATCAGGAGTGATATAGTTTAGTCAGTCCCTGAAGAAATCAAGTCCACAGCATTCTCAACAAATTGCCAACTAGACTGCATTTAAAGGTCTCCAAAGAAGGGTAATGCGCTGTCCCTGACACAGTCTATGAATGTAGTGCTCTAAAAGAATTGCAATATCTTTGCTACAAAGGAGGGTTTAGGGGGAAGTTAATAAATTTAGTTTTAGATCTGTTAAATTAAAGATGTCCTCAAAACATTTATTTTGAGATGTCCAATGGATAATTGGAGATTCAGGGGAGTGGGGCTAAGTGGAGAGATCTAAACATCCATCTAGAGATGATAGTTAACTCTATGGGAGCTGATGAGTTTTTCAAGAGTCATCTAGAAAGAGAAGAAAATAAGGCCTAGGGAAGAACTTTGGGAAATACTCAGTTAGGGGGCATGATATGAATAATAAGGCAGCAAAGAGACTGAGGGAAGATCACATAGGAAGCTAGTGTCTATAATCCCAAAGATACCAAAGCAAGAGCAAAATCACCATTGTGTGTAAGAGTATTACAGCATCCCTTCAAAATAGACAAAATTCAGAAATTAAGGAAGTATCTTTTTATCATTGTTCACTCATTTCAGTCATGTCTAACTCTTAGTGACACCATTTGGGATTTTTCTGGCCGAGATCCTGGAGTGGTTTCCCATTTCCTTCTCCAGCTCATTTTACAGAAGGGGAAACTGAGGCAAAAAGGATTAAGTGACTTTGTGCAGGGTGGCACAACTAGTGTGTGAGGCTACATTTGAACTCAGGTCTTTCTGACTCTACTGCACCACCTAGCTGTCATTCTTTTGTTAGGAATAGCTGAATTATAAATATAAAATAATATATTGTAATAAATTTTAAATTACACACACTATATATGTATATGTAGGTTATAAATAGCTAAAGAAATTATGGTATTTGAATGTAATGGAATATTATTGGGCCATAAGATTTGACAAAGTGGGAAGTTTTCCTAAGTAGCTGGGAAGACCTTTATGTACTGATGAAGAGTTAAGTGAGAAAAAAGAAACTATAAAAATTTATTCTATGAAAACATGGGAGAGGAAAACAACTGTGAAAAACTTTGGAACTCTGGTTAATAAAATAAGCCAGAGTCCAGAAAATTGAAGACAAATCATCTCCTGCTAGAAAGATGATGGCTATAGAAGGCAGAAAGATGTGCATTTTCAAGCACAACCAATAGGGCAATTTATTTTTTTCAATTTCCCATGTTTGTTGTGATGGAGTCAGTTTTCATTTTTTGTTGAGTTTTATGACTCATTTGGGGGAATCAGTGGGAGAGAGAGAGTGATCATAAATGCTTCTGAAAATAAATTTTTAATCCTATTTTATTTTATAGATTTGAAAACAATATTCTGGGCTTCAGCAGACTGCCAAATGGGTCCATAATACTAAAAACATTTAGAATCTCAATTGCAGTGGGAGGAAAGGAAGACAAAACATGGTGCTAGATAGTTTTAATTTTGTAATTTAACCCATTAAGAAGTTGTAGGTTGGGGGAGGCAGAGGAGCAGTACATAGAATCTCCAATCAAATTCCACTTCATCTTAGGATCACAGAATTTAGATTATGAAAGTTCCTTGTCTAGACCCACATCATTATTTTACAGGGTCAAAATCTGAGCCCCAGAAAGTAGAAGCAATCTACAAACAATTGGAATTTTACCAGTTTTCCTGTTGCCAAATTCCTTATTTTTGTTTTCTGTTGATTGGTTTGAAGGTGAAAGACTTTTATCCCCTGAAGAAGTTAAAATATAGCATATATTTTATTTTTAACCCACCATCCTGTTAGCTGTAGCAAAACTAACTATGGAAGTCAAATTCAACTTTTGATTTTCTAATGCCAAAAAAAAGAAGAAAAAAGATTAGCTAAGGCTGTCCGCATTGCAAGAAAACAGTCTCCTTGTTCTTTCCTTTTTTCTCTTTCTGCTACTGTTATTTCTGTTTCTTTCTCCCTTCGCCACAACGATAAACACAGAGGGAAGCAAACCTTGTCTGGTTTCTATCCAGTTACAGTATTCTCTTTCCACCCATATTCCATATCTTCACAAGATGTTCACCTGAAGTTTTTCAAATAATTTTTCCCCTTTGAAAGCATAGCCTTCTACCTGAGATTCTGTCATCCCAAAAGAATGTAAGTCTCTAGTGCTGAGTAGGACCTTGAGGGCAGATATCTTTAGATAGCAACCTCTTACATTGTGATTTCTAACCTGTTTTGCTTCCCATTTCCATGGAATGACAAAATCACAGGATGATAGAATTGCATAGTCCTTACAGATTATCTAGCAAAACTTCTAAAACTAATAGATGAGTTAACTTGAGGTCCTGAAGGATTCATAGGTTTATAACTGGAAGGGAATAATTGGAAGGTCATCCAATCCAGCTCTTTCTATGACGCTCATAGATTTCAATCTGGAAGGGACACTAGAAGTTATTTAGTCCAACCAGGGGTGGGCAACTTGTGACCTCGAGGACATCTGCTGCCATGTAAGTGCTCATGTGGCCTTCAGTCAAAGGGCTGCACTAGAGGATTTAGATGACCATCGGTGGCCTCTAGTGTACAGGTTCCCCACCCCTAGTTTAACCCCATCATTTTATAGTTAAGGAAACTGAGGTTCAAAAAGACTAAGTGATTTGCCCAATGTTATACAAATTGTACATGACAGAGGAAGGATTTGAACCCACCCCTTTTAATCTACTCTAAATTTGGTACTCTTTCCACTGCAAAACATTTCACCTAATTCAAGCTGCATCCAGTTCTATCCTTGGTTCTTCTAGTATTGGGTTCCTTAAGAGTCCAACATCTGGCCTTCTCAATCTTAGGTTCCCCTCTCTTAAAAAAAATTCTGCCTTCCTCATACCCTTGAACCCCAATTCCCATTGTCCTGGGACTGAATAGTATTTAGAGTTTTAAGGTAAAGTTTGGGGACTGCAGTTGGAGGAGATAGAAAAGGAATCTTGACTTCTCTTTTTAACTATTCCAATGCCATCTTGACATTTGACAGAAATGTCTGTGTTCTCAGGAAAAGATGGAAATTGAGTACAAAAGTTAAACTAAGCCCAAGTTCAGACCTCAAAATAGAGAAATGCTTCTCAAATCCTAAATAAATAAGAAATAGCAACTGCTCTAGCTATATACCACATGACTAAAAACCAAGAGCCAGGAGCAGAGAAAAGATTAAATGAAAATAAACCCTTGTCACACTGAGCTGAAGATGAAAGATTAAATAGACCTTAGAGGAAGTGAAAGTCAATGAACAGAATTTTTTTTTTTTTTGTAAATGGGAGCTACCCATCTATGGTTACCCCATCAGAAACCATCACACTTGCATTCCATTATTAGTAGGACTTTCACAACTGCTAAGGAGTTTTGAAAGCTATCTTGCCTTAAAGTAACCCTGGTCAGTTAGCCTTCCAACTGGACTTCCCTTTAGGGACCTGCCAAAAGATGGTGGTGATGATGTCTGTGATGATGACAGCAACTGGGTCATATTCTACTCACCCACCCATCATATATACCACAGCATATCATAAATAGGAGACTATGAAGGAGAAGCAGGGTAATCCAAGAAATAGGCAAAAATAGTAGATAAATGCAACATTGGGCCTGCCATGTGACTGGATAGATAACTGGTGGAAAACATGTGTGATCCATTGGTGTCCTTGAGATGTCAAGAAAAAGAAATAAGGCACCCAATATGTTGGGTAGAATCCCAACTTTATAGGAGGATGTTGACCATAGTCAAATGGGATAGGTAAATATAGGTAGCTGTAGTGCTGGAAGGGGCTACAGAGACCATGTAGTTCAACCTTCTCATTTTACAGATGAGGAAACTGGGGCCCTGGAGGTTAGTTGACTTACTTGAGGTCACATTGCTATTAACTACGAGAGGAGCTACCTACCAGCACAAAGATAATGAATGGGTAGATTGTCCTGGAACAGGAGGGATCTCAACTGCCCTCTTTGTTCCCCTCCTCAAATGGAATTTGAAATCTCTTGTTCCAAAATGTGACATTCATGTTTGGGTAAGTCTGTATGCTTTCGGTTTTCAATTCATTTGGACTCTTCTCATCTCAATATCTTTCTTTCTCTCCTTGAAAACTTGTTTTTGAATTCAAGTTGACAAATATTTACAGAGTTCCTGCCATGGGGCAGGGCCTGTGTTAACCAAACTGACTGTTTGCTTTATTTAAGCAATATTGAAACTGGTTTCAGTTTTAAATTCAAGGGGATTTTATGGTTGACCCGGCTACTGCTCCCTTCCCCAGCAGATCGACAGCTCTGTCTTGGCTGGAACTTTTTGGGTTGCTAAGGGCCAAGCAACCTTCATGTCTTGAATCTACCCTTGTACTTACTTTTTGTTTAAATGTGTATACGTATGTGTGACCTAATAGTAATGAGTGAGCAATTATATCATGCTTTAAGGTTTACAAAATACTTTGTGACTTCATATGACCTTCATAATACCCCCGTCAGGTAGGTGCAATAATTATCCTCATTTTACAGATGAGGAAACTGAGTTTAGTTGAGATCAAGTGACTTGTCTAGGACCACACAGACAGTAAGTATCTGAGGCAGGACTCCAACGCCGGGGTTTTGTGGCAAATCATTCAAAATGGGAACCTCTGTTTCCTCATTTGTAAAATGATTAGTCTGGGATAGATGACATTTGCTTTGGAATTATACTTTCTTCCCTCCTCTGCTCTCCTATACTGGAGGCTACATGGTCCCCAGTGGAACCTCAGCATGTCCCTAAGCTCAGACACAGATTCAGGGAGTCTTAAGGGGGCAGTACTGGTTTCTGTAACTCCCTCATGCAAGCAAAGGCTCCTTGGTAAATTGATCAACAGCTAGTGAGTACTTAGTGTGTAAGGGGTATATTGCATATTTCATGAGTAACTTTAAAATATTCACATCCATAGATTTTCTTGATAATAGAAACTTGTTCTCCCCTTTTATAATGGATATCTACTTGGAATGGAGGAAAGTAGGGTCTCTGAACAAAGGCCAGATTCAAAGCATGATAGGAAAATTGACACTACATATATATACACATATATACATACATATACACATGTATATATAGGCATATCAATATATCTAGCTATACCTAGTTCTCTCTCTCCCTCCTCCTTCCTTCCTTCTCTCCATTTCTCTGTCTAGATCTTCTGTATAGGGGGAGATAGAAACTGACTATGTGACGGCACCTGGTTAGGACACTAGTAGATAAAGTATTGGACCCTGAAGTCAGGAAAACCCGCATTCAAATCTAGCTTCAGTCACTTACTAAGTTGTATGACTCTAGGCAACTCACTGGCCTCAGTTTCTTAAGATGTAAAAATAGTTGTGATAATAATAGCCCATAAGAATAATAATAGCCCAATGGGGCAGCTAGGGGCTTGACATGGCTTGGAATCAGGAAGACTCATCCTCATGAGTTTAAACCCAGCCTCAGACACTCCCTAGCTATGTGATCCTGGGCAAGTCACTTAGTTGTGTTGGCCTCAGTTTCCTCCTCTGTAAGGAGCTGGAGAAGGAAATGACAAACCACTCCAGTGTCTTTACCAAGAGAACCCGAAATGGGACCATGAAGAGTCAGACGTGCCTGAAATGACTCAACAATTACTATACAACTGCGTCGTTCTGAGGGTCAATTGAGATAAAATTTGTCAAGCACTTACCACGGTGATTGGTGTTACATAAATGCTAGCTACTGTTTTCATTCTTATTATTATTCTGTAAATAGAGGGTAGTTTGGGAAGGGAGGCCATTGGCTGTTTAGAAATCAGGCACATATAGTGCACTTCCTTTATGACAGTTTTGTGATTAAAATGAGAGAATGAATGTGAAGCGCTTTCATAAAGCTTAGAGAGCTATAGAAATATTAGGTTTTGTTATTGTTACTGTTTTTTGTCCTTTGATCTCAAAGAGGACCACTCCATCAAGGAGTTGATGCCAAGACTTGCAAGTGAATTGGATTTAAGCGAGGGAGGGCTCTGCAGAGTCACCAGCCTTGCTTTCTCCTCCATAGCCAGGTGGGTCCAGTCGCAAGATATAAATCAGGTTTTATTGTTTCTCAAATAGCTTCTTAAAGGGACATGTATTTGGACATGCATCCTCTTATCTGAGAGGTACTGACATAGCTTTTAATAAGGGCAAATTTATATCATCATTCCCACATAACCTGTGTTCACATCACGAGGGAGCAAGACTATGGGCACATGATTGCGATATTGGAGGAAAAGAGCTGGAAAAAATCCAGAGCTTGTGGCACTAATGAGAGGATCATAGGATTATAGATCTATAGCTGGGGAAGAGGCCAAAGGGCACCTAATCCAACCTCCTCATCTTAGATTTTTCTTAGTTCTTTATTTAACTTATTTTTTTAAGTTAATTAGTTTTCAATTTTCAACAATCACTTCAATAAGTTTTAAATTTTCTCCCTCTCCCTCTCCCCTCATCTTAGATTTGAGGACTCTCTGGCCAAGAGAGGTTGTGAGCTGTCCCTAGTCACATAGGTGGTAAGCTTCATAGGATGGATACAAACCCAGATCTTCCAAAGTTAGCCCAGGCTGTGCTGTCCCCCATCTAGGGGGTAGAAGAAGGTTACAGAGGGTCTGGTAGAAAATTAAGAGGCTGAAAGGGAGGAGGAGACCACAGAAGTGGAAGTGGAGAGACATGAAAGTTAAAGCATCTACTTCCCAATTTTCCCTTGCAAGTGTCAACATTGACTGTGGTTTTCTGTGGAACCACTGGAGCAAACTGGTAAGTATAGAAATGAGGTAAAGGGAGGTCAGAAATTTTTTTTTCAGTATTATATGAGGGGAAGAACCACACATCAAATTTTAATGTTAATAATAGATAACATTTAGATGGTTGTGGTAGGAGCTTTCATTATTGTCATTTTTCAGTGGTTTCTGACTCTTTGTGACTCCATTTGGGGTTTTCTTGGGAAAGACACTAGAGTGGTTTGCCATTTCCTTCTCCAGCTCATTTGACAGATAAGAAAACTGAGGCAAATGGGGTCAAACGACTTGTCCAGGTTCACAAGGCTAGCAAGTGTATAAAGCCAGATTTGAACTCAGGCAGATAAGTTTTCCTGACTCCAGGACCAGCATTTTGTACACTGTGGTGCCTCCTAGCCATCCTGTGTTAGGAGCAGCACTGGGTATGTCACTACTGTATAGACTGGGACAGATTTTGGTGCTGTGCCCACTGTAGGTAATTTGTCCAACTCAGACTTCTGCTTTTCCTTTCCTCCTAAAAGGAGGGAAGGAGCATAAGTTGACTGAATTGTTAAGCTTCACTGTTAACAGTTCTTTCCTTCTAAGAATGCGACCTTTTGGAGCTATCTAAGAGAAAATGCTTGCAGGCCCCCGATAGGCTCCTTTTGTAGCAGGGCAACTTGACAAGTAAAATTCTTATTATAATTTGACACCTCTTTCCATGGTGAGAAATGAAAGGTGTGATGGAGAGGTCAGAGATATTTCCATTCACTTCAGCTGAAGCAATCATCGGTGGGATCACAACTTTTTTTTCCGTTGTAGCAGAGACATTTATTTTTTCCCCTGATCTATATGGGGTCTGGAAAATCTCTGTGCCTCTGGTGGTCTTTCACATGCCAACCTTTGGAGAGTCTTTTAATGGAGACTTGTTCAAACTATCCATGCTTGCACAAGATTTTAGGGAGGAACTCTGGGGCAAGTCTCTAAAACCACTTAGGAAATAAGTTTGCAATGGCATAATGTTGTTAAAAAGTTTGCAAATCAGATTTAGTGTTTCACAGGGAGGTGAAGGAAGAACATGTGCTCTTGCTAAAACTTAACTAATGGGCAGGATAGAGATGTTTTGTGCCCTATTGTTTCCAATTTGCTTTGCTCAATTTAATACCCTGTTTTATGGTTTTTTTTTTTGGTGGGAAGGTTACTAGAGTAAGGGGGAGTAAGAGGAGATTTGATCTGTTATTTACTGGGATAAGAACTCCTTTCCACAACACAGATCAGCAACTTCTTTGTAACTTGCAATATTGGAAAGTTCCCAGGGACACCAAAAGGTTAGAAGATTTGCCCACCTCCAATATATACTGGAACTCAAGCACAGGTCTCTCAGACTGTGATGCTACTATACTCTACCAAACTGCCTCTCATCCACACTGAAAGCTTAAAGTTGCATAAGGACTTTTTTTTATAAGTCTAAAGAATTCTGATAGAGAATCAGACAGCTTTGGAGTCAGGAAAACCTGGGTTCAAGTCCTGCCCTTGACACAAACTGGCTGTATGGTCTTGACCATGCCACTTATCTTCTCAATGCCCTAGTCAGCTCATTAAGATTATAATTAAGATCGTAAGTTGCTGGATGGTTGTCCATCAGCAGTGGTCAAGGATATTTTCTTACAATGATTTGGTCCAAAAATAAAATAAAACTCATATAAAAGAAACTTGTAAAAGCCTAAAGTTTTAATGTCCATACTAAGGTATAGATTATAAAATTAATAAATTTGGGTTGATTCAATGCAACAAACATTTATTAGATGCCTGTTGTGTACAGGGGACTGAATTTAATACTGCGAAAAGTACAAAGCTGAGGTAAGATAAGATTTTGTTCTCCTATGGAGATGATGGCTTTATTCTTGGTTACAAGTATTATTAGCAAAAGATAGCATTAATTGAGCCTGGGTCCCTCCTATGAAATGTAAATGGAAATACAGTCACAATGCCATTTACTAATATACGTGAAAGACACCAAGACATCATGGTGGAAGCAAATGAAGGAATGATCAGCTCTCATAATAGAAGGCTTTATGGTATCTACATTCATTTGTTTTCTGCCTCAGACATGATCTTATATTCTTGAGGACCATAGCTTTATCCTACACAGTAATCTCTGGAGATGGTATAGTAATCTAATTACTGAAAGCAAAACAGTAACTGATTCATCTGGAATCCTGTAGGAAATCTTAGCTCAGTAAACCTCATCATACATATTAGAACATGGCCAATAATTGGGATTGGCCTTTTTCCTCTTACCCAAAGACCTTGGAATTTTCAATGGCAACCAAAAAAAAAAATCCAAACCACTTTGCATCTTCAGTTCTAAAATTTAATTAGGGTTGGCCAATCCAAGATTTGAATCTAGCTGGAGTTAGGGGGAGGGAGGAAGGTAAGCATCATTGAAATTGAAAAAATATTCATTGTATTTCTGGCTATCCTCAAACTCCTCATTTCATGCCAAGTTCTGGAGGAATTTTAACATTTAGAAGTATCTTTTTTTGTATGTGAGAATATCTTTTTTAGAGTTTCTTTAAAAGAGAGGGCAAGGGAAGGGGAAAGGAATGGGAATGGAGCAGGAAGGAGGAAGGGAAAGGGAAGGGAAAAAGAGGGGAATGAAGGGGAAAGGAAAGGGAAGGGGAAGAGAGGGGAATGAAAGGGGAAGGGAGAAGGAAAAAGAAAAGGAAAAGGAAAGACATGCTGTTATAAGGTAATATCCCATATCCATTATTAGGCTTCAAATAGTAAAACTCTGTATTTGTTGGCATGGAACTATAGAGGATATTCAAAATTGCTGGTATAGAAATCTGGGTCAACATGGTGCCCAATAGGTTTGTAGAACATAATTCTAGAATTAGAAAGGTACAATCTAGTACAATCCCCCTCATTTCACAGATAAGGAAACTGAGGCACACTCAGCATCACATAGGTAATAAGTGACAGTATTCAAATTCAATTCCTCTGACACCAAATCCAACACCATTTTGAATCTTGTTTCCTTCCCCAATGAGGATGCTTTGGTATAGGCATTGGCATCCAGTATATTTTGGAGAAGCAGAGCAAACATTTTGAAATTTAAATTTTGATCAGCCTTTCACAGTGTGGAATTGATTTCCAATTCAGAAATAAGTGCCTTCACTCAAATCTTTACAGAGCAGTATTTTTAAGTCAGTATCTTACTGAGAATCAGTACAGTACAAAGGCTTTAGGTAGAGAATCCAAAATGCAAAGATCTAACATTTATGTAGGGACCTTGCTTTCCTGAATTCCAAATAACTGTCTATTATAAATGAATAGGAAGTTTAAGCATAGTGTATACCAAAATCTCTAATACCTACACCTGGGAAATGAGGCTAGTGGATCTCTTAAGCTTGGGAATTCTGAACTCTAGTAGGGTTAAAGCCAATCGGGCACCCACAATAAGTCTGCCACCAACATGGTAAGTCTCTAGCATGGGAGTGGGTGGGGAGAGCAGTGGGAAACCAAGTTACCTAAGGAAGAAAGATTAAAAATGGAGCAGGTCAAAGTTTCAATGCCAGTTAGGATAGGATCTAACTTGTGAGTGATTGAAGTGTTTCCAGGCTGAGCAGGATAGAAAGACCCAGTCTCCCTCCAGCCAAAAATAATATGAAAACAGTGTTATATAAAGGAACGGAGATTTGGTTTGAAGTAAGAGGTTTTAGGAGAGAATCCTGCCTCTATGATTTACTGCCTGTATGACTTCGATCACTTTAAATTGCTTTACCACAACTCATTTCATTTACTGGGGACCAAGTTTCCTCATCTGTAAAATGAGGAGATTAAATATCCCCTGACATCCCATTGATCTCTGAATCCATCATCCTGAGGTGATGTGTTCATCCTTCGTTGCCAAAGGAGACGATGCCATCAGAGAAATAATGACATGACTTGTACCTGACTTTGTTTTGAATGAGGGAGGGCTGTGCAGTTCACCAGCCTCACTTCTCCTCCAGAGACATCTGAATCCAGTGGATTCCATCAGGATTACTGGAGATGACCCAGAATGAGACAATTGGGGTTAAGTGACTTGCCCAAGGTCACACAGCTAGTGAGTGTCAAGAGTCTGAGGTGAAATTTGAACTCAGGTCCTCCTGACTCCTGCACTGGTGCTCTATCCACCGCACCACCTAGTTGCCCCTAATCCATCATCCTATGATAACACAAAGATGCTCAGTCTTTTTTTCAGTTTTGAGTATACCTTCTAGTTGAAATTTTTCTAAACTGCAGTTCTGGTATACAAATGGGTACAATCACTTGCCCCTCGATGATATCTATTTCTTGGTCTGTAAATGAGGCTGCCTGGACTTTCAAGGTCCTTTCCAGCCCCTATCTGACAATCATTTCTCTTTTTTTCCATAGCAACTTTCCTCTTCCTGAGTCATATCTAGCTTTCAAAATTTTTCTCAATTCCTCTTCCCCCATGAAACCTTCCCTAATCAGTGCAGGCCATAACACAATTTCTTCCTGTCTTGACCTCTCAGAAAAATTCGTCCTTTTACACAAAACATTTGGCCACAACCTTGTCTTCTGTCTTGTGTTTTTTAATTGGCTGCTATGTGAGAATGGTATCCTCAAGTAGATTGCAAAGTACAGAACAGCAAGAATTACTCGTTTCCTTTGCTTGTCAGGGTTAATAAAGAACTAGGCAAGCAATGGAAATTCTTTAATATTGTTTATTTGAAATGAACTGAATTATCTGTGTATGAGAACAATCGAAGTCCTACTCGGGTGGTTCATCATGGTGTAATGACCTTGGGTTTTCAGTCAATGACAGAATAAAGTCTCCAACAGCTTCTGAAAGATAGAGAAGGTTTCAAGTATGCACTTGGCTGCAAATTGTATGCTCTGCCTGAGTACATCATCAAGCTTAACTGGCCATCCGCTGATAAATATTTTTGGACATGGCAGCATTCAGTTGAAAGAAAACTGACTCTGAAGCAGCTGTTGGCACAGTGAACCAAGCACTAAGCCTGAAGTCATGAAATCCTGAGTTCAAATCCAGCCTCAGACGGTAGCTGCATAATCTTGAGCAAGTCATTTAACCTCTATTTGCCTCAGTTTTCTCATTCATAAAATGAACATAGTAATAGCACCCATATCCCACACTTGTGAAGATCCTATGAGATTATAATTGTATGCTGCTTTGCACAGTATCTGATACATAGCAGGTATTTAACAAATATTTATTCCCTTCCCTTATGCATCAGTATCTCTTGCAGAAAATGAAGAAATAGAGAAAGTTAATGCAGAACTTCAGATCATCCAAATTAGGGGAGCATTTTTGATATGATATGCAGCAGTTTTGATGCAAAATTGGTTCCAGGGAAGTGAGCACAAATTATATTGAAAGAAAACTTTAGAATCAAGAAGTAAATGAGAAAATGGCTCATAAACTGTACATATAATGCCTTGAACAAGTACATCCTGGATACTTTGAAGAGGCTGGACCTGGTGAGCACTGGACAACATCAAAGTAAGTGAAATAGGCTAAATTTCAATAGAAAAGAAAGGTCTAATGACCAACATAGCAGACATTCAGCTATCTGGGTGTAATCAGATGATCAGTTAGTGAGAGCAAAGGTGAAATGAATTCCAAATTAGTAGGATGGAAATGATGATATGCTTGAGAGAAGCCACCAGCTCCAGATTAGAACATTTAAACAGCTTTTGAACTTTGGGAAAATGGGAGATGGGCAAATAAAATCATGTATCATTTATGTCACAGTTTTCTATTTTGGAGAAGATATAGCTATAGATAATGCAAACAGGCATATATACATATATAAATGATCAAATTACACATATGTATACATATAAATATACATATATGTATAGATATCTTTGTGTATACACACACATACACAGCAACACACATGGTGTTTCAAAAGTCTCCTTGCAATTTTAAGCTTTAGTAGTTTAAAACTGCACTAAGATTTTTGGAACAGTCTGTATATGGCATAGGGTCTAGACCTGTGATTACACTAATATAGGCAACTCCCAGGTTAGGAAATTCCCTCTATCAATACTGGTTAGCACCTTCTCTACAATGTATAGTCTTGGAGAGTTGCTTAGAGGAATAAGAGACTGACTTTCCTAAAAACAAATAACTAGTATGTGTTATAGGCAGAATTTGAACTCAAGTTTTCTTGGCTTTGAGAGAAGTTCTCTATCCATTTTGCAACACTGCCTCTGCCTCTCTGTCTCATTTTCTTTTTGTTCCTCTCTCTCCATGTATATATACACATATATGTCTATGTACATAGATACATGTAATCACATATAAAGACATGTTTACTTGGTGGTATGTATGTGGGATATAGATTATCACCATGTGCATATACAATTGCAATGCATATGTGTAAATATATATGTATACCCATATATAAGCATGAGTGTGTATGTGTACAAATGTATACACATATACAACTACATGTCAATATTTATATGTATTTTGTTTTTGTTCCATTTTGTCTAACTCTTCGTGACTCCATTTGAGGTTTTGGTAGCAAAGATCCTGGAATGGCTTATTATTTCCTTCTCAAGCTTATTTTACAAATGAGGAAACTAAGGCAAACAGGATTAAGTGACTTGCCCAGGGTCACACAGCTAGTCAGTGTCTGAGGCCAGATTTGAACTCAGGAAGGTGAGTATTCTTGAATCCAGGTCCAGTTCCCTATGCACTATGCCACCTAACTGCCCCACCTGGCATATAGTGGGTGCTTCATAAATGCTTCTTGACTTGACCTGATTTGTGATTTCTTTGATTTAGGATAAAGAAATTTTCTTCTGTCAATGCAGATTTGTTACCTTCTCTGCAACTTATAGAGTTAGTTACCTAGACACTGGGGAGTTAAGTACTTATCCAGGGTCACAAAACTAGGATCTATCAGTTGGACTTGAACCCAGGTCTTCTGGGTGGCAAAGTTGGTTGATTATCCTCGCCACCATGATTCCTCCTATTGTAATTGATAATAATCATAGGAATACTAATATCTATCCATATAGTTTTATAAACTTTAAAACTTTGAAAACAACATTTATAAGACATTCTTGCAATAACCATGTGAAGAAGGAAATACAATTATTATCCACATTTTCCATATGAGTAAACTTCAGCTAGAGAGGTTAAAAAACTACCTTGGGATCACAGAGCTCGTAATGGTTGGGGCCAGATACAGAACTCTTTCTAGTGCATTATACTGTAGTTAATATTTATAAATGGGTTAGTGTTATACATTAACCACCTATTGTCCAAGAGTTTAGTCTGAGATGGATTGGCTAATGATCACTCTAATACCACCTGAAGTGTTAGGGCATTGTTCCATTGAATGATTGGGTCTTTACTGGTGAATGTGACGAGTTAGCCTCTTGAGGTAGAGGTTTCCTACTAGAGATCAGGTTTCCCCCTGACTGTTGCCCATTAACCATGTTATCACCCATTATTCCAGTATTCACTGCTCTAATATTTCCTCAGGATGGGTGCTCTCTTTGCCAATTCAGATCATGATCCCCTGTACTTTGGTGAACAGTCTTGTGTTGGCCAAACAAAACAACACAAATGGAACAAAACTAGCATTCAGGAATGAACTAGGTGATGAACTTCTCCAAACTTGACTAGGGTGTGGCTCAAGAGGGAAACACACAGTTTACGACTCTGTACATAGAATCCTGCCCACAAGAAGCTTCATATCTAATAGGGGAATTAAGCCAGGTTCACAAATGACTTGATTTCAAAATGAAGCATAGTATCCATGTCAGAAGAGTACAGGTCTCCAAGAATGCTTTGAGGATCCGTTGGGCAAATCATAGCATCAAAAGATTGCGTGATAGCTGGGAATTTAGAGGTCATCTAATCCAGAGGTGTTATCGTCTGCTATAT
The DNA here is from genome assembly GCA_023548195.1 of Bettongia penicillata ogilbyi. Taxonomy (NCBI): domain Eukaryota; kingdom Metazoa; phylum Chordata; class Mammalia; order Diprotodontia; family Potoroidae; genus Bettongia; species Bettongia penicillata. The sequence continues at coordinate 815,175 of JAJHZJ010000231.1, read as the reverse complement.
GTGGCCCACGATACTCCCAAAGATGAAAGTGGAATTAGGAAATATTTAACATGATAAATAAAAATATTATAAAACATAAATAATACTACATTTTGAAACTAAGTCAGTATGTGACTTCTAGGGATCTTTATGGCATGATTTAGTGATCCCTTTTCTAGCTAAGTTTGACACACGCTGATCTAGTCCAATTTCTCACTTGGCAGTTGAGAAAAATTAAATACAAAGAAATGAAGTGATTTGCCCAAGTTCACACAGAAATAGTGAGTAGCAGAATATGGATTTATACATAGAAACACATACACATATGTATGTATATTATGCACATATATATGTATATATACACATACATGTGTGTGAGTATATATGACAGAGTATGGATTCAAATCCACATAAACACACATGCATGCATGGATTTGAATATATACTTTACATAGTTGAATATCTATGAATTTGAATTCATAGTCTTCTGTATATGTACATATATATATACTTACACACATATGTATATATGGATTTAAATCCATATTCTACTATATACTACATACTGTATACACATACATGGCCATATATGTACCTGCATGTACTATGTGCAATATATGTGTATAAACACATTGAAATGTGTATATATACATATAATATACACATGTTATATAATAGCATAGTAATCATATAATATATAACTGTATGAGTGTATATGTATACATGCATGTATAGACTTATGTGTACTGTATTTTACTCAGTGGAAATGATTGGTTACAAAAACAGAAGTTACATTACTGTGTCACCTACATTACATGCAAAGCTGGTTCTCTTCCATATATGTTAGTACAACTGTGTCCCACAAACTTATGAACACATTCCATTCTGAGCATATCAGATAAAAGTAATAGCTGGAATTTACATGGGGCTTTCAAGCATCCAGAACACCAGCCTAGTTAAGTTTGAAGTAGGAATGTTATCTTATGTGAGCCTCACTCTAGGTCTGTGAGGAGGAGATACTTTGGGTATCATTATTTTCATTTAAAAGATGAGGAAACTGAGGCCAAGAGGTTCTATGTCTTATCCAAGGTCATGTGGGTAGTGTCAGAAGGCGGAATTGGAGCTAAGGTCTTGCCAGATTCACATACAGAACTTGTTTACAGAGTCATGGGGTCAGAAATCTAAAGCTCAACCTGATTCAGAGGCCATATCATTCAACCCCATATTTCACAGATAAAGAAACAGGGACCTAGTGAGGGAAAGAGACAATATCATACTCATAAGTTGAACACACATCTTCCTACATCCATGTCCTTTCCCTCATCTCTTCCTTCTTCTATCTCTTCCCCAGCCCTTGGACACCCAGAATCCATTGGGTATGGCTAGATGGTAAGAAGACCCTCTACCATCAGGAGTGCCTTCTCCCCTAACCTTCCCTTCACACCTGAACCCAGGATCCTGTCTAGGTTTTTTGACCACTCACATGATTTAGATGAGATGAGAGTCACAAACTCAGTGAGATGGAGAGACACCAGGTCTTACTATCTTCCCTGCCTCTACACCCTCCAGACTTCTGGCACTGTCATCTGCCCTCCTGATATAATGAAATGACCCTCTGAACTGTGCCATTTACCCTGATATTGTTCCATGAGTTTTCTCCCCTAGTTAGAGAGTGACCTTCTTGAGAGCAGAGACTCCTTTTTTCCTTTCCTTTCCTTTCCTTTCCTTTCCTTTTCCTTTCCTTTCCTTTCCTTTCCTTTCCTTTTCCTTTCCTTTCCTTTCCTTTCCTTTCCTTTCCTTTCCTTTCCTTTCCTTTCCTTTCCTTTCCTTTCCTTTCCTTTCCTTTCCTTTCCTTTCCTTTCCTTTCCTTTCCTTTCCTTTCCTTTCCTTTCCTTTCCTTTCCTTTCCTTTCCTTTCCTTTCCTTTCCTTTCCTTTTTCCTTCCCTTCCCTTCCCTTCCCTTCCCTTTCCTTTCCTTCCCTTTCCTTTCCTTTCCTTTCTTTAATACATATTTTTTCATTCAATATTCCATTAGCAGACCATCTCCAGTTACCCTGATCTGTATCTGACCACTGAACCCAGATGGCTCTGGAAGAGAAAGTGAGGCTGGTGACCTTGCACAGCCCTCCTTTGCTTCAATCCAATTCACTTGCAAATCATGGCATCATCTTCCTGATGTCATGGTGCTCTTGAGAATGAAGGACAAAGAACTATAATATTCTATTCATTCTACTACACTGCCTCTCCTTTCTATGTATATAAATTGTTTTCTATATCTTAATGAAGACTGAATTCTTAATGAAAACAGAGTTAGAAGTGAGGAACCCTTGGAATCCAGGAGTCCTATAATCTCTGTAGTCTGGCATTTTTCCAAATGGCTTAGAAGCTATGTTCAAGGGTGTCGCTTCAATAACAAAAACTTGTTATAAGATTGATGAGCCTGGCTGAGCTTCCAGAGGGGAGGAAAATAGCCCCCTCCCGAGAGACTCTCTCAGTCTCTGTTTCCAGGACTGGGTCTGTAGACCCTCTTGGCCTCTATTTCCAGGGGTAAGGGACTGTTTGGACTGACTTCATTTAACTGAAACTCACATAGGAACAACCCAGGTGCACAAAGTCAGTGGACGGCTAAAAGGTAGAATTTTCCTGTCTGGGTGAGCAGGAAAAGTGAAAAGGACAGTGAAAGAAGTGGTTTGTTATGACTTCATTTGTACTTAAAATTCCTGGACCTGTCATGTGCTTCCTTTCTGGCTTCAGGTAACTTTTGGTCGAAATCCATCTTGAAAATGAAACTAGGATTGCCTTTGGAAAAGAGCAATAATCTCTCGTTTTCACAATAAGCACAATAAACTCCTGAGCAGTCCCATCTGTTTTCACTCACCTGACCTTATTCTGGGGACGGACTTAAGCCCTAGCAAGGAACAACAACCTCTGCCTTTTCAGCCCCTTCTCATACTTTCCAGTGTAGAGACCTTGAGCTGTCCTTCAAAAACACTCAGCCCCCTCCCACCTATGATCCCTCAGGGTACGCCTTCCTGGATTTATCAGACTCAGTACATGTTGATTATTTGTGATAATTAGGAGACCAATGGAACAGGTGCCTTTTAGAGTTATTACTCAAGACAGAAAGTGGGCCTGTGGAAGGTGGGTGGAAGCTGTGAGGGAAGAAGGTTGTATATTTTGCCAGATAAAGACATTATATCCCCTGATTTTGCTTACTCTTTTTCCTTTCTTATAATGGAGGATTGAGGGTGACTAGGTGGTATGACGGATGGGGTGCTGAGCCTGGAGTAAGGAAGATTTATTTTCCTGAGTTCAAATCTGTCCTCAGATATTTACTAGCTGTGTGACCCTGGGCAAGTTACTTAACCTTGTTTGTCCCAGTTTCTTCATCTGGAAAATGGACTGGAGAAGGAAATGGCAAACCACTCCAGTATCTCTGTCAAGAAAACCCCAAATGGGATCATGAAGAGTCACAGAACTGAGCAGAGATGCAATTTCATTAAATAGACACTTATTATGTGCCAACTCTGTGCCAGTCACAGGCAATCAGAGGGGAGTGGATAGAGAGTAGACCTCAGAACCAGGAAAACCTGGCTTCAAAACCCACTTTGACACGTATGGGCCATGTGACCTTGGGCAAGACACAACCTTGTCCTGCTCTAAGCAAGTCTTTAAGATGATATTGCAAAGAAGGTACTGACCCAAATTGGTAGGGGTCATTCCCTCATCTAGGAGTACACTACACCAATGAAACCAAAGACCTATCCCTGATCTCTTTGTGTCTCACACTGTGCTCCTTATCAGAAATGCAGATAGAAAAATTAAAAAAAAAAGTCTCTGTCCTCAAGGAGTTTATATTCTACTAGGGAAAATAACATAAATAGTTAAATAAATATAAAATGCAAAGTAATGTGGGGCTGCTAATAATTAGTATAACATTCCTAACCGTAAACAGGGGCAGTTAGGTAGATGTTTGCTGGGCCTGAAATCAGGAAGATTCATCTCCGTGAGTTTAAATCCAGCCTCAGACACTAATTAGGTATGTGACTCTGGGCGAGTCTAACTTTCTTTGCCTCCGTTTCCTCATTTGTAAAATGATCTGGAGAAGAAAATGGCAAACAACTCCAAGATCTTTGCTAAATGGGGTTACATAGAATTGAACGTGACTGAAAAGCAATTGAACGACGACAATAACAAACCATAGGTATCTTTCTAAACAATATGGAGCAAAAATTGGAGTCAGAGACAAAGAATAGATCGATACGAATGCCTCTGTACTAGTGGAAAAAAACCCAACCACTCAGAGTCTTGCCTTCCCCCTGTGGGTGTCAGGTCAACATCACCTGCCTCCTGCACAAAGCCCACTCATTATTGTTTCTTTGAAATGAATCATAGGGAGGCTAGTTACTTACTTCAAGCCAAGTGGCTCCTCAAGCTGAGGCAGAGAAAAAATGCATCCTGCCACCCCCACCCCCCAACCCAGTGTCTCATTACCCAAGAGGGACAAATGCACAATAAAGGAGAATTGGGCTCTTTATTTTTAGTCTCTGGCTCTGCCTCTCATTTCCACATGCAGGAAACTATTAACGCTAGGGATATTTGCTAAGATTTTCCCCGCCCTCACCCCCATTTTAGTAACAACTCAAGAAAAAAAACCCAACCAAAACCAAACCCCCCTAGCCATGGGGGCCCCTGTTATTGTCTCAATTCCTGACTTCCTTCTGCCTTTTCTTCCTGGTGGGTGGTGAGTTGGGGGTGGATATGCATTTCAGGGAGAGTGGATCAGACATAAGGAGAAGAAGGTGAAGGATAGTAGGCAAGGTATGGAATTAATAAACATGAAGCCTCCCTAGAGAGAAGAAAACTACACATAAGTCATATATGATGTAATCATATATGTATGTATATACATATATGTCCTTAGATTTATGTGTATATGTATACACATGTGTATATGTATGTGTATATAAATACACACACATATATGCCTGACTGTTTGTGTCCCTATTTAGGGCTTTCTTGGCAAAGATACAGGAGTGGTTTGTCATTTGAAGCAGACAGGGTTAAGTGACTTTCCCAGAGTTACCCAGCTAGTAAGTATCTGAGGCCAGATTTGAACTCAGGTTTTCCTAACTGTGATGCTCTGTTCCTTGTGCCACCAAGCTACTCAGGGAACCCTTAATCTTTAATGTTTGTGTAGGATTTTCATCTTTACCCTCATACTTCTGATAAATAAAGGTAAATCTGGATGGCCAGAGGCTGCCCAGTTAACTTGGGGTTTCCTTCCTTCCTTCCTTCCTTCCTTCCTTCCTTCCTTCCTTCCTTCCTTCCTTCCTTCCTTCCTTCCTTCCTTCCTTCCTTCCTTCCTTCCTTCCTTCCTTCCTTCCTTCCTTTCTTCTTCCCTCCCTTCCTTTCTTTCTGGTCTTTCCCAAAACCTTAAACCCAGCGCACTCTGAAGCCCATAGACTGGACAACAACAGGTCCATGGCCAAGGTCAACTTAATGGCCATCCTCTAAACCCTTCTGACTTAGAGTGATTATCAATAGTAACAGTTTCTCTTTCCTTTCCAGCTTGATTTAGTTATGTTTTCCTTTTGCTCATTAAAGGGGCTATTCCCTGACTACTTTTAGAGAGGCTAATTCACTGAGTGGGTGTTACTCCCTCTTAAGTGAGTACCTGAAAAGGCCAAGGTCTCCCAGTGCACCCTGGGCCATCTCCCATCATCCTCATGAATATCTGGCCACTGGATTCAGATGGCTCTGGAGGAGAAGTGAGGCTGGTGACCTGCACAGCCCTCCCTCACTCAATGCAAAGTCAAGTGCAAGTGATGTCATCATTTCTCTGATGGCGTGGTCTTCTTTGGCAGCGAAGGGCGAACACAGCAACAACTACTTCTGATAGCTAGCATTTAAGGTTAGCTTTGAAAAGGCCATTTTATTTGATTCTCACAACAACCCTGGGAAGTAGGTATTTTTATTATGTCCATTTTACAGATGAGGAAACTGAGAATGATGAAGGTTAAGTGACTCAGCCATGGTCACCCATCCAATAAGTCCATTAATTCATATATTAAGAACTTGGGAAGACCTCTTCCAAATCCATATAATAACCTTCTGAGATAAGTAGGGCAGATATAATATGATCTAGAGTGTAAGGCATCTTAGAGATCTTAGAGAGCATCTCATCCATCCCTTACTATACCTGTTCTGCTCCACTGCCCATTTTAGAGATGGAGAAACTGAGGAATGTATAGATGGGAACTCTAAGAAACGAAGGCAGTCGTATTATTATTCATAGTTTCACAAATTTGTACCTAGAGCAGGTCTTAGAGGTCATCTTTTCCAACCCTCTCATCCTACCAATGGGAAAGCTGAGGCCCAGAGAGGAGTGGAAGCTGTCATATTGATAATAGTAGAGGTGATGGTGGTGGTGCTTAGCACAGTGCCTGGCGTTTAGTAGCTCAAGAGATACTGGATGACTTGAGTTGACTAGACTGGACATGACTTGGTGACTTGGTGAAGAAGAAGGAGGATAAGGAGGAAGATTTCTCTTCTTTAACATATCTTTTCAAAACCCCCAGCTCTTCTGACAATACAGCCCCATAAAGTCTTCTGTGGCAGAGGACTCTCTCTACAGGATGTGTCTCCATCTTCCTGGGCATGGCTACTGTGAATGGTAACCATGAGAATTCCATTCCGTCCAAGTAAATAAACACTAATTAATTTATTAATAAACTAGTATGCCAGGCACTGGGCTAGTCCCTAGATTTACAAATACCAAAATATAAAGTAGGGAGAGAAACACTAAGAATTGGGAGTGGGTGGAGGAGGAAATGCTTCTTTGTGGTGGTGACATGTGGGTGATATTTGATATGAACTTTAAAGAGAGAGATTTCAAGAGGAAGCAGTGAGGAAAGAGGGCATTCCAGGCACAGGGTACAGCCTGTACAAAAGCCCTGAGGTAAGAGATGGAATGTCATATACAAACATAGTAAATAGATCAGTTAGACAGAGATGTAGAGTTTGATCTGTTATGATGTGAAACTAACTTGGTGAGATATGTTGCAGTTTGATGGTAAAAAAAGATTTAAATTCAGATAAGTTATCTTATTTTAGAGGCACCATGGGTCATAAAGCATTTTGAGCAGAAGGGTGACATGGTCGGACCTTTGTTTTAGGAATATCCATGGCAGCTGTGAGGAGAGGGAAGGGGAAAGGCTAGAGGCAAGGAGACCCAATGAAGCTGTTTCAGAAGTCCAGGCAACAGGGAATGAAGGCCTGAATTAGGATGGTAAGGCGAGGGAAAGAGCAGGTGTGAGATTTTGTGGACATAGAATCTACAAGACAACTGATTGAATATGTTTAGGTATCTCATATATTCCAATGTGCATTTATGTTTTCCCCCATTAGAATATAAACTCCTCGAGGAAAGGGTCTTTTTGTTTTCCTTAATTTTCTTTGTATCCCTAACACTTAGCACAGTTTCTGGGCATGCAATGAGTTCTTAATAAATACTGGTTTGATTGATTGATTGAAAAGGGAATGAGGAAACTCAGTCAGACAACAAGGAAGACAGCTAGATAAGAATAGTGCATAAAAACCTAGAAGGAGAGAATATCCAGGAAGAGATACTCATAAGAGTGTAGAGTTGGAAGGAGATCCTCCATCCTTAGGAGATCAGGAAAATCTGAATTTGAATCCTGACTCCTACAACTTACTTGCTGTGTGGCCCTGATGGGGTGCTTGGGCCCCAGCCCTAAGATTATGTGTCTGGAAGCCTCCCAATTTCTGAGCAGGCCCCTATCCAGTGACAAAATTATCTCTAGTTTCAGAACACATTCTCTTATCAGAACAGACAGAGGGATGCCTGGTCCAAGGATTTCTGTCCCTGCCTGGCCCAAGGACTCTTCCTCCCACCAGATCTCCAAGGTCCATGCCTTTGAAAACTCCTTCAGTATCTGATATACTCCCTATGCTTTCCCATCCATAGCTCCCAAAGACACCTAGACCCTTAGATTACTCAGTATCCCTGGCATTTCTTTTTTATGCTCCTTTTTCACATAAACTTCAGTGCCATCCTCACTTTCTTGCAGGTTACCATAAGGATTCTTGCCCGCTTTTGCTAATACAAAATTACAATAAACTCTTTGCCACTTGATTAAGAGAAGGCTTGAGCATGTGAATTTATTCCAGACAACTCTGCCTTGGCATGCTTGGGGTCTTAGTACCCCAAAGCCTAATCAGCCCTGGGCAAATTACTTAAATTCTCTGAGTCTATTTCCTTATCTTCAAAATGATGTGGTTACATACAAGATTTTTTCCAACATCCCTCACTTTACAGGCGAAGAAACTGAGGTATAGAGAAGTTCAGTGATTTACTCAAGCTCACATAGCTATTTATTCAAGGTCACAGAGCTGGGATTTAAACACAGATCCTCTGTTTGCAAATGCAGATTAAGAAATACAAGGACCCATAAAAATCGACTGGAACCAGCAGTAAAAGAGAACATGGAAGAAATTAGTTTTATATGATTTTGAGAAATTGAGAGGTGAGAAAGGAGGAAGCCGGAGTTCTGATAAACTGCTTTTAGGAGGTCTTTTCTTTGGGAAGGTCAGGTAGAAATGGAAAAAGGGAAATGTTTGCCCAGTTGAGTTTGCAGGGAACGATGACCTGACATTTGCATCCACAAGGTATTGGATGCTAATCCAGGCTCCAAATTCACAACCTCCTTGGGAGCACCTCCCACTACCAGAGTCCTGCTTCTTTGTAGTCTTATGTCCCACCACCCCGCAGAACCTTAGTTTATTAAATGGCCTCTCTTGCTTTTGACATGAGATTGCTCTGTGGTTACTCATTAACACTGAATGGCACTTAGATGAAAATGATGCTTTAGTATAATTAAAAAATGATGAGTGTATGGGGATGAACATCACTTGAATCAGTAACACTCCAGAGAGCACAGAAGGAGACACTGTCATATTTTAACATAGGGATGTTTAAAAATAATAGTTACAGAATAAAGGATGTAACTAACCCCTGTTAAGATCACCTAGAAGAAAAATCGAGTTCTTTTACACTCTTTTCACACACCGTCACAGTTTCTGAGAAACAGACATAACTTTTTGGGCTTTGTTGATCAGCTGTTGAAAGACATCCTGTCCCCACCTAACCACTAATCTGAGATCTCATAGCAACATGCAGAAACTGACAACCTAAAATAGTCATGCCCACAGCAATCTTTTCACTTCTTATCACCCCAGTGAAAGCATGTTCAGGAAAGGGTTCTCTCACCTAACAGCTGTTCCTTCTCAGAGCAATGAACAAAGATGTGGCTGACTTTGGGGATGGGGGGAAGGGATAACCACTCCCAGCTCTCAGGTCATCATCTATTTCTGTAGTTGTTTTGGTCCAAGAGTTTGTTAGAATCCTGGCGGTTCGTTTTTCTTGGGAGATGTTGTTTGTGAATCTTCATTTCTGATAAAATCAATATAGCAGCATGGCGACCTTGGAGACAGGAGACTGGGTTTGACTGTTGATTAGCTCATAACTTTCTCCCACTCCCCACCTTACCAGATTTTCTTGTATCCCCACCCCTTGGCATGATACCTGGCATAGAGTAAGTGCTCACTGACTGACAATATCCCTTGTTCCTCAGTTTACTACTAGTTCTTATTTGTTTCTAAGGATGGTAGTTCTACAGTAGGATGGACCTCCAGAGGTCATCTAATATAGCCTCTTTGGGTGAAGGGGTTAGGTGGCATCTAGGCTCCCTTCCAACTCTAGATCTATGATCCTATCATTTTATTGACTAGGAAACCAAGGCCCAGGGAAGTGCTGAGACTTGCCCAAGGTCACACAGGTAGTGCCAGACATAGGATTTGAACCCAGGATTTCAAACTCTAGATCCATTTCTCTTTCTGTTGTATGACTCTAGCTTCCAACTTGAGAGGTTAAGTGGTTCAGTGCCCCAATCAATGTGAGTTATTCTCCTGCTTCCAGCCTTTTTCCTTGTCATTATTTGAGTTCCCTTAATTTTCCTTTGATAGTTACATTTTGGAGATAAGATGCCCACAGGCAGAGACACTGAATGAAACCAGGCAGTCTTTTTTTTTTTTAATTCTGCCATGAAATCTTAAAGCTGGAAAGAACATTACAGATAATCTAATCCAACCTCCTCATTGTCATCTAGTCTAAGCTAGTGATTTTGCTCCAGCAAATGAGATTTTCTCTGACCAAATCCAAAGAATTTTTGCTTCAATAATATGATTTCTATGTGCAGTGGCTATCCATTCTCTAGCAATCAGAGGATGGATGATGAAATTCCTCATCTGACTTTGTCTGGTAATGGGGTGTTGGCTTTGTATATCAATAACTTTGAGAATCTGCCATTTCTTTCCCCTAAAAAAGTAGATCAAAATTTGCTTCTACCTTCTTTGAAGATCTTTATAAGATACTATGGATGCTACATTGGGCCCTTAGGAGCAAAATTCTCCATTGGAGGAAGAATGACTATTCCATCTCCAGATGGCATGCCTTTGTATGGGACTGGAATGCTTTCCCTCTTCAGTTACAATTTCTGGAATCCCTAGCTTTCTTCATGACTTACTCAATGCCACCCCTTTCATGCGACCATCCCTGATTCTCTGAATTATTAGTCTTTCCTTTGTACTTGCTATGATTATATTCCATATATTGATGCACATATATTTCTCATTCTCTGCCCCTCAAGTGGATATAAGCGGGCATAGTGGATAATGATAATAGATAGCATTTATATAGCACTTTAAGGTTTGCAACATGCTTTAAAAAATATCGTATCTTCCTAACAACCATGGGAGATGTGGCCCAGAGAAAGTCACTTTATTTTTCTGGGTCTGGTTTCCTCATCTAGGAAATCCGGAGATCAGGGTGTTGGGACTAGTTGACATCTGACATCTCTTTTGGATTTAAATTTGTGATTCTGTAACTTGGCTCCTCATTTCCTATGTGACCTTGGGCAAATCTCTTCCCTTCTCTGGAACTGGCTGTATTATGGAAGAAAGAGTTAAAATTTCAAATAAAAATATTGATCGCTAAGGAAACTTCCAAAAGACAAAAGGAAGAGGAAGGGTTAAAAAAATTAATGAACATCAACAGTGAGTGGTCCAGATGTGGTGATATTTCAAAAGGAGTGCTGGAAGGGAGAGGAGAATTGAAAGAGAAATACAGTATAATAAACTATACAAGACCGCAGCAGATGGCTTCATCCACTTTTGTAAAAAATGTGCTTGGTGTCCTTAGATTACAGATGCCAATCATTCTGTAAAAAAGATTACCTCACTCCTGTTTTCTTGGATCAAATAGAGTTATTAAACTGTTATAATCTATATCCTCTTCATTAATTTCCTTGTACAGGGATTGCTTTCCCACATGATAACAAATCCTACCAACTGCATGGCAAGTGTTCCCCCCCCACCACATCTTTCTTCACCCATTTGGTTGTGTCTTGCTTTATTCTTTCCTCCCCTTTGAAAGGTCTTACTTATCTGGCCTAAATTGCAGCAGAATGCTGCCTCATGTCTCTGTAATCTTTGCAGAGGGCGCTGGACATCAAGGCACCAGCCCTACCCAAAGCAATGCTAATCCTTGATTCGGGGAGTCACTTTCCACCTTGTGGCTCCCTAAGCTAGCTGCTAACTTATCATAATTTCTTTCCAGATAGATTAAATGGTTTCACTTTTTTTTTCTGAGACAGAAGGGTCAAGTCTAGTCTATGACCCAAAGCCAGATTAAAATTGGGAAATGTTTAACAAAATAAATAAAAATACAGTACAACATGTTGCTGTGGTTGAGTTGTTTCAGTCAAGTCTGACTCTTTTCTTGCAAAGATACTGGGGTGGTTTGCCCTTTCCTTCTCCAGATCATTCTGCAAATGAGGAAATTGAGATAAGCATGGTTAGGTGACTTGCCCAGATTAATACAAATAGGAAGCATCTGAGGCTGGATATGAACTAATTCCTAATCCTAAAGATTCCTAATTCCAAGCCCTTTGCTCTATGCACTACACCTTCTGACTGCCCACAATGCAACATAGATAGTGTTAATGCATTTTTAGTAAATCTAAAGCCCTCTGGAATTCATTTCTGAGTTTGACACCACTGACCAGAGTACAGAATCTAAACAATCTTGAAGAGATTGTGGGATCATGGGATATAAAGCTGGAAACAACCTCAGAGGTCATTTACTCTAATCTCCTCATTTTATAATGGGGGAAACTGAGGTCCGTGGAGGTGTAAAGTGAATTGTCAAAAGTTTTATATCAGAACCAGAACTCAAACTGAGGTCATAGATGTAAAGTGGGAAGGGACCTCAGAGGCTACCTAGTCTAACTCCCTTATTTTGCAGATGAGGAAAATGAGGCCCAGAGAAGTCAAGTAACTCGTTTTAAAGTCCTACAGAAGGTTAATGGAGGGCCAGAATTTGAACCAAGGCTCTCTTACTCTAATTCTTGTACTCTTGACATTGAATTACATTTTCTTTGCAGCATCATGTAGACCATGTATGACAATTTGACTGGAGTGAAAAGGAAGATACTGAGAGAAGGTACTGTGAAATTACCATTTTGTTTAATATCTGGTATAGAGGGAGGGAGGGAAGATGGAAGGAAGGAAGGAAATAGGGAAAGAAGGAAGGAAGAAAGGAATGTAGGAAAAAGGAAGGAAGCAAGGGAGAAAAAAAGGAAGGAAGAGAAGGAAAAAGTCAATATTAAATATTCAACAATATCAATATTTATTGATAGCTATTACTCATTATTAAGTATTAATGTATTATGCTACTATATTATATCATCAATATTTTAACTTTTTAATATTTATCTTCCTGATAACCCTGGGTACCATTATTATCCCTATATAATCACCTCCATTTTACAGATGAGGCAGACAAAGGTCAAGACACTTTCCAAAGGTCACCCAGATACTGAGGACTTTCTGACTCCAAGTCCATCACTCCATCCACTGTATCATCTAGTGTTGCCTTACATCTTCCTCCATTTTTTCTTGTCTTTCCTTGTTCAATCATCTTTCCAGAAGCCAGAGACCATACTATTTGGCATTTGATGTCCTTCCCAGTCTGGCTCTAACCTTCATGTCGAGCTTATTCCCCATTACTACCCTTATACTCTAGATTCAAACAAACTACCCAATTTATTCCCTGTGAAAGACATTCTACCTCCAAACTTTTGCATAATCTATCCCTCAGACCTAGAAAATTCTCCCCCTTCACCTTAATACGTAAAAAGCCTATGATTTCTCTATACTGAACTCATGTCATCTTCTAGCAGAGGCTCCCCCATCCCTGAGTTATTTTGCATTTTTTAATATATCTGTGTACGTGCTATTTCCCCTTCCCCTCTCCCTCAGTAGAATATAAACTCCTTGAAGGTAGGAACTGTTTCATTTTTGGCTTTTTAACTCTGGTGCTTAGTATAGTACCTGTGATTGTATGACATGGGAGACATTGGATTGGCACAGGACCACCCAGCATGGCGTGTCCTCATCAGAGAAGATGCTGTACTCTACAGAATTGCAGTAGCTCAAAAGAAAGAGAAATGTGCAAATTTAGAGAACCCACCCAAATGTTCACACAGACTATTTGACTGCGCTAGCTTGTATTGGTCTGATCAGTCACAGTCGGACACACTGTGACTCGACTGTAGCATGATGTCATTCTGGTCCTCTTCAAGAAGGAAGGACAACAACCATTAACCAGTCATTCAGTAGGTGTTGAATCAATGCCCTTTGAAGGAATGATATGCTTGACGTTGGGGAAGGGCTAAGAGAATGTCCTTTTCCTCTTCCTCTTTCTCTTTCTCCTATTTCTTCTCTCCTTTCCTTTTTTCTCTCTACATAACTTCCTCTATCATCTAGAAGGTTATTTACAAGGTCCTGCCTGTGGTTCCTATTTCTTGAGATTGTTTCACCTAAAATAGGACCCAATAGCCTTTTTAAAAATCATTTTGTGGTTGTTGCTTATTGTTTCCCTCAGCTGCATTGGTTTGTGAATGCGCTGGATAATGTGTGGAACAAATGCATTTCATACACAAATACACACAAAATAGAGTAAGTAAATTACCTTCCTAGTAGGGAACTTGGAACGAGTAACCGCCTTTGTAATACCAGCTGACCTAGGTTTAATAAACTACACAGTACTTGCATCAGCCATGTTAGGAAGTGACCCTTTGGACCCACCACAGCTCCAGCTAATTGAATGCCTCTCTCCACAGCACAGCTCACAATCAGGAGACCCTTTGTGAACAATTTGCTGCATTCCTCTTTAAGAAATGTCTTAGAGTTCACTGTCTTCCTTGGTGCTTCAGCTCCCCTTCCACATGAATTGTATCCATTCTTAGCAATAGGATCTCAGTGACTGTTTGGAAGGTTCCATGAGATACCACTGGTGGTAATTAGTCTCAGCTTGTTGGAAATAGCCGAGAAGGGGTAGCACACCATGTTCACAGGCTCATGGAAATCTATAATGAGGCTATTCATTGAACCAAACTCACCAATTACATCAAGATGGCGTTCGAGGAAATTGATGAGATGCCCTACATATTCTAGTAAGAGTGTAGTGGGGAAATAATAAAAAATAAAAATACGATGTGCTAAAAACAAACATTAATAAATAAACAGGCTGGTGAAAAGAGAAGAAAAGCAAGAAAGAAAAAAAAACATAACAGTCGAGACTTGTATCCTATGAAAGAGCCTTAATCCTTGCTTTGTCTTACAAGAGTCTTCAAGTAAGAGGAACAGATCATATGCAACAGAGAAATCCCAATAAAATAGCAGGAAAATTTTGAAATGTATTATAATAAGGACTGTCCCCTGGTGTAGACGAAGAGCTTAACTTTCAGCTATGTGGGAGCCCTGGAACCTGCTTCTAAACATGGGTTGACCCTGAGGTTGTGTTTTGGTGTTATGGTGATATGACTGGAGGTATGCTGGAAAGAGTTTAAAAACCAGTTTCTCCCCTCCCAAATGAGGGCAGGTTACACTTTGAGGTTTAATTTGCATTAGTAACATCTTCTCCATCCCTTTCTTAATTCTGGGCAGTCAACAAAAGAGTGAGTCAAACTTTGACTGGTAACGTTTGCTGATTTCCAGTATGTAAAAGCTCAAGAATGAAACCATCCTCCTGAGCCAGTTAGATCTGGCTCCAGCACTCTCCTAGATATGGCAGACCTGGAGTGGTCCCTTGATCCCTTCCTCCATCCTATATCAGTGACAGAAGAGCAAGATTCTTCAGTCAGTGAGTCAGTTGAGAAGCATTTATTAAGTGCTTAGTACATGTCAGGCATTGCGTGGAAACACGGGGGACACAATGAGAGACAAAAGACAATCCCTGTTGTGAAGGCGCTCACATGATGGGGGACAGAGCTTGCAAACAACTGTACATATTCCTAGTCTAACTCCAGTCCTGTCTTCCATAGAAAGGTCTTTCCCAGTCACCCATGCTCACACTGTTAGTGACTCCCCTTTGAGATTACTTCCTGTGTACATAGTAGAGGGGTAGAAGGTAGAGTATACAAGGACAACTAGGTAGCACAACGAGTCAACTGCTGGGTCTGGGGTCAGGAAGACCTGAGTTCAAATCTGGCCTCAGGCATTAATAGTATGACCCTGGGCTAGTCACTTAACTCTGCTTGTCTCAGTTTACTCATCTGTAAAATAAACTGTAGAAGGAAATGGCAAACCACTCTATTATCTTTGACAGGACAACCCCAATGGAGTCAGAAAGAGTTGGACATGACTGAAATGACTGGACAATAGCAACTACTAAATCCACTTTGTTAGCTATGTCACTAGGGGCAAATCCTCCTCATTTGTAAAATAGTGACAATCATATCTCCACTCAATTCTGATGGGTTACAGGAAGGAAAGAAGTTTATCATCATTAAAGTACTATAGAAATTGGAGTGACCGCCATTGTGATTGCTCTATCTAGATCTTTTCTGATCAGTTTCCAACTCATAGGTTCTGGGATTTAGAAGAGACTTCCTTCCCCCTAACCTTCCCTTCACACAGGGGCCATCTCCAGTCATCCTGATACATATTTGCCCACTGGACCCAGATAGTTGCAGAGGAGAAAGTGAGGCTGGTGACTTTGCACAGCCTTCCTCACTTAAATCCAATTCACTTGCATGTCACGGCATCAGCTCCCTTGTGTCGTGGTCCTCTTCGAGAATGAATGACAGCCGCAGTCGCCTGTCCTCATAGATAAGGAAAGAGATGGGGACATTAAATCATAAGGTCACACAGCTAGTACACAGTAGACCTAGAATTAGAATGCAGATTCTTTAACTGCAAATTCCTCATTCTTTCTAGTAGGCTAAGCCTGGATACTCGAGTGTAGACAACTGGGTAGTAGACTTGTTATGAAAACACTTAGATTTGCCTTGTTATTAATTTTAATTAAGTTTTTAATATTGTTATTAATATTAATTGTTTTTAATTTTGTAATCAATTTAATATTAATAACAATGGAAACTTTGCATTTTCAAAGTATTTCCTATATATTTTCTCATTTAAGCCTCACAGTGACCCTGTCAGGAAACCCCTGCAGTTATCATTCACATTTTGCAAATGAGGAAGAACCAAGGCTCTCAGAGCAGTGGGTTTTGCCCATGGTTACACATATATTCAAAAGAGATTTTAATCTAAGTCTTCTTGAGCTTCTATAGTTTAGAGCCAGAAGGAACTTCAGACGACATTAGATTTAGAACTGTGAAGGACCATAGAGGTTATTTGCCTAGCTACCCATTTTACAGATGAAGAAGTTGATGCCTACAGAGCTTAGTTAAGTGATTTGCCCATCCAGATAGTAAAGGACCAAGTCTGGATTCAAACTTCTGAATCCAAAAACAGCCTTTCTTTTTTTCTTTTTATGGGGCCCCATTCTCTCTAGAATTCCTGGACTTTTTCATACCTGTCCCTACTCAAGACTTATACTTCTAAGTATTTATGAAAACTTTAAAGCCTCTTGGAATAACTTTTTTTTTTTCCAATTCTGAGATGAAAGACAAATCTAGAGGTCTTCTGGTCAGTTTTTTTGTTTTGGTTTTTTAAACAAATCTAAATAAAAATGCCCCAGGAAACCTTTCAAGTCTCCTCTATAAGACTACTTGTAGGAAAAGAATACAAAGGAAACAGCAAGGCTTTCATTGAACTTCCCTCAAAAGTCACATGGGGCTTAAAAAACAAAGTACTCAGCAAAAAATAGAATTTGGAATTTATTAAATGGAAAACATCTATGAAAGGGGTTGGAGACATTAGAGGACCACATCAGGCAGCTGGATTCCACATCTGCGTAACAACCTCACCACTTGTATGCAACACACAATTACTGGCTCACTGAGCAGAAATAATTTATTCAAATGACCCAGGAGAAGAAGGAAAAGTTGGAGGGCCATATACAATCATTCCATAACCCAGGGCGTTACCAAGGACAGGCATTCTGATGGGATTGGGTGGATATATTGCTGGGGGTCAAGTTGTTTTTGTAAATTTGGCAGTTGGAGGATTGACTCAAGGTCAGCTGTAGTGGGCACTCCAAATGTCAAAGTCAAGATGAAGGTACAGCCCCTCTGGCCTTATTCTCCACTGATTATCTAATGGAAGCTTAGAAAATGAATCTATGGGTTGTGTTGCTCATTTCCTTGCTGGAACATGGGCATAAAGACAAGTTCAGGCAAGGCTAAGCTGAGATAGGTTAAAAAGACAAAGTTCATGTTAAGCAAACCCCAAATCTCCTATAACAGCTGTAAAGAAGCATCTTGTCAGTCAATAAGCAATTTTTATTTACCTACTATGTGCCAGGCATTGTGTTCAGCAATGGAGATATAAAGAAAAGCAAAAGCCCTCAAGGAGCTAATGGGGGAGATTTTATATATACATATATATATATATATATATATATATATATATATATATATATAGTCAATGGAGGAATTAATTAAAGGATAGTTAATGAAGAGAGATAATTAATTAATAATTAAGAGGAATTGGGAAAGATTTCTTTGAAGAAGCTGGGATTATAAATATATACTTCAGGCAGGAAGGGGGAATAATACTGAGAGATAAACCCCAGAGCAACCTCAAAAAGGGATTTCTCACTTCCTATTTCCTAACTTTATTCTTTCTTTTTTATTAAAAAGAAAGATACTGTTTTTACATCTATTTAGCAATCCACATATGTGTACAGTACACATATGTATTTTGTTCTGCTTGCTGTTCAGTCAAATCAGACTCTTTGTGACCCCGTTTGAGGTTTTCTTGGCAAAGATACTGTAGTGGTTTGCTGGTTTCTCCAGTCCATTTTACAGATGAGGAAACTGTGACTTGCCCAGGGTCACACAGCTGGTAAATGTCTAAGGCCAGATTTGAACTCAGAAAGAGGTCATCCTATCTCTAGGCCTGGCACTGTATCTATTGCACCACTTAGCTGTCCACTCTAACCCTGACATATATTTTCCAATATATTCCTCTCATTCTGTACCATGAGAGTCATTCCTTACACTAAAACCTAAAAACAAGACCAGTCCAATAAATCTAACCACCCACCATACCCACAACACCTGATAACACATGTACCATTCTGTACCTGTTCTTCCATTCTTGAAAGAATGGGAGGGAGGTACATCATTATACCTCATATTTGGGGCCAAGTTCAGTCAAAATAATTACAAAGGATTGTTTCTGTTCTTATTGTAGACATTGTTTTTTCCTATCTCGATTGCTATTGTCGTTGTTTACCTTGCTTTTCTCCTTCTGCATGCTTAGCTTTGCATCAGGTCTTATAAGTCATCCCATGCCTCTCTGAATCCATTACATTCTCTGTTTCTTATTGTACAGTGATTATCTGTTGTATTCACGTACCACTGTTTATGTAATCACTTTTTCTTTTTGTTTTATCAAGTGCCTATCATGTGCTGGGTATTACGCTAAGTGCTTGTATTACGCTAAGTGCTTTACAATTCTATTCTGCTTGATCCTCGCAACAGCCCTGGGAGGTAGGTGCTGTTATTATCCCCATTTTACAGATGAGGAAACTGAGGCTGACACCAGTACAGATCAGCACTTGGTCTGCAATTTAAAGTGCCTGGGGCACTGAAGGATCTAGTTATATACCCAGGGTCACACAGTCAGTATACCTGGGGTTGGAGGAATGGGGGGATACGGAAACTTGAATCTATTTCATTCTGACTTCAAGGTCATATTTGGCTTTGTTTCAGTTTAATAGCACTAATTTGGGATAAGGTATAGTGCTGAATATCTATTTCACATTTGCTTTAAAAAAAAAAACCTCACTCCTGGCTTTGCCATGAGCTAGCTGTATGACATTGGATAAACTTTACATTTTCTGGTCTATAGAGTTCACATCTGTGGGAGTGGGGTAATGGAATTGGATTAGAGGATGTCGAAAGGCCATTCAAGCTATGACATGGTCATGGGATCAAAGCTTTAGAGCTAAAAGGGATCTTAGAAGCCATTAAACGCAGACTTTTATTTCAAGGATAGGGAAATTGAAGCCCAGAGTGTGACTTACAGGGTCACATATCTCCCTAGGTGAGGTATTTAGAGTGGATTTACTTAAGGTTGGAAGGAACCAATGTGAGTATCTTGTCTAACCCTTGTCTTTTTACAGATTAAAAAAAAATGGAAGAAAAGGAGAGGTGAACTACTTACTTATGGTTTCATAGTCAATGAAATGGTCAGATCTAGATTGGAATCCAAGTCTTCTAGTTCTAAGACCAGTACTAAAAACTATAAAACTAAAAGGTAGGCTTGGAATGTTGAATATGAGGATGAGAGAAGGTGAGACCCTCTCTCCTGTTTCCCCATAGGAGTCCTACAAGAAGGTCTCTTTATTTTTTTAATAAAAAAATTATTTATTTTTAATCATCAACATTTATTTTTTTAAAATTTTGAGTTCTAAATTTTTCCTCCTTTTTTTCCTTCCCCTTCCCCAATATGGCAAGCAATCTGATATAGGCATGTACAATCATGTTAAACATATTTCCACATTGTCATGTTGCGAAAGAAGAATCAGAACCAAAGGGAAAAACCATGAGAAAGAAAAAAGAGAGAGAGAAAATATGCTTTGGTCTTCATCCAGACTCCGCTGTTCTTTCTCTGGATATGGATAGCATTTCCCATCATGAGCCTTTTGGAATTGTCTTAGATCACTGCCCTGCTGAGAAGGGCGAAGTGTGTCAAAGTTGGTCGTTGCACAATGTTACTTTTACTATGTACAATGTTCTCATGGTTCTTCTCACTTTACTCAGCACCAGTCCATGAAA
The DNA here is from genome assembly GCA_023548195.1 of Bettongia penicillata ogilbyi. Taxonomy (NCBI): domain Eukaryota; kingdom Metazoa; phylum Chordata; class Mammalia; order Diprotodontia; family Potoroidae; genus Bettongia; species Bettongia penicillata. The sequence continues at coordinate 794,861 of JAJHZJ010000231.1, read as the reverse complement.
GGCAGAAAGGCTCTTTCTTAGGTGGGAGGAGACCCTCTTTTTTCCCATTCAGCTTCTCCCTAAGCTTCCAATTTGGAATATAAGCTATATAAGGACACATATTGTTGTGGATGGAGAGTCATGAAAAGGGGTGACAATCCATTCTGGAATCTCTTTCTGAAGAAGAATGTATATATTGGGAAACACAGAATATTTCTTCCTCACTGACAATGTTATTGGAAGTTGTGCTTTGATAGGCATAGAGTGGGAGTAGAGGAATGGTGTGAGTGATTTGAAGGAATGGAGTAGCTCTGACTATCTATGTAATTGTAACCATTTAAATTGTGGCCCATTGGGTTTGTATATCAGTAGATGAATATGAAATAGGCATCTTGGCTGAATAAGCAGAATCCAAAAGAGGAGAGTGAATTGCATTATTTTTAGGAAATTGTACAATGCTTTCATAGTATCAGAGACACTATATATTTTAGTACTATACATGGTACTGTTCCTTTTCTAGCATCACAGATCTAAAACTGGTAGATATCTACAAACCACCTAATCCACCTCCTTCATCTTACAGATGAGGAAACTGGGGCCCAGGAAGATCATGTAACTTGCCCAAGGTCACAAGTCAAGGGTGGAATTGGAACATAGGTCCTCTGACTTCTAAGCCATTACTTTCCTCCATTTTTCATGTTTCCAAACTGATCCCTAATATAAAATTCCATCTCTTTAAAGCTTCAGTGTTTTTTCCACCAAGATGTATGGCCTTACATAATGGAACAGTATGATCTTAGAAAAATCAAAATGGCGGATAAGTAAAAGGGTAATGGAAAGTTACAGAGTCAATGTAAATAGACCAGAGGCATTATTCTGATTGCATGCAGGAAGTAGCATGCCAGATATCATCAAGATCTATTTGCAATTAGAAAAGGAGGTGGGCTCATCCTAAGTCTAGAGGGAGGGATAAATGGTGGCACTCTGGCACACATCAAATGCTAAAAAGACCCAGAGAAAGATATCTTGTACATTGGGCAGATCCACACGGGAAAGTTTGTGAGAGAACATAGTCAAGGACAGAACAGGATCAAAAGGTAAAGAGAGGGCACTGTTGGAAAGAAGGGATTCTCACCCTGGTGAGATCATGGATCCATTGGCAGATAGAAGAAAGGGGTATTTGTCTCCCATTTCTCATCCCTTTTGAGACAATGGTGCTTATTTCACCTCCTTGACTTTGAAACCACAGAAAGTTTGGAAAACTATCTTGAGATCCAGTTTTATCTCAAGAAAACATACTTAATTAGGAAAACATATTCGTCTTCCCTCCCACACCCTCAACCCTCTCCCTGAGGTCATTTTATATTCAGTAACTCTAGTCAAATGCTGGCATCTTGACAAAAGGGGCCTTTGGTCTGGTTTAAGGGAGTAGACAAAAACCTAAAATAACACTTTTCCCATGTCCCATGTCCAACATGCATTTGTTAATAGCAACTCATGGCATTAATAAAATTTCTCTTCCTATGAAATCCAATAAATTTGAATAGACAAGATGCCCCCCAAATATTAGTGGTCTTACAACAAGATTTTTGAGTCACTCTGTATATATTGAGTGAGATTTCCTGCAATGTTCTCCAGCAACAGCTGTGACATCTATGGGAAGATAGGGTGCTACAATGGAAATTAGGCCAACCTGGGAGTTGGAGCATATGATTTCAGTCATTCAGTCAATAAGTGTTTTGCCAGGTGCTGTGTTTGGCTCTAGAGACACAAAGATAAAAATGAAAGAGCCCCTGCCCTCAAGTAGCTCACATTTTACCAGGGAAGAGACATACACATAATTAAGTATATGTAGAAAATACACAACCAAGACTTGAAACTCCTTTGGGAGGGAAGGTTCAAATCCTGGTTCTTCTGCTAAGTACCTGCATGACCCTGGGCAGATTACCTCCTCTCTTGGCCTTGGATTCTTCCTCTATTAAGGAAAAAAAAAGTAGGAACTTCTAGGTCCCTTCCTGCTCTTCGTCTAAAATCCATGGACCTTACTCTTATCTGTAAAATGAGGAGGTGGGACTACATAGTCTCTGAAATGCTTTCCAGCTTTAAATTTATGACCCCTCTTCTATATATTCTCTCTTTTCTATTGCCAGAGGCACCGTCCAAATTTAGTCCTTGATTACCTCTTGCCTAGACCTTTGGGATTGACTCCTAATCGCTCTCCCTGACTCGCAGCTCTCAAAATATATGTCCCTATATAGTTATCAAATATATTTATGTTTGTATATATGTATATGTATAGATATGTACATATCCATACAAATACGTGTGTGTTTATACACGCACATTGTTGTCGTTGAGTTATTTCAGTCATGTCTTACTCTTGAGGACCCCATTTGGGCTTTTCTTGGTAGAGACACTAGAGTGGTTTGCCATTTCTTTCTATAACTCATTTTACAGATGAGGAAATTGAGGCAAACAGGGTAAAGTGACTTGCCCAGAAATACACTGCTGGTAAGAGTCTGAGATGAGATATAAACTTGGGTCTTCCTGACTCTAGGTCCTATGCTTTATCCACTGAGCCATCAAGTTGCCCATACAAATACACACATGTCACTTATGTTTATATTATATAGAATATATACATATAGGTATATATGCACATGCTCATGTGTATACGTGCACTATGCATACAACATACACAGATGCACACATATGCCTATATCTATGTACACCTACACAATACATATACCTGCATGCACATACATTTACAGTATACATATACATACACAGATATAAATCCCAGCTCAGATATTTTAACTAGACTCTGGAAAAATCACTTAACCTCTGATTGCCTCAGTTTCCTCAACTGTAAAATAATAAAGTACCTACCCTCATGGGATTGTTGTGAGAATCAAATGAAATAATTAATAAACAATGTCTGGCACATAGTAAGAAATATATAAATGCTAGTTACTATTAATGATTAAGAATGATCGTTTTAATAATGATTTATTGCTATTGTTCTAGATGGCATAGGACCTGGAGTCAGAAAACCTGAGTGTGTGTATGCCTACAGCCTTGCACGAGGTGAGTGCTTAATAATTACTTATTGAGTATAAATTTGAATCATAAAGACTGCTTTTCAGTTCAAGCAGGAATTTAGCTATGACTTATTTAGGTATGAAAGGGAACCTTATGAAGTTACTTTCTTCCATGTGTCCTGGGTGTCCCCAGAGTCAGGAAGACTTGAATTAAAGTCTTTCCTCCGACCTGTTTTAAGTGAATGACCCTGGACAAGGGAAAGTCACTTAAACTTCTTAATACTCTATGGTGGAGGTGTCAAAGTCAAACAGAAACTGGGGGCTATTCATTTCATGCATAAGGGTCGCTGTAGGCTGCATACTGCCTTAGAAAACCACATATTAACATTGTCTATGTTCTATGTATTGTATTTTCCTACACCAATGAAATTTCAGGTCTGGTCCCAATAATCATCTCTTTAACTTCTCAAAGAGTTAGCTGAACTAGTAAGTATCTGATACCAGATTTAAACTCAGAAAGATGAATCAAATACCACCTCATTCAATTACGAGCTGTTTCTACACATGATCCAAATGGCTTCTCTGGTCCCTTTTAGCTTGAAATCTAGATCATATCTGTGATTCTATTGGGGAAAAAAGAAAGGAAAAGAGGAAGCTGGAAGACTGAACAGAGAGAGAACTTGACAAAGATCCTTTTGGGAGAGTCATGGAATAATAGACCTTCTCTCAGTAGAGAAAGGTTAAATTCTCCCTTAATAGGCTTACTCCTGTAGGCAGAGCTCTAATAGATTTCTGAAGAAATCACAGAAGTAGAGGGAGAGTTCAGTGAGGCATAGTAAAGGAAGAATTGTGGAAGGGATATGGAGGAGGGGGATTGTGGGTGGAAGAACAGTTTTTAAAGTTATATGATTTAAAAAGAAGATTTGTCATCATTTTTTTGATGACTTTGAAGAAGCTGGTTAAGGAAAAGGAACTGTGGAGCCATTTGGGATCTGAAAGCTTTCACAGCAGTCACTTCTGTCTTGGTACGTTGCTTCATACATTACAAAGAGTATTTTGTTAGTAATCTATCATAGCATTAATGTTACAAATATATGGCCTCTTTTTTTCACTCGGGTTTCCAAAGACCCAAGACAGATGATTTACTCTGCCCAGAGATATTAATACAGGGAACATAATTACTCCCCAACTTCTGGCTGGTGAGACTAGATAAAAATAGATATGGATCATACATATTAGATGCTAATATTAGTAGTGACCTAAGATGCTCAGGCAGGGATTCTAATCACTTGGGGAATTCTGCCTTTTTTAGGAGCCTGTTTCCATCCTCCATAATTGTGCCCAGTTTTTATTTCAAGAATAAATTTACATCATTCAACCTACTCTTCACGAACCTTCTAAATCCCCTCCAAGGGAGCTTAAAAATACAATGCCCTTGACTTTATCCCAGTGCTGTTTGAAGACTAAAGCATATTTCAGATAAACTCTTCAAACTATGGCGCTCAGTCTATTGAATGTTAGAATAATGGGAATATAGGCTGGCCTTGTGATTTCATTAGTATAGAGAACTCCCCAAAGAGAAAACTCTCTCTATGGATGCCAACCATCACCTTGCTTAAACTTATAATTTCAGAATGTTGCCTGAACACTGAGGCATTAGGTAACTGACCCAGAGTCACAGAGTCAGTAGGTGTCAGAAGTGGGATTTCAATTCAGATCTTGGTTCAGAGGTCAGCCCTGCATTTACTGCCTCTCAGAAGATACTGAAAATCCTAGCTTATGTTTCTAGAGCACATGATACTTATAAAGTAGGCTGGTACAGTGGAAAGAGCTCCATGTCTCAAGTCGGAGAATAGGGGTCCAAATCTCTTCCTACCTTGTATCACTTCAGGCAAATCACTGTGCCTCCCAGAGACTCATTTTCCCCAGCTGTAAAATGAGGGCATTGTCATAGATGACTGAAAAGGTTTCTTCAGTCTCTAGGTCTAGGATCCTATTGCCACTCATTTATGAGCACTTTCCTCATGAAGTCTGTAAAGGAAGCAGAATAGACTTGACCTTCATTTTATATATGGAGAAAGAGAAGGATTGACTCAGTTACAGTTCCATAGCTCCACAGTAAGGAGACCAGGTCTTTGGATACTAACCTGAATACTGCAACAATTGACCTGATGCTTTTATCAGATCAAAAGATGGTAGCATGAACACTGGAACTCTGTTTTAGGTTATAAATTTGCAGTGATCATTACTTCTTTCTGTGTGCCCTTATTCCCAACTGTAGGTACTTATCAGCCAGAGTCATAACTAAGGAGGGGGGATGTTAGTACCTTGGCCCAGGGCACCAATACTTAAAGGGTGAAATAACCAAACTTGGTATCAAATCAGCAAGAATGAGTTAACATTGTATGATTCCTTCCCAACTTCTATGACCATATACCAGGTGGGCTCCTTGGAGGTCCAGTCCTGTCCTATGTCTTCCCCTTTTGATAATCTCCCCACCAGGGACCTTTTAGTATTTCAGAGTCTCTAGCCCCTTCCCAAACCTTCCCAAACCCTCCCACCAGAACATTGTCTCTTGAAACTGTCATAGTGTTTGCCATGGAGAAGCAGTGCTGTTAGCTACATATAGCTGTACTTCTAGATACTTAATGCCATAATGGAAAGATATTTAAAAATACTGAGATAAAAGAATGGCTAAAAGTTCCAAGACAGTATAACAAGGGACATTAGATTGCTTAGAGGTCCTTCACAGACTCCTTGATGTCACCTTTGGAGATAGGACATCAGACTAGATGGGCCATAGGTTTGTTTGACTCAAAGTGGCATTGTCTATTCCCAATGGTTTATTCTTGTCAAGAGTACATCCCATTACTTTAGGTGACCATTTTGGAGTCTTTCTCAGCCCCTCACTTCCTTTGCCACATATATATCCCAATCAGTTTCCAAGACTTGTCAAGTCTACCTCTCCCATGTGTCCTCTTCTGTCCAATTACATTCACAACTACCACCCTTGTTGGAAGCTCTCACTGATGGATGGATCCTTCAAGCAGAGTGGCTGTACCCTGAAACTCTTTGTTTAGGTGGCAAGATAGAAGTGATCATATTTTTGGTTCTTTCTGGGCGTCCTCACTCCCTGGGTAGTTTTTAAAGATAAAATCCATCACAGTTTGACTCTAATCTCCTTTTTAAGCCTTATTAAGAGTTATTCCCTTTTATCTACTTTTTGATCTCTTCAGAATGAACTATTTGCCATTTCTCATATAAAACATTCCATCTCTCATCTTCACGCCTTTGCACAGGTTGTTCCTCATGCCAAGAATGTACTCCCTCCCCATCTGCACCTTTTAGAATCCCTTGTTGTTGCTCAGAACCCCTTGTTTAGAATCCCTTGTTATCATTTTCAGTCGCATCCAATTTTTCATGATCCCATGTGGGGGTTTTCTTGGCAGAGATTCTGGAGTGGTTTGCCATTTCCTTCTCCAGCTCATTTTATAGATGAGGAAATGGAGGCAGACAGGATGCTAGTTACAGCTAGAAAATGTCTAAGGCTGTATTTCAACTCAGGTCTTCCTGACTCCAGGTCTGGTGGGTGCTCTATCTAATGTGCAACCTAACTGCCCTAGTTTCCTTCAAAGCTCAGCTTGAGTGTCACTTCTAATTCAGGATCTTTCTTGATCCCTCCCTACCCCCACCTCCCCTGCTAGTCTCTCTCTCTGCCTCTCTCTCTCTCCTCTCCCTCCCTCTCATCCCTCTCTCTCTCATAGTTTATATTTATTTTATATAAATTTGTGTGTGAACAGATCACCCCTTAATATCATGAAAACTACTTGAGGGAACGAATTATGTCATTTTCTTCTTTCTATCCAGCATCTTATAAAGTATCTTAACACATTCAATCATATATTTAGAGCAGTAAGAGACTTTACAAGTAATTGAGTTCATTTTTGCAGATGAATAAAATGACATCTAAAGAGTTTAGGTGTTTTTGCCAAGGATCACCCAGCCAGTAAGTGTCTGAAGCAAACCCAGGTCTTCCTGACTCCAGGACCAGCCCTCAATCTACTGATCTACCTGGCTGCCTCTCGAATGAGGGTTTAAGATTGCCCATGTATATGCCTCCCCCCACCATGTGTTCAAACCCCTCCTGCTACCCTGGCTGCTAAGGTGGCATCTTACAAGGTCTGAACTGGACGATTTAGCTTTCCCTCCCCCATCAAAACGTCCCTGTCCTGAATCCCACTCCCAGCTTATCTGACTTTGGGCTAATGGTTTAATCCAGTGTCTGGAGACAAAGCCTTAACTCAGCATTTCCTAAAGTATATTCTGCAGAATGCTGATTGTGTTCTGAGAAAAAAATGAATAGGGGTCCCTTAAGAAAATTGTTAAGCATTAGAAAGATTTCTTCCCTCTTAAAAATATTAAATTTGAAATCATGAATTCATGAAAAATAATTACCGTATCCATCTGAATCTAGGTTATCATACTGAACACCATACCGCTAAAATGAGAGTTCTTTAAAAGCAATCTATTTGTGTGTATACATGCATATGTCAAATAATGAATACATTTATTTGCCTACATATGTGCGTATACACACACACACACACAATGAAAAAACAACCATTTCTAGGCCATGTTCCAATTTTATATGCATAAGATTTGTAGGTTGTAGTTATAGAAGGAAAGCATGATATATGTTCAATTTAATTCATTAATAATTGAGTGCTTACTATAAACTATTTGTGAGAAGAATGTGCATACAGAGCCAAAAACAAAACAGTCCTCTGTCTATCAATTCATCAATAAACATTTGCTTACTATGTGCCAGATGCTGTGTTAAGTGCTAGGGGTACCAAGAAAGGCAAGGATCACTCCTACCCTGAAGGAGGCTCTAATGGGAGAGCTAAGATATAAATGATCAGCTAACGGACAAGTTCCCTCAAAGAACTGATATTCTGGTGGAGTCATACATCAGTACATGGATAAACTAATGGAGAAACTGACCAACGAGCCCAGTCCCTACTAGGCTATGCAGAAATGTATCAGTGTATTCAGCTGATGCAGTTTCCCATTTGGAAAAGTCTGGGGAGCCTGTTTTGGAGCAAGTGTAGATATTCTGTGACTGGTTCTGGTTTGCTAACCATGAGGCAGACAGTAGTCTGTAGTTGCAGAACCAGAAATTAGGATGTCTTTGACCTCGGCCCTTTCTCTTAGTTGGATTTTTCTTCAGGTGACTTCTTTTTAATAGAATTTAATGAGAGATAAGGCTGTGAAGGGAGAGGTCTCAGGTCAGAAAGTAATGGTCCTAAGAACTCTACACATGGTGCTTCATTTTAGGTTAGGGGATTAATTTGGAATCTGTAAGTTTAAAAAAATCAGGAAAACAAGCCCTCTAGGAATCCTGGAGTCTGGGAATCTAGTAATGTGGGGGGAATATTCATGTTGAATTTTAGAGCCAGCCTGGTCATCGGTGCCCTAAGGAACAAGGTGTAACCTTTATATGCAGCCATAGGAGAAGCGGAGAAGTGGTCTCATCCTGCAGTGATGCTGTTTTGGAGCTCAGTTTGATGGGACTGATGCTATGAAGGAGCTGTTCAAAGTCTAAGCCTGCTCTTTCCACTGGTTGAGGTGATATATGAGAGAATGTGCCCCTGAGGTATTAGAGGAGGGGAGAAATGTTTGTACTTTGGCTCTCACTGTATCTTTGAGGTAAATATTCCCTTGAAAAGGCTCAGTGATATTAATCCATTAAATGGTATTTAGTGTTAGTGCTGGGGACTCACTGATACATAACTGTGGTGAACCCCTGACAATGGGTGGGATTAACACAGTAACAACAGAGAAGAGACTTTCAAATTTTCCTCAAGGTTGCCCCTAGAATCCTGAGAAGGCAAAACTGACTCTGGGATAGTAAATCATCCTTGCTACATAAATAAATACAAGCATATATGAAGTAACAAGAGAGTAAACAAAATGTATAGTGTATATCTAAATAGACAAGAGGCACTTTCGAGAAGTGACTAGAGAGCTGGAATCTTGACATTAAGAAGACCTGGGCTTGGGTTCTAATTCTGACACATAGTGATTATGTGGCTCTGGACAAATCACTTAACCTCTTAGTCAATGAATATTTATTAAGCACTGGGGATATGAAGAAAGGCAAAAGACAATCCCTGCCCTCAAAGGAGCTCATAATTTAATGGAGGAGACAACAAGCAAACAGAGGGACCAAGGAGTTTTGTAGAACTTGTTCTCAGTCTGAGCCCACTCTCCGAGCAGACCAAGGTAGACTACGAAAGTTCTAGGAAACTCCCTAGCACTCTAAATTAGAGAGAAGGTGCATGTTTGCATTGGTAAAGGGAGTTTTCATAGATGGGTGTTCCCAATACCAATGAAGTCAGAGCTCCACTCCCTAAATATAATAAATACAAAGAAATTCTGGAAGGTGGAAAGTAGGAGAATATAAACAGCTAAGGGAAGCAGGAAAGTTTTTGTGTAATAGGTAGCACCTGAACTAAGCCTTGAAGGCAGTTAAGAATTCCAGAGAAAGAAGGGACAGCATTTCAAGCATCATCAATGGCACAGATGCAAGAGATGTGGAAGAATCATCCTGTATAAGAAACAGCAAGTAGATCAGTTTTCCTGGCTCATAGAGAATGGGAGTACATGAGATACATGTGGAAAGATAGGTTGGAACCAAGTCATAAAGGGCTCTAAATGTAAAATGATAAAATCCATATTTTATTCTAATGGAAAGAAAGAACCACTAGAGTTTCTTAATGAGGAGAGTGCTACGATTGGACTTGTGTCTTCTGAATATCAATTTGTGGAAAAAATCAATCAGTGGGAAAAATGGTTTGGAGAGAAGAGGATAGAATTAGAAAAACAAATTACAAAGATATTTCAATAGTCTAGTCTGTCATTAAGTGCAGAATTTTTTCGGCCTCCAATATCTCAAGGGTATTCCATTATAGGTCTTATCAACACATTTCAAGACTAAAGATGTTTCATTGCCAAATCACTTTGGGGAATATGACCTTAACTCAATGGAGCTAGATGAGTGAAAGGATTTTTTAACAATGGCAGGCCAATGAGGGTGTATCATTTAAGGATCTGGAAGTCCCTTTCCTGAACCTAATCAGAAATATAAACTGGTTGCATATTCTACTTTTACACTGAGTCATCCCTGACCCCAGATGTTCCCTATTTCCCCAATGTACATTTTAGATAATGATGAAATGGTAGCTTAAATGGAAAATAACTCTCCTCCTTCCCTATTCTTCATCAAGCGACTTGAAGGATTCTTGACTCAACCTTATATGGTTTTACAATCAATAACCCATTCACCCCATGTTGACAAGAAAGATAGAATCTGGTAGACCAGTTCAACTAGATAGATGCCTCATAGCAAAATTCCAGGCTCTCATTCTCTCTTTCAGATTCTCTTGCTCAGGACTTTTGTGGACCATGAACAGCAATTGTTCTATGTTTAGGGAACATTTTTTAATTAGACTAGACCTGTGATTTCACTGGTGTAGGGAATTCCCAAAGAGGACATTCCTTTTACCAATGCAAATCAATATCTTCTTTGCAATTTGTGGTCCTTAATAGTGCCCAGGGGCACTGAGAGCATTTAGCACATGGTAAACATTAATAAATGCTTGCTGGCTGACTGAATGACTGAATGAGATGTTGGTTCCCTTGCCCAAAACCTCCTCACTGAAGCCACCTCTCCTTCTACTATACTGCCCTACCTCTCAGGGATCATGAGATTATTTTAATGTTATCCCAAGTCAAATGACAATGAAAAAAGTAAACCTGTTGTGTTACAAACAGGAAGAAGTACTTAACAAAATAAATCAAGTTTTCTTTTTGTTTTTTTGTTTCTTAACATTTTCCTTCTTTGAATAGTGAGAAGGTTGTACGATTGAAAAGGCAAATTAGACGTGAATACATAATATGTGACCTGGAGCCTCACTTACTAGTTGAGCAGGTCAACTCTTGTAGACTGTTTCCTCATCTGTAAGACGGGGATAACTCCTACACTACCTTCCTTCTTGGACAGATGAACCAAATGCTTTTAAAATTAAAGTGCTACATAAATATGAATTCTCATCCATAACAGATTTTTTTTCTATTCACACTTACCTTGGGTGAATCCAAGGAGAAGGAACATGTGAAAAGGCTTGTAACACTCTTTGCTCTAAAATTTCTGCCCCTTCTACAAGTACTTCTCTTGCCACACATATAATTCTTTGCTCCTTTTTCCTGTACTTGGCACAGTAGGTGCTTAATAAAGACTTGGCTGGCTGACTAATTCTCTATGTTCCTTAATTCTTCAGAGACCTACCAACTTGTTTTGAATTCACTGGTCTGAATAATCCAAGGAAACCAGATGCTTCTCTCATGTCAATTTTTTGAGGTCTAATAGGTGGATCCTTTGTTTCATATATATGTGTGTGTGTATATAAAATATACACACACATATATACATATATTATCTGTGTGTATATGTGTGTGTATGTGTATATATATATATATACATTTTGTGTTTATAAGGTAAATTATAGTAAGATAGCATGATGTAGGAGACAGAAGGCCTATCTCAGACTCAGGAAGACCTGGGTTAAGTCTTGCTTCTGATGTATACTGGCTGTGTGACCCTAGGCAGTCACTTACCTCTTGGAGTTCTAGGCAGCTCTCTCTACAGACAAGATAAATATCTTGTTCAGGGAAGCTTCCTCACATGGCAGCTGCCCACATTAGTGACATCACAGGTCTGGGCCCCACCCCAACACTCACACCCCACCAAAAACAAAAAGATACATCTTTAAAGCTGGTAATAAGAAAACACATGATTGCTTAATAAAAACACATGATTGCTCAATAAGCCATGATAATTGTAAATAGGAAAAGTGTCCAGAAACAAAAGGTAGAAGAGAAAGTAAGTGGAGAAAATTGCTTGCCTCTTCTCTTGCAACTTCTTCTTGAACTATTATAATATTGATCATATTTTCCTAAAAGCCATAATGCAATTTCTAGGAGATAGGTATTTGACAATGGGATTCCATTTTCCAAATGTACTTAGGTATCAAACGATAGAAGCTATGAACGTGAGTGCGACAAAAATGCTGATATAGGTGTTTAGTAACAGCATCATTTTAAACAAAAGAAAAAAGCAAAACATTTTATATGAACTTGGAGAATTTTAGAGCTGGAATACATCTGAGGAATTGTTTATTTCAATGCTCTTATTTTGCAAATGAGCAAAACTAGAGCCTGAAAAGGGAGAGGTAATGTTCCCAAGGTCCCGAATGGAGTAAGCAGAAAAAAGCAAGATAACTCCAGTACAGGGCTCTTACCAGCTTATCCCCCTGCTTCTTTGTCTAACATCTTATTAATTCAGGCATATGGGAAAGCTTGTGTGGTGACATGGAGATGAAAGGGGGAATATTGTGTCCAGAGAAGAGCAAACTGGCCAGATTGACTGGAGTGTAGAATTCATAAAGGAAAGGAAAGAGCAATCAGTCTGGAAAGGTAGATTGTGAAGGGCTTTAAATGCCAAACAGAGTTTTTATTATACTTTTTACTTGAGGTGTTTTTTTTAAGATGTAACAGGGAGTCACTAAAGATTTTTGAGCAGGAGAGTAGCATGATCAGACCTATGTTTTCAGAATATCAATATGGCAGCTGTATGTAGAGTGGATTGGAGAGTAGAGAAGCATTGGAGTCTGGGAGACCAATAAGAAGGCTATGGTATGATACAGTTGAAAGCTAAAAAAGTCCTGAAGTAGGGTGATATAAAAGAACAGAAGGTGGGTTGTGCTACAGAGGTAGAACTGACAAGGCATGGAAATTGATTGGGTATGGCAATGGGAGGAGGTTGTGAGTGGGAGTTAAGAGTCAAGAACAGGGGTGGGGAACCTGTGGCCTTGAGGCCATATGTGGCCCTCTAGGTCCTTGAGTGCAGTCTTTTGATCGAATCCAAATTTCACAGAACCAATCCCCTTAATAAAAGAATTTGTTTTATAAAACTTGGACTCAGCCAAAAGGCTGTATCCAAGGATCTAGAAGGCCCACCTCTAGGTCACCCCTAGTCAAGAACAACTCCAAAGTCATAAATCTGAGTGTTTAGAAGGATGCTAAGTACCCTAAGCAGAAATAGAGAAGTTAGGAAGAGTAGTAGATTTAATGAGTTCTGTTTTGGACAAGTTGAGTTTAAGATGCTCGTAGGATATCTAGGTGGCAACGTCCAACACACAAGCAGGACTGAGGCTCAGGAAAGATGTGAGAGCTGGATATGCAGATTCAGTTGTCAATTTGAAGAGTGATGATAACTGAACCAACAGGAATTGATGTGATTACCAAGAAATAGAATGCAAAGAGAGAAGAAGAGAGGGTCTAGGGCATCCTTAGATATGGATATGGTTACAAAGAAGACTCACAGGTACAGGGAAAACCACAACAGGGCAATGTTGTAAAAACTCAATAAGATGTGCAGGGAGAGTGATATGGCAGAAAGAGCTCTGAACTCTTCTACCAAACTTGGCGCCCATGGGACAAGAAATTGGTTCCCAGTTTTGCTACTAATTACTTACAGTCTTATGCTGTTCACTTAAACTCTGTTTACTTTTCAGTTTCCTCATCTATAAAATGAAGGTTAGACTCTATGGCCTCTGAGACTTTTATTTATATGTCATCTTACCCATTCTAATGTAGACGCCATGAGATGAGGAACTATGTTTGCCTTTCTTCGTATGCCCAGCATGCAATAAAGTGACATGTATGTAGTAAGTGCTTAATAAATGCTTATCCACTTTACTGTAACTATACAAAGGTTATCTAGTATTGGTCTGTTTTTATGGTGCTTGTATTTATCAAAATGGCTCATTTACTCCTGTTGTTAACCTGCTAGTGAGACACAAGATCATAGGATATCTAGGTGGCAACATCCAACACACAAGCAGGACTGAGGCTCAGGAAAGATGTGAGAGCTGGATATGCATATTCAGTTGTCAATTTGAAGAGTGATGATAACTGAACCAACAGGAATTGATGTAATTACCAAGAAATAGGGGTTTGACTTGTCATTGGGTGAGTTAGAGGCAGAAACACAGATTAATTCTGTTCTGTGGGCATGCGCCATCCCCGTGTCCCTGACCATCCTGTTACTCTGGCTCTGGAATCAGAAGGTCTGAGTTCAAAACCCAACTAGGACACTCTCTGTGTGACCTTGGACAAAATCCCTTAGCCCATCCCTCCTTCAGCTTCTCTTATGTAAAGTGAAAGGGTTGGCTCTTGAGATTTCTACCACCTCTAGATATGTGAGTCTGGGAATTCTTTTGATCACATGCTTTCTCAATGTAATCTCTCACTACTAACATTGAGAGGGGAAAAGCAATACTTTTTTGTTTGAGAGTTAAAAGGAGTTTATTATAAGTATGTCAAAAAAACAACATGTTGAAGAACTGGTCAGGGAAGACTACCCTCCCCCCTCCCCCTAAGTTATTCTTCATATCTCAAAAGCTGCACCTCCACATATAAAGGGCAGTGTGTTATGGATCATTTCATTTGGTATAGGCTTGTTCCTGATTCAGCTCAATTTTAGCCCTTTATCTATGAAGCCCGGAATTGCAAGTTTCCTCCAATCTAAGTTTTTGAGGTCACACCATATGCCACTGATTACATTTTTGAAAGCAAGGGGGAAATCACCATGGAATCAAAGAATCTGAGAGCTAGAAGTCAGCCTAAAGATCATCCACCTCTTCCATTTCACTTTGTCTGTTAGCTGATAGAGTGGCAACGGATTGGTATTTAATGCCAGATTTCTTCCCCCTTATCTTACAATGTATTCAATGTGTGGGGAGGGACTTAGCAGCAATCTCCCGGTGCCCTCCTGTCTGCCACATGTTATCAAGCTCAGGCAAAGATAAGAAGCAGGGCATTTTAGAGAAGTCACATGATCAACATCCTGTCTCTTTCATCAAGTCTATGAAAGAAAGACCTAGGTGACTGATAGTGATGGCTAAAACATCACCTACTCACCAAGTGCCTCTGATCCAACATGAATTGCTTGTCTTCATGATATATCAGACATTTTAAGGGAAGAAGGAATTTTGAACACAAGAAAGTAATTGGAAGAAAGCACTTTATAAGACATTTCAGCTTAAAATATACAAGAGGACATATTGTTGAGGTTGGGGAAATATTACAATTGTAACGCCCTCTTCTGTTCCAATTTATACACACACAGGCAGACTGGATCTCCCAGAGAGTGGGTGCTACCTTAGCTTTTAGAGTACAGGGATGGGTCTATACTCCTAATATTACAGCTCTTATGTTTCCACCTGTGTGCTTTCCATTAATAGAGAGTAGAAACAATTTTTGCTTAGCAAAGATGGTAACATAAAAAACAATTGCCATAAAACAATCTCCCCCCCATTGAAAATTGAGTATTCTCTTCCATAAATTTATGCATCTGTAGGAAAAGTGAGCATGATGGTAGAGAGAGAACTGTGTAGAGAACCCATGTATATCAAGGCAGTTCACTGCTGGACCAGGAGGTCCTTTCTCTCCTGTAGCCTCCTTTCTGAAGATCAACTTTCGATTCCATAGGAAGCTCTCATCTCTGTTGCCTGGGGTGCTGCTCCTGGGAACTTCTTCCTCTCTTGAGTGATTCTTTCTCTGCATTTGTGTTTTTCTGAAATACATTTCTCTGTTCTCTTAATTTTGCTTCAAACTATTAAATGAGGCGTTTTTTTTTTTTCCGAAGGAACAGCATTTCTTGGATGATGGAGGAGAGAAGAGACCTGGATTCTTCCCTGATTACTGACTTCTGCCATAGGGTTGTTTTGCCTAAGAGAGTAAAACCAGCAACCTCGAATGAAAGTGGCAAAAAAGAAAACTTAGGAATAATGGAGGAGAAAACTCCCTATGTAGTAGAGCAATCCCAAAGTGGATGCAGAGAATGCTTTGAAGGGTAATGAGCTTCCCCTCATTAGAGGCTTTTCAACAAAGGTCAGATGGCTTCTTATTAGGTGTGTGGAATTCTTTATTTAAGTTTGAGTTGCACTAGAAGACCCAATACTCTTATTCATTTCCATTATTGATGAGTTGAAGGAAACCTGAGTCTTGTTTTCTGGACTTAGCACAATGGCTGGAACATATTAAGAGCTTAGTAAATGCTCTATGCATCTTATCTATCTATCTTCTATCTATATCTACCCATCTATCTAACTATCCATCTATCTATCTTCTATCTGTATCTGTCTACCCATCTATCCAACTATTCATCCATCCATCCATCCATCCATTTATCTATCTATCTCTCTATTTTCCTATCTCTATGTCTGTAATATATATATATATATATATATATATATATATATATCTACCTATGTAGCTATCTTTCTTTCTCTATCTCTGTATCTATCTTTTTATCTATCTATCTCTCATCTCTCTAACTTTTATATCTATCTCTATCATCTATCTCCATCTGTCTCTATATCTTTGAATTAGTCTCTCTATCTAGTTATTCACGTAGAATCATTGTCATCATCTTCACCAATCATTATCATAGAAGAGTCAAATGTATTGTGAGATGTTACCTTCCTAGAAACTAAATTATCTTCTCTCACATATTGGGTGCAAGAAACATGGAAACAGTGTTCTCCCAGGAAGTGTGGTGCAGTGGAGAGAACATTTGATTTGGAATTTGGAAACACCAGAACTGAATGTGAATCCTGGATCTGTCACTCACTGCTTGTATGGCTGGACAAGCTATTTCACTGTTCTGAGACTCAGTTTTTCTATTTATAAAATAAGAAGGTTGGACAAGATGATCCTTGAGGTCTTCTTTTGATTCTCTAATGGTCATGTTAATATTTCTTCAAGACTTCTGATGACCTATAACTTCAGTGCTATGGATGCTCCTTCCATCATGGAAGATCAACATTCTTCCATACCTTCAACTACCTGACTGACAGTGAGCCTTGGTGCTCTTAGCTAAGCTAATCCTTGGGTAATAGACACACAGTTCATCCCAAGACCTGCTTAAGAGTCCTCTCCTGCTTGCTCTCCAATAGTATACTTTTCAAAAACTCAGGCTGTTCTCCACATCATTAGAATATGACTTTGATGAGAAGAAAAAGCAATCATAGGATTAGATGATTAAAGTTCTAGAACTGGAGGGGATATTCCTCTCTCTCTCCCCTCCTCTCCCGCCCTGAGTCTATTGTTAAACGCAGTCTACTCACTACTGATCACACAACCAGTATGCCAGTATATGGTAGAGGAAGGATTAGATCTTCCTCACTTTCAAGTCCCCTCCCTAATCACTGCATTTTATTGGGTGCTTCTCCCCAGAGACCAGAATTTGATCTCAAGTCTCATTGTACAATTTAATCAATTCAGTAAGCATATACAATCTCCTGCAAGGTGACAGACTTAGGGGTAGATGCTGGGGATACAAAGAAAGAAACAAAACAGAGCTTGCTCTCAAGGAGGGCACAGCCCACACGGTAGGGCAGGAGAAGCCAATATGTACACAAATAAGTCATTTAAAATATAGAAATGAGCAGAGCCAAGAGCATATTCTATACAATAACAGCAATATTGTTTGAAGAACGACTTTGAGCAACTAAGTCATTTTGACTAATATCTAAATTAGAAGCAAAGAATATATGAAGAAAGATTCTAGATGCATCCAGAGAAAGAACTAAAAAATAGAAGTATGTATGCAATGATTTTACACACACATGTATACGCAGACATACTTGTGTTTAATGGTAGCTATTTCTAGGGCAGAGGGTAGGAAAGAAAAAAAGGGAAAAAAGAACTTTGCACGTTAATTTTATTATATATTTACAAGGAATAGCAAGTTGTACATAAGACATTTGCAGTTTCATGTGCCATCATCTTTTTTTTTTAATTCTACTGTATCATGGAAATACATGTTTTATTTCATAGGTTAAAAATACATTTAAAAAATTAAAGTAAATATAAAGCAATCTTTTGAGGGTGCTGACAATTGGGGAGATGGATAAAAGCCTCATATAGAATATATCTTTTGAGCTGAGCCTTAAAGAACGTCAGGATTCCAAGAGACAGTGATGATGAAAGGAGAGCTTTCCAGGCATGGAGAGATCCTTCCAAAAGGCAGAAGGTGGAAAATGGAATTCTGAATATAGGAAGTAACAATTAGGCCAGTCTGGCTGGAGTGTAGAATGCATGAGGGGAAGTGTCAGGACATAAATATGGAAGGATAGGTTTTGATGTGGTTTGGGGATACAGGGACCCTAAAACTCCTGAGGCACAGGGCAGAGTCATCTGGAAAGAATTTATGGACTCCAGTCATGGGGCAAAAGTTTATTTTAATGCTAATAAAGTGGGCAAAGTTCTTTTTAGGGAACCTGCAACTTAATGGGGGTGATGCCTAAACTTATATAGAAAAAGTTCAGTAAATGGTGTGCCAGCTATGCTAATTAGGTGGTGTGGGGCAGGATGAAGGAGTGGACAGCTCTTAAAATAACATATAGTTTCTGTACCCTGGGTGCAGTCATCATTCACTACTAGAAACCCTGGGGAGTTGACCTCTATAGGTTGACCTCTGGATTGTATAGGATAACTGTGAGAATCAGTACATGATAGTTCTGCTGGTACAAGATAGTCCTGTTTATACAAAGGAAATTATCCAGAGGTCATTTTGTTCTTGTAACAGGGAGAGATAGTTTGCCTGACTGGGGCCCATTCATGAGTTATTCCCAGAGTTAGGGTCCTAGGGCTGGGGTCTGAGCACAAGCACCTCATCAGCTTGAGTACTTTAATGATAAAGTACTTTGAAGGACTTTAATGGCAAACTGAAGAATTCATATTTTATCCAGTAGACTCCGAGGAGTCACCGAAGTTTTTGTTTTTGTTTTTTACATGATTGGACTTCTGTTTTAGGAATATCAATTTATAATGTATATGAAGAATAGATTGCAAAAGGGAGAGATTGGAGGGAGGGAAGCTGACAGAAATGAAAGGAAAGGGAATAAACACTTATGAAACATCTACTATGTGCCAAGTGCTTTGAAGCACCACTATATGCTAAGTGATTTACAAATATTATCCCCTTTGACCTTCACAACAACCCTGAGAAGTAGATGTTATTATTTCCTCCATTTTGTAGTTGAGGAGATTGAGGCAGACAAGGGTTCAATGACTTGTAGAGGGTTACACAGCTAATAAGTATCTGATGTTGAATTTGAACTCAGGTCTTCCTAATTCCAGACTGATAGTCAAAGTCCTTTGAATTGATCAAAAATATAATGAAAGTCCAAAGAGAAGATATAATTCTTTAGTCTTGTTAACTTGCCTAGGATTTCTCCTTGTTACCACTCCACATGTATCAGTCTTGTCTACATGACTCTCATTCGTTACAGTGGGCAATTCATACCATCTACACTCCTACTTTGTTCTTAAAGGGACCCGCCTGTCCAAAGTCAGGATATTGACATCAGTCTAGGTGATCTTTCCAATTCTATAGTTTAATAATCATTCTTCCGAGTTCCACCCTTACCTTCAAACCGTTAAGATAGATATGCAAACATATCTAAGGTTTCCTAATACACCATCACTAAGAAAGACTAGCCAAGAACCCTAGCAGATTATTTGTTCTTTTATCAAAGCAAGATTCGAGGGGTGCATATATATTAAAAATACAATAGAGATAGAGGAAAAAAAGAAACACAAACACAATTCATTGTACTTAATATACCTAAGAAGCAATATAGAATTGTGGCTAGAGTTCAAAAAGTGGAGACAGAAAGAACTCTGTTCAAATCCTACAGTGATATCTTACTAGCTGTGTCACTATGGGCAAGTCAGTCATGCATTCCAATGAGCCTCATTTTTCTCATCTGTAAAATGGGTGGTGGTGGTGATTATAGCTGCAGTACATATTTCACAGGATTTTGGGGGGATCTAGAGAAATAATATCTGTAAGTCACTCTGCAAACTATAAAGTATATAAATGTCAGTTATTGTTACTAATTTTATTGAAATGGGAGGAACTATGATGTAGAAGCAAGTGGGAAAATTATACTATGCAGGTCAAAAGACCTGGGCTCAAGTCCTGTCTCTGACCTTGGATTAATCACTTTAACACTCTGGGACTCAGTTTCTCATCTCTAAAAGGGGGAGATCATATTGGATGTCCTCTGAGATCAGCTTGAGAACTGTTACTATGATGGGTAAATGAAGGAGGGGGATTAGAGGATCTCTCAGGTGTTTCCAACTCTAGTTAATAAATCACTCCATCTCCTTCACGTAAGGTTCACCACGAGGGATTAAGTGGAAAGTGTGAATACTTTTGTGATACCAAGTGTACCAGCATCCAGAACTGGCTACCATTAGGGGTGAATAACAGTCAATAGAAATCACTGCAGAAAACCTTAATTCACAGTTGGTGCTTATAGTTTGTTTATAGTTTGCTTAAAGGGACCTCTCTTTCTGACTTCTAGCACTTTCTGGGGTTGGATTAGTTGACTTTGTTGCTGGCTTTTTGACGTTGGAACACTATTGAAACTAATGCAGTTACGTTTTGGTGCCCTTTGTTGGGCTATGCCAAATTTTCTCAGGAATCAAGGAACCCTTGGAAATGATGCCACTTTCCAAACATAGCACAAATGTATGAAATCTCTCTGTGGTAAAAGCTTTCTCTGTTGTTTCAGAAAAAAATAAAACCAAGGGCTTATCTTGGATTTTTAAGGGGAGGTAACTGGAAGTTCAAAATTATTCTGGGACTCAGTTGTTAGTATTTTAAATTGTACTGCGTAGGGTGATGGAAGAATGAAACACCATTTGCAAAACTCCATAAAATGTTCCACTCAACTCCTGTCTTAATCCTTGGTTCCCAAGAACATTTTCTTAGATATGTTACTTTCTTAGAATATTCAGTCCATCCATTTCACTATCTTCATGACAAATGCTTATTGCCACAGTCATAGAATGTTTGACTGACTTACACATTGCAGGGAGACCTTTGAGAACACAAGAACCTTCACTGTTGGGAACATATTTATTTTGCAATGAACAAATAGTAGGGAATGGGAGATCCATCTTTTTAATACCAATAATTTGTCAAGATGCCTAGTGGCTATGAGTCATGGGACTCTCAAGTTAAATCTGAAGAATTAATTATGGGAGTCACTCAGAGGGCAATGGAGAGGTCCATGGTGGGTCTGAGTAAGCTGTCATACATAACACACGATGGGCAAACCAAGACGTTGACTGCCTCTGCCTCCTTACCAAATCTCTCACTTACCAAGCAGCGACTTTTATTCAGCCTGATGTTTGCCAGTTCTGGAAGCTGGTATGGTTACTACCACTGAAGAATGAGCACTTCCCACATAATCTGTTGTGGTAAACCTTAAGTAAAGGAGATGGAGAGATTAGTAACAATTAAATAAGGAAGGGTAAAGAAGTAGTTAAGAGATGTCAGCTAGGGGAATGTATGACGGGAAAAAGAAGATAGGCTGTTCACATGGCAAGAGAGGTAATATTCATCACTAGAAGAGGGAAGCTGGGCATAAAGTATGAACCTAGTAATAGTATTCCCTCAGGACTATATAAAAAGTGCTATAGGGAGTAACCTTCGGTGGTTACCCCCAGTCACCATCCTTCTGATAAAGGTGGGTCACTTTATATTTTGAGTATTTGTCTTTTCTGTAGTACAAAAAAATTTGGACAGACCATTTGCAACATTTAACAGGTGTCTTCTACATATCAAGGAATAGTAAGGAACCCCTGCCAGCATGAGACAAAAGGAAAAACACTGGTAAATTGGACATTAAAGGGGCGACTTCCTATTGGGGAATACTAAACAAATTGTGATATATGTATATCGCTGGACAATACAAAATGATGAAATGGATAGTTTCCAGAGAAAATTGGGGAAACCTTTGTGAAGTGATGCAGAGGAAAGTGAACACAACTAGGAAATTAATTTATATGACAAGCCTTTTAGGGAAAAAATTCTTCCTTTCTTCCTCCCTCTTCCCTCCCTCCCTCCCAGTCCAGAAGCTCAGTAAATTGGTGCTAGACTTAGTGCAGATACCTAATCAACTTTAGCCCTACCTCCTGCACTGTAGGCAGCTGAGTGACACAGTGAGAACACCAGGCTTGAAGTCTGGGAAATCTGAGCTCAAATCCAATGTCAAATAAGTTACTAGCTGTGTGACCCTGGGTAAGTCACTTAACCCTGTTTGCCTCAGTTTCCTCATCTGTGAAATGAGCTGGAGAAGGAAATGACAAATCATTCCAGTATCTTTGCTAAGAAAACCTCAAGAGGGGTCTCAAAGAGTCAGACATGACTTAAAAAAGTATACAACCACCACACTGTAGCTTAGAATTCCCACACTCAAGTAATCCAGCAGCCTCAGCCAGATGAGAAGCAACGATTACAGGGACGGGCCTCCACGCCCAGCAGCAACTCAGATTTCTGGGGCACTTGAAGGGTTTATAAGGTGGTTTCCCCGTACAGTCCTGTTGGACAAGTAGCAAAACACTATTAGATCCATTTTACAGATAAGGAAGTTCCAAGAGCTAAAGCAATTTATTTATGGTTATTGTCACTCAATGCTAAGTATCAGCACTGGGAATTTAACCCCAGGTCTTTCCTGAATCCAACCCAGCACTCTTGACTTTACTTCACATTCTCTTTCAGGAGTGGATTTACTATCCTGGCCAATGCTCAGGCAATTCAACAGTCCATCGAAAACATTGAATTCAAAGGTTCTTAATTTTGGGATTATAAACCCTTTGGTGGTCTCAGAAAGCCTATGGACCCCCTTTTCACAAGAGTAGTTTTAATAACATAGGCTGTCTCTTCTGGGTGTTTTTATACTTTTCATCATAGGGATGAGCCCACGGTCACCACAGTGGTGAGATCCCAATATACATCGCCTCTGAGATCAGCATACTTTCAGTTCCTCTGTAAGATCTCTCTGCAAGATATTTTTGCTTTTTTGTGTCTGGTGTTATAACCACCATTATTACCAGAGCCTGAGGACTCCTTCTCCCTCAGGAGAAAGTATTTAAGAAATGAGTAAAGTTGAGGAAAACCTGTTTCAAAGCCTCTTTTGGACTCACTTTTCAACATTCTATTGAATAATGAAATGATTGTTAGGTTGTAACTGGCTGAGGCTCTCTGGGAATAACGTGTTACCACCTGGTTCCATTTGTTCTGTTGTTAAGTGTGCAGGGAGTCTAGGGTCTGCTTACCAGAGAAAGCATCCAAAGGGTCCCTCTAGTGAAGTCCTCACTGATAGACCCTGTATTTATCATCAGATAATCCTTACGCTTTAACCTCTGCCAAGCCTTGCTGGAGGAGAGTCAGCCAGCTCAGCTGAGAACCAGGGCACTGGAGACACAGGGCAGCCCTGTGGGATGAGTGGTAACCATTATCCCTTTTGATTTTTAAAGGTTCTCCTTTTTCACAACATTTTTTTTTAATAGCAAGTGCTTAAAAAGCCTTTCCTGATGGAGATATTTATGAGGGGTCAGTTTCAAAAGAAGGGTGGGCCTCATTAGGTAACACAATTTGCTTTTACCAAGGGGCCCTTTAGGGAGAATATTAGTCATGTTTTGCCAATCAGAAAGCTTATCACCCAACCCAGAACAGAGCTAGTTAATGCCTAAGAAAGTCTTGCCCCCTCTCCTTTAATTCAGAGGTATGAGATATCTTTGGGGTCAAATTTCCACTACCACCACCCTGCAAAAAAGATCAGCATGTGCAGTCCCATAGTCTTCTGTTTACGTGATTACTGTAGCTAGATGGAATATATAGATACCAGGTTCAAAGCCAGTAGGAGATGGGTTCAGATACTACCTGTGACACATACTGACTGGGTGAACCAGGGCAAATTACTCAACTGCTCAGTGTTCTAGGCAGCTCTTTGGGTCAGTAAGTTGTGTAGAAGGAGCTAACCTACATAGAGGGTTTAAACCCTGTGAGTTGAATCCTCAAAGGTCCAGTTATTTTCACCATCAGAGACAGGACCTCCTGTATAATGTTTTATGACAGTATGGTGTGCCAGAGAGGGAGACAGTCTTAGAGCCATAAAGACCCGGGTTCAAGTCTTACTACTGACACATAATGGTTACGTGGCCCTAGGTAATCACTTAACCACTCAGGACTCCTAGAATAAGTTGAAGAAGGTATCAACTTGCATTGATAAAAGGAACTTCCTTCGCTGGGAGTTCCCTCTGCCAATGAAATCATAAATCGAGTCCCAGTTACCCAACCCTTACTACTTCACAGATGATCTGGATCTGGATCTTTTGTTTTTCCCTCTGTTATTTATTGGAGATTGACTTTGTCTTCACTTTGGGGGACAATTATCTTCAGGCTTGGATCTTGGTGATAGAAGATCTTTGTGGAATTTCAATAAT
Organism: Bettongia penicillata ogilbyi; assembly: GCA_023548195.1. NCBI lineage: Eukaryota > Metazoa > Chordata > Mammalia > Diprotodontia > Potoroidae > Bettongia > Bettongia penicillata. The sequence goes on along the minus strand of JAJHZJ010000231.1, from coordinate 770,406 downwards.
ATCAGTGTCTGTTGCTTAGACTGAACTATCAAAGAATTTTCTACCTCATGAGCCAAAAAGAAGCCCAAAGACTGTTTAATTCAACCCCTTCTTTTTACAGATGAGGGAACTGAGACCCCGAAAAATGAAGGTAGTAAATGGGAGAGGTAGGATTTGAACTCAGGTCCTCTGGCCCCAGAGTCAGCACCCTTCCCATTGTATCACATCGCGTCTTATCTTCATTCTTAACAACAGCATCATATCATTGAATGACATAAAATTTGTACCTACAGAGAGACAAATAAATAAGTTACTGTTTTAGCATCTGCTCTCTTAAAGAAAGATACAAAGTATTTTTTCATTTGCTCTTTAGATCCACTGAATCTTTCTTTCCTTTCCCCATCAAATCGGCATAATTTTATCTGCTTCTTAATTTATCCCTAAACCTTTTCCTTTGCCCCTCCATCATGTCTTTCCTTCTTTCTAGTGTTACTATCTCATCTCTGCATTTTCCTGTGGATAACTTTCTCAATGCTATGGACTCAAGAGGTGACTCATTTACTGTTTTGTATTACTACAGATCAGACTAGTTCTTAAGAGGAAAAAAGTGTGTGTGTACACATATATGTACATATATGTGTATGTATACACAGGTGTACAAATTTTTTTCTCTTAACTTTTCTACTTTTTCTGTGGCATTAGTGTATGTAGCTATACATACATCTATATCTATACATCTATATCTATAAATCTCTATGGATCCCTATATCTCTGTAAATATCACTCTCTCCATATATATATATATACATACATATATATACTCACACAGATATATATTTTATCTTGAACAATATAGATCTAGATATATATATAGATATAGACATCTACATCTTTATAGTTATATCTATAGATATTGATACACACACATACTAATGCTACAGGAAAAGATGCTCAGGTGCGGTCAAATGGTGGTCAATGAATATGTGAATGTTTGCCTCGTCATTACTGCACTTCCAAATATTCCTTTCCTTATCTACATTTCTACAAAGGAAATAGTGATTTTTCCAGGACTTGGTCTATCGTCGATGATTTGACATGGATCCATAGCAGGGTTGAGTTCACAAAGCAGGAAGAAAACATCCCTGAGGTAACAAATGATACAATTTGAGTTTCAGAAACAGGAAATAATAAACCTTCTTGGGCAGGATTGGAAGGATGCTATTGAATTCTTAGGCTAGGTCTGTACCTGACCAATGAAGAAATAGGGGATTGTGTCAGACAAGAGGTGTTTGGATGACAACAAGTAAATGAAACCATTTCATTGGTCTCTTGAGGCAAAATGGTGTAGTAAAAAGACTTGTACGTGTGTTTAAAGTTGAATTTGTACCCAGCTCTTCCTTTATCCAATGTGTAGTAGAGAGAACATTGGACTTGGACATAAGAAGAGTTAGGTTTAAATTGTGCTTTAGATACTTACTAGTTGGGGAGCAATGAGTAAGTCATTTTAATAAGAGACAGCTAGATGGCTCAGGGGAGAGAGCATTGGGCCTGGGGTCCAGAAGAAACGATTCCTAGCAAGAGTTGATGCTTAAAAATGGTTGTTGACTGGTGACCATTTTACAGATGAGAAAATGGACACCAGCTGATGGATTTACATACTTGTACATGTTCATATAACTAGCTAAGTGGAAGAAGTAAAATTCAAGTCTAGGTTTCCTGACTCCAAATTCAAGGTTTCATCCTTTCTGGTGTCAGGGAAGTCACATTTAGAATCAGAAGACCCGGGTTTAAGTCCTAGCTCCACCACTACTACCTGTTTTACTTTGGTCAAGTGATTTGACCTCTTTGGGCTCCATTTTCTCATCTCTAAAAAGGGAGACCTTGAAGGTCCCCTCCAGTGTTCAATCAGTGACCCTAGCCTTCAGCCATTCATTAAGAGCTCAACAGCCACCACTCAGACGCAGGAAACCACTTCAGTTAAGGAATTAGTTAAATAATTGTGAATTTCTGTTGCTTTTTCAAATAATAATTAGCTAATTAGCTGAGTGAATGGTTAAACTATAATCAATCCCTTTCTTTCTCTGTCTCTGTCTCTGTCTCTCTCTGTCTCTGTCTGTCTCTCTGTCTCTCTCTCTGTCTCTCTCTCTGTCTCTCTCTCTCCCTCTCTCTGTTTTTCTCTCTTAACTTTGTAACTGTACTTTTGCCTTGACTATGACTCCACCAGTGTCCAAGGAAAATCCTTTCACCAATTAAGATTAGCAAATAAACTGCAATTTAAAATTTTAGTTGCCATGCACTGAAATTAAATGACTTGCTTCTGGTCAAACAGCCAATACCACGATGCTCTATAATAGCCACGCCTTCACCTCACTGACAACTTAGTCAGGTTGTGATATGGTCAAGTCTTTATGTCTGGTGGAAAGCAAGGATAATAGAATTCAAAGCTAGAAAGGACTATAGAGAACATCCAGTCCCACCTTCCCATTTCACAGATAAAAACACTGATCCTTCTGTGATGGAATGTGACTTGCCTAAAGACACATAGGTAGTATTTGTAAAACATAACACTTAAACCTGAGAAACTTAAACCTAGCCCTTAAACATGAGAGACTATTTGTCTGATATTGATTGATTCTTGTAGTCTATCATCCAGGTCATTCTCTTAACTGGACACTTCAACTCATAGGTTGGAATCTCCAGAGGATGGCTAACTGGTACTATTCACAGGACACTTACAATCCTAAGGGACTGTACATCTAATGTGTAGTTCCTAAAGCCCTTTTGGTATGCTGCCTATTAACAATCAACCTGATGGCTTTTAGAAAAGAAATTTACCAAGAAGAAATAGCAAGAAAAGTTGGTATAAAATATTCCCCAAAATATGAGATTCAATTTTCCCTTGCATACATAGGTCTCAGGGGAGAGTAAGCACGCTCTTAAAATAGGAAGATAGTAGGACACACATGTAGAGAAAATGTAGACCAAATGGGTCCCTCCCATCTCCTGGCACTGAAAGTTTGTTTTCTCTTTTGTGGATTTCTCACCAAGTTTCCTTGTAGGGCAACAAGTGCAGCTGGTGTCTAAGGGTCCATGTCTCTGGCACCAGAAATCTTACTTCCTAAAACTATTTACCTATTGGTAATTATTGACCTGCTTCCATTTGCTTTTGGTGTGTCTCTGTTCCAGGTTCAGATGTTGTCATCAACTGCAACTTCTCTAATGGACTAGTCAGAATTGAATTTGGTTACTAATGGGAATTCTGTATCTCCCAAACTCACAAGGTCACCTGGGCACTCCCATCTAAGAATATTTATTCGCTTATAATTAGGAATGAACAGACACAAAAAAGAGGTGACCCCATCCCATTGCCTGCAACTATGCAGGACATGTATCATATGATCAGCTGGGTGAAATACCATTCATATACACTTCACTCTAACTGAACTTTTAGGAGTAAACTCAGTGGCAGAGAGAGAAATAAGTAGATCACCCTTTTTGTATCAACACTTAGTAATGACTCATCCGTCCTTGAGTCATCAATTCTTCCAGTTTCAGCATCCAATTAGAGAGCTCTTCAGTATCACCATTTAAACCCCAAAGTCACCATAGCTAGAAGTAGGCTTGTACCAAGTTTCCACCTGGTCACTTGGACTAGACCCAGACAGGGATGGCTCTAAAGACTGATCCTCTATTGGCCAGTCCAGATTCATTACACTATTTATATTCTATGTATTTACACAAAACATGGAAGGAAGTGTGCCATAGCAAATACCAAGCTAGCCTCAGGGTCAGGACAACCTGGCTTCAAACTCTGACCCAGACATTTACTAGCTGTGTGATCCCAGGGAAGTGGCTTCATCTATCAGATTGCTCTCTAAGACTATAAATTGTAGAACATTTGCCAGTCTGCATTGGTAGAGGGAGTCTCTTCACTGGAAATGCCCTTTAATGAAATTACAGATCTAGATTTAAATTTTAAATATTTTTTTTTGAGGAGGGGGAGTTATACTTACTTGTGTTAATGTTGTATGGCACTTGTTGCTGCAATAGAATAATAAGCTTCTTGAGGGTAGGGACAGTTTTTTTTGTTGTTGTCATTGTATTCCTAGTGCCTAACAGAGTGTTTGGCACATAGTAAGCTCTCAAAATTAATGCTTCTTGCCTAAGGAAATAATTTTTGAGATAACAAGACCGAGTGCAGACTAAAAACATCCTGAAGATTGTCATAGACTGACATTTTCGTTGTCAATTTCCACAAACAGTTCAACTATCATTACCCATATGGTGATCTTGACTCTTCCAACATGACTACCAACAAATTCAGGAAGACAGTTTATTTCTTGTAGGTTCTTATAATTAACAACATGAAGAAACAACTTCTAAAGTGTATTTTACCTTTAGGGAATAATACCAAAGGGTATCAACTTATTTCTCTGGACCTCAGTTTCCTCATTTGTAAAATGAACGTTAGGACCTTTTCTATAATATCTTTTACATTTCTACACCTTCTCAATTTCTGGTATCAGATTCCATTAGCTGGAGCAGCAGTTATCAGCCAATAAGCAAGCAATTATTAAACACCTACAGTGTTCCAGGTAGTGTCATAGGCTCAAAGAATTCAAAGACAAAAACAAAACAGTCTCTGCTCTCAAGGAGTTCGCATTCTATTGGGAGAGACCACATAAGTGTGCACAAAAATATGCAAAATCAGGAGGAGGTAGATAAATACAAGGCAGTAAGAGAGGGAGGGCACATGAAGAATCTGAAGCTTCCTAGGAGTCCTGAAGAAAGTGTGGCATTCTCAAAGGCAGAAGCAAGGAGAGAGGGCATTCTGTTATGGGAAGACAGAAGGTGCAAAGTCAGAAAGGCGGCAGATCGAGAACTGCATTGGGGAATGTCCTACACTACATGGCTAGGCCATATAGTATAGGACGAGTAATGATATAAACGATGTGAAAAAGACAGGCTGGAAACAGGTCATGAAGATCTTTAAAAGCCACGGACATTACATCTTATCCAAAAGGCCACTCTAAGACATTTTATCCTAAAAGTAGACACTGACATTTATTGAGGAGGGCGGTGACAGCGAGTCAGGATTTACACTTAAGGAAGGTCGCTTTGGCTGTTTGGGATATGGACTGAATTGGGGAAAGACTGCAGTGAGATTGGTCAGTTAAGAGGCCACTCCAAGAGCACAAAGACATAGTTCAGATGGAACTACTTATGGAGAAGGGCCAGCTCACGTAGACTAGTCTGGCTGGATCTTTGAGTGCCTGATGAAACGACGAAGATGAGGAACTCAGAGAAACTTGAGAAGACACATTGGAGGGTAAAGCAAAACATGCAGAACCAACAGAAAAATAGATACAATGACATTAAGAGACATCAGGATCTTCATTGTTTAATACCATTATCACTGTCCCTAACCTTTTGAGTCAGCTATTGCAGTGCAATAGGCAGATTGTAGAGCTTGGAATCAGGAACACCTGAATTTGAATCCTGACTTGAACATTTATTAGCTGTGTGACTCTGAACAAGTCAGTTTTCTCATCTATAAAATGGATATAATTATAGTACCTATGTTCTAGGGTTGGTTATCAAACACAGTGATATATGTAAAGCATTTTGCTTTACATATATTTACATATGTAAACTTTTTACATAAGCAATTTACATATTGCAAACTTTAAAGTTCTATGTAAATAATCATTGACATCATCATTATTATTATTACCGGGGCAGCTAGGTGGTGCAGTGGATAGAGCACCAGTGCAGGAGTCAGGAGGACCTGAGTTCAAATCTCACCTCAGACACTTGACACTCACTAGCTGTGTGACCTTGGGCAAGTCACTCAACCCCAATTGCCTCATCCTGGGTCATCTCCAGTCATCCTGATGAATATCTGGTCACTGGATTCAGATGTCTCTGGAGGAGAAGTGAGGCTGGTGACCTGCACAGCCCTCCCTCATTCAAAGCAAAGTCAAGTGCAAGTCATGTCATTATTTCTCTGATGGCATGGTCTTCTTTGGCAACGAAGGATGAACATACACAATTATTACTACCATCATCATCACATTCTTTGACCCAGCAAAACCCTACTTAACTATCTACCATACAGAGATCTAAGAAAGAAAGACCTCATAGACACATAAAATATTTATAGCATCACTAAGAGAAATGAGGGAATATTCATCATATATGAGACAGGTGAGCAAAATCATAGTGTATGAATGTAATGGAATGGTATGACATCCTAAGAAATACTGAAAGGGACAGATTTAGAGAAAGCTATGAGGACTTGTATGAACTGATGCAGTGAAGTGAGCTGAACATGGAGATAAGTTTTTATAGTGACTATAGCATCTCAAAGGAAAACAAGTTTCAAGGACTGAAGAACCGTGATCTTTGCCATGGACCAGTCACAACTCTAGAACATTGAGGATGAATGCTTCCCATCTCCTGGCAGAGAAGGGATAGACTAGAGGTACAGAATTCATCTTCTGACATAGCCACTGTGTGGGCTTCCTTTGACTCACCATATTTATGTCTTACAAGGGAAGGTTTTTATTTGGTGGAGGGGTGGAGATGGAGGAACTTTAGAGGGAAGGGAAAAAGGTAGTGATAGTGATCTCAAAAAAGGAAAGAAAAGGCATCAATGAAATATTTTGAAAATGTACAGATGAGAACAGAAGGAATTTCAAAGTGGGATACAGAAATGCAGAGCAGCATGACTACCATGTAAAATTTAATGGATAGTTACAAAACCAAGCTGTACTAAGAAATTTTCACAATTTCACATATGACCCCCTTTTTCTGTTCTTTATATAAACATATTCATGTCAGTTTATATTTGTCAAATTTATGATCATAGAAAGGGAATTTTTGTAAAAAGAAATACATGCATATTATTCATCCTTATATAAATAATCAGTAGCTAAACTCAAAATATAGCCAAGAGCAGGATATTTCCAAACTCTTTCTGTCTAATAGAGAAATTTGGAACTGAGATTTTGAAATATATAATTCAAATTTGCATTAGAATCGAAGTTTTTTTTAAAGGAAAGCCACTCTTAGATACAGATAGTAGAAGTCTTCAATGCCTCAATTCATTAAAGCAAATGTAAAAAAAAATGATACTAATGACCAAAAAAAGATTTATTAAGTGTTTATTTTGAGCAAAGTACTGCTAGATGCTAAAGTGAATGAATGTTATATAGTCCGTGCACTCATGAAACTTGCAACTACATAAGAGGAATATAGAACTTATTGTTCAGTCACTTTTCATCTGTGTCTCACTCTTTGCGACCTCATATGAGGTTTTCTTGAAGAAGATACTGGATGGTTTGCCATTTCCTCCTCCAGCTCATTTGACAGATGAGGAATCTGAGGCAAACAAGGTGAAGTGACTTGCCCAGGGTCACACAGTTAGTAAGTGTCTGCGGCCAGATTTGAATTCAAGAAGCTGAGTCTTCCTGACTCCAAGCCTAGCACTCTATCCAATATGGAGCCACCTAGCACATACCTAAAACTAAAATATAAATTAGAATGTGGAAAGTACATGTGACAATTGTGAAGAAAGCAATGAGGGGGCCATTGCAAGGAAGTTTTTATAGAGTATGGGACATGTCAGAGGAGTCTTGGAGAAGGGTTGTATTTCAAAAGCAAAAGTCATGGAGAAGTTACTTAGAGAGACATGAGGAGCTAAGAGTGAGGATGGGTCTGGAACACTGTGTATGTTGTCAGATAGTTGATTTCCTGGTTCATTTTACTCTCTTTTTAAATCTTTGTTATAAAGGTTGTTTCTCTCTATACATGAGGGGGGAGGATATATTTGAAATTTAAGATGCTATAAAACATCCAGAAAGAAAAAAAAATGAAAGCAATAGGGAGGCCACTCCAGATGCCAATTAAGGCATGCACAAGGGTCTAGAGAAGGGAAAATAGATTATATGTTCCTGGAATGTCTAGTAGTCCATTTGTACTGAAGCATATGGTTCATAAAGGGGAGCGATATGAGATATGGTAGAGCTTGATTCACCTTTGCACAAAGAGACTGGTTTTCTAATATGGTGAAGATAAACAGTCAGGAGGCTGGGTTTTTCACTTTTTAACTCTTTCTTGTCTTGTTGTCATGGAGACAAAGCCATGGGGTGATGAGAGATCCAGTGAGATTGTGTATGGAAAGTGCTTTATAACCCCTCAAGTGTTATATAAATGTCAGCTATGATTACTGTGCTTGGTGCTAGTTGCAAAGATTTGCATGATGATCCTGCCAGCATTAGATTTTTCTGCGGTAGTAGGTAGTCACAAAAGATTTCAGCCTATAACTTTACTCAAAACCAAAGGGCAACAAAGGAAAGGCAAAGGGACAGGGGACAAAAACTGAACACTAGAGAAAAGACCGAGAGCCACTGGAAGATGCTGAACTTCCTACTAGATCAGGAAAGACAGAGTAAATTATATTTGAGAGAGCATAAAGGGGGCAGCCAAGTGGCACAGTGGATAGAGCATGAGCCCTGAATTCAGGAGAAGAGTTTAAATCAGACCTCAGACACTGACTAGCTGGGTGACCCTGTGCAAGTCACTTAACCTTAATTGCTGAGAGAGAGGGGGTAGGAGAGAATATATTATATATATGTGTGTGTATGTTTGTGTATATATACACATGTGTGTATATGTATGTGTGTGTATTGGAAAGCATGATGAAAAAAGCTGGGGTTTGATTTCTGCCTTTGACACTGACCTAGCTTTCTTACACTAAGCCAATTCCTTTATCTCTCTTTATCTGTTTCCTTCTTTTTAAAAGGGGACCTGGATTCAGTGACCTCTAAGGTCACATCAAGGTCCAAATCTATGATCCATATGATCTACAACCATCAACAAGTCATTTAAATACTCTAAACCAGTTGCTTCATTTGTAAAAAAAAAAAAAAATGGGGATGATACCTATTTCATAAGGTAGATGTGAGGACCAAATGATATAACGTGTGTTTATGCATTATGCATGTATATATGTGTATATACACACATGTGTACACACATATATACATATATGTATATATAGACATGCATGATTTGAAAGTCTTAAATATTTGTTTATATATAATACATATCATATATTATATACACATAATATAAACACACAAATATAATTATATTAGTTATATATTAATTATATTAATATATTATATTATTATGTTAATATAATATATATACATATATACACCCACATACATAATTTGAAAGCCTTAAATATTTGTTTAAAATATCAGTTACTCTGGTTGATGTTGCTATAGAAACATCATGGATTAGTGAGTAGAGAGAGCCAGAGGTATAATATGTAATGTAAAGATGGTTCAAGTCTCACTTCCAACATATCCTGCCTATGACACTTTGGATAAGTCATTTAACTTCTATGCAATTCCCCAAGCCTATAAGTTGCAGAGAAGATACTGACCTGAATTGATAGAGGAAGTTTTCTCACCTGGGACTTCCCTATACTAATTAAATCACAGTTCCAGTCCCTCTCTCCCATCCTTATTATTAAGCATATTTTACCATAGCCTAAATCTTTAGAGACTGATAAATTATGTACAGTATATTTAGTAACTTTGCATTAGCACAAATACTTCATTAATCTAAACATGCTCTTCTGGGACCTTGCCACATAAACAGAATTTGCAGTGCTTGGAAGCAAATTGTTACTTTGGCTAAGGGTAGATAGCTGTACTGGAATTGGAAGCTCACCCCTTTGTTCCAATTGATGAGCCAGTTTGCAAAGTTTTCCAGCTGCCATTATCCCTTGAGATTCTTAGCACATGAAAATCCGGCTTGATTCAGCATCCTATTCAAGGCGATGAGCACTTATTGGGATACTTAGAATGTGTAGACTCCATACTGAAAAGTAGTCTGCTGACAATGCAGAAACAGAAAAGAAATGGTCACTGATATGAAGACATTTACATTCTACTGATTCATGCTGGCCTACTCTCATGCAGATTGGCCTCCTTAATCCATCTGGACCTAACCTCTAAATTCCTGTTCAAAAGACCTGGATGACCTGATTTCAAACCCAGCCCCAAATGCTTGCTGGCTAGAAGACCTTGAGCAAGTCACTTAACCTTAGTTTCACCATCTGTAGAATGGGGATTTTAGTAGCACGTCTATTTCCCAAGGGTTGTTAGAGTAGCAGATATTTGTAAAGCACTTTGATACTGTTTCCATAGCACTTTTAAAGAAATGCTAGCTATTTGTTATTACTGCACAACTTTTTGACAACTGAGAGATTCAGAAGTCAGGAAAAGAGAATGACTTATTTCTTATATGAATGTCAAACCCTTATCAGCTGATAGACCAGAAGGGTCATTAGAAACATGTAGAATATCTGAGATCTAGGGGGAAAAATAGCTACTTGAGATTTTCATTTAGCTATTATATCATTGATTGTCATTATCAAAGAATTGCATTCATTATTGATTAAAAAACAAGCAACTATGGAGCCCCTACTAGGTTCTGGACAGCGTTCCATAAGTGGTGGAGATACAGAGACCAAAAAACAAAGCAAAACAAAACTAGTCTCTGTCCTGAAGAAGACTACCTTTTTCTGGAGAATATTCAGAGATACAGATAAGTAAGCATAAGGTCATTTGGAAAGAGAGAGAACTCTAACTGTAAAGGTCAGGACAACTTTCCTGGAAGAGACAAACCTAAGCTAAGCCTAGGAGGAACATAAGAATTATGAAACATGGAGGTGAGAAGGGAGAACATTGCAGGTGCGGGGAACGGTTTATGGGAGGACAGGGAGGCAGGAAATGGATTGTCAAATTTAAGAAACAGCTACTAGGGAATCCAGGTTTTCTAGAACAGAAGGTGTTGGAGGCAGATTATGAAAGGTTTGAAAAACCTTTGTATTTTATCTTAGAATCAATGGGATTAAAGCATTTCCATAGGCACAGCTATGTTTTAGGAAGCTTATTCTGGATATCTCTATAGAGGGTAGATCAGAGAAGGGAAAAAAGGAATCAAGAAGAGCAGTAGGGAAGTTATTAAAATAACCCATTTAAGAGGTGAAGAAGGGCCAAGCTAACGTAGTGACCATGCTCTTAAAAATATTAGAACTTTAGATGAGAATAGTCAATATTGACAGAAAAAATAGGCACACCAATGCATTGTTGGTGGAGCTGTGAATTAGTACAACCATGCTGAAAAGCAATTTGGAATCGTACAAATAAAGTGACGAAAATGCCCATAACCTTTAAATAGGAGTGTCTACTGCTAGATACACTTTCCAAAAAGTTTACTGATTAAAAGGAAAGTTCCATACTGTGTCAAAATATTTGTAGCAGTGCTTTTTGGAGGTAGCAAAGCATTTTAGACAAAGAAATGACCATTAATTGGAGAATGGTTAACCAAATTGTGGTACATTAATATAATGAACTGGGCAGCTAGGTGGCACAGTGGACAGAGTGCTGGGCCTGGAGTCAGGAAGACCTGAGTTCAAATCAAGTGTCAGACACTTACTAGCTGTATGACCCTGGGTAAGTTACTTAAGCCTGTTTGCTTCACTTTCCTCATCTGTAAAATGAACTGGACAAGGAAATAGCAATCTACTCCACTATCTCTGCCAAGAAAACTCCAAATGGCGTCATGAAGAGCTGGACATGACTGTAAATGACTGAACAGTCATTATAATGAATTATTATAATGAATAATAAGAAATGACAAACTTGACTAGATAGAAAACATGATAACACATCAACTGAAGCAAGAAGAAATATGTAAAGTCTTATATGTCTATAATGTCTATATGTCATATAATGTTTTATATGTCTTAAATGTCTATAATGATTATATCAGTATAGATGGAAGTCACTGTACAATAATAGATGAATTTGGAAAAATGATTAAAGGATATTTGGCCCCAAAGAAGAGACATGAAGAGACACCTCTCCATAGTGCTCTGCAAAGGTGGATGGGTCCACGGATGTGGAGAATTGTCTATATGAGTGAATTTTGTCAATATATTGATCAGTTTTGCAGATTTTTTTCTCTTTCTCTTTTTCCTGTTTTAAATTCTTTGTTACATGAAATGGTGCTCTGGAATGGTGGCAGGATACAGCATGAAAACTAGGTAATATTAAAACAAAAGATATCAATCAAAATGTTTTTTTAAATATTAGAACTGTCAAAACAAAAAAAAACCCAGTAGTTCCCTGTGGCCTCTAGCATAAAATATAACTCTTTAATGTGACACGTATATCTGGCTTTTACTTGTTTCATGTTACTTTGCATCATTCTCTCTCTCTGCCAGAAAACTGAGCTCACTGCTGTTTCCCACATGGGCCAGTTCACCTCTCGGCTCCATGGCTTTGTGCAGGCTAGCTACAATGCCTTGGATGTTCTTTGTTTTCACTTCTATTTCTTGGAATCCCTATGTAGTTCTCTTAATGGACTAATTTAAAATACCACCTCCCCTATTTTAGTTTTTCCTGATCCCTCTATCCCTTCTAGTTAAAGAAATTAAGTGGTATCCAAGTAGATAGGGCACCGTGCCTAGAGTCAGAAAGACCTGAGTTCCAGTCCAGTCTCAGTTACTTACTATGTCACCTTGGGTAAGTCACTTAACCTCTGCCTGCCTCAGTTTCCTTACATGTAAAATGGGAACCATAACAGCACCTACTTCTCAGGGTTGTTGTGAAGATCACATGATATAAAATTTGTAAAGTACTTAGCACAGTGACTCACACATAGAATGTGCTTAATAAATGTTTGGTCCCTTCCCCACTCTAGATAGGAATGCCTTTTCCTCCATAAATTATTTTCTATATGGTCAGCTGGGTGGTGCAATGGATAAAACACCAGTGCTGGAGTCAGGAGGACCTGAGTTCAAATCTCACCTCAGACACTTGACACTCACTAGCTGTGTGACCTTGGGCAAGTCATTTAACCCAATTGCCTCATCCTGGGTCATCTCCAGTCATCCTGATGAACATCTGGTCACTGTATCCACATGACTCAGGAGGGCAAGTGAGGCTGGTGACCTGCACAGCCCTCCCTCACTCAAAATAAAGTCAAGTGTAAGTCATGTCATCATTTCTCTGATGGCATGGTCTTCTTTGGCAACGAAGGATGAACACACCTTTTCTACATACCTTTTATTTACTTACCTATAAATATGTATAGATACATATACACATGTAATGTGTATATATATATCTATATATAGAGATACATACATATATATGCCTTGCTTTCTGATTAACAAACTGGCAGTATGTGTGCATATCTATATATATATGGATAGCTCTGCACACATACCTCTATATGTGTATATATCTATTTATGCATCTACATCTACATATAGGTACCCATATATAGATGAATGTATATATATATATGTATATATATCGAACTATGTATGTCTATATATAGACATAGAAGCATAGATAGCTATACAAACTTGCATCTATATGTATATAGCTATACATATGCAGATAGATATAGACATATAATGTATAGATGTTTATCTGTATCTATCTCTCTCTACAGATATGCACACATATTTCCAGTTTGTTCATGGGAAGACATGGCATATGTATGTGTGTATGTGTGCTCTAATTAAAATATAAGCTCCTTGAGGACAGGGACTTGGGTTATTGTCTGTATCCTCAGTACCTAGCACAGTACTGAGAGTAAATAAAGTAAATATTTAATAGGCACGGGTTGAATTCAATTGAGTTGAGTTGAATAGAAGATTCTAGTTGGAGGTCACTTCATCTTGTTAGAGGCAATCATAGCCTGACTATTAGCAGTAGCTGTACTTAAGGTGCGAAGAGGAAGACCAGGAGGAAAAATCATGCTGCAAAGATTGGGACTGAAGTTGAAGATGGGGAATGACTGATAGAGAAAAGAAATTCTTTATCTGTTCATAGATCACAGATTTAATGCTGGATGTGATGTTGGGGTTCATTTCCTGCACCCTCCTCACTTTACAGATGGGAAAGTTGAGGCCCAGAAAGATTCGAGATCACACAGGCAAAGAATGACAGAGTTTGTATGCCTCCAAATTTCTACTGATTTCACATAAATCCACTGGCAATATGTTCTGATGGAGGATGTGATAACAGATTATACCAAAGGTTAAATATTTTTAATAAAATGATGGGATTTGATTTTTTTAAATAAAAATTTATTTATTTAACTTTTTACATTCATTTTCACAAAATTTTTGGTTTCCAAATTTTCTCACCTTTTGTCCCCTCCCCCCACCCCAATACACCAAGCAATCTAATTTTCCCTATCACCAATCTGCCTCTCTTCTGTCATCCCTCCCTTCTCTTGTCCCCATCTTCTCTTTTGTCCTGTAGGGCCAGATGACTTTCTATTCCCCATTAACTGTATGTCTTATTTCCTAGTAGCAAGAACAATACTAAACAGTTGCTCCTAAAACTTTGAGTTCCAAATTCTCCCTATCCCTCCCTCCCCACCCATTCCCTTTGGGAAGGCAGGCAATTCAATATAGGCCCGATCTGTGTAGTTTTGCAAATGACTTCTATAATAGTCATGTTGTGTAAGACTAACTGTATTTCCCTCCATCCTATCATGCCCCCATTGTTTCTATTCTGTCTTTTAATCCTGTCCCTCCCCAAGAGTGTTGACTTCAAATTGCTCCCTCCTCCCTTTGCCCTCCCTTCCATCATCCCCCCCTTGCTTATCTCCTTCTCCCCCACTTTCCTGTATTGTAAGGTAGGTTTTCATACCAAAATGAGTGTGCATTTTATTCCTTCCTTTAGTTGAATGTGATGAGGGTAAACTTCTTGTTTTTTTCTCAGCTCTCCTCTTTTTCCCTCCACTAAAAAGTCTCCTGCTTGCCTCTTGAATGAGATATAATTTACCCCATTCCATTTCATCCTCTTTCCTCCCACTACATTTCTCTCTCACCATTTACCTTAATTTCTTTTAAGATATGGTCCCATCCTATTCAATTCACTCTGTGCTCTCTGTCTCTGTATGTGCATGCATGTGTGTATGTGTGTGCGTACATGTGTGTACATGTGTGTGTATGTGTGTGTGATCCCACCAACTACCCAGATACTGAAAAGTTTTAAGAGTTACAAATACTGTCTTTCCATGTAGGAATGTAAACAGTTCACCTTTGGTAAGTCCCTTATGACTTCTCTTTGCTGTTTACTTTTTCATGCTTCTTCTCATTCTTCTGTTTGAAAGTAAAATTTCTTTTTCTTTTCAGCTCTGGTCTTCTCATCAAGAATGCTTGAAAGTCCTCTGTTTCATTGAAAGACCATATTTTCCCCTGAAGTATTATACTCAGTTTTGCTGGGTAGGTGATTCTTGGTTTCAGTCCTAGTTCCTTTGACTTCTGGAATATCCTATTCCAGGCCCTTTGATCCCTTAATGTAGAAGCTGCTAGATCTTGAGTTATCCTGATTTTATTTCCGCAATACTGGAATTGTTTCTTTCTAGCTGCTTGCAAGATTTTCTCCTTGACCTGGGAATTCTGGAATTTGGCCACAATGTTCCTAGGAGTTTCTCTTTTTGGATCTCTTTCAGGTGGTGATCGATGGATTCTTTCAATACTTATTTTGCCCTTTGGTTGTAGAATATCAGGGCAGTTTTCCTTGATAATTCCATGGAAGATGATGTCTAGGCTCTTTTTTTGATCATGAGTTTCAGGTAGTCCCATAATTTTTAAATTGTCTCTCCTGGATCTATTTTCCAGGTCAGTTGTTTTTCCCATGAGATATTTCACATTATCTTTCATTTTTTCATTCTTTTGGTTTTGTTTGGTGATTTCTTGGTTTCTTGTAAAGTCATTAGACTGCATGTGTTCCATTCTAATTTTGAAAGAACTATTTTCTTCAGTGAGCTTTTGAACCTCTTTTTCCATTTGGCTAATTCTGCTTTTGAAAGCATTCTTCTCCTCATTGGCTTTTTGAACCTCTTTTGCTAATTGAGTGAGCCTATTTTTCAAGGTGTTATTTTCTTCAGCATTTTTTCAGGTCTCCTTTACCAAGGTATTGACCTGTTTTTCATGCTTTTCTTGCATCTCTCTCATTTCTCTTCCCTGTTTTTCCTCCACCTGTCTAACTTGCTTTTCAAAATCCTTTTTGAGCTCTTCCAAGGCCTGAGACCAGCGGACATCCACCTCGGATGTCTGGGATTCAGAGGCCCCGACCTACACGTCTTTCCCTGATGGTAAGAATATTTCCTCGTCATCAGAATTGAAAGGCGGGAACATCTGTACCCCCTAAAAGTAGCTCTCTATAGTCTTATTTTTCTTCCCTTTTCTGAGCATTTTCCCAGCCAGTTACTTGACTTCTGAGATTCCTGTCCACCCCCGTCTAGATCCACCCAGCTAGTGCTTGGGGTCTAAGATTCAAATGGGCTTTCCGTGGCAGGTGTGGCTGCTATTCAATGGGAGCTTTAGTTCTGGTGCTCGGGTGGGGGCAGGGCTGCCTCCCAGGCTCAGTTCCCTCAGGGGCTTTATGCAGAGACCTTCAGTAATGGGGTGGGTGGGGTCAGGGCTGTCTCCCAGGCTCAGTTCCCTCAGGGAGTTTATGCAGAGACCTTTGGTAATGACCCTGAACTTCTGCCTGCCTTCTTGGGGAGTCCTGGGCCACTGCTACCTCTGCTGCTGCCTCTGCAGCTGCCTCCTAAGGGGGCCCGAGCCATGGAGACACCCCGTTCCCCTCTTGGCCAGCCTAGAAGTCTCTCTCACTGACCTGTAGCGTCTGTGGGTGGAGGGACCTTCCTGGCCACCAGAGATTCCTTTCCTGAAGCCTGCTCAGATCTGCTCCTCTCGAGCCACGTGGCCAGGGCAGCACAGGGGTGGGCTCTGCTTTCCGGGGCGCGACAGACCCTGGGGACGGCTCTCCAGGGCTCTCTGGAACGGAAATCTTTTCCACTGTGTTTCTGCATGCCTTGCAGTGATCCAGAATTTGTGGGGAGTTCTGCTTGCAGGAAATAGATGGGCTGTGGGTTCAGAGCTAACATACATGAGTCTTTCTACTCCGCCATCTTGGCTCCACCCCCTCCCCCAGCCTGAGTTTTTAATAGGAGTTTTACTTCTCTAATTCATAGAATACTAGACTCCAAGTCAAGAAGGCTTAGGTTGAGATCTGTCTAGCAGGATTTTATTAATAAACAGACACCTTGTTTAGGTGAAACCAAGGGGAAAAGGATGAGTGCTCAAAAGACCTTGGCACTATTACTGTTGCTTTTTCCTTCTTTTCCAATGTCTGGAATGTATTACTTAAACTCATGTCAGTGTCTCAGTATTATAGCCTACGGCCTCTATTACTTAAGATATAAAATGAGTTGTCACAACATGTATTTCCCCCAACACTGCAACTGCCCAGCTGTTGTGAGAATGCCCGAACAATGGGGCAGACCACTTTCCATCAAATTGGGTGTGGATCTTCTTTCCCTCATGCTCTGAGCTCACAAATTGGGCTTGTCTAAAGGCTGGGAATTAATCACAGGTGAAAAGTAGCATGGTTGATGTTGACATAGCAAAGTTATTGAGCTCAGAAGAGAAATTGCAGGCTGGATTATATTTTCCCAGCAGTGGATAAAAAGATAGCTTTACATTGAGACCAGTTATCCCCCTGCCCTTCTTAGTCCCTTATAAGGTTATACCATAACCTATATTTTGTATTTTGATATTTTATATCAACCACAACCATAATGGATGGTTGATATAAAACCATCAAGGGAGAGACTAGTCCTCTATCACCTCAGTCTTCTCTAAACTCTTATGGTCTAGGATTTCTAGAAGGATGGAATATCATAGTTGAAAGTGCTCTCAGAGAATATCTCATTTAACTATTGCTGGGGTAGCTCAGTAGCAAGCAGTTTAAGATTGAATCTAAAATCAGAATGTCATCTCAGGCGTTTACTGGATGTGTGACTTTGGGGAAGGCACTTAATTTCTTTGTGCCTCAGTCTCCTGATTTATAAAATGAGGTAATGATATCTACCTTACTGAATTGTTTTAAGGATAAAATGAGATAAATATATGTAAAGCACTTTACAGACCTTAAGGCATTATAAAATACTGATTTTTGGAATTGAAGTTGTCCATCATCATCATTCTTATTATATCATGGATGCCTCTGCTGGTCTGCTGAAGTTTCCAGACCCCATTTTAGAATTATTTTGTTAAATACATTCAGTAAAATATATAAGAATACAAACAGTTAGGTGGAGCAGTGGATAGAGTGCTAACCCTAGAATCAGGAGGACCTGAGTTTAAATCTGGCTTCAGACACTTACTAGCTGTGTGACTCTGGGCAAGTCACTTACCCCTGTTTGCCTCAGTTTTCTCATCTGTAAAATGAGATGGAAAAGGAAATGGCAAACCACTCCAGTGTGTTTGCCAAGAAAATCCCAAATGGGGGTCATGAAGAATTGAACGTGATTAATTGACTAAACATGTAGCTTAGTCAACTTTATTAAAATAGTTATTAAATTTGGAAAAGCAAACAAATTCGGGGACCCCAAGTTAAGAACACCTGAGTCTAATTCACTCATACAAAAGGTGGTACAGTGAATAGAGATTCAAGTCTTGGATCAAGAATCCATCACGCTTTCAAAACTTGTAAGCATCTGGTAAATGCTTGGTCCAGATATTTGGCATATAAAGACAAAGTGAACCATCTTCTGCCCGTACTCCCGCTTCTGCCATATACAGCTTATATAATCATTAGCAAGCCATTTAACTTCTGAGAGAGGATGAGTGGTTCCTCTGCACTGGGAGAAGTTCCCATTCCAGGAAGTACCTTGAACCAAGAAAATCAATGGTCTGATTCAAAATAAAACTGAACTTTAGAGTGGTGTACCCAAGGTTACATGGCTAGTAAGCAACACTTGATCTAGGTCCTTGACTCCCAGGGGAATGTTGTTTTAACCACACCATGACACTCATTCATTTGCAAAGCCCTCTTTTCATCATCATCATCCTAAACATGGCACCTGTAGTGGGTGGCAAGCTGTAGAAAATAATGAGTTAGACTTTCCTCCCAGTTCTTTTTTAACACCTCAAATTTAACACATTCAACTCAACAATATTTTTAAATATGCACTTATACATATATTTAATAATATACACATATGTTCATATACATATTTACAAAACATTAATCATTTATTGAGCATTTGAGAATCAGGGTCATGGCTATGGAAAGATTGCTGGATTTAGAGTCTGAATTCTTGAAGTCAAATCCCTCTTCTCCTTCTATGTGACCTAGTTTAAGTCGCTTACCTTCTCTGGGCCTCAATTTCCTTCCCTATAAATTGACACAGTTAAACTAGAGGCCCCTACGGTCTAAATCTTCCAGCTCTAACCCTACAATGTTATGTTCTGGGCATTGTACTGTGTTGCAGAGATCTTTCTCCCAAGATTACATTTTACTTTCTCCTCTTCCCTCCTTACCCCTGTATATAAGAGCATAGGAAGAAGATTAAGTATGTAGAAACTCATTTGCATATTGTCAAGGCTATGTGTGATTAAAACCACCTCAGGGAGTCCAGGAAAGAAATGAAAAACATGTCCCTCTGTGCCTACAAGTTGATAGATAGATAGACAGATAGACAGACAAACAGATAGATAGAGAGATAGATAGATACATAAATATATACATATATACATACATAGATGAATAGATACATAGATATTACTGGTGAATGTAGATAAACAGATAAAATAGGATATGATTGTTATATAACGCTAGATGGATATGATAAATGTTATAGACACAATTCATAAATGTTATAGATAATTATATATATGATAGACGGACAGATAGATGGATGATGGATAGATGATAAATAAGTAGGTAGATAAAAAGATAAATGGATGGATCAATAGAATGATAAACATGTAGACAGGATAGACATACAGATGATGGGGGCAGACAGAAGGAGGAAAGAAGGAAGGAAAACAAGAGGGAAGGAAACCAGGAAAACACAAAGGAAGGAAAGAAAGGAAGAAAGGAAGGAAGGAAGGAAGGAAGGAAGGAAGGAAGGAAGGAAGGAAGGAAGGAAGGAAGGAAGGAAGGAAAGAAGGAAGGAAAAAAATTAGAATTCCATCTGTGACACTTAGCCAAGTCACTTATATCTTGACCTCAGTTTCCTTACCTAAAATTAGGAGATTGGGTTAGATCAGACTATGGTCCTTACAGCTCAGTCTATGACAATACTGGTGATATCTGGGTTGGGAATTCAGTCTAATTTAGTGGATGGAGAATTGCCCTTGGAGTCAGGAAGACCTAATTTCAGGTGCTAACCACTGGTTGTGTAACCTTTGGCCAATCCCTTAACTTCTCAATGCTTCAAGCCCCTCTCTAGGACTCTAAGATGCAGAACGTGTGCTAAGCTACAATGGTAGAGCCAGAAGTACCTTGCCACATAGACCAAGATTTCATCAACTTTCTTACCTGCCATGCCATCTTAAGACATTGAGCGTAGAGTCCACAAAAGTGAGAGATTAGATAGACTCAAAAAATCCCTCCTATGACCTCATTACAACATCCCTTCCAACTTAGTGGTAATGTTAGTGATATGTGAGTGAGATAAGTAGCTTGGTATAGTTGACAGAAAGCTGGATTTGGAATCAGGAAGACCTGGGCTCAAATCCCACCTCACATACTTATTAACTATGTTACCCTATCTAATCATCTGACCCCATCACGTCCCATTTTTCTCACAAATAAGGAGGTTTGACTTGATACCTCTGTGATTCCTTCATCTCTAGGCTTAGTTTACTCAACTATAAAATGGGAAAGTTATACTCACTTGATCCTTTGGCCTCAAAACTCTATAATTATTTCTGTTCACTTTAACTATGAGAACTGTAGGCAAAGGAAACTGTATGTATCCTCCAAGGAGCAAGCATTTGAAAGAACTGGAACTACATATATACGTACATATATATATATAATTAAAATGGAAAGAATGCATGTACCCTAGGCTGGGTCATATCATCCATCATATTAAGAGATATTTTACAAGTTTCCATTATGCTAATAGAACACAGGAGATATTAAATTCAATAAACTTTTAGAGTAACATTAAAGCTAAAACATATCCCCACTAAAGACTCTAAGTTCCCATGTTTAAATTTTATTGCAGCGGTCTTAATACAGTCATATTTGGAAAATTGCCGCTCATTTTTATTACTTTATATTATATTATATATAATTATATTACACGTAATATAATTATATATTATACATAATATAATTATATTGTATAATATATTATAATATTGTATAATATATTATAATTTTTATCTTTATTATTATATATAGCAAGAAAGGTGAGAAAAGTGTAATATGGCTTTCACACGTTAGACGTAGAGGAAAAAATGTTCCCTTTCGTTGATTGATTACAAAGTCCCCCCTCTTTTACGCAGACTAACACTTGAATGTATATGCCCACTTACAGATGATAATTAGAATATAATTCCTTTCTCTTTCTTACATCATCTTTGTCTTTCTTGCATTGTTTGTAAAGTCTTTCAGATATTCCAGACAGGAAGGAGAAGTCACAGCTCAGCCAGGCTAACCATAACCCCCAGATCCTATCACCAAGACCCCCAAACCTGGTAGCAACACAGTGTGATAGAAAATGTTTTAAAGAGAAGCCAAAAGACCTGAATTCAATCTCATCTCTACTATTTACTCTTTTTGTGGCCTTGGGCAATTCACAATCTCTTGGTGTCTTCATTTTCTCAACCAGATTGAGAGTTGATAACCTTCTTTGTTTCATAGACTCCTTTGGCAATCTCACGAAGTTTAGGGACTTCTTAGAATGATGTTTTTAATTTAAGCCCTTTCCAGTTTAATTGCATCATTACCATTTTCTCCATCAGTTTCTTAAAACTAGACAATCAGCTAGCCTAGAAGTCATGTGCTCAATGGCAGTGTCTTCTTATGCTTATAATTATTCTTCCTCCTCTAGTTTTTTGTATTTTATGTATTTGTTTTTCCTTTCTGTTTTGATTAATGAAAATATCATTATCAGCTACAGCTATCAGACCTCTGGTAACAATAAAAATATCCCATTTTGCTTACTGTTAGGTTTAAGTGATAGCTTTACAATCCAATGTAAAATATGCATGTTTATGTATGTATGGAAGCACATAAATATACGTACATATATATATTTATGTGTGCTGGTGATACTTTACAATTTGCTTTAATAGAAGCAAATGTTGGCAGGAAGAAAAAAAATTAAGCAAATCACGGATCTGGTCAAAAAGAAAAAAAAAGTACACTACACTGTTCTTGGCACTGGAGTAAAGATTAAGTTATGAGACTGCAAGATAGATATTTGATCCTGATGCTTTGCACTAGTTTATACAAATCTTTCCACATTTCTCTGTTTATCTTAATTTCTTCCGTTTATAACCTGTGTTTAGAGACAGCTAGGTGAAATAATGGTTAGAGTAGCAGGCTTGTAGTCAGGAGGACCTGAGTTTAAATGTTACCTCAAATGCTTTCTAGCTGTCACCCTGGGCAAATCACTTAACTTTTCTCATCTTCAATTTTCTTGTCTGTAAAGTGAAGATGATAATAGCAGCCCCCCTACAGGATTGTTTCTTCGTCTCCTGCCACTTTATCAACCATAATGCAGTCCCTAATTGTATGTGTTCTCAGTGTTCTGTCCCTGGATCTCTTCTCGATCTACATTTTCAGGGTAATCTCTTCAGCTTCCACCTCTGTGCCTGTGACTCCCAGATCTATATATTCCCCAGCCTACCGTCTGCTCTTCAGATTGTATTCAACATTTCAAACTGGATGTTCAGAAGGCATCGTAAACACAGCTGAACTCATTATTTCCCCCCAAGCTCTCCCATTTCTGTAGAAGGTATGACCATGGTGGTTCAAAATCTTGGCATTATTTATCACTTCAGTCTCTCTTCATTTATCCAATCATTTGCTGAATCTTGCTCTTTCTACTTTACATTTCTCAAATGTTATCCTCTTTATCCACTGTCATAGTTACCATGTTGGTTCAGATCCTAATCACTTCTCCCTTAGGTCACCACAATAGCTTCTCACCACTCCAATGTATCCTACACACTAATGCCAAAGTGGTTTTCTTGTCCAATCTCAATCAACTCAAGTGACTTCCTATTCCCTCTTTATAAAATGTGAACTCTTCTGTTTAATTTCAAAGTCCTACACTATCTGGTCCCACCCAAGCTTTCCAGTCTCATTTGGACATTGCTCCTCCTTGGGTTCCTGCAATCCAACTAACCTGGTCTTCTCTCTGTTCTTCCCATACAACACTTCTCTCTGTCCTTTTGTAGTGGTTACACCAGATGCCTGGAATGTACTCCCTCTTTACCTTCACCCCTCTTCCTTTACAACACATGAAGTTTACATAAAGTCTTTCCTGATCCCCTTATTAATGCCCTCCTTTAAAAAATTCCTTGGATTTAATCCTTTGCACGTATTTGTATTCATTTATTTTTATTTTTTATTATAATATATACATAGTTATTATATACATATATATCATATATTTATATGACTGTATCTCCCTAATTAGTATAAGCTCTTTGAAGAGGACCTAGATATACACATGCACACATGCACTCACACACACACACACTATCACACAACGTTAATAATTCATTTTGTGGTGACAAAAAGCTGTGAACTAAGGTTATGCCCATCACGGCTGAAGGAATTCAATGTAACAGAATACTATTGCATTATAAGGAATGAGCAAAGGGACAGTTTCAGAGAAACCTGGGAAGATTTTTTTTAACTGATGCAGAATGAGGTAAGCAGAATCTGGGGAACAATTTATACAATAATAACAACACTGCAAAGACAAAACATTTTGAGACTTTAGAATTCTGATCAATGCAATGACCAACACAGAAGTCAAGGGACCAGTGATGGAGCATGCTTTCTTTGAGGAGAGGTGATGGGTACAGCACGATAAATATATATGTTAATATACATGATATATATTAATATGTAACATATATGGCCATATAAATACTCAATGAGGGAATTTCTTTTATTTAACTATGCATATTATTAGAAGTGTTTTCTTTTGACAAAGGAATGGAATAGGAGAGAGAGAAAACAGATCTCTGTGGATTGAAAAAAAGTTATTTTAATGCAAATTCTTTGTAAGGATAAGTTACTTAGTTCTTTATCCTTGCGTTCCCAGAACCTAGCACAGTTCTGGGAACAAATTAAGAGTTAAGAAATTCTTATTCATTAATTAATTGTGAGGATCAAGTGAGATAATGTGTATAAAATTTTCTGCAAACCTTATTGCACTATAAAATGATAGCTATTATTTTTATTACAGCACAACAATGCTCTATTAAATTCACATACTATAATTTGTTCAGCCACTCCCCAATCAGTGGGCACCTACTTTGTTTCCAGTTATTTCTCAACCCTTTTTTTTCCAAGTGGGTGGTGGAGATGTTTTGAGGCATACATAGACTTCCTAAGGCTAGTTTTGTTTTATCATGTCAGTCTCCATACTTAAAACTATGAAAGCCTTCAACTCTTCCTTCTTTCTTGAGTCCCCTGACCACACTCCCATCTGGCTCAATCTCAAAGTTTGAAAAACAAACCACTTCTTTCCTTAAAATGCAAATAGAAAGGGATGTAAAATGGATGGTGTTGAAGTGTAATTCTAGGAATCCTGCCATCATATCTACTCAGTCAGAAATGAAGTTATTATTTAGGTTTGAATGAAAGCATGCTAATAGAAAACATGATGTTTTTAAACATTGAGAAGAACAGCCACAGCAAAGTTTATGATAATATCTATTTTAAAATAAGTACTGGATTTTAACTAATACCCAATCTTATCCAAGAATAATTTAATCAGCGATGGAATTACTATGTGGTATAGAGATACAAATGATACATGTCGTAGCAGAGACAACATTACCCTTGGAGTCAAAAAGATCTGGGTTCCAATTCTACATCACATATTTACAAACTGTGTAATCCTGGGAAAGTCACCTAAACATCTCAGAGCCTCAGTTTCCCTGATTGCAAGATGAGAGGATGGGTCTTGATGACCTCTAAGGTTCTTTCTTTTTTTTCTCTACTATTCTATGATCCTAAGAAATTTTCTTTAAAAAACATTCCAGTGAAAGAACCCATCACTAATTATTCTCCAAACTGAATACCTTCTATCAGGTATGGCTGAGGACCTTGAATCATCATGAGATGAAAAAAATATAACAGGTTGGAACTGTCATGCATCTCCTTATCTGACTTCTAAGAAATAAAATTAGCCTTTGTATCCATAGAAATCTGATACACAGAGGAACTAATCATGGGCATGTCTAAGTGACACAGTGCATAGAGTGCTGGCCATGGAGTCAGGAAGACCTGAATTTAAATCCAGCCTCAGACACTTAACCTGGGGAAGTCACTTAACCCTGTTTGCCTCAGTTTCCTCATCTGTAAAATGAGCGAGAGAAGGAAATGGCAAATCAATCCAATATCTTTGTGAAGAAAACCCCAAAAGTTGTCATGAAGAATTGAATACCACTGAAAATGACTAAACAAGCAAACGAAACAAGCAAAAAAATAAAATATAAAGAATATTCTATATGTTGTGTAAACAGAAAAAGTGACCCTAGGAAGAGCATGACAAATTTGTTATAGCAATAGATATGTGCTTGTTGGAAACTTATATTGAAGAGGAAGGATGATGTGATGGGCAGAACCTCAAAGACAAGAAGCACTGGGTTCAAATCTTGCTCCTGACACAAACTGGCTGTATCATCCCAAGTAAGTGACAAGTTCTTGACTGTCTAGGTTACCTATAGTTTATTCTAAGACTCTAAATTTCATAGAAAGTGCTAATCTCTCTTGGTGGAAGGAGTTTATTCAACATGTTCCCTCTGCTAAAGAAATTACAGTCCCAAAATATGTTACCACAGTATATAGAACGTTCACACAGATTTTGATTTTTTAATTAAACTTTATTTTTGCCAATGGAGAGTTTATCCATTATTTTTTATGCCAGCTATCTTCTTGGGTCTCCATGTGGCTGGCATTAGCATTTTGGCTTCAAAAGTAGGTCTAATAATGCATTTTATAGAGTTCTCAAAAAGTTAGCTTGCAACTATTATCAAAAATATCATTTGATATACTTTTTAATTATTTAATGGTCTGTTTAAAAATTTAAATGTTTCTTATTGGTTGACTGGTGACACACTAAAAGGAAGGCAGGTTAAAAGTTCATTAAAGTGAGAGTCATATTCTGATCTCTTTCATGTCCAGGTTGCTAATTTAGCTTGTGTTTTTATAAAGTATTGGTTCAAAAAATGCCTCTTTCAATCGAAAAAATCATTTCAAAATAGAACAAATGGCAGTTTGAATTTTTTTCTGAAATTAGTTATTAAGTTGAGGAAGTACTTTTATTTCCTTTATTATTAAATGCTTTTTATTATTTTTATTATTTAGGTTATTTTATCATTTCTTTTACATATACTGTACTTGTATGCATTAAGGGTAGAGCAGGACACAGAGAACAGATTCACAGTCAGGAATCTATGGGTTTCAGAATCCCCTTTGCCAAGTACCGACTTTGTGATGTGGAAAATCATTTTACCTCTGAGTCCACAAGTAACTCTAAGACTGTAAGTTTCATAGAAGATGTTGGCCAGAATTGGGAGAAAGGAATTTTCTTCATTAAAAGTTTGCTATACAAAAACAAAATTACAAATCCAAACCAAAAAGAAAATAAAAATCTGTATTTGTATAAACATTATGTTACAGGACCATATATTTTGAGATGCGTTCATCCATTTCAGTTATGTCTGACTCTTTGTTACCCCATTTGGAGTTTTCCTGGAAAGCGTACTGAATTGGTTCACCATATCCTTATCCAGTTCATTTTACAGATGAGGAAACTGAGGCAAATAGTGTGAAGTGACTTACTCAGGGTCACACAGCTAGGAAGTGTCTGAGATCAGATTTGAACTCATATCTTCCTGTCTCCAGGCCCAGCACTCTATTCACTAAGCTACCTACGTGCTTCACTGTTTTGGGGATAAAAGGTACTTTAAAAGCCACCATGTTTAACTCCTGATTGACAGGTATGAAAACTGAGGCTTAAAACGGTTAATGGGTATGTGTGTACATGTATCGCCACACTATATGCAATACATAAGGGAATGGCAGTGACTTCTATGGGGGTGTCAATAAATTATACTCATGAGAAACTTAGAGCTATGCAGGATCTTAGAAATTATGTAGTTTAACCTTTTCATTTTTACAATTGAGGAAACTGAGATCCAGGACATTGATACAAAGGAACCTGTGCTCATCTACCTGCATCTCTGGTTACAGAGGTGTGTCTGCCTGTGTAAATATTCATACACAAACATATCATGTCACCTGAGAGTGTTGTTTGGAACCACAGGAAGGTAAGGGACTTGCCCAGGGTCATACAACCTGCCTTGGGAGATATTGATCTATCTACATAGCTGTAATGAATATGTGTATATAAGGTTATGAACTGTAACTGTGATTCCATTTGTATAGAGAACTTCTGAATGGAGAACTCACTGTACCAATGCAAGTAAGGACCTTTTCCTTAGCTTTAAATCTTAGAAGGGCACCTAGAATAGGGAGAGGGTCAATGACTTGCCCAGGGTCACCTAGTCAGCATGTGTCAGAGACAGGGCTTAAACTTGGGTCTTCCTGGATCTGAGGTCAGTTCTCCATCCACTCTGCCAAGCTGATTTGCAAGGTGTTTCATCTACAGGATAAGTATTTATCTGGTTTGGTATTTCAAATTTATAATAACCTGGCTCCTCCCCAATTTTCAAGTTATTCAGCATTTTTCTTTCCTCCAGATACCACATGATCCACTTACCCTGGCCTGCTTACATTCCCCCAAACATGACTTTCCAAATCCTATCTCTGTGCCTTATCACTTGCTGTCTCCCACATCTGGAATGTTCTTTCCTTTGAATGCCACGGCTTAGTCTGTCTGATTTCCTTCAGTTGACTAAGATTCAACTTCCTAAAAGAGGCCTTTCCCAAGTCCCCCAATTGTTAATACCTTGCCTTTTCAGATTATTTTTAACATACTAGATAGATACATAGATAAGATAGATAGAGATAGATAGATAGATAGATAGATAGATGATGGATGGAGTAATAGATGGATAGAGAGATGGATGGATGGATAAGGTAAATGGATAGATAAATAGATAAGTAGATGGATGGAGAGATGGATGGATAGAGACTCAGAGAGATGAATGAATAGATAACCAGATGGATGAATAGATAAATAGATTGGTAGATGGAAAAAGGGATAGATAGATAAGAAGGCAGATGTGTGTGTGTATGTGTTCATCCTTCATTGCCAAAGAAGACCATGCCATCGTAGAAATAATGACATGACTTGCACTTGTCTTTCTTTTGAATGAGGGAGGGCTGTGCAGGTCACCAGCCTCACTTCTCCTCCAGAGACATCTGAATCCAGTCATGGATGACTGGAGATGACCCAGAATGAGGCAATTGGGGTTAAGTGACTTGCCCAAGGTCACACAGCTAGTGAGTGTCAAGTGTCTGAGGTGAGATTTGAACTCAGGTCCTCCTGACTCCTGCACTGGTGCTTTATACACTGTACCACCTAGCTGCCCCCAAGGTAGGTAGATAGATATTAGATAAACGACAGAACAATAGATGTGTGTGTGTGTGTGTGTGTGTGTGTGTGTATTGGTTGGCATTCTCGAAGAGGACCAAAACGACATCACCGTGATAAAGTGAAGTTTCAATGTGTTCAATTGTGGCTGATCAGACAAATCCGAGCTTGGAGTGCTCTACACAGATTGGACACAGAGAGTCCATGTGAATATCTGGGGTGGATACTCCAAATTTACGCATCCCACATTTCCTTTGTGCTGTCCCAATTCTGCTTTGCTCATAGAGCATAGCACCTTTTCTGATGTGGGCACACCATGATAAGCAGTCCTGTGCCAGTGTCTTCTATGTTGTACAGTCAAATCCAAAGTGTATTACATACACACACACATATACATATATATACATATATGCACACACATATATATACTATATATATACATATATACACACATATACACATATGGAGACAATCAGACACACACAGAGAGAATTCGAGATATAGAAAGACATAGATAGCTGTCTTGTTTGTATCTCGTTGTTTATGTACTGTCTCTCTTTTAGAATATAAGCTCCTTGAGGGCAAGGTTTATGTTTTTGCCTTTCTTTTTATTCCCAATGCTTAGGACAATGTCAGGAATACAGTATGTGCTTGCTAGATGTTTGTTGACTTAAAAAAATAAACAAGGCATTTTGTTTCCTTGGACTGAAACCTTTCATGTGGAGACACAAGTCATCCTCAGGCAGTCTATGATGTTGGCAATAAGGAAGCAGCAGGGTTGGTAAGAGTCCAACAATTCCCAGCAGTCAAGGACAGAGGTAATTGTCAGTAAACAGCTGGTTGGTGTTTAGACTTGATCTGTACAACCCAGCACCACACAAAAAAAAAAGCCATTGTTTTTGGTTCCCATTGGAAAACCAGATCTGAACAGCAGCTGGGTAGCCCTGAGCCTAGATTCTGCAGCTAATTCAGGTTCAGAACAGGAAATACTCAGTGACCTTGGCAGTCAGTGCAAAGCATCCATTTCCTGAAGAGAGCCAAAAAGGCTAAGAATGGAGGAACTCCCTGATTAGGCAGTAAAGTGGGTGTTGAAGAGGTAGGGGGAGAAGACAGAGTAGAAACTTGACTAGATAACCCAGAAATGCTTCTTAATCAGAGCTGAAAGTCAATAGGAAGCTACTGCTCAGAGGATTTTAAACTTTTGAACCAAATACTACGGATTTGGAAAAGTTTTATGTTTATAGAGTATGCATGTATGTGTGTGTGTGTGTGTGTGTGTGTTAAAAGGATATTAAATAATTGGTGGGGGAAGAGGAATTCATGTGAGGAACTCCAAGTGTGGAAATTCCCTCTACCAGTGCATATCAGTAGCCCAGTGACAATTTAGCCTCTTAGAAAGTTGCCTGGCAGAAGGATTTGGCTCCCAAAAGGAAGGGGTCACCACAAATTAACTCAGGTTACAAGTTCCAACCTTTAACTCCCATCTGTTACCTGGGGATTATCAAACAAAAGCACATTTCACAAGTAAGATCAACACACAGCAGCAGCATTAATAAACCATTTCTGAATGCTTTATTTAATTAACCAGGGGCAGCATCCCCAGAATAATTTCTGAAACAAATTACTTTAAATTACATTTGATTTCAAAAACAATTACCAGATGATACAGTGGTGTTCTTCAAGAATAGATCTACCCAAAGATTTTATTTTCTATCTTCCTGGTCCATATCCAAAGGCCTCAAATCCTTGTCATCTAACAAATGCCGACTTTCCCTTCTGAAATTGGTTGTGGGGTGTTCCTCTGGGATACAAAGAATGTATGACATTTGTCACCGTATTCAACAATCCATGAGTGCAATTGGTCACAATATGGGTAATATGTAGACAACGGAGCCCCAATTCTCCATCTATTTAGTTTTTCTCATTACCCTGTGAAAAGACAAGTTCCCTAATAAATTCATGTCTTCCTCAAAAAAAAAAAAAGTTACCTGGGGGCACTGAGTTAAGTCAGTTGCCCATGGTCATAAGACTAAAAATGATAATATCTAATATTTAAAGACTACAAGGTACTTTACAAATGTTATCTCATTTGAGCTCCATAACAACCTTGGAAGGTAGATACTTGTATTATCCCCATTTGACAGATGAGGAAACTGAGGCCAAGAGTATCTAAGTGACCTGCCTTGGATCACACAATCAGTCAGTGTCTGAAGAAGTATTTGAACTCAAACCTTCCTGACACCAAGTCCATCACTCTATCTAGGTAGTTAGCATGAGAAAGATTTTACCCTAGACTTTGTTGACTCCAAAGATCCACTGTGGGATCATGGGCCTTGTATTTATTGTAGACTATAAGCTCCTTGAGGGCAGGGACTATCTTTGCCATTGTTTGCATCCCCAGGGCTCAGCACAGTGCCTGACACATAGTAGGTGGTTAATAAATGTTTCTTGACTGATACTAAATGAAATATTTAAATTATCTTTATAGATTTGAAATATAAGAATTCAGTGTCCTCTGAATTTAGGTAGAGGTTTTCTTGTTGAACTGCACTTTCCCCATTTACAAAATGAAGAGGTTGAGCTAGGCTATTTTGAAGATTCCTTCTGGCCCTAGAATTCTTATGACCCAATGACCCATTGGGACATCAGCAGAAGCCACTGCCATATCCTCCCAAAACATGCTTTGGGGAAGGGTCTAGAAAGAGCATTTTAATGGATAGGTCATTCATGGTAGAGGGGTGTTTGTGAACTACCTTAATTTTCTTTAAATTCTTTCTTCTGGAAGAGACACTAGCTCAGGGATCATCTCTGAAGAGATACAGAACAGAAGGTAGATTGGAGAAGACAGGTTGCTTAACGGGACGATTATGTTGAAATTACAGTCATACCCGCGCCAGACTCAAAAGGCAAAAACCAAGGGAAAGAGGGATAATTTCACTGATTTAACTCTGTCAGGTGAAGGAAGCAGAGTGTTTTAAATGATAGAGTACAGGACTGCCTTTGTAAAAATTTGCTTTTGAAAAGTTGCCTGAAATGGAAGCTTGTCTTATGTTAAGTCCAGATAATCATTGATCCTTTATATTTCTGAGTTCTTCATGTCTGATTTTGGCTTTGAAAACTAAAAAGAAAGCATTTTCATTTTCCCTAAATAAAAAGCAGCCACAGATTATTCCATTGGGGAGCAGTCAGTAGAATTGGGAGATGGCTGAAAACAGACTGATCCACTGAGTGGGGTATGGAATAAGAGGAAATACAATCTTTGGGGTACAAGAGAAGGTCCAGGAAATAGAACATGTGGAGTAAGGTGGTCATAAAGAAAGCAACTGGAGGTGATCGGTCTCTACTTTGTTCCCTGGTATAATAGAGTGGAAAGACTACTGGATTCTGGGGCAGGAGGTAGGTTTGAGTCCTACTTCTGACACTTAGGTTGGTTAACCTAGAACATAGGAGTCTCAACTTTATTGTCTGTATAATAGGTATAAGAATTCTTTCATTATCTAGTGCAAAGAGTTGCTACGTTTTGTGGATTCTAAAGAATTGTAGAAGTGGGAATTAATGGTTAGAACATGGTGTCAAGTGGATTCAGCAGCCTGCAATATACCAAGAGCTGGAGGTCTTGGCAGGAAGTTAGCAAGAGGGAAGTCTAGCGAAACATCAGTTCAGGAAGGGACCTCAAAAGTCATCCATTCCAACCCATACATGAGCAGGAAACCTGTCCACAACATCCTCCACAAGCAGTTATTTAGCTTTCATCTTTCATCACTTCTGAGAGTGATGGGGAGCTCACTTCTGACTGAAGCAGCTCATTCCATATTTGGTCGGCTCTAGTTTTTTCAGTTCCTCCTTATTTAATCTGCCTTTTGGAACATCCATCCATTGTTCCTAATTCTGCCTTTTGGAGCCAAACACAGCAAGTCTCTTTCCTCTTCCATATTGAAACTCATCAAATACTTTGACATCTGTAAATTTTGGCTTCTCTTCTCCAGGTAAAATAGAGGATACTAGACTTCTAACTACAAGGGATCTTTTGCATCTTTGATACATCTGGGAGTTTTCTTGTTTGACTCTACACATATGTTATGAGGGATTTCTCTTTCTTCTTTTTGTTATTCAGTTGTGGGCAAGTGGGAGGGAAAGAAGGTAAATATAGGCTAATTAAAACTTAAGTTAAATTTTTAAAATTTTGGTACCTAGACAGGACACCAAGGGCAGGTCTTAGATACAAGGGGATAAGATGGGGCTCCGGGACTGAGATTTAGGAATGAGGTAGGGGTTTAATCAGAAAGAAGGTTCCTATCTAGGCAATGGAGTCATAAGGGTCATAATCGGGATAAGATCAGAAATAAGGCTGACTTGCCAAGGAGTCACTGAGGTACTAGCTTAGCGTTCCTTATAGCCTCCCTGCTCTGTGTCATTGGAATTCCCAGCTTTTGAAGTGGATTGAACCTACAGGTAGTTGGTAAGTAGTAGACTTAAGTGTGAATGTTAAAAGAATTGAGTAGAAGATTCTTCATTCAACTTTTCAGTAAGAACAGAATCCAAGAGAGCTGACAGGAGTCCTGCTATCGTGGAGGTTTTTGTGATTTTTACTGGAAGTAAGGTTGACCTGATGAGAGAGCAAAGACCTCTTTCCATACTGATGTTGATCCATTGAACAGAGTTCTGCAGCTGGGTAGTGTAGTGGATAGAGCACTGATCCTGAAATCAAGAAGATGGGTTCAAATCACTTCTACTAGCTGTATGACCCCTCACAAGTCATTTAACCTCTATCTGCCTCAGTTAACTCAATAGTAAAATGGAAATAACAATATTAACATATTATATATAGTATACAATATATAATATAATAATATTAATTAAATAATAAAATTAATTAAATTAATAATGAAATTGAATAATAATTATTATTATTTTTAAAAGCTACCTTTGTGAAGATCAAGTGAAGTAATATTTGTTAAAAACAAAAACCATGTTTGAAACAGTGCCTGGCACCTAGTGGGCATTATATAAAGGCTTATTCCCACACTCCCCTTCCTAATTCTTTGAGTCTAAGTATTCAAACACCTCTGTATCCAACAAATTTTATGATCATCTGGTCAATGTTTTCACTTCTTATCCACATAGATATTAGGAGACAACTTATCAAATACCTTATAGAATTCTAAGCTTACCATGTCTATGTTATTCTGCCTCATGTGATCTCCAGCTTTGTCACTCTGTTAAAAAAATGAAAAGAGGTAGTCTGGCATTAATGGAAACATGCTGGCTCTTAGTGATTGCTGCCACCGTTTTTGAGTACTCAACAAGCCATCCCTTTAATAATGAATTTTAGAATTTTGCCCAGGAGTTGGGAGATAAACTCATAGGCTTGTAGTTTGAGGAGTACATTGGACAATGGATACAATGGTTTCCCAGCTCCAGTTATGAAGTATCTTTCCCATTCTCTGTAATTTTCAAAAGCTAGCTAATAGAGACAATACTACCCCATGTGCCCCTTCTTTTAGTACTCCTGGATGCAGTTCATTTCTGAACTTACTGAAAGCCAGTAGGCACCTCCTTATCTCCTCACCTGTTGAGTTCTAGCTCCCAGTTATGGAGTACTATGGCCCTCTCAGTCTGAAGACAGTTCTAGATGATAGAGAAAAGGGAAATACAATAAAAATTGAGTTGTTACGCCATCTTCCCACCATCCATTATTATCACATATTTATTCTGAACAGTTACCCTATCACCTCTTTGACCCTCCTCTTGACCGAGAGAATTGTGAGAATTCAGTGAACCACACTGACTCCATCTTGTCACTCAATTCTGTATCTAGCTTGGCTCCCTTTCTATTTAATTATGGGTCTAGCCTAATTTCTGTTTTGTGAGAAAACTTTATTCAATTATGGGCACTGGGAGAAAACTTAAGGCATTGCTTGAGCCTAGCCTGCATAGCTGGGAAGCTGGACCACCTCTACCTGCTGCTTAGAGACTCTTAGCCAAGGACTTAGCTTAGGTTGACCAGAAACCCAAAGATTGAGACAAGGAGTTTTCTCATACATCTCAATCAGCTCATATGTCTTATCTGAAAACTGCTCCCTTACTGGTCAGTCAGCTCCTGTTTCCATGTTCCTTTGATTAAATATAGATACTTGAGGGGAGTGAGACACCTCTTTTTCCAATTTCAGGGAATTGTATCTGTTTGCTGGCCCCTCCCAACTTGGAAAGTCCCTAATTTTTCCTCCCATTAGAAATAAGAGTACTCCATCTTATATCCTAGTTTACATCCTGTTGTTTTCTTTTAATGCATAAAAATCCATAAAAAAAAACTGTATTCAATCCAGTTGGAAAACTGAGACCTAGTCCCGATTGGTTATGCAATTGGCCTGTGTTGCTTAACAAATCAATACACTTAGAAGCTAGAACCTTTTGTTTCTTCAGCCATTTCAGATTTCACCCATCACAGCTGTCTCCTTAACTGTCCTTGGTGTTCATCCCCGAAGTCACATCATTATATACTTTAAGTCAGTCAGCCAACAAGCTTTTATTAAGCACTTACTATATGGGAGGCTCTGTGCTAAGGAGTGGAAATCAAAGAAAGACAAAAACACTGTGCCTGTCCTTGAAGAGCTCCCAATCTATTGGCAGATGTAGCAAGTGGACAACTATGTACGTATGAGATCTTTACGGGTTAGATGGGAGGCAATCTTAGGGACACTAGAGAGAGGAAGGAAGCACATGTGTGCATATATGGATATATACATACATACGTATATAGTATATGAATATGTATATTTATACATATTGTTCAGTCATTTTTAGTCATGTCCGACCCTTTGTGACCTCATTTGGGGCTTTCTTAGCAAAGATACTGGAGTGGTTTTCTATTTCCTTCTCCAACTCTTTTGACAGATGAGGAAACTGAGGCAAACAGGATGAAATGACTTGCACAGGGACACACTGCTAATAAGTGTCTGAGGCTGGATTTGAACTTGTAATGATGAATATTACTGACTTCAGGCCCAACATTCTATCCACTGTTCCACCTAG
Organism: Bettongia penicillata ogilbyi; assembly: GCA_023548195.1. Classification (NCBI taxonomy): domain Eukaryota; kingdom Metazoa; phylum Chordata; class Mammalia; order Diprotodontia; family Potoroidae; genus Bettongia; species Bettongia penicillata. The sequence continues at coordinate 734,718 of JAJHZJ010000231.1, read as the reverse complement.
CTCTCCTTCACATACATACTACTGAAAATGACTCAAAAACAACATACATGTATGTGTATGTGTGTATAATACAATATAACATATGGCATGATATGATATAATGCAGCATAATATATAATATGACATGGTGATATAATATGATATATGACAACATAATATAATGTAATGTAATATATGATATAATATAATAAATATAATATAATGTAACATAACATAAATGCAACATCCCAAGAGTCTTAGTACAGTTTTAAACTTTAATACACATATAATGCATACATAATGTATGTATATGCATATTTGTATTTTGTGCACCTATTTGTACATGTATAAATGTGTGTATGCCCTTGTATAGCTACATATCCATGTGTGTATACACACATACATATACATGACATGGACAATATGACAATCTTATTTTCTTGACTATGAGTATTTGTTTACAAAGGTTTCGTTTTTCTTTGTTTTTCTCTTGGAGGGAGGTCAGGTGGGCAGGGAGGTGAGAGAATGAAAAAATAAATTTTTATTCATTGAAAAGGTTAAGATCACATTTTTAAAAAGTGTTTTAAAAGGAGAGCGAAAGTGGAAGCTTGCTATAGTTAGATGTTCAGAGTCCATACAGCAGTCTTGAACTGAAGTCTTGCTTCTAAGACGTAATGTCTTTACAACCCTGTCGTTTAACCTCTCAGTACCCTGGGAAACGCTGTAAGACTCTTAAGTTGCAAAGCAGGTGCTGATCTGCATTGGTAGAGGGAGTTTCCCCACGGGGAGTTCCCTACACCAGTGAAATAACAGATCTCATCCCAAAATAAGGGGAGGGGGTAGTCATCCTTGTACCATCTGCCAATGCCAGTTGTACCTTGGCAGTAGACCAGTGCAATGTAGGCAGAACAGTTTTAAAAAGTCAGCAGCTCAAAGTACTTGGAGAAAGCATAGTGTACTACCTGCTTCTGGATTCCAGAATCCATCTAAGACCCTTCTGAATTCCCATGTTTCATAGGATCACAGAACTATAGCTGGAAAACACTTCTGAGGTCACTTAGTCTAACTCTCATTTTAGAGATAAATAGAGACCCAGAGAGATAAAGTCACATTAGTGGCTAGGGTTTGAACCCAGGTCTATTGATTATAATATTATAATCATATATATGTAATATATATAATATAATATGTAATAATATAATATAATAATATAATATAATATTATAATATTAAACTATTTCCTTGCTGAAACCTTTGCTTGATTAATTGGATCTATCCTTAGATCCTTTTTACTTAGCCCTTCTCACCCTCCCCTGAGTTGTCACAGACCCACAAGTTTGTTTGCTCCTACTTTTCATCCTGGTTCTCTTCTCAGCATGAACAAATCTAGCCTACACTTAGGCTAGAACCCTCACCACCAGCCTCCCTACCCCCCACCATCTGGCCACGATAGCCAGGCAAGACAAGCCATGCAAGGTTGTTGTGACCCAAGTGAGAAAATGGCTGTGCAATCATTCTGAAAACATCTCATGCAGAGAACACTCTCATTGTTATCACTTTCCATTTTCCATCATTGAGGAGCTGGGCATCTTCACTACCATTCTCTCTGCAATATGATTTTTATCCAGACCCTCTGTTGATGTCAAAGTAAGCACTGGGACCAGATGGTCCCCATTCTGTAGCTCCAGAAGTGACATTAAAAAAGGAGTGGGCAGAAGGATTTTATTACTCACTTGTTGACTTTGAAGCAGTCGCCTTGTTTTCCCCTAAAATTTACAAGACTGATAGAACATTGAACCAATTTATGCTAAAGGTTTGGACAACAAGACCCAAATTGACACAAGCTCATAGGTAAGGAATGTGGGGAGGCTACTATCAAAGGGAGGATGGTTACTCCAGTATGAGAAGTTAAGACCTTTCAAAGACAATGTACTTAAAAAAAATAGGATAGGAGAGTAGGGATGGGGATTGAGGGTGTGAATATTGACATAATGAATAAAGACTGGTATATTTCATCAGCCTGGTAAGCTCCATTCCCTCGAATGAAGGAAACCACTTACTGACAGTCTGTTTGTAAATTGGAACCAGGCATGTAATCTATTTGTTGTTAATAGACAGGGAATATAGACTGGGTGGGACTCAAATCATGCTGGATACTTTGTCCAGGCTGCCTTGGCCTACCCCACCCCTCCCAACCTCCTCTTGAATAGTAGATTATTTAGGTCCTTTATTATGTTGAGTATGAGGAAGAGAGAGAGCTGTGTTTCTATCTAGAGTATCTCTATTTAAATTTCTGTTATCTATCTATACTATGAGTATGATCCTGGGCAGGTGACTTTCTCTCTCTCTCTCTCTTTCTGTCTGTCTCTCTCTCTCCCTTGCTTTCTCTCTCTGTGTGTGTCTTTCTCTCTCTCTCTCTCTCTCTCTCTCTCTCTCTCTCTCTCTCGCTCTCTCTCTCTCGCTCTCTCTCTCTCTGTCTCTGTCTCTCTCTCTCTCTCTGTCTCTGTCTCTCTGTCTCTGTGTCTCTCTCTCTCCCTTGCTTTCTCTGTGTGTGTGTCTTTCTTTGTCTCTCTCTCTGTCTGTCTCTCTGTCTGTCTCTCTCTCTTTTTCTCTCTCTCTCTGTGTCTCTCTCTCTCCCTTGCTTTCTCTCTCTGTGTGTGTCTTTCTCTCTCTCTCTCTCTCTCTCTGTCTCTGTCTCTCTCTTTCTGTCTCTGTCTCTGTCTGTCTCTCTCTCTCTGTCTCTCTCTCTTCCTAGCTTTCTCTGTGTGTGTGTGTCTTTCTCTGTCTCTCTCTCTGTGTCTGTCTCTCTGTCTGTCTCTCTGTCTGTCTCTCTGTCTCTCTCTCTCTTTGTGTCTCTCTCTCTCCCTTGCTTTCTCTGTGTGTGTGTGTGTCTTTCTTTGTCTCTCTCTCTCTCTGTTTCTGGGTCTCAGTTTTCTAACCTGTAAAATAGAGTTAGATAAGAGTTAAGCAGAGCTAATAAAAAATGGGTTCCCTTCCAATTTTAAATCTATAATCTATGATCTTTTGATTCTATATCATAGAGTCATACCTTCACTCAGTGACCTAGTTGAAAAGTCAAGTTGACAGGGGTTTCTATATTCACTCATCAAAAGTCCTTTAAATTCACTCTTTCCTTAACATTGCCAATGGTGGGTATTACCTTTGGTTCAACCAACCAAAAGGTAGATAGTACAAAGGAGGAAAAGCTGGGCTTGGAGTCTAGAACATCTGACTTTAGATCTTGCTTTAGACACTAACCATGTGACCTTGGGCAAGTCATTTAACCTTTCTCAGACTTGTTTTTTTCATCTGTATAAATGCGGCATTGACCTCAGTGGCCTCTAAGGCTCCTATCTAGCTCTAAATTTGTGATCTGATGATCAGTTCACTGGAAATGAAAATTGACAGCCTTGGAGAAACCCTCTGCCTTTAGAAGTTATGAGGTAAGGAGTGCTTTTAAGTAAGGCTGCATCTGATATTGACTGATCTATGCTCAGAGCTAATCTAGATCTGCTTAAGTGGGCATTGAAATGTCCTTGAATTAAAAAAAAGTCATTTCAAGTTAGTGTTTAATCAGCAGCCTTCATCCCTGGACAACAAATGGTCTTTTTTTTTTTTTAGATCCATTTAAAGTAGCAATGAGAACTAGAAAATATCCTTAGTTCAATCAGGTAGTTTAAACAATAATAAGTATTTATTAAGCAAATTCTTCATACCTGGCACTGTGCTAAACACTGGTGCTAGAAAGAACAGCAAAGGATGGTCTCTGCTGTCAAAGAGTTCACAGTCTAATAGGAGAGACACTATGCAAATGACTGTACACAAACAAGAAATGTGCAGAATAAAATAGAGACAATCAGTGGAGAAAAGCACTCTTCAATGAACTGCAATAACCAAAAAGCTCAGAACCAATCACCTCCCGTTGTCATTAAGGAGAATCATTGCAAGACGAGGAAAGCCGGAACCAATATGGTTACATCCATCGATTCATTCAACAAACATTCATTTGCAAATACATGCGCATAAACAAATATATGTAAATGGGTTTAGAGTTGGATAGTAGAAGAAGGTGGTCTATATACTTTTTTAGAAATTATATATTTGGTTTGGAAAATAAATTTGGTTTAGAGTTGAATAGTAGAAGATGGTCTATATCCCTTTTTAGAAATTATATACAGCACTTTCAATGATTCGGGGGTTGCTTCTAGAAGCAAAAAAATGCCTCTTTTTAATATCAATATTCTTTTGCTGATTTATAGCTGTGAATCATGAAATATCATAATTTTAATTGGGTTACCTGAAGAGAAATGGAGGTATGTGTGATGAATGTAAGGAAATGCCACTTTTGATATGTTAACAAGAACTAGATAGCATCCATGAGATGGATAAGGAGAAAAAAAATGGACTAGAATGTACCAGTACTCAGAGAATGTTTTTAAAAAGACTTAGAAGAAGGCCTCCATCATATTGGATGAACCTTTAATGAATGACTTATGGATAAAATGTGGGCAAGAGTCACAAAAATTATAAGGCATGGAAAGAGCAATGGAATCAGAAATTCACTGAAGCATTGAAGTTAAGATATGTTATTGAGTAAAATATGTTGTTAATAACTCAAGACCAATATGGTATAGGAGGCATTAAGAGATATTACTTATATGTCTCAAATGAAGTTCTCTTGGTTTAAATGAACTTTTTTCCCAATACAATGAAAGAATCATGAGAAAATCTGCAATATTATTAAAGGTGTTTTTATATTAAAGGTATGGACAATTTTCAGAAAGACTCATCATCCTGAGTTCAAATCTAGCCTCAGATACTTATTAGCTGTGTAATCTTGTATTAACCCTGTTTGCCTCAGTTTCCTCAAATGAGCTGAAAAAAGAAATGGCAAACCCCTCCAGTATCTTTGTCAAGAAAACCCCAAAATAGGATCATGAATTGTCAGGCATGATTAAAAAAAATGACAACAACAAAAATGAAAAATAGAGGAAATATTCTGTGTTTGATAAATTCAGGGTAAAAATTAATTTAAAAAGAAACACAATATGCTAGCCTAAAATTATGTGATCACCACATATATGCTGTATCAGAAAAATAATGAGTGATGTCCATGTTATGATTAAATCAAAGAAATGCATTATAATCGCAGCCGCATGTTCTTCTGGGAAATGAGGAGCTAGGAACTGTAAAATATGATGAAAGACTTGGAAGTAAAGCGAGGTTGGAAGTTCTAGAACCTAAGGATGATTTTAGATGTTTACAAGACAAAGAACTAAGAGAAGAAGGACGTGAGAAGGTAGGAAATACAGGAACTACAGAGTACAAGAACGTAAATACCTTGAGCTCAGGGACTTCAAGGACTGTTTCGTTTTTGTGTCTATATCTCCATTGTCTCATGCCTGACGATCAACCAACAAGCATTTACTAAGTACCTACTATATGTCAGCTGGTCTTGTGCTATGTGTTAGAGATACAAATATAAAGTATGAAATGATTCCTACTCTCAAAAAAAAATAGATACCAAATAATGAAATCCAAGGTAGTTTGAGAGAGAAGGCACAATACTGAACCGTTAATTGGTTGATGGAAGGAAGTCCAGCTCTTGCTTTCACCATGAAGACCCTCTACAACATCATCACAAATGGTCATCTAGTTTGTTTGGTGACCTTCTGTGATGGGAGGTCATCAAATGGATCCATTTGATCTATTTCTTGGCAAAAATGATTGGTGGTGATGACAGCAATGATGATGATAAAGTAATAGCAATTCAGGCATTTGTACACATTTGAAGAACTTTTGATCACTGAGGAGAGAAGAAATAAATGGCTTTGTTATTTTATAAATTTCCAATCACTCTGAGAAGACATACTCTTATGTTCCTATCAATCTTACCATTGTCCTTTGAGTAACTAGGACTTCTAGAGACAAAATGCTTCCAAGTAACCTGGCACTAAACAGATAAATGGAAGCTGTTTCTAATTAAGGACTTGTAACCCAAGTCCCATGGTGAGGTTGATTAGAGCAGCCGCCCAGGCGGTGGGACATGTTGACCTTGGAAGTATTACAGAGTATTGGACCATGTGATACAAGCACTCCTATCCATGTGGGATGGTTCACACTGACTCACTTCTTAGATGTGTGTCTCTTTAGGTCTTCTCATCTGTAGAGATTCCAAAGTGATTTTCCCAAAACAAGTCTGAGTATATCATTCTGCTTAAGCATCTTCATTGGATGGAATTGTGGGAAGATAGTAGAACAATGGGACCTAGAGGTGCCCAGATCCCTTACAAAGACCCCTTTTAAAGCTCTGGAAATGTAACAGAAGGAACAAGGAAAAGGAAAACAAAGAGAATCTACTATAAATTCCTTGAGCCAGTCGAGGACTCCATTAAAATATTTTCAGAATGCTGTGGAAGTATAAGGTGAAACAGTTCAGTTCCACAATGGGACAAAGTGCCAGAATAGTAGGTAACATGGATAACCAACAGGAGAGAGAGGCATACTAACACCCAGGCCTAGTTCAAGGTAGCTCAGAAGTCCTATCTGTGTCAGGAGACCTAGTTAAACCAGCATCCAGCCAGTCTGAACCTAAGCCAGCATCCAGCCAGTCTAGGCCTGAACCACAACAGAAAATAAGGTCAAACAATTCCCAAAGAACTTATTAGTCTTCATTTTAGCTGCTGAACTCAGGATCAAGCAGGGACCACACATACCATCCAAAAAGAATGAATAACTGGAACAGAGGGAGATAATCTCTACTTAAGAATTGGACTGCTGAAAATTGGAATCAACCAAACATAAAACAATGCCTCCAGAGAACAAGAAGGAGTATTAGAATACAATTAAAAAAAGAATAAAATGTAAAGTATGTATTATCAGAACAATTGAACTAGAAAGCAGATCAAGAGATATTACAAAAAACATATTATTTGAAAATTGTGGCCAAAAATCAAAGCTTGAATACCACATTTTAGAATAATATCAATGAAAACTGAAAAGATTTCCTAGAAAAAGAAGACAAAGTAAAAATAGAAAAAAATAGAAAGTCTGTAACAACTACCTTCTGAAAAAAGAAAGAAAAGAAATCAAAACTCCTAAGAAGATAATAAATCAAATCCTCAGCCTCTATAGCAAAGAAAACTCTTGTGAATAGGTAAAAGAAATTACTCTTTGTTTACCAAGAATACTGTTAGTATCACACAAGACTTTACAGCTAGGCGAGCTTGAAATATGATATTGCAAAAAGCAAAAGATAAAGAAAGGTTTATAGATGAGACTAACCTATCCAGAAAAACTGAGCATAATCCTACAGGGCATAAATTGACCTTTAATTACTTAGAAGATTTCAAAATATTTCTGATGCAAAGATCAGAACTTAAAAACACTTCGAAATGAAAACCCAAGAAATAGAGAGCTGTAGCAGCTTCTACTACACTTTAAATAAAATGAAAGCTCCTCAGTTTGGGCTTCAAAATCTTTCACAATCTGACTCCAATTTACTTCTGTTGGCTGAAAAAACACATCATCCCTTTCCACAATCTCTGTCTTCCAGCCAACCTGCCCTGTTTTTTGTTCTGCATAACACATCACCTTTCCTGTGACTTTGCACAGGATGAACTAGTCTCTCCTAATCTCTGCCTCTTTATCCCTAGGTTTTACCTCATTTACCTCATTTACCCATTGTTAATGCACTTTCTTACCAAAAATATCACTTTGTGATTACTATGTACATATTTTATATATGCCTCTATGTGTTCATACATGTTGTTTCCTCATGACAAAATGTAAATTCTTTGAAGGCAAAGATTGTCTTGTTTTGATTTTTGTATCCCTAGTACCTAGCATTACAGAAGAAAAGCTGGGAGGGACCTCAGAGGCCATGTAGTTCAATCCTTAATTTAACAGATTTTTTTTTTCAAGCCTTCAGTGAGTCTTAGTCACCTGAAAACTAACATACATCCAGTTGTACTTCATGATGCCTTTTTCTGAGTTAGATAGGACTGCTCTGTGAAAAAAAAATGAATAAACTATTAACCCAGAAGTTTCACTTCTAGACATATAACCCAGGCAAGCCTAAGACAGAAAGAGAAAAAAATATATACATATACACACTTACACATACATATGTAGATGTATATACATACACATACACACATATATGCACAAAAACATGTACATATAAAATGATCTAATATAAATATGTTTATATTATATTAGTATATATTTTATGTATATAATATAATATTACAATACATTATAGATTTATATATGTGTATATATATGTGTATATATTTTTAGCCTTTTTATGTATTTATACATCTTTACAGTCTATTTGTTATTGTTGCTGAGTTGCTTTTTTAGTCATGCCTGACTCTTTGTTAACTCATTTGGGTTTTTTTTGGCAACAATACTGGAGTGGTTCGCCATTTCCTTCTCCAGCTCATTTTACAGATGAGGCAACTGAGGCAAACAGGGTGAAGTGACTTGTCCAGAGTCACACAGCTAGTGTCTGAAGCTGGATTTGAACTCAGGTCTTCTTAACACCAGACCCCATCTTTCTCTCCCCTATACTGCCTAGCTGCCCTGTACAGTCTATACATCCAACCCAGAGGTAGGGAACTTGCAGCCTCGAGGCCATTAGGTCCTCAAGTGCAGCCCTTTGATTGAATCTAAACTTCACAGAATAAATCCCCTTAATAAAAGGATTTTTTTGTAAAACTTGGACTTGGTCAAAAGTTAATACTCAAGGACCTAGAAGGCTACGCGTGGCCTCAAAGTTGCAGTTTCCCCATCTGTGATCAAACATTTATATATATCTATATCTATGCACACATGTGTGCATATATATGTGTGTGTATATATGTACATATATATGCAAAATATTTATAAATAACCTTCATAATGACAAAAAACTAGGCTTTATCAATTGGAGAGTGATTGAATAAAGTTGAATATTATTATTGCATAAAAACTATAATAAGACTTTCAGAAAAACACAGAATACAACATTTAGAACTGGAAGGAATCTTAGAGGTCATTCAGTCCACCCTCCTGAATTTGCTGATGAAGAAACTGAGGCAGGCAGGGTGAAGTAACTTGCCCAGAGTCATCCAGCTATTAAGTGTCTCAAACCCAGGTCTTCATGGTTCCAAGTCCAGCACTCTGTGATAAGGCTTATATGAGCTGGTACAGAGTGAAAAAAACCAGCCTTGTCATAACCATCACCACTAATCCTGTTCCAACTGATGCTGACATCTGCCTGTACATCTACAGTTAGTTGTGCTCAGGAGAATTGAGCCCAAGTTGATGCATGCTGACCCATAACTCTTTTGCTAGTACTTTCAATCATAATTATAAACAAAATTCAAAAAGTATCAATTGATAGGCAGTCAGCAAGCAACCAGACCTTAGACTCTAATATAAATATATCTAAAGAGAAAAATAAACCTCCACGGGTCAAACTTGCCCATTTAAGGCTGGAGTTCCAGTCAAAACTTAATCCCTCAGTTATATGATCTCTACCATGCATTTGACACAAGAATTTCTCATGGTCTGGATTACTGTTATTCCCTGGCCCTCAAATTTCAGAGGACAGCTCATATATGACAGCACATGTAATCTGCTGAAGAAGCTCGATTAGGGCAAGGAAATAGCAGCGGCATGCCTAGCAATCTTTCCAGCCCACAACCATTTTCCAAAAAGGAAAAGAGAGAACTTTCTTCTGATCCCACATTAAACCCTGGCAGTGTTTATATGAAATACTCCTGCTCTACTTTCCTCTCCTTTGAATTTTCCTGGCTCAGAGTCAGTGACCTGATTCCCTCCATTTCCCCTCCATTACAGAGTGTACTTTCCCTCCCCTAAAGTTCCTTTTCCATCTTACGGCTCCTCCCTTTCTCTTTTGGTTTGTAACTCATGGTGGAAACTACCTCAGTGTTTGCAATTAGTGTGAATGCTTGTGGAAGGTAGAGGGATATTCCCAACCAACAGCTTGAAGAAAGGAATATTTCTTCTTTGACCTGTCAGGGTAGGGGAGCCTAGGCCTGGGAAAAGTGACTAAGGCCTTTCTTTCTTTTCTATCAGTTTTAAGATTCCACCAGTAGCCTGCCCTTAATGTGATTCTATGTACTTCAGTTACCCCAAACCACAAATTCTTTGAACCTGATACTTCTGGTTGTATTGGAGAAATTTCACAATCAGGTCAATTAAATTTTCTGTTTGAAAGTAACTTGGATTTGAGGAAAGTGAAAGAAAAAAATAAGCAAAATCAGGGATTGTCTGAGTTTTTCTGGCCCACTCTGATGTCTGACTGTTTAGGACTGGGTGAAATGCAGTAGATGATATTCCTGTGTTGGGAAGTCAGATTTTGTCCAGAGACATCAGTGGATTTACTGCATGATGTCCTTATTAGCCTTATAGCTGAGCCGGCAGGGCTATCAATGGGACTCAGGAGTCCCTGCAAATCCTTTTTCTTCCCAGAGAATGGTTACATTTCCTGTGTTGTTTGAACTTTATAGTTAGTTATGGTTTGTCTGTTTAAAAATATTGGTTCTCAATAAAAAAAGAGGAAAAGAGGAAGAGGAAAGGGAAGGGAGAGGAGAGAATTATGTGGGGGAAAAAGGGAAAGAAAAGGGAGAGGGATAAGAGTTCCCTCTTATCTAAGGTAGGATCTAAGGATATGGAATGAAAGAAAGAATGAAAAGGAAATGAGAAAGAGTGAGGGAGAAAGAAAAGAAGGAAGAAAAGGACAGAGGGAGGAAGGAAGGGAATGAATAAGAAGAGAAAGAAACAAAGGGAGGAAGAGTCCTCCACTTTGTTTATGTACTTGACTGCTAGGAGAATGTTTTCATTTCTTGAGTTTCTGATTGCTTTGTTTACTTTTGGGTTCCAAGAACTTTGCTGCAGGGTTTTCAAGATGGAGCCTTGCCCAGAATTGTTCTATATCAATAAAGGATTGTCATGTTGAAGGACTACTTGTCCTTACCTGTTGACTAACTCTTCAATCAATACGTTTTTTTGATGATAAGGATGGAATCCTAGGAACACTGACCATTCATAGTCAATCTTAAAAACTCCATTCTCAAGTACTAGAGGAAAACATAAACTATGTTCTGAATCCTAGAACCTGGTGAAGATTTGCTCATGATCTCCCTTCTAGTAAATGTCAGAAGCTGAATTTGAACTCAGGTCTTCCTGACTCCAGACCCAGGGCATTATCCACTATACTACCCAACTGCCTCTATAAATTAAATTAATTAATAAGAATGGATTAATGAAAAATAAATGCCAAGATAATTGAGATTGTGGCTGTGTTTGTCCTTCATGCTTGAAGAGGGCCATGACATCAAGATGATGACATGACCTGCAGTTGACTTTGATTTGAGTGAGGGAGGGCTGAGCAAGGTCACCAACCTCACCCTCTTCTCCTAAAGTGAGACGAAATACTTACAAAATTGTGGAGAGAGACAAATGAAGTCTATGAAGAAACCAAAGAAGGAGAAATTAATGCTACCGAAGGGGACTGGAGAAAGTTTCATGGAAGAGACAGCATCTGGATTGAGCATTGAAGGATGGGAAGTATTGAAGAAGGAAAGACAGGAATATATGCATTCTAAATGCAAATAAAGACATCAAGGCAGGAAAGTGGCATTGCTCATGAGCTTTCATGTGGAGTACTCCCTAACAAGGACACACTAGTTGATGCTATTAATTTTTATAGAGGGATAATTACTGAAAATGTGTAACGTGAATACGTTAAAAAAAAGTCTTCCCAAACCAAAAGTCATTTCCCTCAAGGACCTTATATAATAATAAGGAAATAGCATGCACTTACGGGCCCATAGGCAAGATATGGGACAGCAAGGTGGTACAATGGGTGGAGTCCTGAGCCTGGAGTCAGGGGAAGTTCCCTGGAGATGGGAAGACTCTTCTTTGTGAGTTCAAATCTGGCCACAGATACTTACTAGCTATATGACCCTGGGCAAGTCACTTAACCTATTTGCCTCAGTTCCCTCAACGTAAAATGAGCTAAAGAAGGTAACAGCAAATCACCCCAGTATCTTTGCCCAGAAAACCCCAAATGGGGTCATGCAAGGTCAGATACAACTGAAAAATGACCCAACCACATGCAAGATATATACAAAATAATCATGAGGCACCTTTTTTTTTTTTGTTGTTGTGGGTTGCTTGGAAAATCAGACAATTGTTCATGCAGGTGGAAGTACAGGAACAGATTTTTTTTCAGTCAGACCCAAAACCTCAATCAGTTTTGTTTCTCCCCTGCTTTCAATGCTCCCATCTCATGCAATCAGCCTACTCCCCTAGTATCTTTTCCACTACTTTCATTCCCACTATAACTATCTTCATTTAAAGTCTCTATACTTTTTACTTGGATGATTGTAATAGGTTCTTAACCTTGAGATTCTTGCTCCCAGGTCTTTTCTCTTGCTTTCTTTTTCCACACTATTACTCAATCAGTGTTCCTAGTATTCTGCGTTCAGTCGTTTCAGTCATGTCTGACTCTTTATTATCCCCATTTGGGGTTTTCCTGGCAGAGATATTACAGTGGTTTGCTATTTCCTTCTACAGTTCATTTTACAGATAAGGAAACTGAGGCAAACAGGGTTAAATGACTTCTTCAGGGTCACAACTGGTAAGTATCTGATTTGAACTCATGAAGATGAGTCTTTCTGACTCCAGGCCAGGCACTCTATCCACTGTGCCACCTAGCTGCCCCACAAAAAACAAAAAACTGTTTTTAGTGTACTACTCTATAGGATTACTCTTCTGTTCAAAATTCTTCAATGGTCATCTGCCAAGTAAAGCATGGTCTCTAACCTGGCACTGAAGGCCTTTCCTATACCAGCTCTGGTATACCTTTTTTGACTTATTCTTCGCTATTCTTCACTGTATACTCTGCATTTGGGGTCAATTGGGCTATTTTTTTCCTTGCCCCAGTTCTCATACTGTTCTCTCCTCCCTTCATGCTGTCTTCAATGCCCCTCCTTTCCACATACTGGAATATCTTCTTTCCTTCAAGAAAACCTGTTTTTTGGATGCTATAGATTTCAAAAATCCTTTTCAAATACTGCTCTTTTCAAGGGAGGGAGGGAAGAAATAAGCATGTAATGAGTATCTACTATTAAGTATTTAAACTCTTTGCCTCAGTTTCCTCATCTGTCAAATGAGCTGCAGAAGGAAAAAGCAAACCACTCCAGGATCTTTGCTAAGAAAATCTCAGTTGGGGTCAGGAAGAGTCAGACACAAGTGAGAAACAATGATAAAAAGAACCTACTAGGTTCCAGGCACTGTACTTACCACTTTTACAAATATTACTTAATTGATCAAAAAGACTTCTCTGGTAACATCAGATGAAAATGATCTTTACCTCTTAAAATTTCTCATGCCATTTTATAGAAACTTTTCCTATGCTCTAACCCTATCCCATCTTGTAAACATGTATGTATTTTGTGTTTGTATGCATATATGTACATATGTATGTGGACATATCCAGATATGTATTTTGTGTGTATGTATATATATATACATGTGTTTGTGAACATACACATACACACATGTGTGTGTATTATGTGTTCTCTCTATTAAATTATAAGCCCCTCGAGGTCAGAAACTGTGTTCCCAAAGCCCAATTCTGTGTCTTACATTTAGTAGATACTTTATAAATGCTTGCTGAATCTGACTTTGACTAATTCACTCAGTGAATTAGAGAATTCTGAACTGAAATGCGCAATTCTGAGAGCTTAGGAGACCTAATCACCTCCCATAATAAAATTCTGCATCGCTCCTATTTCACTGAAACCTTAGATGAGCTTCTGGAGTTATGAGAAAGTAGACCTCCTAACCAGAACTTTTCAGCTATTGTTCAGAGATTCTAGTGATAAATATAAAATTGAGATACAGAAATCAAATGCTTTGTGATGGCATCACTGCCAATATTCTAAAGTTGTACCATCTGTCTTAACTGCAATGTGGGGGGTTTCACAAATGGCATTGGATCATAAGCCTTGAGCTGGAAGGAACATCAGTCCAACCCCCTCATTTGAAAGAGACCCAACAAGGTTAAGTGACTTGCCCTGGGGCACATAAATGGTAACCATCAGAGGTGGGTTCTGATTCCACGTTGGCTGATTCCTCACTCTGACATCCAACGTGTTCTAAGCAGAGGTTGGCTAACCAGTTATTTGGGGATGTAGTAGAATGGGGTTAGGGGAGGCTGATATGGGTTGGACTAGAAAGTCACCAAAGCATTTTGTCACTCTGAAATTTTGTGGTTTTGAATGTGAAGTTTGTGAGGAAACCATCTAGCAACACCATATCTCTCAGTTATATTTGACCCAAGACAAAGAAGGCCCTATGCAAGAAGACTGCGGGTTATTGAAAGGAGTAGATACAATTTACATTTACTCTGGGTGAGAGGGCCCCAAAAATAACCATTAAGTGGTGTTTGGGCAGGCACCAAATACTGTCCATGTCAGTCACACAGAGAGAGCAATCAGGGTCACCAGAACACAGGAAATTAATTGCATGTTCCATCAAGCACGTAGTGTGGCTGGGATACTCTGCTTGCATATCCCATGGTACATCTGGCTAGAAGGCCTACTTTTGAGAGAGTAAGCCACACAACAGCAATTAACATCATATAATATGAAGTGAGCTTCATTACTCACATGGCTGAGATGGTATAGTGCAATGGAAAGACTCATGAATTTAGAGTCAAAAATTATGAATTTAACTCTCAATTCCACCATTTACTACTTTGATGACCTTAGGTAAGTCAAGTCAGTTAATATCTCTGGGACTCTGTTTCCTCATCTGCAAAATAAGGGAAGAGGGAGAGAGCCTAAATGATCTCCAACTCCATCATCCTAATATCTATCATAGTCAGTGCATCAATGCAACCCACTGGAGATACCAAAATTGTTGCAGAAGAATTCATTTGTGAGTTTAAGAAGGAGGATGGCTCCTGAAAGGGTGGAAGATGCTTTATCCAATTGACAAAGATACTTTCCACAGTATTTTCTTGGAGTATTTTCTCACGAGGCCTAGTGCCAAAACTGTTAAGGCTACCATGCATTCTGCAAGACAGCAGTGATTACCCAACTGATGTTGCCTGAAGCTGAAAGCTTCCTGGGATTTTCCACTCATCATTGTAAGAGGGTGGCTTATTCTACTAGCCATCAGTGGGTTAGACATTAGTATCACTGGACCAAGTCAACTATAAGAAGTTGTCAAAAGATTCCGTAAGGCTTCTCTAAGGACCTGAGAAATTATAAAGGGGAGCCAAGGCCATTACATCTGGATCCAATCATTGTACCAATTCTCCAGCAGTTTAGAAATCTGCCTTTGGTTCAAAACTGGAAAAAATTAAGAGCATCAATATTTAGCTAAACAAGGTGCCCTGGAACCAGTTTGTATACCCAGTGGGCCACACCAATTGTATGAAAGCACTTATACTCAGAGCCTGTATCCAATCAACTCCTTGCTGTTTTGTTAGGAAAGTTCCTAAAACCTTTACCAAGACCTTTACCAAGATTAATAACAGTTGATTTTAGTTGACAAGGTCAACTTGTTGTACCCAAACAGACATTAGTAATCAAGGAGAATTATGAGTCAAGTACCTTTGGCTTATATTTTTGTTGCCACTATAATTTCCTCAGTGTTTCTTAGAATTACAGTCATGGTGCCCTATTTTGATGATAGGACCAAAAAGTATTAAATCACTGAAAGACTTTTGGAATTCCCCTGCCATTTCAATATACTAGGACTATGAGGGAGGAGGAAAAAAGAAATACGAAACTCAACGTTCAGAGTTATTACCAGAGTTTCTTTATCAGGGCTGCAGGAATTCACTTTACCCAAAATGAAGAACCTTCCATGTATTCTGTACTGATCTCACATGAACTGATTTATCTATGTGTTTCTCTCATTAAAATGAAAGCTCCTTGAAGGCAGGGATTAATTTTACCTTTTCTTAATTTCTCCCAGTGTTTAGCACAGTTCCTGGAACACAGCATGCACTTAATACATGTTTGATGACTGATTGATGATAGCTTTAAGATATGATGGACATGAGTCCTTTAAAGGATAAAGAAAAAAGAAAGCTCTTCAAACCTACCTTTACACATATCTTCACCCACTACCTTCAAACACATACTTTTAATCTTGAACCCTAGGTCACCCCCATTTTCCACTTTCATTTAAAAATCTCAGAAGTTCTACCATGTTTTCCTTCCATCACCCATAGTCTGTGCTGGGTCATTTACTTGTGGGAAGCAACATTAACTTTGGAGTCATAGAACCTAGGTTCAAATCCCCCATTCTTCCATTCATTAGCTGTGGGAACTTTTTTTTACCCCCTTGCATCTCAATTATCTAACTTGTAAAAATCAGTGTTGGATGAATTAAAGAGGTAAAATGGTGTCATGGATTGAGAGCTGTCCTTGGAGTCAGGAAGACTGGATTCAAGTCCTATCTTTAACTCATTCTATTTGTATGGCCCTGGGTAATTCACTTAAAACCTTGGTGTTCCAGAAAACTCTAATATCCCTTCTAGATTTAAATTCATAACCTCCAATATGAAGATGATGTTCCCTATAATTTCATGAATTTGGCTTCTGGAATGTTAAGTAATTCTTGATTTCTATATCTGCATGGATATATTATTATGAACATGAATCACCATTTCTTATCATGGATGTTTCTTTCTTTCTTTCTTTTTTCATGGATGTTTCTTGTAATGATGTTGCAGGTGTGCCCTAACCTTCAAATTTCAGATCGTAATTTTAGGTCCAAATAGGACTTTAGAGGTCATATAGTCTATCCCCTTTGTTTCATGAAAGAGGAAACTGAATCTTGACAGGGAATCTAAAATTTGAACTCAGGACCTCTGATTGTCATGCTAGCTAGTACCCATTGCTCTGAAATACACTCTGATTGCTTGGTACTTAAGAAGAGTATCTTCTAGAGGATATGCCCCAGCTGATGAAGAATCCATTAGGAAGTTTCCTTATCCCTAAGGCCACTAGAGTTGCCAACTGGTTTGTACTTGACTGGCTGATTACAAATAATACCCTAAGCCTGGAATAAGTTAAATACTTTTTATTATAGATGCTGATTGTCAATAAGTAGCTAAGATTGGATTAAAGTGAAATACTGTAGGGGCGTGCCATTTTGGAAGAGAATAGACAGGGAGTGGGGGCCCTCAATAAAATGTCATATTATGACTATTTTCTCTAGTTTTGCTTTTGGTAACTCTAATAGTAGAACTTTTAACAATAGGTGAGAGATGGGCACTGAACCTATTTCATTGTATAAAACACTCCCAGGTGAGGAAACTCCCTTTGCCAATATGAGTCAGCATCTTGTCTATAACAAGAGAGAATTGTCTAGCATATTGAGAAGTTAAGTGAC
Organism: Bettongia penicillata ogilbyi; assembly: GCA_023548195.1. Classification (NCBI taxonomy): domain Eukaryota; kingdom Metazoa; phylum Chordata; class Mammalia; order Diprotodontia; family Potoroidae; genus Bettongia; species Bettongia penicillata. The sequence continues at coordinate 717,306 of JAJHZJ010000231.1, read as the reverse complement.
TTGACCAGAGTTACATAGCTGCTGCTAAGTATCTATGGCCAGATTAGAGCTCGGCTTCCTGTTCCAAGACTACCTAGCTGTCCCTACCCACCTGACTTCTACCTTCACATACTACTCTTAATCTTCAACCCTGAATCACTCCCACTTTCTACTTTTATATGGAAGTACAGAAGCATCAAGAGATCAAAGTTGAAAGAGACCTTAGCAAACAAGAGTTCCCTTCCCATATAGCCAACAAGAAGCTACCCAGCCTTTGCTTGAAGACATCCATTGATAGAGAGAATGAGTCCACTGTCTCCCTCAGGATTTGCCTCTGGTGAATAATATATTTTCCTTAAAACCAAAACGTAAATGAGGTCCAGTTTCAATATTTCATTGTAAGTCTATTTCATAATTCATATTCACTTTAATTTATAAAACTGGCTCTTTGAGAAGGAAAAAAAGTGCTTTTCTGAAGAGACACAAAAGGTCCATGGAGGTTCAATCGCTGGCACTCAGGTTTCAGTAAATATTAAAACTGTCACCAATTTTTCCATTGTGAATAAGGAAATAATATTTTCAAACAGGGACAGAATAAATGATCGGTGACCATAGTGAGCCCATCAGTTTGAAAAGAAAGTAATCCTATTTCTGAACCACTGAACACTGTTGAGATGTGGATAAAGGGAGTTATTTGAAAAAAACAAAACATGCTGCTTGGGTCCACTATAAATTTACATTATTTAACCTCAAGGCCTTCATGAATACACAGCAAAAATGTGCGCTATTCATCTTGGATTGACTTAGAGGATTGTAGATTTGTAGCTAGAAGGGACCTTAAAGGTCATATGGTACAAACCCCTCATTTTACATATGGGGAAACTGAGGTAATATGGCACCTTGAGGACCCTCATCCCCGTTGTCATTCTTTCAGTTTCCTCACATTGGATTTTCCAAGTACTTCTCTGGGCATTTGTACAAGATGTCTCTCATGCCTGGAATATAGTCCCTCCTTACCTTTACCACTTTGCATCCCAATTTTCCTTCAAAGCTTAGCTCAAAAGGACCTTCATATACAAAACTATTTATAGCAGCTCTTTTTATGGTGGCAAAGAATTGGAAATTGAAGGGATGCTCATCAGTGGGGGAATGGCTGACGAGTTATGGGATATAATTGTGATGGAACACTATTGTACTATAGGACATGATGAGCAGGTAGATTTCAGAAAAAAACGAAACAAAACCTGGAAAACTTACATGAACTGATGTAAAGTGAAGTAAGTAGAACCAGAAGAACATTATATACAGTATCAGCAACACTGTGTTATGACCAAGTGTGATAGACTTAGCTCCTCTCAAGAATACAATGATCCAAGACAATTCCAAAAGACTCATGATGAAAAATGCTAACACATCCAGAGAAAGAACTGATTAAGTCTGAATGCAGACTGAAACATACACTTTTCACTTCCTTTATCTTGTGCATGGCTTTTCCTTTTGGTCTGTTTCCTCTTTCACAACATAACTAATAAAGAAATTAATTTTATATGATTGCACATATATAGCCTATTTAAAATTCTTACCTTTTTAGGGAAGGGGGAAGGAAGGGAGAAAATCTGGAACAATTTTTTTAAATGAATGTTAAAAATTGTCTTTATATGTAATTGGAAAAAATAAAATACTATTAAAATACAAAGCTTAGCTCTAATATACCTTCTACAGAATCTACATGAGTTCTTTCCTGATGAATTCCCAATGCATAATTTCTGTCAATTAGCATGTACAGACATATATGTCATAGGACCAATCAGTCAAACAAACAGGCATTTATTAAATACCTCCTAGGTCCTGGGCTAAGCACTGAGAATACAAATACAGAGACAGTTTCCTAGATCTAGACCTACAAGGGACTCCAGAGCTCTTCTTTTCTAACTCCCTTTTTTTCACCGACAAGAAAACTGAGGTCAGAGAAATGAAGTTACTAATCCTGGATCAAAAAGGTCAAAAGTGACAGAGCAAGGTTCAAATTAATGCAGATCCTCTGACTCCAAATCTATCACTCCTTGAACTACCTCACAAAGTACTTTCCATGTTTTAAATTTAAATATTAAAGTTAATTATTAATAAGATATTTAGTTGTTTTAGTTAATGATTTGATTAATTAATTTAAATAATTAAATATTTAAGTTAAATATATTGTTGATAAATGTTTGTGGGTTTAATTTCACAGACCCATAGATCTGAAATGAAAGGTACCCCAGCAGTCATCTAACCCAATTCTCTTGATATTGTTCAATTGTTTCTGATACTTTGTGACCCCGTTTGGAGTTTTCATGGCAAAGAGACTAGAGTGGTTTGCCATTTCCTTCTCCAGCTCATTTTACAGTTGAGGAAACTGAGGCAAGAAGGTGAAATGACTTGCCCTGGTCACACAGTGTCTGAGATCAGATTTGAATTCAGGGCTTCCTGACCCCAGGCCTGGTGCTCTCTCCTGGCCTAGTGAGGTTAACTTGTCTAAATTTCTACAGGTAATAAGCATCAGAGGTGGTATTTGAACACAGGTTCTCTGATGCTATACTCAGCATGCTTTCTCCTACAAACAAAAAAGTAAGTGCGCTATCCCTTTTTTGACTTTGGCAGAACTCTTACTCTCTCATATCCACAACCTTTGAAAGGAAATTCTTCCATTGACACCAACGTTCTCTTTTGGCCCTTCTCAGAAAATACCTGATTTTTCTGTGTCTGTAATGAAACCCATGGCATTCTTGGCCCTGTCTGAAGTATGGCATTCGTAAGCACTTCACTCCTTGCGTCACCCTAAACAAGGGGTCAGACTGCCTGAGTCTTTGGTTACTGGCAATTAAAAATTCAAGGTTCACCCCAAGAGAAGATGTAGCTTTATTTTTCTTTGGGGTTTAATTTGAAAAATCATAGCTGTGACACTGATATATGAGACATTTTTCTACTACTCCAGCAACCCAATAGTTTGAGTTAAACTTCAAATGTCATTTTAGTGTGTTAAATCTTGACGGGGCAAAGGGAGGAGCTTAAGAATCTATTAAGCATTTTAATGAGTTCCTTATAATTGGTCCTTAATATTTTCCTTATATTTCTTCTGGATCTTGTATATCCGGTTTTCTACCAAGTGTTCTAGGCACTGTTAAATGCTGCACAGATACTGTCTCCATTGATCTGTGCTCCCTCCACAAAGTAGAGGTACATTAACTCATAAGAACAGTTTTCTGCATAATAGCTGACATTTACATGGCATCTTGAGGTTGCAAGGTTCCACAAGCACTTTACAACATTAATGGCTCAGTAGGTTGGATCCATGGACTATGTTGTGCTCAGAATGTCCTCGGAGACATTACGTGGCTTGCTGGCGGTCACGCAGTTAATGACTGATAGAAATGGGATGTAGTCCTTCTTGATTCTAAATCTAATGCTTTTCTCTGGTTGCAGATAGCATCAACTATAAACAGAAGTATTTATAGAATGGTTTTATACACATGTATATATATATTATATATAATATTTATATATAGTGTACATGTGCATATATATATGTCCATACACACGCATACATATTTGTATTTAATAATAGCCATCTCTAGGGTGGAGTGGGAGAAGAAAAAAGGAGAAAATGTTTATATGATAGCTTTGTTATGTATTTTAAAGCAACAGCAAGTGGTACATAATAGAATGGTAGTTTCATGTGCAATCATCTTTTTTTTACTATGTTATGGAAATGTTTGTTTCTTTTCATAAATTAAAAATAAAATTTTAAAAAAATCCAATGCTTTTTCCACTATACTATGTGATGAATGAGATATTGAATAAGGAAGTAATCTGTTTTATAATAAAGGAAGTATCTGTTTTATAATAAATGAAATATCTGTTTTATAATTAATTGCCCATTTGAGTGTCATAATTGATTACGTGAAGGCAAAGAGTTGAGAGTTAATTCACTATTGCTTTTCTCTTTTGTATGTGGTCTTCCTCCACTAAGGTAAGTCAGCTCTGATTCCTCACAGTGGCAGGGATGGGACTCTACGTGCTCCAGGTTTGTGCCAATGGAGCACAAGCCCTGGCAGGTTCCACCAAGCTAGGAGGGCTTCAAGTATCAGCCCGTACATCTGCCATCTGAAGTCCAAATCAATCAATCAATCATACAATGTACATGTATAAAGCACTTACCTTTCCAGTCTTCAGGAAAGTCCTTGACTCCCTATCCCCTCTAAGATCAAGTATAAATATCTGTTGAGCTTTTAAAGCCTTTTATAAAACAATTCCTTTCTATCCTTCCAGTCCTACTACACCTTATTGCCCACTGTGTGCTCTGCAAGCTGGTGACAGTGCCCACCTTGCTGTTCCTCACACAAGACTCTTCAACCCCAAATTCTGGCTATTTCTCCTGTCTCTTCCTCATGAATTTTCTCACTCCTCATCTTCATGTCCTGGTTTCCTTCACAAGCTGGCTTATATAGCATGTTTGTACATGGGTATTTTTCATATTGGTCACTTCATTAGTCTATGTATGTGTTTGTCCTTACTTGCCAAAGAAGACCATTCCATCAGAGAAATAGTGACATGACTTGCACTTGACTTTGTTTTGAGTGAGGGAAGGCTGTACAGATGGCCATCTGAATCCAATGACCACATGTTCATCAGGATGACTGGAAATGACCCAGGATGAGGCAATTGGGGTTAAGTGATTTGCCCAAGGTCACACAGCTATAACTCCTTGACAGTAGGTACCAACACTTAGCATGGTACCTGGCACATAGTAGGTGCTTAGTAAATACCAACCAAAAGACTTCTTTAATAAATTGAAATAAATAATAATTTGGAAATGATAAACTTAATAAATAAATTTAATAAATACTGACCAAAAGATTTCTTTGACCAGACATAATTTATTCATGTCATGTTGCCACTATAAGAACCTTCTCTGCTGGTACCATGACACTGGCAAGTAGTACAACCTACTTCCATGTGTCTCATAAAGCAGACTGGGATTTACACTGTGCTGTGGGACAAAGAAAAATAATCACATTTACTGCCTTATACAACAAAGACAGCTAGGTGGTGCAGTGAGTTGCTGGCCAGGACTGGAATCAGGAAGACCCTGAATTGAATCCAGCCTCAGATACTTACTAGTGTGATTCTGGGTAGTCACTTAATCTGCTTTGTCTCAGTTTCCACATTTGTAAAATGAGCTGGAGAAGGAAATGATGAACTGCTGCAGTATCTTTGTCAAGAAAATCCCAAAATGGGGTCATGAAGAGTCAGACATGACTGAAATGAACAACAAAAGATCTTAGTGTTTTTTTCATATCTCCATCATGAAGCCCTTTGTTTTACATGACTTGGTTTTGAATTCCATCAGACAATAAACATTTATTAAGAACCTACTATGTGCCGGGCACTATGGCAAGTGGTAGGGGTATAAATAAGAAAACGAAAGACAGTCCCTTCCTTCCAAGAGCTTGTAATCAAACGACGGAATATAACACACAAAAGAAAGCTGAAAGTATGGGGGAAAGGGCCCATGGGAGTGTAAAAAGAGGGACAAGTCAGGGGCATGATGGAGAAGCCAAAGAATCCAAAGCAGTTTTCTCTGGTGGGAAATAAGGAGGTATCAGTCCTGAGCTCCTTGTTAAAATGGAGGTTTGGGAGTTCATAGGGGCAGAGGGTAGGGGTGCCATATAAGTACCAAGGCTAATTCAATTTGGCAGGGTGATGAGGTTTCCCAGTGATGAGGATCCTGGAATATTATGTGGAGATGTCAGAGAAATCCTAAAGTAGTTCACAACTTTGTGACATTTGTGCATTAAGTCTTCATCCCCAAACCACTTTTATCACATTGAACATTAAGTCATCCTTTGACAAATGGTCATTTTTCCAAGTGGAACCTTGATTATAGCCCACAGATTTTCAATAGGGTTTAAAGCATATGAATTCCCAGGTCATTAACATATTTATCTCTATCTTTGGAATAAATATAATTTACTTTTTACTATAAAGTGATAATATCCCATTTCCATTTGAGAATTGTTGTAATTCTGCAGCAATTATGTTTCTTAGTATATCGTTACATCTAACAGTTCTTCTTAGCATAGCCTTGAATGAGAAAGTGAGTTTCATTAGTGAAAATTATTTTTCTCAAACTTTGGTAATCCAGTCTTTGTTTCATCTTGCTTATGAAGGGCATTTCTTTTTTTTTTCCCTCAAAGAATTTTATTTTTACATGAGTTTTGTTATTCTCCCTCCTACTGATTTCCTTAATTTAACAATTAAAACAAAAGGAAAGAAGGGAAGGAAGGAAGGAGGAAGGAAGGAAGGAAGGAAGGAAGGAAGGAAGGAAGGAAGGAAGGAAGGAAGGAAGGAAGGAAGGAAGGAAGGAGAGAGAGAAAGAAAGAAAGAAAGGAAGGAAGGAAGGAAGGAAGGAAGGAAGGAAGGAAGGAAGGAAGGAAGGAAGGAAAGAGGGAAGGAAGGAAAGAAGGAAGGAAGGAAGGAAGGAAGGAAGGAAGGAGAGAGAGAGAAAGAAAGAAAGGAAGGAAGGAAGGAAGGAAGGAAGGAAGGAAGGAAGGAAGGAAGGAAGGAAGGAAAGAAGGAAAGAAGGAAGGAAGGGAAAAATAAAAAGAAAGAAACCCTTCATAACAAATATGCTTAGTCTAACGGGTGGGGAACCTGCAGACTTAAGACTTTAAGCCTGCAGGTTCCCCACCCCTTGTCTAGCATAACATTGTCCGTGTCCAAAAATGTGCTTTTTATTCAAAATGAATACGTCTCACCTCCCTGGCAGGAAGTGGGTTTCATGTTTCATCTTCAATCTTCAGCATGGGTGATTTATCGCTGCATTGATCCTAGTTCTAAAGTCTTTCAAAGTTGTTTTTCTTAATAATGCTGTCATCACACAAACTGTTCACATAGCTCCACATCCTTGTACAGAAACCCTCCCAGTTTCCTCTGAAACTGTCCATTTCATAACTTCTCATTGCACAATAACATCTCATCCATATACCATCCCTATAACATAATTTGTGTATCCATTCCCTAAACCCACCCTATTAGTTTCTAGTTTGCAACTACTACCAAAAAGATTTAATACGTGTATTTTTGTATGCATGGGTTCTTTTCCTCCTTCTTTGATCTTCTTGGGATATTGGCATAGCAGGGATATAGCCAGATCAAAAGATATGCACAATTTAATAACTTTTTGGTTATAGTTCCTGAATGACTGGGCCACTCACAGCTCCAAGGACAGTACACCAATGCATGTATTTTATTTTTCTTAATAGTAAAGGTTAGTGGCTAGTTTTTTTTTTTTCTTTGCTTGTCTTCCAACTTCAAGAAGCCTACACCATACTCTAGAGGAATCAGTAACAACTTCTCCATTTTCTAGGTCCCTCTGAAGTTCTTTGCTTATTTTTTGAAGATTAATGAAGCTGTTTTATTGCAAGAGTTTGCCAGTTCTTGGCATTACTTCTGTGCATGTGTGATCAACCACACTTCCCTTTACACACTGGTGCAAATGACCCTGCTTTATTGTGGGCTTGAATTACCCCTGAAATACTTGATTGCTAAAATCCAGTTTCACTGACCTACTTGCAGTCCCTTCATCTCCCATCTCTATGCCTTTAGACCGTCTATGACTTATGCCTGGAATGCTCTCTCTCTCTCTCTCTCTCTCTCTCTCTCTCTGCAATCAGGGTTAAGTGACTTCCCCAGGGTCACACAGCTAGTAAGATCCTGAGACCAGTTTGAACTCCTGCCTCCAGAGTCAATGCTCAATCCACTGGGCCATCTAGGTGCCTCTCTCTTGTCTCTATTGATCCAGTTTAAGGCCCACCTCCTACTATAGATTTTTCCTGCCCTGCTTCCAGCTGGGGAAGTAATGACTTCCTCTTTCATATAACCTACACAAAGTCAAGTGCAAGTCATGTCATCAACTTAATGTCATGGTCCTCTTCAAGAATGAAAGGCAATCACAACAGCAACAACATATTCTAAGTAGGTTTTACATATAGTTAGTTATTTGCAAATTGTCTCCTTTTTTTGTTTGAATGTTCGTTTTTTTGGGGGTAGAGACGCATTTTTACCTTTCTTTGTAAGGAAACCCCAGGTAGTGGGGTTATAGTAAACACACACTAGTATGCTTATTGTAATCCACGCAGCATAGTATGACAAATAAGAAGCATTTAATAGATGTTTTCTGATCCAATTCCTCCCCACCAACAAACACTGCAATATCTGTAACAGTCGTTGAAATGTGCTCTTTAAGACCTATACTATTTCCACACTTCTTTGGAATGATATCCATTCTTAAAAATCATGCAATTCAAAATATAACAAAAGGGGAAGTAAAACACTTGTATACATCATGAAATCCAGTATTCAATTAAGAGAGAACTAGTTGAAGAGATACAAGCTTAGTCATTTTCCTATGGTCATTGTTAGACCTTTGGAGTTAGCTTTGTGTTAACAGGAACACACATGTTTCTTCCACCAGTGCTGTCAGAAATTGAAGTCATGTCACTATGCCAAACGATTCCCGTACAAAGTCCTAGACGGATTGTAGTCTACATTGGTGGAGGAACTTCCCACACTAGGAAATCATTGCCCTTATCAATTCATGTATCTTATTGTGTTATTATATTTGCTTACTTTGCACTCTCCTTTTGCATAATATCTAGTCTTTAAAAAACATAAAATTAAAAATACAGCAAAAAGAACAGTAAAACTCATGTACACATCATCAATCTAGCATTCAGTTAATAGAGAACTAAAACTTTGTTATGTATGATTTATAATAAGCACTTAATGAAAATTTGCTGACTGACCTCCCCCCACCAGCACCGGTTGTAATACCTAAACAGAGTATGAATCAGTTCTCTGCTGCCTGTGCTAATTTGGGCTTAATAATTAACACCAACAAAACACAGGTGCTCCATCAGCCACCACCACACCATCCATATGGGGAACCATCGGTTACAACAAATGGAGAAGTTTTGAATGCTGTGGATATGTTCACTTAGCTTGGTAGTGTACTTTCCAGGGATGTACACATTGACAATGAAGTTGACATGTGTTGCCAGAGCTAGCTCAGTGTTTGGGAGGCTCCGAAGAAAAAGTTTGGGAGAGAAGAGATATATTAGATTGATTACCAAACTGAAGGTCTACAGAGCTGTTGTTCTGACCTCATTGTTGCATGTGAAATATGGACAGTCTACCAGTGCCATGCCAGGAAACTGAATCGCTTCCATTTGAACTGTCTTAGGAAGATTCTGAGGATCACCTGGCAGGGTAAGGTAGCAGTCACTGAAGTCCTTGCTTGAGCTGAACTGCCAAGTATTCAAACTATGCTTCAGAGACTGCAACTCTGATGAGCTGGCCATGTTGTTCAAATGCAAAATGTACCCTTGCCAAAAAGACTGTTTCATGGAGAACTCACATGGGGCAGGTGATCATATGGTGACCAGAAGAAACGATACAAGGACTCTCTCAAGGTCTCTCTCAAGAACTTTGGATTTGACTGTGCAGCATGGGAAACACTGGCACAGGAACGCTCAGTATGGTGTGCCCACATAAGAAAAGGTGTTGTGCTCTTTGAGCAAAGCAGAATTGAGACAGCACAAAGTAAACATAGGATGGGCAAATTTGGAGTATCCACCCCAAAAATTCACATGGACTGCCCTCAATCTGTGGTTGAGCATGCTGAGCTTGTATTGGTCTGATCAGCCACAGTCGGATACATTGAAACTTCATTTTGTCATGGAGATGTTGTTTGGGTTGTCTTTGAGAACAAAGGACAACAACCTACCCACCAACCAACAAGCCAATGTTCAGTGTTGTTGTGAATGTCAGTTGGTGTTCACTTCAGTCTGCACCACAGTTGTCCATCTTGGAATGAGATTTTGTAAAAGTCAATCCCTGTTTCTAATTTGTGATAAATGGTATAGTGCCAAGGGCTATACATTATCTCTTGTTCTTAATGCTTTCAGGGTAAAACATCATATAGATAGATATAAGGCCATTTTGTGTGTCCTTCTCCTCTATTAGAATATGGTGTGGCTCTGACCTAGCTCCAAGGTATACTGAAACTGTATCTTGTTATGACGAACACCCACACCAGCTCATATAGTAATTAGGTATATAAATAGCCACTATAATTTATCAATACATTATTGTTCAATTGTGTCTGACTCTTCATTGACTCCTTTTGGGGCTTTCTTGACAGAAATCCTGGAATAGTTTGCCATTTCCTTCTCCAGATCATTTTACAGATGAGGAAACCAAGGCAAACAGGATGAAGTGACTTGCCCAGGGTCACACAGCTAGTAAGTGCAACTGGGATCAGATCTGAACTCAAGTCTTCTTGACCCCAGGCCTGGCATTCTATCTATTACACCTAGCTGCTGTAACAATAATTTAGAAAATGAGAAATAAGTGTATAAAGGAAAACATAGCAGACATTTACCCAAAATTGCCTCTTAAATTAATTAAAGTTGCATCCAGGGACTTTGCACTAAATTAAGAAAAGCTAGCTAGGTTCCTGTACAACAACCCTTTGGTCTCAGTAATGGTAATAACTGAAGATAAGGTCCAGAGAGCACAGTAAAACCAGAGGACTATTATACAAACTAAGTAACCTTAAACTGGCACTGATTGTTTTGAGATAATATTGCTATGTTAATGAGTGAATTTCAAGGTGGTACCAAGAGTTAGGCCATCCCTCCTCCACTAGAATTCTAAAGGAATGGAACCCCCAAACCTTGCCCCTCAAAGACCCCTCCAGTTCTTAAGGGTCCATAATGCCTGAGTGCTCCTGACTCTAATTCTGTGGTTGTATAAACGACTCTATATGTCCCTCATCCTCCCCACCCTGTCTGCCTCCCTTTTCCACCTATTCCCTGAACTATCTGTCTTATTAGAGTGTACTTGATATGTTACTCTTTAGTTGCTGCTATGGTGATCTTTCCTGGGAGGACAGCTAAAGGACAGCTCTTGTTTGCTCTGACCTAAGCAGGGACCCCCTCTTGAAGATACACATTAGGGCACCTCGGCTGGGATGACTTGGTCATAGCTGTGCAAGGTGTCATGAGCCCACTGGGAGGAAGCAAGAAAAGACAAAAGAGCTTCATGCCCTAAACCCCAGGGACCTCCCCTCATAGTTGGGTCAGAAGAGAACACAGGGTTTGGAGTCAGAAAAATCTTTCCTCACTTATGTGTTGAGACAAATCTGCTTTGGCTGAGGCTATGTTAGTGTTCTGTAGGTCATCATCGGTTCAGGCCTTTTAGACCTTTATGGTCCCTACTGTAATTTGTTGGATGTTCTTTTGTGGTTTCTGGGACCCATGGAAGTCAACTTCTGCCATATAAAGGAGGTGTCAGGGAGACTCTGGCTTCATCAAGTCATAAGGAAAGTCACTTAACCTCTCTGAGAGTGCTAAGTCATGACCACTATTATTGCCATCCTTATCGTCATCAGCATAGCTAGAATTTATATAGCACCTACTATGTGCCAGGCACCGTGGTAACACCTTACAAATATGCTCTCCTTTGATCCTCAAAGCCACCCTGGGAGGGAGGCGCTGTTATTATTCACGTTTTACAGATAAGGAAATTGTCCAGAGCTAAATAAATGTTATTGAATGATTGACTGAAAAGTATAATAATCCCTACCCTCCAGAAGTTTGCATTTTATTGTGGAGGATGAAAAGAATAACACGTACATAAATAAATATATAAAGAATATGCAAAGTAAATACAAAGTTTTATCTGGGTGGCAGCAATGGAGGTGGAGGGTGGGGGGGATCCAGAAAGACTTCTTGCAGAAGGTGGATTTTGAGCTGAACTTTGAAGGGTAGGGATGCTAAAAAGGTAAAGGTGAAGGAGGAAGTATATTCTAGACATGGGCTACAAAGGTAGAAAACAGAATATGATAAATGGACGATGCCGAGCAGCACAATTTTGAAGGTCTTCTCGAATTCAAGAATCTCCTAGATCATTTCTCTTCAAGATGCCAAACCAACCTTATTTCTAAAGCTTGAGAATCTATCAGATTTTTTTGTAAGTTTCCCAAACTATCCAATTTGATTGTGGGAGGAAGACTGGAAGAGAATTAGAGTTCTCACTTTCACTCAGACTGGAAATTCAGTGAAAAGGTCAACCTTTCCCATAGTACTTTTGGCACTTAAGCAACTGGTCCCAGCCAGACCCTAGAAAGGTCAATGGGGAAATGCAAAACAAAATGGGGACTAAATGTGATCTGATCCTCCCAGGACAAAGGGTGGCCTAGGTTGAATTTGCTTTGTGGTTGCTGTCATTGTTTGATTTTCTCTCCTGTGTCCCTGCTAGCCTAGGGGTACAATCTGGTCTGATCTAGTAGAGTTGTGTCATTTGGAAGGATTCAAATATGACTGGTTGGGTTGGGGTTGCAATTTGTGTTTTGGCCCAACTCTTTCTGCCCATCCCTAAAGAGTATATAGGCAGAGGAAGCCAAGTTTCCACTCTGTGTACTGAATCACTCAACCAGAAATTCCCTGCCATTTGTCAGATTGGCTCAGTTGCTTTTGCCTTGGAGTCATCCAAAGTACCTTTCAAGTGAAAATACATGGGTTATCATTGAAAGGCAGGGAGAAATGGAAAGTCCCAATGTGACCACAGACCAGCCCTCTTCTCTAGGAGCCTATGTTCCTATTTTCATTCAAATGGAGGAAGTGCTGACCTATTCTCTCCCCTAGGATTCTCAACGGAGACAGCACTTTGGTTAAAAAAAAAAGGTAGTGATAGATTATATTTTTCTAAGAAGTCAGCTCAAGCTATTCATAAGTATATAGACCCAGGACACGTTGTACCAAAGGATCTATGTGTCTCATTTTGTGAGGTTAGGTATGAGTGAATGGGGCATTGGCTCAGCTCTTTAGAAAACCACAGAAGGAAGGGGGTTCCAGGAACTCCAAGGGGCCTCTGGTTGCAATTTTTGACTACAGAATTTGAACTTTCACTGAATCCAATCTGACAAGGACCTTTCAAACTGGGCATCATGGATGGATTTCTGAAATGACACAAGAAAGCAAAGGCTAGCTATGTTATGCTTTTGTCCATTCTACTTGCTTTCCTCTGAGTAATTGGACAAGCTTTGTGCTAATGTAGTCGATTGTGGTCCATAATCACTTGTGATGGTACTTTCAATGGAACTTTACCTTTGGGTTCCACTGCCCTCTTCATGGCAGAGAGCCGCAAATTGCAAGCATCATTTGTGGACTGAACTCAGCAGTTCAGAATCCTCCAGAGTTCTGTTTACATTAAGTATACAATAATTGGAACCAAAAGGCTGAACACTTCCCCATAATCAGCCTACATACTGATCTCCCCAAGCACCACACTAGCTGCAAAAAAGGGAGTGAGGAGTGAGGAAGGGAATAAGCACTTGTTCAGCACCTACTGCCTACTGGGTATTGTGCTAAGTACATTATAAATATTATCTCATTTGATCCAGATAAGGAACTTGCGAGGTAGATGATGTTATTATCCCCTTTTAACAGTTTAGAAAATGGAGGCAAACAGAGGTTAAATGACTTGCCCAAGGTCACATTAGCTAAGCAGTGGTAAGACTCGATTTCTCAAACATTTATTAAACCCTTACCTTGTAGTAGAAAGAACAGTGGTGAGCCTCACTCCCTACCCTTAGGATTGGATGTTTTCTTTTGCCCATCTTCCATTATATTTAGTTTCTGAATGTCTTTCCATCTGTTTTTTCTTTTTTCATATCCACTTCTTTCTGTATGAATCTCTTTCTATTCATGTCTTCATTGACGTGCTTTCTGTATGTTCCAGCCAACCATTCAGTCATCTCTCTGAAGAAATGCATTTTCCATTTCTGGAATCTCAGCCTGTTTATTTGAGTCCCTGCACCTTCAATTCCATTCATGTATTGTCACTCCAGCTCTGCACCTGGGACCATTTTCAGTAGTCATGATTTATATCTTAATGCTGGACCCAGCTGACTCTAGAGGAGAAAGTAAGGCTGGTAACTTTGCACTCACTTAAATCCAATTCACTTGCAAGTCATGGCATCATCTTCCTGGTGTCCTGGTCCTCTTCAAGAATGAACAAACAAAAATCCCAATCCCACCCCTATCTCTTCATCCTTCTGATGGGATAGAATGAGATAAAAGGAAGAGATATAAACAGCAAAGCTGATGGAGAGGAGGAGGGGCTGATGTAACATGCAAATTATTATATGGAAGAATCTACTTTAGGATCTACTCCTAGATTCCTTATGGGGTAGAGTACATAAGTACTAGGCAGAACCAAAAGGGATAAGAAGATATTTCCTCTTCATCTCCAAACCACTGAGTAGATGATCAGTTTCTAATTGTCAATGAGTTTGGTTTATGTAAGTTTCCATTAAAACATTACTGCAGAACTGACCCCTACCATCCTACCCCAACAACAACAGAAAAGAAATGAAAGATTTTTGGAGTCACAGGTCCTGGGTTTGAATGCTGAAGTTCTACCTATTTGGTTTGCTGGAAACAGATAGGATAGCTAGTGAGAGCTGAATGTTATAATTGTTTTTACCTCATCAGCAAATTAGAAATCAGCGAACACTACAAATTGGAACTTGATTTATCGTTTCATTGATTATCTATGTTTAAGAAAGGGATGGGGAGGTAGGGATGTTATAACAAAGATTAACTTTAAAAGGTATAATATGGATATATTTTTTCCCTCCAAGAGCTGGGTGTTAAATATTAACATATTTATATTATTATTATTAATAGAGTATATAATTTTATGTAATACATAATATAATTATAATAATATATTAATATATATTAAATAAGTATACTCTTGGCAAGTTTCTTTGTTCTTTTTATCTCTGTAGACTTAGTCTCCTTATCAAGGAAATGAGGAGGTTAGACTAAATGACCTCTGAAGTCCCTTATGGCCCTAAATCTTGACTTTATGATCTTAGGTGTACGTGTTCCTCCAGAGTCTGTATGGAAAGATGGGTAAAGGCCTCTGGATTGGAAATATCTGGTTTCACGCCCTACCTCTTTCATTTACCAGCTTTGGAAACCCAAGCAAGGCATTAATTTCTCAGTCCCCCAAGCAACTCTTGGAGACACTAAGTTTTGGAGCAGTTACAGTGAGTTTCCTTAAAAAGAGTCCTCTTTACCTCTTGGGGCCAGACTCCACTGATTTTCATTCCCTACAAAAAAAGCAAAGAACATAGAAGCACAAATAAAACCAACATAATTTTTATACTAAACATTTTTCACAGTCTAAAAAGGAAGGAATATACAAAACTAAGCATGCAAAATGAAGTGGGGGCAAAGGAGAGATTCAGTAGAAGGACTCTACAAAAATCTGAGATAGAGAGGGCTTCTGAGACTTCATGGAAGAGACAGCACCTGACCTGAGCCTTGAAGGAGCAAAGAGACTTTAGCAGGTGGAGATCAGGACAGAATGAATTCCAGGGACGAGAAAGGCAATTCTGCATGAATGTATATAGTCAGTCCATCAAGAAACATTTTAAAGCACCTATTATTAGACTTGAGTTTTCACTATTGTTTGGTCATTTTTCAGTTGCATCTGACTCCTCGTGACCCATTTGGGGCTTTCTTGGCAAAGATCCTGGAGTTGTTTGCCATTTCATTGTCCAGCTCATTTTACAGATGAGGAAACTGAGGGAAACGGGGTTAAGTGACTTGCCTAGGTTTACACAGCTAGCAAGTGTCTGAGACCAGATTTGAACTCATGAAAATGAGTCTTCCTGTCTCCAGGATTGGCAAACTTTGTATCTCTGGCATCTCCTTTAGTGCTTGGCATGTAGTAGGGTACTTAATATGTCAGATCTCTCTGGCTTCTTACAGCTGTTGCTGTTTAATATTTCTAAATCCCATTTTGCAGCTTAAGGAACAAGGAGAGAAGTAGGTCACGGTGTTACCTCCACCCAGTTCTGGTTCTCAGAATTGCCAGACAAAAATCTCTACATTTAAAACTGTTTTTGCTTTGGAAGGGTGATTCCAAAGTCCCTCTGAGCTGTGCCTCAGTAATTCAACTGGGGATATAGGCTTATTTGGATTTTGTAGGCTCCAAAAGTGGAAACAGCTATCAAGAATGTGTGTCCCAGCCCCCTCATTTTATAGATAACTGAGGCCCAGGGAAGAGAACTGGTCTTGTTAAGGATACTAAATAAGGTTGTAAAGCATCCCAAGGGAATTTGGAGCCAAGTCTTTGCTGTTAGTCAGCATTTATTAAGTACCTAGCTTTTGATTTTAGGGCAACTAGGTGGACTCGGAATCAGGTTGACTCATCTTCCTGAGTTCAAATCTGGTCTCAGACAAGTTGTGTGACCCTGGGCAAGTCATTTATCCCTGTTTGCTTCAATTTCTCAAATGAGCTGGAGAAGAAAATGACAGATAGCTCCATTTTCCTTTCTAAGAAAACCCCAAATGGGTTTATGGTATGTCAAACATGACTGAAAATGACTCAAAAACCACAAAATATGATGCCAAACTTTCACTGTAAATCAATAAACATTAATGAAGCACCTACCACATATTAGACTGTGCTAAGTGCTAAGGATGCAAAAGAAAAAGGACAAAAGACAGTCCCTGCTCTCGAGGAACTCATAATCCAATGATGGAGACAACATGCAAAGAACTTTGTACAAAGAGCTATGTACAGGATTAATCAGAAATAATCATCAGACAAAACTAAGGTGGACTGGGAAAGGCTTTCTATAGAAGGCAGGATTTTAGCTGGGACTTAAAGGAAGCCCAGGAAATCCAGGAAGAGGGGGTGAGGAGGGAGAGCATCCAGGCCTGGGTCAGCCAACGAGAATGTCCAGGGATGGGAGATGGCTTGTCTTCTGATTGCCAAACCACTCATTTCTTCAGTAACCCATGTTGACTTCTCCCAAACAACACTAAAGTAGAATCACAGGATCATAGAACTGGAATAGATTTAAGAGATTATTTAGTCCAGAAGGTCTTAACCCCCTTTTCTTTTTTTGTCTTAAACCCCTTTGGCAGTTTACTGATACTTATGGAACCCTTCTTAGAACAATGTTTTTAAATACATTCATAGAACAGCAAAGGAAATCAAAGGTTAGCAAAAATACGTATTTTTACCTGTTCAAGTTTACCAATCCAATGAAATCTATCCATGAACCCAATGGGGATCTGTGGGCCCTGGATTAAGAACTCCAAATTTAATCCAATCTCCTCATTTAACAGCCTGGCCAATCCCAGGGTGTCAGATCACTGAACACAGTTTCCAAAGGGGGCCTCCATACCTGCTAAACCTGTTTCAAGATAAGGGGTTGTGTTTTTCCATTAGAATATTTTTCATGGAAGCCAATACAATGTAGGTACTGAAGGAATATTCTTTTCTGGTTTATCTGCCCCTTTTATACTATCAGACTAGCTAGTATGACTCCAGATAAATAGTGGTGGCCCAAGAATTAATAGCTATGGCCACTCTTGTACATCTGGCATGGAGAAAGTACCTAAGAAATTCCAAGTTTCATTGATTTAGAACTGGAAGAAAGAGAACTCAGAGGTCATCTCCTTCAGCATCCCCCCCACCCCCCTTTAACAGATAAGGAAATTGAACACAAGTCATTTGGAAAATCTATCTTCTCATAAAGAATTTCTAGCTTACCCTTGTATGTGCTGACCACCTAGAAGGCCAATTAGACCTAGAAGCCTCATCTTTGCCTATATTATTATAATAACTCTTAATTGTTCTCCCTTTCTCCGTCCTACCTACCTCTATCCAATTCGAACTCTAAATAGTCAATTTGTTTTGTACAAAGTCTTATTTTATCCTTATAACAGCCTTGGGGATTACATGCTATCCCTAGTGTCATTTTATAGATGAGGAAACAGAGACAAGCAGAAATTAAATGACAACGAGAATCACATAGAGAGTAAGTGGGACTGGATTGTAACTCAAGTGTTCCTGATTCTGGGTCCAGAGCTCTATCCATTAGGCTACCCAGCTGGCTCTGAGGATTTTGCATTCTAATAGGAGATACAACTATATATATATATATATATATATATATATATATATATATATATATATATATATATGTATGTATATACATACATATATATGTATATATACATACATACACATATGTATATATATAAATATACACAACATAAAGTGAATAAATATATGCATTATATAACTATTACCTATGTGTGTATGTATATATGAGCATATATATATGTGTATATATATATATATATGTCCAAATATATTTATACATATAAGCATCTCAGTATGATATTTGGGTTTAATTCTCTCTCTCTTTCTCTCTTACTCTTTCATAGTCACTATACTTACTCTCTTGTGTATGTGTATATGTGTGTACATATACATGCATGTGTACATTATATACATGTGTATGTGTGCATATATACACACATACACATGCGCGCACACACACACATATACAGAAAGAGAGAGAGAGAGTATTACAGTACTTCTCAGTAACCTTCAAAGCCTCCCTACTGACTCCTATGTCACAGAAAAACTCTTTGTTTGCCATTGAAAGCCATATGTGGTTCTAAAGATTGCTTGCAATCAATCTTTTCAGCCTTGGTTCTTCTTATTTCCTTTCATACATTCTGTATTTCAGCCTAATTTGATTTAGGGCAGCTAAGTGGCACAGTGGTTAGAATGCTGAGCCTGGAGTTAGGAAGACTCATATTTGTGAATTCAAATGTAACCTCAGATATTTCCTACCTGTATGAACCTGGGCAAATCACCTCACCCTTTTTGCCTCAATTTCTTCATCTGTCAAATGAGGAGAGGGCAAACCACTTCAGTATTTTTGCCAAGAAAACCCCAAATGCGATCATGAAGACTTGGACATAATTGAAACAATTCAACGGCAACGGTTCCCTTTGAAGGGCATCATGGGGATGGAATGTTGGATTTGGAATCATTAAGACCTGTGTTCGTAATCCTGCCTCAGACGTTTGCCAGTCTTGGGACCCTGGACAATTGACTTCACTCCTCTGGACTCAAGACCTTTCTCTGGACTCCAGATTACTCATTTGTAAAATATAGGGTTTCTACTTAATGACCTGTAAGAACCTTTCCCATTCTAATTCTATCGTCCAGAAACTCAACATTCCATTCCCTTGCTCTCTGTATTAACAAAAGTCCTCACCTTACCCCCGCCCCAGCACTGGAATACACTTATTCCTAAATCTTTTCCTTTAAGAATCTTTCTCTCCTTTCAAAGCTCAGCTCATTACCATCTACTTTCTCTGTGAAACCTTCTGTGATTTACACAATTGTTGGTATTCTCTCCTCCCTCAAGTTAACCTTGCATTCATTTATTATTTGTTTCACTTTTTAAAAATTTACTATTTTTATTTTTTACTATTTATTTTTATTTACTTCTTTTATTGCTAATTTATTTTTACTTTATTATTTATTTACTTACTTATACATGTTAACCACTCTGTTACATTATAACTTCCTTGAGAGTATGAACTATATCATTGACTTTGTATCCCCACTACCTAGAAAAGTGCCTGGCACATTGCAGAGGATTTGTAAATATTTGTTCAGCTGAATGACCTTTCATAAATACACTTATCTCTTCCACGTTGTGACTTTCCCCATCGCTATTTCGATATATTTTGAGTTGGGAATTTGGGGGAAATTTTGTGGTAATCACAAATGACACACGAAGGCCAGTAGATGACACAGGAAAAGTTTAGAAACTCAGAAATGCCTAAAACGTATGCATAGCATTGCAACATATTCTATCATTTAGTATCATAAGCATTCATAATTTCTTCTTCTCTGGTACAAAGGGAGGGCCAAGAAATTTTACGCGGATTTTTCCACCAGTCACTGAGTCTGTAACCTCCGCAATGTGGAAATGATAACTGTAATAATGGCAATAATAATAGCTCACATTTATATAGATTTTTTTCAAAGTTTACATAGGCACAAGGCACTGTGCTATTGAATCTCGTTGACCTCAACCTATAAATTCAATCCAAAAAGCATTTTATTTACTTTAAAAAAGGAAAGGCAAAGAAAAGAAAGCCTCACTATCCAGCTAGAGTATCTGTTTGCCATTGTGTAGACAAAGCACACAGCTGATTACTTTTTTTTCACTTTTCAATAGGTCATTCTGGAATTATGTCAACATAGCTCCTAGCTGAGGCCCCCAAACAGGTGGGAGAAGGGGTAAAGGAATAAGGCGGGGGGAGCTTCTGGAAGCATGGAAGTAGCTGCTTTCTCATGAATGCTGCCAGATTCCTTGTACAGACAAGTCTTGCCTTGTTTCTTCAGTGGGGAAAGAGATATGTCTTTGTTCTAAATCAAATAAAAACGCCAAGCACAAGACTGAAATTTCTAATGCAAAATAATGGGGTTGAAAATGGGATGGGTGTGCATTATTTGCTTTATTTTTAACCACAATGAATTCATTTTAATAGGCATCCACTATTCACTGTGCTGAATTCAGTGACCCTTGGACATATTAAGCACAAATTACAATTAAGGATTAAAGGAACGTGTTTTTCAAATTGATCTGTTTTAACCTATTTAATTCACATCATCAAGCTCTGTGGATCATCAAGTACTTTGAGATCTCAGGTGAAATCCAAGACAGAGGCTCAAAAATATGCTTATGGGGTTGGGGGGAGAGAAATCTTTTTTCATATGTCCATGAAGTTAGCATTCAAAGAGTTCTGGCTTGACTGATGTAGAGGGGACTTTGTGTGTTCGTCCTTCATTGCCGTAGAAGACCATGCCATCAGAGAAATGATGACATGACTTGCACTTGACTCTGTTTTGAGTGAGGGAAGGTTGTGCAGGTCACCAGCCTCATTTCTCCTCCAGAGCCATCTGAATCCAGTGACCAGATATTCATCAGGATGCCTGGAGATGACCCAGGATGCATTGGGAGACCTTGGGCTATAGATCTTTGCACATACTTACTTAGGGCGAGGGAACCTGGGTAAAGGATGAAGAACAGAGCTAAGACGGGCTTAGAAAGGCATCCTTGGGAAGGAGAAGGGAGGGAAAGTCTGCATATCCCTATAGCTTCCCAGGCAAATTCTCAGCCCAAGAGGTGCCAGATGTCTAAAGGCAATGATTAAACCCTCTTGACCCTGGAGACGGCCGGGTAAGAGACTTGGTAAACTGGTACCATGGAAGGAATATAATACTTGGAGTCAGAGACCTAGGATTGATTCTCGGCTCGATTACTTGTTACTGACATGATCCTGAACAAGTGATTTAACTCTTTCAGAACTCAATTTCCCCATCTAGAAAATAAGGGAGGTTGGATTAAATGAATTCCAACTTTAAATTACAATCCAATCAACTGATTGACCATAAGTAAGGTTTTTCTTTCCTTAGGAACCGTCAACCTTGAATGGCATTATAAATTTGGAGGATTGTAAAAATCCCTAGGGAAAGATGCTACTCACCAGAAGGATGAATTCAGGCAGAAATCCTTTAATGTTTTTGCCTTTCCTATGTGGAAAAATAAAGACTGTCTGGTCTTCCCTGTATATTGCTAATCTGAGTGCTTGACTCAGTTTCCTCATCTGTAAGATGGGGATAAATAGTGGTACCTACATCCCAGAGCTGTTATGAGGCTCACATGAAATAATTATAAAGTTCTTAACACAGTGCCTGGAAGGAAGAAAACACTACAAAAATGTTAGCTGTTATTATTGTATTGAGGTGGGGTTGAAGGCTTTTTACATTTTCTGTAGAGACCTAGACTCAAACCTGAGCATCTAAAATTTCCAGGTGGTACCATGAGCAAGAATGATTTGTGGAAAGTGTCCCAGGATCAAAACCATTTTATCTAAACTCAGACCCAGTTTCTAGCTCATAGATTAAGCTGATCATTAAAATCCAATAACTATTCTTAAAAATAATTAATCAACAAATATTCTTTTTTTTAAAGTCTGAAACAGACTTTTGTCACTAAAAAAGCTTTTTTTAATTAAAATTTTGAAATGTTTTGTTTTTACATCACCTTCATTACCAAATATATGACTTCACCCCTTTCTAGAGAACTATTCCTAGACCACAGTAAGAAACAGACACAAAGCAATTCACTAACCCACTAAATCTGACAGTACGTGTAATATTCTCCCACCTCTGCAGAAAAGGGAGGGAGACTCGTAGCTGATCTTGTTTCTTCTTTGGGGCAAGCTTGTTCATTACTAATTACGCCATATTTAGCTTTCTTTAATTGTTATTATCCTTATTTCTTGGAAGGAAATTTGCTGATATTTGGATCAGAAATTCTCCTCCCTCTGAGTTGTGTTCGCTTCCAAAGCATTCATATAACATTTGGGGGAAAAAAAGTGGTCCAATTTTGCCTCCTCCTTATGAACCAAAGAACTCTCCTGATGAGCCTAAAGAATCAGGTTAGCCTACCATTTGGCTTTCTGCCTGGATACTTTCTAGGGAAGCAGGAGAAATGGGATACACTTCTGGGCATTTGCCAACACAAAATGGTGTCAGTGGCTCAAAGTTCATATCCCTGGCCTCTGTACCTATAGAGAAGCATTCCATTTAGGGTAGCCTTGACTGACTGGAGTTAAGGAGACCTGAGTTCAAATCCAGCTTCAGATACTTACTAGATATATGACCCCTGGGCAAGTGAGTTAACCTTTATTTGTCTCAGTTTCCTCAACTGTAAAATAAGACTAATAATAGCAACCCTACCTTGTTATAAGCTGTTATAAGGATCAAATGAGATAATATTTGTAAAATGCTGTGTCCACTGCCTGGTTCAACATAAGTGCTCTAGAAATAATTGTTCCCTTTCCCTTCCACTCCTCTCAGTCTCGTTGTCCTCATCTACAAACGCAGGTGCTAACACTGGACTCATAAAGGTTGTTTCAAGGAGGGAGTAAGATGACATATGTAAAGAAGGCTTTGCCAGCCTTAAAGTGTTATGTAAATGCTAGCTGTTATTTAGGAGATCTGGGATTTAGGTCATCAACTTGAAACATGTCAAGCTTTTTATTTTTAATTAATGCTCGCCTCACTGGGTGGACTTTGCCAAGAGGAGCAGGGTGTTTTAACAGGGAGGCATAAAAGAAAATAAGGACAGAGACTCAGAAAATACTATCATCAGCATGTGATTTGCAGCTGGGTGGGGGGTTTCCCACAACGCAGCCTGTTTTGGGCACAAAGGAGCCTATGTGCTTCCTCAAATATCAACTGTTTGCTTGGGGTACAGGGAGCCAACTCAGGCCAGAGGGCCAGCTGCTTCAAGTCAGGATGGGGGCAAGTTGGAAACTATAGCCCCATTTGTTCAAAACTCCGAATGACGACTGTCTGACCACTGTTCCTGACTGTTGTATTCCAAAGCACTTTTCTTTCCATATTTCAAAAGGTCAGTGTGTTTACTGGTGTCCAGAAAGGAAACTCGTGTGTGCATGCGTCTGTGTGTGTGTGTGAGTGTGTGTGTGTGTGTTGGAGAGAAAGAAGGACAAAATATGATATGATGGAAAAACCTCTGGACTGAGAGTGTGGGTAGAGTCAGTCAATTGATTGACAAGTACTTATTAAGTGCCTACTGTGTGCAGTTGCTGTACCAGGTCTCTAAGGATAAAAGTCAGTCATTCAAACCATCAAGCATTTCTTTAAAATTCCTTATGGGCCAGGAACTGAATTAGGGTTCTGAGGACACAAATCAGTCATTCACTCTATCAAGCATTTCCTAAATACCTACTACGTGCCAAACACTGCACTAAGACTCTGAGGACACAAGTCAGTTGTTCAGTCCATTAAGTATTTCTTAAATTCCTACTATGTGCCAAGTACTGGACCAAGTCTCCAAGGACAGGAATTAGTCACTCAATCAACCAATTTCTTAAACACCTACTCCTGAAAGCACTTACTAATTGCTGGGGATAGAAAGACAAGAGTGAAGTACCCTTGCCTTTAAGGAGGTTAAATTCTTCCAAGAAAAGCAGAATATGCACATATAAGTACAGAAATACATATAAGGAAAAGAAGAGGTAGAGCAATGGATAGAGAACTGACTCCAAAGGTAGGAAGACCTAGGTTCAAATTCTGCCTCTGATGCCTATGGACTGGGTTATCCAGGAGACATTGCTTAAAAACTCAGTAACCTAGGCAGGTCTAAGGCTGACCTGTGTGGGTCCAGGACATCTCCTCTTCCTGGAGTTCCCTAAACCAATGAAAGGGCAGCTAGGTGATGCAGTAGATAGAGCACCAGTACAGGAGTCAGGAGGACCTGAGTTCAAATTTTACCCCAGACACTTGACACTCACTAGATGTGTGACCTTAGGGAAGTCACTTAACCCCAATTGTCTCATCCTGGGTCATCTCCAGTCATCTTGATGAATATCTGATCACTGGATTCAGATGGCTGTGGAGGAGAAGTGAGGCTGGTGACCTGCACAGCCCTCCCTCACTCAAAACAAAGTCAAGTGCAAGTCATGTCATCATCTCTGTTGTCATGGTCTTCTTTGGCAATGAAGGATGAACACACACAAACCAATGAAATCACAGGTAAAGAAAGTCCTCATTTAAAATAAGTTCAGGATGCTGAGCGAAAGGAGCAGAACCAGGAAAACTTTGGGCACAGCAATCACCACAGTGTGTGAGAGTTTTTTCTGGTACATGTGGAACTTCATTTCAATGCAATGGTCTTTTAAGGCAAAATTACTTCCGCATCCAGAGAAAGAACTATGGAATTCAATCGCAGAATGCAGCAGATCATTTTTTTTTTGTATTACATTTTGGTTTGTTATATGATTTCTCCCACTCATTTTAATTCTTCTATACAACATGACTAGTGAAAATGTAATTAATAGGAATGTATGTGTAGAACCTATATAAAATTGTATGCTGTCTCGGGGATGGAGGAGGGAGAGAGGGGAAAAAATCTAAGATATATGTAGTGATTGTAGAACACTGAAAATAAATAAAATTAATTTTAAAAGATAAGTTCAGGAGTGGGAGGGAACATTAGAAGTTGAAATGGCCATGAAAGTCTTCACGCAAAAGAGCACACCTGACCTAGGCTTTCAAGGAGGCTCTCATGTAAGAGGTGAAAGAGAGGAGGCAGTCAAGCAATTAGCTAGATATTTGATAGGAAGGAAAGTCAGTTTATCCCTCAGGAGCTCAGTTTCCCTTACTTGCAAAGTAAAGTTAAGTAATATCCTTTCTATAGTCCCATCAGTGTAGATATGTAGGTAGACTGACAGAAAGTCAGACAGACAGATGAGTAGAGATAGATTGATAGGCAGACAGATAATAAGACAGAAAGGCAGACAGAGAGAGAGAAAGAGAGAGAGAGAGAGAGAGAGAGAGAGAGAGAGAGAGAGAGAGAGAGAGAGAGAGAGAGAGAGAGAGAGAGAGAGAGAGAGACATGTAGACGAAGAGAGAGACAGAAAGAAACAGGGACAATTAGCTCTTCCCATATGCCAAGCACTGTGAAAATAAAGAGAATACAAATGTATATAAGTCAAACAATTCCTGCCCTCAAAGAATTTGCATTCTAAGGAAAAGAAAATACATAAAGCAAAGTTAGAAGAGGAGGCAGGAAGGGAAGTGGGTGGTCTGACAAGTGAAGAGAATGAGAATTACAAAGAGTTCAAACTTGAGTAAGGTGAAGCATGGATGGGGACCCTCTTAAAATGATGGTCCCAGAGAATAATTTACCAATCAGGAGAGGAATTCTATGAAATCAACCAATCAAATAAAAATAAAAAAGTTTAGGGAGTTTTCCAGCAGTGAGAAACAGCTGTGAATTTGACAGATGAATTTATTGATACTCCTTAACAATGGACAAGGAACAAGGTAGCAAGTGTGCTCCTGTTGACTGTGTGTCTTTCTGTTTCAAATATATCTCTTGTATACAACATATTGTTGGATTCTGGTTTCTTATGCATTCTACTATCAACTTCCTCTTTATGGGTGACTGATTTGTTTTCTAGGAGCCCTAATTTAGTGCCTGGTACATAGTGAGTTTTAAAGAAATGATGAATTGAATGATTGAACGACTGATTTTTATCCTCAGAGATATTTTAACTTCATTGAGTCTCTTAAACTTTTCCATATTTACATTTTTATGCTTTTCTTGAACCTTTTGTTTGAACATCAAATTTTCTATTCAGCTCTAGCCTTTTCATCAGGAAGTCCTCTAGTTCATTAAATATCCCTTTTTCCCCTGAAGGATATTACTCAGTTTTGCTGGGTAGATTATTCTTGCTTCCCTAGCTCCTTTGTCTTTTGGAATTTCATTTTCCAAGCTACCATTCCTTTATATGGAAGCTGTTAAGTCTTGACTTTGGCTCTGTAATATTTGAATTGTTTCTTTCTGACTGCTTGAAATATTTCCTCCTTTACCTGGAACCTCTATAATTTGGCTACAATATTCCTAGGAGTTTTCATTTTGGGATCTCTTTCAGGAGGTAATCAGTGAATTTTTTTAATTTCTAGTTTGCTCTCTGAATCTAAGATATTGGTGCAATTTTCCTTTATAATTTCTTTAAATGTAATGCCCAAGCTCTTTCTTTGATCATAGCTTTCAGTAGTCTAAGAATTCTTAAATAATCTCTCTTTCCCATGAAATTTTTGCAATTTCTTTTATTTTTCATATTTTTTTACTTTGTTTTATTATTTCTTGATATCACAGAGTCCTTAGTTTTCACTCACTCCAATTTAATTTTTAAGGATTTATTTTCTTTAGTGAGCTTTTGACCTCTTTTTCCATTTGGACAATTCTCCTTTTTTAAAGAGTTCTCCTCTTTAGTGAATTTTTGTACCTCTCTTACCATTAGGTCAATTATGTTTTTTAAGATATTATTTTCTTCGATATTTTTTGTGTCTCTTTTACCAAAGTGTTAATTCTTTTTTCATAATTATCTTGCATCACTCTCATTTCTTCTCCCCACTTTTCCTCTGCCCACTCATTTCTTTCTTTAATTTTTTTCATGAACTTTTGTTGGGTTTGTGTTCAATTTTGAGGCTTTGTAGCTGTTTTTGCATTGTTTTCTTCTGAATTTATGTCTTGGTCTTTCCTGCCACCGCAGTAGCTTTGTGTGGTCAAGTTTTTGTCACTGTTATTGTTTACTCATTCTTTCCTGTCTATGTCTTAACTCTGAACTTTATGTTAAAGTTGGGCTCTGCTTGCTGGTGGTAGGGATGCACTCTCACAAACTTCAGACTTTTTTATGCTGCTGTTTTCAGAGCTAATTCTGGGGGTCTGCAAGTTTTCAGTGCTTCCAGGGTGATATTGTACTGGGAGAGTTGTGGTCACTGCTCTCCTAGTCTGTGGTCTGATCTTTGCCTAGGAAGAGCTGTTCTAAAACTTTCCACCTACATGCACAAGCATTCCTTGTGACTCTGGACTTGCAATCCAGAACTGCTTCTGAGCAATCAGCATCATATATACCCAAATCAGCATCATATATACCCAGTGCCAGCAAAGGGTCCCCTGTGATCTCTTTCTGACCAGTTATCCAACATCCTTGCCATCTGAGACCTGTAAGATTCATCACTGCTGTTGCTACTATTGCTAGCAACATTCAGGGCTAACTCCTACCACAATATCACTGACCTGTCCTGCTGACCTCCCAAGTGGTCTAGTCTGGAGAAAATGACTTATTCTGACCTTTCATTGACGTTGCTGCTCCAAAATTTGATTTGCGGCATTATTTTCAAGTTGTTTGAAGAGGAATGTTGGGGGAGGTCTGCTGGGTTGCTGCCTGTACTCAACCATCTTGGTTCCACCCCAGATTTTGGACTTCTTTGCAATGCTCTTGGCCTTTTGAAACTTTCCTCTTTCTAGATAATGGAATTGACCCATCTGCCCATGCAGAAATAAAGAGAAGTCTGGGTCTCTCACCAAGAAAACAAGGTTTTCAATACCAAGGGAACAAAGTGTCTGGATCATAAAAGGGAAAAAAAGGCAGATGAAAAGGTTAAAACTGCTGGTGTGTCAGGCACTGTGAATTGCCAACAGATTCTGAAGGAGAGACTCTTTGTCCTGTGCTTACAACTCTTACCCTCTGGACAAAGGAGGCTTAGATAAGTGTGACTAGGGAAGGTCCCTGTGGAGAGAGGGTTTTGAGCATTAGACATCTTTGTAAAGACTCCTGTCAGAAAGGGGCTAGCACCTGCTCCTGCGTTCTACTTTTGAAGTTTTAATTTTCCATTTTTCAGGCTGAGATACCCAATCATAATATGGATATAGATTTCACTTTCAATAAAATCATCAGTGAGGAAAACCCAAATTAAAACAGAGACCTAGGAATCAAGCTGCCTTTTTGTATTAGTATGAACACAAGCAATTTCTTCCCCACCTCTACCTCCCTGTGTGAAAAACTCTAGGACCTGGAATTCAATTTGGTAGCAAATATTGGATTCTATAAAATGGGGAGAGAGAGGGAGTGGGGTAGAGATAATTTTCATGAGCTAGGATGCTTCCTAATAGCTTCCAGGATATTTTAAGTGTAAAATCCAGGATGGATATACTTGATCTACATTTTAATCAAGGGAGAAAGAATAGATTTTAAATAGAAGATTTTAAATGTTCCTAAACTCTTAGGAAGGATGGTAGTACTAGTGACAATAACTTCAAAGGAAAGTAGAATATTTCTTACCAATAATAATTACCATTTACACACTACCTTAAATTTTCAAAACACTTTATATAGAATTATAATATATTATATTATATAATTATATATTAATTATTATATTATGTATATTATATAATAATTAAATATATTATATATAATTATCTCATTTGGTCCTCACTTTGGTGCAATTGTTATTCCAATTTTATGGGTGAGAAAACTGAGTCTAAGACAAATAAATGACTTGCCCCGAAGTGTCTGGGGTAGAATATGAAATTCAAGTCTTATTGGCACTGAATCCAGTAATCTATTTAGAACACCACATACTGGCAGCTGATATAAATTCTCCTTCAGTCTCTTCCTTACTTATGATTCTAGATATATCTATCTATCTATCTATCTATCTATCTATCTATCTATCTATCTATCTATATCTATCTACCTTTCTATCTATCTATCTATCTATCTATCTATCTATCTATCTATCTATCTCTATCTATCTATCTCTCTATCTATCTCTATCTCTCTATCTCTCTCTCTATCTATCTATCTAATAGCTATATAGATGAAATCTATAGCTGCAGGTAACTTGGGAAGCCAATCAGTCTACCTCTCTTGTTTTGCAGGTGAGGAAACTGAGGCAGATAAAGGTTACATGACCTGCCCAGGGTCACACAACTAGTAAGTGATAGAGGTTGGATTCGAATATAGGTCTTCCTGAGTCCAGGTCCAGAACTTTATCCACTGGGCCATTTTAACCCTAACCTTAAATGCCTCCAACTCTAACCCTAACTTACCTATGAATAATAGTTAAGCTATTTCTTAGACTGGGCAGCTATGCAGTGGAGTGGACAGAGGGCTGAGCTTGGAGTCAGGAAGACCTAATTTAGTACAATGTTTCAAACACTTGCTAGCTGTGGAACCCTTGACAAAACCTGTACCTGTCTCAGCCTTAGTTCTCCTACCTGTAAAATAGGAGTGATAATTATAACACTAGCTCTTCCCAGGTTTGTTGTAAGAATCAATCAAGATAATATGTGAAGTGCTTTACAAATCTTAAAGTACTATATAAATGCTAATCATTATCATTATTAAAGTATCATAATAATTATTCATTACTCATAATTATATAATAATTATCATAAAGATCGTCATTACAGGGAAGATAAGTAACCCAAGGTCACTCAGGTGGTAAGATTTCATTTGTGTGGTATTACAAAGTCAACAAGTCAAGTCAGCAAGCATTTATTAAGTGCCTACTGTTTGCCAGACTCTGTGTTAAGTGTAGAATACTCATCTCATAAGCAAGACAGGTATCAATATCCCCATTTTATAGACAAAGAAACTGATGCTCAGGGAAGTTAACTATACTTGCCCAAGGCTGTGGGACTGATGACAACAGGACTGGGTCTAGAACTTGGGTTTTCTGATTCCTGGTTCAGCCCTCTTTCCTTCTGCCCTTTTTGTCATCTCCCACATTTCTCTGGAATTTGCCATGGAATTTGGCAATGTATTCATTATCTTAAAAATGCTAAATGAACTCCAGGCAATGCTCAGGAGAGCAGAATGTATTACTGCAATTTCTGATGTATTGCCTGTTGGGTTTTTGGCTGCTCTATTG
Source organism: Bettongia penicillata ogilbyi (assembly GCA_023548195.1). Classification (NCBI taxonomy): domain Eukaryota; kingdom Metazoa; phylum Chordata; class Mammalia; order Diprotodontia; family Potoroidae; genus Bettongia; species Bettongia penicillata. Next base: position 687,054 of record JAJHZJ010000231.1, on the reverse strand, counting down.
AAGTCTCCTATTAATTCAATTCAATTTTTAAAAGTTAGCAAATTCCTTTTGTGGACAGAGAACTATGCTAGGTGCTGTGGGAGAAACAAATAATTTCTGAGTCTTGTTTCCTGCCCTCAAAGTGTTTACATTCCCATAGGAAGATGAGGAACATACACATATAGCAGCTGGGTGGAGCACTGGGTTCAAATTCAACCTTATATTTACTAGCTACATGACCCTGGACAAGTCAGTTAGCCTCTATCTGCCTCACTTTCTTCACATGCAAAATGAAGATGGTCGTAGATCCTACCTTCTAGGACCAAGTGACATAATCTTTCTAAAGTACTTTACAAGTCTTAAACAGCTATATAAACTTGGGCTAGCATTATTTTTGCTTGCTGTTCAATTCTTTCAGTCCTGACCCCATTTGGGGTATTCTTGGCAAAGATGCTAGAGTGGTTTGTCATTTTCTTCTCCATCTCATTTTTACAAATGAAGAAACTGAGGCAAACAGGGTTAAGTGTCTTGCCCGGAATCACTCAGCTAGTAAGTATCTGAGGTCAGATTTGAATTGGAAGATGAGTCTTTCTGGCTCCAGGCCTAACATTCTATCCACTTTGCCACTTACTTGCCCATTTTATTTTTATATGATTATAATGCAAGATACTTCTAGCATGTGAGATTCCATTAGTGTAGTGATTCCCTCCATCAACATGTATCACAGCCCTTCAAATCTTAGGAGAGTTGTGGCAGTTGGTGTTCTGAATCCACCTCTTTTTTTTTTTGAATGGTTATACTCTAGGCATGCACTCTCATCCCATCTGGTAACCTCCCCCCCAATCTTTGTTCTCTACCCCTTTCCCCATGTCTACAATCCCCTTGCTGGAAATGTCCAGTCTTTTAGCTGGTTGAAACCTACTTACCTGTAATATTAGAGACAGGAAATTAGTAAGACATGCCTGAGAGATGCCCTGCCCTTTTGTATAAGAGGGGTGGGGAGTAGGGAGGCTCTCTTCCACATTGCTGACCAGCCCTTTTGTGTTGAACACAAGTATGCCCCAACCCATCCAGGAAAGGATGGAGAAACCTGGAGATATGGTGGCATCTTTGTCTCTTCAGTGACTGAAATTCTATTATTTCATTTACCACAACCTTCTTCTTTTCCCCTGCAGACACCCACTCCCCCATTCCCAGAGTGTTCCAAATCATGTACTTTCCCTTTTGTGATATAAATTGTCATTATAATAGAGGCCTGTTCATTTTAGCATCATTAGCCTGGTCTATATCATCTGGGTAAGTTTCTGTTTCCAAAGAGTCGCTAAAGCAAATTATAGTGTCCTAGGACCACAGATTCAGATGGAATATCAGAAGTCACTGAACTCAACCTCCATATTTTACAGAACAGAAAACCAAGGCCCAAGGAGATTCATAACATGACAGATTTTAAGCTAGAAAGGACCTCAGAGGCCACCTAGTACAACCCCCTCATTTTTACAGATAAGGAAATTGATTCACAGAAAGATAAATGACTTTCCTAAGGCCACAAAGGTGGTAAATGCCAATGCAGGAATTCCAACTTGGGTATCATGACACCATGCTCAGTGCATCAGTTTCACAATTCTTTCCACTGCACTGTATCATATGAAGATGGGAGAACAATGATAAATACGCAACTGTTCCTGCCCTCAAGGAGCTTATTTTCCAATTTATGTCTAAATACACAAAAAATAAGTACCAAGTAATTCAAGAGAATTACTAAAATCTTCATATAGGAAATAGCTTTTTAACTGAGTTTAAAAAACAAGACCAACTAGAAATTAGAAGGAACATCTTTCAAGCATTGGAGAATGAACTGTGCAAAGACATGGATGTGCTGATTTTGAAATGCCTATGGGATTTAAAGGCCAAAATGTCCAATAATCAGTTCATGGTGCAAGACTAGATCTCAGGGTGGAGCTTAAGGCTGGATGTGTATATACAGGAGTGCTCTGCTTAATAATTAAACTGTCAGGTTGACTATAAATCCTAGAAGTAAAGGTTTCACATAGAATCCTTTGAATATATTAGTTACACCCTTTTTAGAAAAACATGGGCAAGCTGGATTGTAAAGAGTAGTAATCTACATTAGTGGAGGGAAGACAGACACTGATAAAATCAAGGACCCATCAAGGCTCAAAACAAAAAGTGCCAGTTGAAGAAAAGATGAGTAAAAGAAACCTAGAATCTTAGAACTGGTAAAATTCTTTTATTTCCCCCTAGAAAGAATTTATTTATTTTGTATTTAATTTTTATTTTGTCTTTTTTTCTCAATAACATGTAAATGAAAAATAACTTTTTTTAAATTTTGAGTTCCAAAATCTCTCCTTTCCTCCCCTCTTCCCTCCTTGAGAAGGCAAACACTTTGATAGAAATTATACATATGCAATCATGCAAAACGCATCCATATTAACCATGTTACAAAGAAAAAAAGAACACTGACCAAAAAAGAAAGCAAAACAAACCAATAATAATAATACTGAGCACATTTGGATCTGTATCAGACTCCATCACTTCTGTCTCAGGAGACAGATAGCATTTTTCATCACCAGTCCTTCAGAATTGTCTTGGATCATTGTAATGCCGAGACTAGCTGTCATTCACGGTTGATCATCATACAATATTACTGTTACTGTGCGCACTGTTTAGGCTCTTCTCACTTCACTCCGCATCAATTCATGCAAGTCTTCCCAGGTTTTCCTGAAAACATCGTTTGTCCTTTCTCATAGCAAGACAGCATTCCATTACATTCATATACCACAGCTTGTTCAGTCATTGCCCAGTTGATGGGCATCCCTTCCATTTCCAATTCTTTTTGTACATATAGGTTCTTCCCTCCATCTTTATAAAAATCTCTTTGGGGTATAGACCTAGTAGTGCTATTGCTGGATCAAAGGGCACGCATGGTTTTATAACACTTTGGACATGGTTCCAAATTACTCTGCAGAATGGTTGGATTGCTTGACAACTAGAACTGGCAAAATTATTAAAGATTATTTAGTCCTGCCCCTTGTTTTTACTCATGAGAAAACTTGAGTCCCAGAGAAAGACTCAGAGGTAATGTAAAGAGTAGAGGAGAAAGTGTTGAACTTTGACAGGGGGAGGGTCCTGAATTCCTATTCAGTCTCTGTCCACTTTATCACCTACCTGCTCCCAGGGGAGGGTGCAAGCAATATCCAATTGCTACAGTCCTGGGCTAAAAGATAGAATTCAGGAAAACCTCTTAGGAAATTTTAAACCCTTTTTGGGTCATCGATGTCTGAGCAATCTGAATTTTTCTCAGAATAATGTATTCTTTAAAATTCATAATTGAAGGAAATGTTCGATATCAACTAGAGGTTAGTGAAAATAAAAACATTTTTTTTTTGCCATCTGTATTTATGTGTTATTTTTGTTCGATTACTTAGACACTTATCTGGATAAGTCACTTGGGCCCTCCAGGTCCCGGTTTCCTCATCTGTAAAATGAGAAGGTTGAAATTAATGATCCCTCTTCCTTCTCTAAGTCTTATCATTAGGATCCTAATTCAGGTCTCCTGATTCCTAGCTTAGGGCACTGCAGTCTACTGTTACTCCAGTGGCCAATAGTGAGCAGTGACCCTTGGGAAGGTCACTTCCTAGCCCTATGCCTCAGTTTCCTACTTTGTACAAGGAGAGATTTGGGCCAGATGACCTCTGAGGACCTAAGATCCCTTCCAGTTCTGAATCGATGGTCCTATGTTGGTTCCCATTTCTCAAATAGCCCCTCGTGTCCTTTATTTCTCTGGCTACAGGATTTCTCTGACTAGGGTCCCTTGAGCAGATGTACCTGTGTTTAATGTAGCTAGAGGTGAATAAGATGTGACTGAAATGTTGGGTTGGACTCATTTGTCATGCCTGGTTGCAGTGATTGTGGGAGCTGTGGGACCAGTAGTTCTGGGTCCTTGGCGACATTCATGTCTATTTAATAAAGCAGCTAGTTAATCTATGTCTGTTAAACTTTAATCCCGAGACCTGGATATGGTCCTGTATTTATTGAGCTGTTAACTCTGAAGTAAGCTCTCTGTGTGAAACAGGTGGGCAGCTCCCTCTCAAAATACACTGAAATTCCTGCTTTGCCCAACAAAGCCTACAGACCACCAAACAGGTGGCCTTCAATTGCTCATGTTTCAATCTTTTGGGTTAATTAATAACAATCCACATTAAGGTTGTTTTGGGGTTATGCTCAATCAGTCAATCTACAAGCCTTGGCTTATCATGTGCCAGGGCTGGGAATCCTCTGCACAAATACAGAAAGTAGAGAGTACAGCTCTTACAATTCCAATTTTTCTTGGATTGTGAAAATTGAGTGACTCATCTAATCAATCAGGGAACATCTGTTAAGCACCTACTATGTGCCAAGTGCAGAGAATACAAATAAAACCAAAAATCAGTCTCTGCTCTAAAGGAGCTCACTCTCTGATGGGGGGAGACAAGAAGCAAACAGCTATGTATAAACAGATATAAATAAGATAAACTGGAGACAATTGACAGCGACCAGAGCTGAAACACAAACCAAGTTTTAATCTAACACTAATTCCAGCTCTGAGCACAGTGTTTGACACATAGTAGGTCCTAAATAAAAATTGTCTAATTGTGTTCATCAAAACTTCTATTGACAATAAAATTTGCCATTTTGGAGAAGAGAAATTTTATATAAATTTCTCAAAGGGTTGTCCTTGTTCAGTTGTGTCTGACTCTGCATGACTCCATCTGGGATTTTGTTGGCGAAGATACTGAAGTGGTTTTTCACTTCCTTCTCTACCTCATTTGACAGATAAAGAAACTGAGGCAAACAGGGTGAAGTGATTTGCCCATGGTCACACAGCTAATAAGTGTCTGTGGCCAGATTTGAACTCAAGTCTTCCCAATTCCAGGCCAAGACCTCTGTCCACTTCACCTCCTAATTGTCCCCAGGGTAAGGTGCAATCTATGCCCAGTTGCTATAGTCCTGGGCTAAAAAGAGAATTCAGAATAGCCTCTTGGGAATTTTTAACCTCTTTTTCAGTCATGGATTCCATCTCAATCTGAACCTTTCTCAGAGTAATGTGATCTTTAAAATTCATAATTGAAGAAATGTTCAATTTCAAAGACAGTTTAGTGAAAATAAAAATGTAATTTTTTGCCATTTGTGTTCATGGGTTATTTATTTATTCATGCTCTACTCTTTGTGACCCCATTTTCTTGGCACAGATACTGGGGGTGATTTGTTATTTCCTTCTGCAGTGGATTAAAGCAAACAGAGTTTAAGTGACTTGTCCAGGGCCACCATGAATTCCCTGAAATCTAGCCAATGACCTCTGACCAAGAACCCCTGCAAATGTATGAGGTCAGTTAATGTTTTTTAAAAAATGACTATTTCTCCTTCACTATAAGAGCACAGACTAACAGAGCTGGGAGGGTTGATAAAGATACAACAAGTTTAGAATTCTATTGTATGAGCCGCTCCCAGGCCTGCCTAGACATTCTTTTTTAGAGTTCTCACAGCTTTGGTGGAAGTGAGCAAATACTCTGTACTTTGTTGGTGAGGGAAGAGACTTCCTCATGGCATCTCACCCTCTCATTTCCCTCTAACCCCCTCCAGGGAAGAGTCTAATTTCCGGCGACAGGCGAAGATGGATAGTGGGAGAAAATAATCAGAAGTCTGTTAGCGCTGTGCAGCAGGGGATCTGCTGTCCATTGGCTCTACTCTTCCTGTGAGAATGGAAATTCATTGGGGGTGTGAGGGGAGAGAAGGGAATGGGAAAAAAGGAGTCTACTTATCCATCTGTGCTACTTGGGACACTTGAGCAAGATAGGAAACCATCCCTGGGCCTCGGTTTCTCCATCTGTAAGATTTTGCTTCCATGATCTTGTACTCTCATGGGTCCTCACAATGAGAAAACTTTTTGAGGAAAGTAAATAATTTCCTTCTGTTCTTGGATTTTTGTTGTTACTGCTGGTGGTGTTCTGTCGATATTTTTGAATATAATAAAATTAAAAGAAGTAGTTCAGAGGAGAGTAGCTTCAGTGTTTCCTCTTCAACAAGCTTTGGCCCCTTGGTTGGTTCACAAACAAGACCATCTCTCAGCTCTGGGCATTCTCTCTGGCTGTGCCCCATGCTGGAAACACTCTCCCTCCTTTGTCATAACTACTGACCTCTCTGGCTTCCTTTAAGTCTCAACTAAAGGGAGTTCCATAGGAAGCCCTTTTAATTCTAGTGCCTTCCCTTTCTTAATTTTTTCCCTATCTATCCTGCATATAGCCTGCTATATATGTATATATATTTATTTTCATGTGGTCTTTCTTGCCCATTAGATCAGAAGTTCCTTGAGATCAGGGACTGTCTTTTGATTCTTTTTGTATCTCCAGCACTTAGCACAGTGCCTGGCATGTAACAGGTGGTTAATAAATATTTGTTGATGGAGCCCATCTAAGGCCCAAACTCCTCATTTTATAAACAAAAAAAATAAGGCCTAAGGACATTAAGGAACCTGCGCAAGGTCACAGAGCTAGTTAGTGCTAATTAGTACGGTTCTCTCCTCCTATCTGTGTAGATGCCCACCTTCTCTATAATGTGTAGTGTTAGCCTTAGTATTGCCCGGGGGCATTGAGGTTAAGTGACTTGCCTAGACTCACACAACCAGTGTGTTTTAGAGTCAGAACTTGAACCCAGGACTTCTTGATTCCTTGGCCTGCTCTCCATGGTGTAACTAATCCTTTCTTCTCATTGAATAATGAGGAAAAAGAACCAGAAAGGAGGACCATGATTCCTGGGAGGAAAGGCTCTTTCCTAACCTTCTCTAAAGTTTGCAAGGGAATTGTCTCGTCTCATCTCTTAGTAAGCCCAAATTATCTTCACTAAAGACTAGTCCAAATTTCCATGAAAGTCTTCAGTAACAACAAAAACCCCATCTCCTAGGGCAAACATCTCTAATCTTTTTTTCAGATGAGAAGCCCATCTATTTCATTTCCCAGAAAGAAAATAAAGACACAAATCAGGGTGAGGGGGGAGTGGTGGAAACTGGGGAGGGAGGGAGTGATGGGAAGGAGATTCTTGCTGACAGAGACATCCTGGACTGGAAGAAAAAAGAAGACAGACAAGACTGAGCCAGCTCCCACCCCTTTCCTGACTTCTCAGAGCGCTAAGAGAGGAACATGGCAAAAGCCACTGAACAGGAGAACTCTAGACCTAACTAGACTTGGAGTGTTTCATGAACTGGAAAGAAAGCAATATCTAATCTAATCCCAGCACTATAGATAAGGAAAAGGAGTCCCATCCAGTCAAAGTGACTTAGCCATGGGCATAAAGATTTCAGGTTAGATTTCAAGATCTTTCCAAAAGAGATTCCTTCACTAGGGATGTTCCTTTGACCTAAGTAGAAAGAATAAAATAGCAAATAAGTATTGTGTAGGTGTGTAGCTTTAGAGCAGCAGTGGATTTCAAAAGTCCTCTAGTCCAGCTCTTTCATTTTACAGAAAAGGAAACTGAGGCCTCGGGAGGTTTTGTGATTTGCCCAAGGTCACATTAGGGAGCTATCATCATCAGAGGCGAAATGTGAATCCAGGGTCTCTGACTCCCCTTACTCATTTCATGGTTCAGCTTTCCTTTTACCTTCTCCCACAAACAGTTCACCAGCCAGTTTCATTTTGATAGAGAGCCTTAGCCTACAGAAAAGGTGAGGATTTGCATCTTTGTTCTTTCAATGGAGAGGTGGGGTACTGTGGATATAAAATGTTAGATATATTGGTCATTTGCAGTGTATCAGGTGGTTTTGTTTAATTGCTTTTTGTTTTTTAAAATTTATTTTTAATTTACCTCATCTAGGTAACCTAGTGCATAGAGTGCAGGGCCTGGAGCCAGGAAGACCTAAGTTCAAATCCAACCTCAAACACTTACTAGCCTTGTGACTCTGGGCAAGTCACTTAACCCTATTTGCCTCAGTTTCCTCATCTGTCAAATGATCTGGAAAAGGAAATGATAAACTGCTCCAATATCTCTGCCAAGAAAAGCCCAAATGGGTTCTCAAAGAGTCAGACATGACTGAAAAAAATGACTAAACAGCAATAAGGTAAGTTATAGGGCTGGGGTCATACCTGAAAATGACTGTCATGTAAAAATCACAATATGATCAATAAAACTTTTATTGTTTTAATCTCTCACCTTAAGTGAAAGGACATATAAACAGAAAACCAGCATTTTCCACAGTAGCAACTGACTCTTTTCTGTCCATATGTGGTCCTGGGCAAAATTGTGAGTTGAGTTAAGTTTGTCTTGCATGCTTTCCTCTCCCATGGCTCCAGATTACTTTTCTGACGATTTCCATCCCAGTCGTCCCAGAGCCCTTGATGATACAAACATCCCTCATTCCTCCCCGTCTTCTCTCCCCTCCCAAATACCTCTAACCTGATTATTTCTGACAACAACCTAGGCCACTCATTTGTTATAGTTCCAAGACTGATGACATTTTGGTTCTGAATAAAATTGAAGTGAGTGACAGAATGGAACAGAAACCAAAATCCAACAATGTGTTGCATACAAAAAAAAAAATGCAGTTTAAAAGTAAAGACTCTGAATGAAAATACAAGGTTGGAAGAAAATTTACCATGCATCAGAGGAATACAAAAAAAAATAGTTATTGCAATCTTGCTAGGAGACAGAAGGAAAATTAAAAATTCTCAATATCAAGAGAGATATACAAGGAAACTAAAACACTTTTAAAGGAACCATAGACAGAGAACCAATTATCAATGCTAAGCATATATGCAGCAACTGAAATAACCTCCAAATTAATAAAGGAAAAGTTAATTGCACTGCCAAAAGACAGGAGGATAGTTTGATTCTGCCTCAAGACAGCTGGGCACATAGCTCATCACCGTGCAAATATTTATGAATAGAATTTTGTTTCACTAAACCTCTCCCCATTTCTGCCTGCCTTCAGATTGGTCTGTCACTCATAGCTGCTCTAATCAGAAACTTGGGTTCTTCAAGCTTATTGGTTGGCCAGAAACCCTCGGTAAAGTCTCCGTGATACCATGGGATGATTAGGGGAAGATAATTTCTCAATCTTGCACTTTAGATTAATCACTGTCTTGCTAGGAAGGAAATTCCCTTGTGCTGATGATTCCAACCAGCTTTACTGGGCAGTTTTTGTAAACTAATGGGTGTCATTTGGTCTTCACAACAACCCTTAGACGTAGGTGCTATTACTATCCCCATTTTACAGATGGGGATAACTGAGACAACCAGAAGTTAAATGATTTATCCAGAGTGGCTCAGTTAGTGTAGCTCGTCCATAGTAACATAGCTGGCTCTGGAAATATTTTTCTTTTTTTAAAGGAGAGGGTGGTGATTGCTGTGTTCTTGTCTTTGATTCCTAGCAAAATTCCACTGGATAAACTGTGAACATCTAGGAAGGAAAATGAGATTCAAAATCAGAGAGATCTGGATTCGAATTGCACCCAGGGCATCTATTAACTGAGTGATCCTAAGAAAATCAATTACTTTTTCTATATCTCAGTTCCCAAACCAGGCATAATTATGACAGGCCGACTATTCCAAGGAAGCTGTACTGTTTTTTTTTTCCCTTTATTACAAAGGAAGACTCTAAATTGGAGTGTAGGGTAAGGCATATCTGGAAATAACTGATATAAAAACAAACCAAAAAAAATCTTTTTTTTAAAATTGAAATCACTATGAGTAAAAGAACAAATATTTTTGGAGATGGAAGGGATATCAGAGGTCACTGTGCCCAACCTCCTTATTTTAAAGGTAAAGAAGCTTAGGCCAAAGGAGACAGGTGACTTCTCTTGCCCAAGATCCCCGAGGTAATAAGGATTAAAGGTAGATTTTCAGCCCTGGTTCTCAGAGAAGTGGTTTTAATTGCATAAAATAAAATCAACAATGTTACAAAAGAGGTCAATTATGCTGAAACGCACATCTCACAATCTATTTCTTTTTTATAGTTCACCAAGGTTATAAGCCCCTGGACTTGATGTCCTCTTAGATCCATTTCAGCTCCAAATCTAGGATTCTGTGGCCAGTGCCAAGGAAGCACTGATACTCTCCCATTTTGAATGAGACCATGACCTGCACATCCTGTCAAACTCTCCACAATATTGCCAAGTTTTCCATCACTCAAAGTCCCTTTCCAAGCACTCTGTCTATAATTATCCACCTTTGCCCCACTCTGTAAGTGTCCCCTTCTTGCTGGAGCAGGAACTGGCTTGTTCGTGGGAAACAAATCTTTGCCTGTGTCAGCATTTGGGTCCTTTGATCTCTAGCCTGGAAAGGATGGAACAAAAATTCCTATGGCACAAAGGAGGTGAAATCTGAGTTGGGTAAGTAGTCAAAAAGAGAGACTTTGGCTGCTTAGGAATAGTTCAGATCACTAGGCACAAGGAACTACATTGCAAAGTATTGAAAGAACTGGTCAGTGTGATTGCTGAGCCCCTATCAGTGATCTTTGAAAGAGTAGGATAGTACATGCAAAACAAAAGAAAGGGATGTATTTTTCTTTTTTTTTAAAAAGGAGAAGGTGGAGATTGCTGTGATCTTGACTTTGATTCCTAGTGAAATTTCATTGGGCAAACTGTAAACATGTAGGAAGGAAAATGGGATTCAGAATCAGAGATCTGGATTTGAATCCCACCCCGGGCATCTATTAGCTGAGTAATTCTGAAAAAGTCATTTAATCTTTTTGCACCTCAGTTTCTAAATCTTTAAAATGAGGGTAATAATGCCTTTGCTGCCAACCTAACAGCACTGTTGTGAGGATTAAATGATATATGTATAGCTATTAACAACCCTTACACTGTTACATAAATATCAGATATTGTCAAGAATGGGACATACCAAGCTAATTTGTCTCTTTTTTGGTTGCTATTACTACACTAGTACACTATCACTACACTATTATTACACTTTGACCAATGGATCAAGAGAATGTGGCAGGTGTAGTTTACCTAGATTTCTGGTAAACATTGATAGATTCTATGGACTAGACCCATAATCTTATTTATACCTTGTGAAGATATAACAAGGCTTACCATCTCAATTTTGTGGATGAAGAAACTGTGGCTGATAGAATTGAAGGAACTTTCTTTGCTCAGGGCTGGTGTTGTGGATAAGATTTGAGTCTCACTTTGCCTAGCTCTGAATCTGATACTCTACCTAATTATGCAGGATGCCTCTCCCAAGGTACCTTGAGGCATCCGTTGGATGGCCCAACGGTACCCTTGTGTTATGAGTAGATGGTCGCCATTCATCTCTCTAGTAGTAGAAGGAACTTACTTCCTCATTTTTCAGTCTCTCACACTATAAGGATGGAGAGATATGGGTTAGGTTATGCTCCAGCTCAGCAGATTCAGAACTGGTTGAGTATTAGTTGAAAAGACCTAAAGAAGATTCATTAATAGGCACCTCTAGGTACTGTGCTTTCTGATGTTTTTGTTTTTTTTTTCCATCAATAGTTTGAATGGAGGTATAGATGGATGTACATTAAATCTGCTGATGAAGCAAATCTCAGAGGGACGGTAAACATACTAAGTGCTAGTCAACATACAAAAATAAAATCTTGAGAGATTAGAATGTTAGGCCAAATGTAATAAGAGGAAATTCTAGAGGGATAGGTGTGGGTTCCTATGCTTGAGTTTCAGAATAACCTTCGTAAGAAGGAGAGAGGAAGGAACTCTTGACTAGACAAGAGTTCATCAGAAAAAAAATCTGAGGACTTTAGTGAACCCCAAATTTAATACATCCAAGTTTAATGAGAGCCAAAAATAAGGGTGTGATTTTAGACTGCTTTAAAAGAGGAGTGATCTCCTTAGTGGGTGATCAAACCACACCAAGAATATTACACTCAGTTTGTGGATACCATATTTTAGGAAAAACATTGATTAAATGGCAAAGCATCCCAAGAAGGGAGTTTCTTATTCTTTATCCCATGACCAAAAGACAACCTTTGCACTACCATATACCATTTTGCTTTATGTACCCCAAGGCATCTCAGTACTCTTTTATAAGTCTTAGTAGAATTACACTTTGCAGTAATACTGTCAATAGACATATTTCTTAATTTAGTTTTCTATATGGTGAGGGGTATCTCTCTGATAGCAGCTCAGATGGTAGCATCAGTGATTAGAGTTTGTTTGGCATTAATTCTCTTTGATTCTTTCTCTTGGTAACTTTTTGACAGAAGGCTTGGTTTGTAACAGCTAAAATAATGGCACAAAAGAATGCCTTTTTCCTTGAATGTTTTATTAAATCTTTGAAAGTTTTATTTATTTCTGTTACAGACTAATAAATCCCCTCCCCTAAAAAAAGTAAGCTACTTTGTCTCTTTAATTTATTACCCCAGTCCCTATTTCCACTTGGTGATGGGCGTACAGAATTCTAAAGTCATCTGCAAAACTCAAATGAAGAAGGAAAAAAATAAAGCAATTACCTCATGTCAATTACATCGGGTAATAATATCGGCGCCGTTCTTACTGCGTTTCTGATCATTTTTCTTCATTACTCTAATGGTAGCAGTTCTCCTCATTATCCAACACATTTTTCTTCATTACCTCGCTGCGGTGATGGCGGTGATGATGAGCTCTATTTACAAGTGTAATTCTGTGAGGGACCCTGCAAATGCATGATGGAACACAGAAGCAACAGAGGCCACACTAGCAAGGGGTTAAGCTAAAGCTCTTGTTGTTGAAACTAGGTTGGAGAAATTCCTTTGTTGTTACAGATGTTAAAGAAAATAGACAATCGCAGAGACCTGACCAATGGGTGCAATAAATAATAGAATTTTTGTAGCTCTTGGAGGTTTGGAAAATCCTTTATACGTGTTATCTCATTCAATCCTCACAACCCCGTGAGGCTGGTGATATTGTATTATTATTTTATTTTATTTTTTTTACAGGTAGGGAAACTGGGCCAAATAGAGACTTGCCTACTCGGCTATTAAATACCTGAGGGAGAATGAACTTAGGTCTTCCTAACTCCAAATTCAACACTTCTCTTTCTGACTTTCCTCCTCATTTTCTGAACTTTTCCAAGATGCCTCAGTTGCCTTCTTATCTTGGAAAGTCTCTCCAGTTTTGTGGTCTCCATCTCCCCTTGGTGAGTTCCTCCCTTAGCGTCCGTTTTGAGAAAGCCCAGGCCAGCCATATTCACTTGCTCACTCCTCTTCCAGTTCCATCCCTGATTCTCCAGACTTTTCCACCACCCTATGCAGGTACCTTCCCCTACCTCACCCCTCTTCAACTCACTTTTTATATCCATTACAGTGTGAACTCCTGAATGCCAAAAATCATGCTTTTATCTTTTTTTCCTTTGTATCCCCAAACCTTAGCATAGCATCTGGTCCAGAGTAAGCCCTTAACTGCTTCTTGAGTTTATTATCCACTGTGCCATCTAGCTACCTCCATATTTGAGCAGTTCATTGAGAACAGATTAAATTGGAATAAGAGATTGTTATTACTGCTGGGGATCATCTAGCTGGATCTCCTCATTTTCAGAGGATCAGAGATTTAGACCAGGAAGGAATGCTAGATAGAGGTCACTTCATCCAATTTCTCTTAGCAGGTGGAAGGGAATTGAGACTGGAAGAGTTAAAGTGACTTGTCTGCCCAGTGAGACAGAGCTGAAAAAGTGATAGAACCCAAGCCATTTGCCTCTCTGCTTATTCTACCACCCCCTCCCTCACTCAAAACAAAGTCAAGTACTAGTCATGTCATTATTTCTCTGATGCCATGGGCTTCTTCGGCAACAAAGGACACACACATACACACACCTGAATATACTGTCATTAGAATTTGCAGGCCAGCAGCAATTGATGCGAAAGGGTCCATTGTTTGAGTTGGCTTAAAAAAACCCATATTATTGATAGATTTTGTTTTTATATATGCATAATTTCTACAAATAATCCTCCCTCCATCCTGCCCCCAGAATTGAGTGCTTTTGTGTAAAAACACCCAATATGGTGATCTTCTCTGATAACATACACAATATTCTTCTCTTTTGGTTCCTCACCTTTCTTCTGGGAGCAAAAGAGTTTCTTCTATTTTTTTTTATATCTGTCCCTATAACAGATCAGTTACTCAGAATTCAGTTTCATTTAAGGAATCTAATAGTAATGACTTCTGACTCTTTGTGACCCCTTTTGGGGTTTTCTCATCAAAGACACCGGAGTGGCTTGCCATTTCCTTCTCCAGCTTCTTTTACAGAGGAGGAAACTTGAGACAAACAGGGTTAAGTGACTTGCCCAGAGTCGTACAGGTAGTAAGTATCTGAGGCTGGATTTGAACTCAGGTCTTCCTGATTCTAGATCTGGCACTCTATCCCTTGCACCACCTAGCTGTCCTAATACTAACAATAGCCACCATTTATATAGTGCTTTAAGGTTTAAATGTGCTTTACATATTCTATCTCAGTTTATTATTATAACAACCCTGGGAGTTATCTCTATTTACAAATGAGGAAACTGAGGCCATAGCCACACAACTAATAAGTGTATGAGGCTAGATTTGAATTCATGTCTGACTCCAGGTCCAGATCTCTATCCACTAAACTACCTAATTACCTCCAAAATTAATAATAGCAATTATAATAATGGCTATCAAAAGTTATTATTATAGCTTTTCAAAATTTCATTATTTAGACATATTAGAATATTTTCATTTACATGAACATAATTGGGTTTATTGTTCTTGTTCTTCTATCTCTGTTTGCATCAGTTTATCCTACTCTTCCCATGTTTCTCTGAATTCTTGAAGTTTGCTACTCGGGAAAAACAGTTCCTTGTTTCCTTCTTACCATCAATGGGAGAGACCACTGAAAAACTACCTGAGTATTCTAAAACTTCAGCTCATGAGTTGTAAACAAACCTCTCACTGAATCACATGTGCCACAGTTGATTCTGAACAATTCATCTACTTGGCCTCAGTTTCCTGGCTTTTAAAATGGAATCAAAGCTTCTTAATCTCTTGTGTTTTATCAGTCCCATTGACAATCTGATGATGACACTGCCTCTCAGAATAATTTTTCAAATGCATTCAATAAAACACATAGGATTACAAAGGAAACTCTATATGTTGAAATATGGATATAAAACTATTTTTTTTAAAGTTCGCAAACTTCAAGTTAAGGTCCCTTCCATCACTAAATCTATACTTTTATGATTCCCACTTTATAAAACAAAATGAAATATTCTCTCTGTGTATAAAGAAACTTGGCTACCCGCAAACTTGAATTGGACATTGAATTGGGCTTTGTCTCATGACAAAGTTCATGAATAAATTGAACAAAGATTTATGTTATAGTGGAAAGAGGATTAAACTGGAATTCCAGACTCTAGTTACATCTGTTCCACTAACTAGAAATCATGGGTAAATCATGAAGGCCTCAGTTTCCTCATCTGCAACATGGAGAGAGGGTTGACTAGGTAGTTTGTAGCTACAAAAGTTGACCCATTCAAAGGGCTGGGAAAGAAGAGCTAGAGTAAGAACTAAAGGAGTTCCCTTGCCTACAAACCATCTGAAATGAACAGAAGAGGAAGTTAGGAGGGGACCTGCTAATGGGTGCAGCGCCAGGGAGGTTTTTAACTGGCATGGTGCCAGGGGGTTCATTATAAGATAGAAGCCTTTCATTGTAAATGTTTAGTTGCTGCATAACTAGCTTTGTCACAGGAGAGAAAGGCCTCTCAGCCATCCCATGGATTTTTCACCCAAGGCAGGGCCAAGGAGGTGCTCAGAGGAGCTGCAGAAGTCACCATGGGGGCGCGGAAGTCACCTAATCAGTAAGGGCTTCACTCCATGAAGATGAGTCCCAAAACATGACACTTCAGTCACTTCAGCCAGCCTGGCACATTTAGGGAAGAGATTTTAACTTGAGCAGCATTTTATTTTATTTTTATTTTCATCTGAAGAGTGTTAGACTCTGCGGAATGAACCAAGAAGGCAAGGTTTGAGCCCAGCAAATTTTCATGTGATGGTCAAATGGCGTACAATATTAAAACAGCATGTATCACACAGGGGAAAGATGTTAGAGAAATATGGAGGTATATTAATTCTCCATGGGTCTTCTCAGATTCAGCAACTCCAGCAGAAATGAAACACTCTTCTTGAACTGAGCCCAGATTCCTAATCAGTACAATGATACCATCTGCTCAAAAGGAAATGACATGGGAGGTGGCAAAGAGAGGTAAGCCAGCATGCTGGCCAAGGTTATGTTCTCTCTTGATCTCCATTTTCCTTAGGAAAGTGGACAAGTTGTCCTTCATGGACCAGCAGAGGGGTCCTGACTTCTCCCAGGCAGCTATTCATTAGAGTTGTACCAACCCCAGCATAACATCGGACCCTTGCCCGCTTCCCTGTGTTGTAAGTTGCACTTTTTGTGGCTTTGGCAACTAGAGAGAATGCTGACAACTTCCTATCTCCGGAATTTTGATGAAAGACCTAACATCATGAGAACTGGCTAAAAGAGAGCTCAGCAGAATCACCCTGCCTATAACAAATAGAGAAGAGGATTGGGATAATGGAAAAGGTCAGAAGACATGATTCAAATCCTGCTTCTTAATATTTACTGACTATAACCTTGAGTTAATCATTTAATCTCCCTATGTCTCCATTTACTCATCTTTAAAAGGAGGGTAGTGCAGTAAATGGCACCTGAGGTCCCTCTAGTTCCAGATGAAGGATTCTTAACCTGGGGTCCACAAACTTTTATAAAACGTATTTGATAACTATTTCAATATAATTGGTTTCCTTTGTAATCCTATGTATTTTTACCTTATGCATTTAAAACAACATTCTGAAAATAAAAACTTAATTCTGCAAAGAAGTCCTTAGGTTTCTTCAGACCGTCGAAGAGGATCCATGACCCACGAAAAGGTTTAAAAAGCCTAGTCTAGCTCTTTGGTCCTATAAATAGCTTGCTTTTAGGGGAATTTGCCCTGGCTTGCTGTGTATATGCCCAAGCAAACAAAATATCATGCATTTTCAAGTGGGAAGAGAGCACCCTGCAGGGTTGTAAATTATCTTCATTCATTGAATAATCATTTATTAAGGGGCAGCTGAGAATAGCGGATGAAGGGCCTGACGTGGTGTTGTTACCAGGAGACTGAGGCTGATGGGTGTCAAGCTCAGGATTTCAGAGATGCAGTGGGGTTAAAACTGATGAGGTGTCCACACTGAGTCTGGCACCACTATGGTGAACCATGAAGAATGTGGGCCATTACTTCTTGCTGCAAAAGAAGGGGCAAAATAGCCCACATTAGAAAGGGAGTAGATTCAGACTTTTGTATCATGTTATGAGTAAGGCTCTGCACTGCCTGTATCATGTATGAGATAGTGAAGGAAGGAAGAAAAGAAGGAAGGGAAGGAAGGAAAGAAGGAAGGAAGGAAGGAAGGAAGGAAGGAAGGAAGGAAGGAAGGAAGGAAGGAAGGAGGGAAGGAGGGAAGGAAGGAAGGAGAAATGCTTTGGACTGAGTATTTTCTTGAATTACTTCCCAGACAGGATTCTGTGAATTTGGAGCAAAGACCAGGTCTCTCCAGTTCCACATCAGTGCTCTTTCTCTCACATAATGCTTCTTCCCATTACTGGAAATTAAAAACCACATGAGTCCTCTCTGGATGGAATGTAGAGGGTGTGGAGAGGAATAGTGTGAGATAAGGTCCAAAATGCAGGTAAAAACAAGAAGGTGGAATACCTTGAATGCCAGGCTAAGATACTTTTATGCCTGGGATATGAGCTCTTGTAAACTAATTTGAAAAACAAACATAAATGAAGCTTCTGAGATCTAGAGAGCCTGAGGAACTCCTAGTGTGGGAATTCCCTCCACAATGACAGATGTACAACCCTCTGTGACTTAGTAGACAAGTTGCTTGAGACATACAGGTGTTAGACGATTTGTCCAGGGTCACACATCTATTATGTGTCAGAGGCAGGACTTGAATCCAGGTCTTCCTGGCTCCAGGTCCAGAGCTCTATCCTCTAAGTCATACTAACTCCTAGGGCCATCTCCAGTCGTCTTGATCTGGCCACTGGACTCAGATGACTGCAGAGGAGAAAGTGAGAGTGGTGACTTTGCATGGTCCTCCCTCACTTAAATCCAATTCACTTGTGTATCATGGCACCATTTCCCTGATGTCAGGATCCTCTCTGAGAACAAAGGACAAGCACCCACCTCTCAGATAATGAAGGGGCAAACTATGTCAACATTTATGTCACACTTTAAAGTTTGCAAAGCACTGTTCATTGAACACTTTAAGGTTTTCAAAGAGCTTTTACCTCATTTGATTCTCACAATAGCCCCATTTTCCAGATGAAGAAATTGGGACTCAGAGAGTTCAAATGACTTGTCCAAGGTCACAAGACTATGAAGCATCTGAATCACAGTTTGAGTTCAGCCCTTCCTGATGCCAAAGTTCAGTGCTCTAACCACTGTAACAAACTGCCTTTTCCCATCAGCTATCATTGCCTAAAGTTTGTTCATCAGACACTCTTCAAGGACATTGCTGGCTAGTCATCTTTTTCACATCTCATTGCTAGAATAATAGCTAATAGTTAACATTTATATAGCACTTGTTGTATACCAGGTGCTGTGCTATGTGCTTTACAATAATTATCTCACTTTGATCTTTACAACACTAGGGAGATAGGGGCTATTATTATCCCCATTTTATAGATGAGAAAACTGAGACAAACCAAGGTTCAGTGACTAGATCCCTGTTTGATATTCTCTATCTTCCATTCAACCTCTGTTTTCCTAACAAGGTAGAGTGGAATGATCTCTGGCCTTAGATTCAGAGAACAAGGGGTCCAATTCCCACCTGTGATGATTACTACCTGTGTGACAAGTTAGTAAACCCCAGTAACCCTTAACTTCTTCACCTACCAAAGGAACAGTTGGGCTAGATGATAGCTATGGTCTCTTCCAACACTAAGTCTATGATGCCACAATTCTAAATTGCTTCACCTCTCTGCTTTTGATTAGGTCATCTATAAAATAAAGTCGATTGATTAAATCAGAATGTTGGGGTTAGACAGAGCATGAGGTCCTTTGGATGTATGAGTCTATGAACAAAACAACCACTGTACTTCCAAGGTAGACTGAAGATCTGGCTCCCTTTTCACCCTATGTTTTCCCACTGAATTATGCAACTGACCTACAGAAATGACCCCAAATAATGACCTTACTCAATTTGACTGGCTTTAAACTCCCAAAGCATACTTCATAAAACAGAATGGGATAGGGCATGCACAGTAAAATTGAGATGTATTACTCAGAGACAAAACACCGAGATAACTGGGGCAAAAGTTCACCCAAAGGGAGGAAAATCTCTGTAGCAATCCCTAGGCTCTCTGCCAGCTGGCCAGGCATGTGGGGAGGAGGACCTGGCCTTTTATTAGCATCATCAAACATTTGTGGAGTAGTCACTGTTCACACAGTGAGAACTAATGATGTGAGAATTAAGGTAGGACTCTTGCCTCCTGCCTCCTCGCAGAAGAGAGGGGTAGGGAATTGAGGAGTATAACTCAGTAGGTCATCAACTATTTATTAAGATTTTTACTTAAGAACCGATCACTGGGAATGCAAAGAAAGCCAAAAAAAAAAAAAAAACCAAAACCAAACCCAATCCCTGTCTTCAAGGACCTCACATTCTAAAGGAGGAAACAACTATACCTAATTATAAATTATACCTTATAGTTATTACCCAAGTTATGACCAAACCTACAAGATATACATTTAGAAAGTACATGGGAAGTAATCCTTCATCCTTTGAAGAGGATCAATGACATTATGAAGATGATGTCTTGACTTGAGTGGGAATTGGATTTAAGTGAGGCAGTGCGCAAAACCATCTGCCTCACTCTTTACTCTGGTCATAGAAGTCCATGGCAAGATACAGGTCAAGAAGACTGCAATGGCAGGGGGAGACTTTGGTCTTCTCAGTTATGGTCTGTAATCTGGGAGGATTGAGTGGGGCAAAGGAAGAGATCTCCGGCAGAAAAAAATAATGGAGTTGGAATATAGTGAGAGACAGTGTACCTGTAATTACTTTGGCATAGGGAACTACCGGATAAAAAACCTCCCTTTACTAACGTGTCAGGGCTTTCTCTGCAGTTTCTAGTCTTAGATATATGATCTTAGCCTAAAGGTTAAGTGACTTGCCCAAGATCACAGAGTCAGTATGTGTCCAAGGTAAGCTGAATCTGACACTAGTCTTCTATCCACCAAATCGCACACTGCCTCTCTTTGTAAATGAGTCTAAAATGCTGTGCCCCTGATTTATATATATATATATATATATATATACACTGACAGATGTGATCACCTTGTCTGCTCGATTTTGTTCACATTTTTATATTTTACTTTATACGTTAAAAAATACTCATATTTATATACTTTTTATATTATATTTTATATTTATATATGACAAGGGAGGATTCAATAAAAGTGGAATATTTGCAAATTATTCTGATGCTTTTAAAAGGCATAAATTAAAGTTATCAGTGGGAAACTATATGTAGGAATATGTGTATGTATGAATGAATTTTCGAGCCACAGAAATGCATGAAGACTGTCTGGGCCTCTATTGGAAGAGATAGTAACCTAGACTCATAGATTCTAGGAGCATAGATTTAGAGTTAGAGGTGATCTTATAAGTCATGAATTCTAACCCTCTTGTTTTACATATTGGGGAAACTAAAGCCCATGGAGGCTAAATAACTTATCGATATGATCACACAAACGTCAAAAGTGGCAAAGGCAGTATTCAAACCCAGCTACTCTAACTGTGAATATTGTTCTCTTTCTCCTAGAGCAGAATATAGCTATACTTGTACTTGTATCACTTCTGAACTTGTACTCACAAGTGGTAATGTTCAGAAGAACATAATAACCTTTTTAATATCCTGTTTTAGATATTTTTGAAGTGGTCATGTGGAAGAAGATTGTACCTGACCTAGAGTGCCCAATGGGTAACATGGAATAGAACCAGCAAAGATGTAGATTTATGCTAATAATTGGAGCTACCCAAAATTAGAATGGACTGCCTTGGAGGGGTATTGATAATACTTAGCCTACTGACCTTATAGGATTCTTTGAAAAATATAACTTCTTATTACTATACTAAAATATTAACATGATAGAATATTAATACATTTTATGGGTATGTTTTGTTATGATATCACCAGAATTTCCTCAGATATCTTTTCTCTTCCCCCTCCCATGCATTTCCCACCAGTTGTGCTCCTTGGACTAGATGTAATGGTAATTTAAATGGGAAGATCTTTCCCATTCATTAATAGGCCAATGTGGCCTTCTTAAATCATATGAAAGCCTAAGTCACATATGGTAGGAGGAGCTTGCTGAAGGAGTGAAACAAGAAGGGTGGAGTGGAACAGGAAGGGTGGAGCAGAGCTGAGAGGAAGTGAGTGAGAGCAGTTAGGGCAAAGAGAGAGAAGACACAGGGAAGCAGACAGCTAAGCTTGTGAGTGTTTGCTTATGGGAAGGCTGGGGGTGAGGTAGAAAGGGGGTAGGAAAGGGGAATGAGACTTGGGAATGGCTTTGTCACCTGCAGCGATAATGTATATTGATTTCTTGGCTACTATGATGGATTTGGCTTTCTGATTTTGGGATGTGGCTTTCTGGTGTCTGAATAAATGTTTTTCTTCCACATTCTATATGGAGAATCTGTTATACTTTGTGATTGAGAAGTATGCTGGTATATTCATAGTCACCACCAGGGCTGTGAATATTGCCTAGGTGACACACTGGATTCTAACACCACCTTGCTCACAGGAAACCTCTTACCAGAAACCCTACCATCTTGCAAGATTGCATCAACTTTGGAACTCACCTGTTCTGTACCCTCTGTACCTTCTACCACTCTGATTGAAGGGCTAGAGGACAAAGGCTTCTTTCTGTAGTCTCCAAACAGACTCGTACATGGGCTGATTCTTCATTTCCCACCAGTTGCATTCCTTAGACTGTCCTCCACCATTCCCATACATTCCCACCTGTATCCCCTATCTCTCTTTTTTTTCATCTTTTTTTATATGCTGTTTTCCCCCACTAAATTGTATACTCCCTGACAGCAGGGACCACCTTTCTTTGTTCTCTGTATCCACAGTTCTTAGCAAAATGCCTGGCACATAGGAGGTGCTTAATAAATATTTACTGACTGACTAACCCTCGCAAAGAACCATCCTATATAACAAATAAAATTTTAAAGAAAAAAAGAGGAAGAAGAGAGAAAAGGGCTGAAAATATATGCAACCTATCAACCCCATGGACCCAACTCTGCAAAGGAGTGGAGTGGGAGTAATTTCCTTGATCTCTTATTTGTAGTTGTGCTTATTCTCTGTAATTTTTCAGGTTTCACTTTCTATCGTTCTGTGGTCATTCTTTTCATTTACATTGTTGTAGTAGTTTTGCATATTTTCTTGGCCTTGCATCCTCATAAAAGTCTTTCCATGCATTTTTGTATTTGTTCCATTTGTCATTTCTTACAGCAGAGTAATATTCCATTACATTCATGCAATCGATAGATATTTGTATTCCAATTCTTTGCTACCATAAAACAATTGTGATATACAAATTTGAAATATATGGATGCTTCTTATCACTTACCTCCTTGGGGTATAAATAAACCTAACAGTGGAATTTCTGGGTCAAAAGGCTGGGTTTTTTTTCATAATTATTTTTTTCTTTGATAAAAATTTATTTAACTTTTACATTCATTTTCACAAAATTTTGGGTTTCAAATTTTCTCCCCTTTTATCCCCTCCCCCCCACCCCAATACACCGAGCATTCTAATTTTCCCTATCAACAATCTGCCCTCTCTTCTATCATCCCTCCCTTCTCTTGTCCCCATCTTCTCTTTTGTCCTGTAGGGCCAGATGACTTTCTATTCCTCATTAACTGTATGTCTTATTTCCTAGTAGCAACAACAATACTAAACAGTTGTTCCTAAAACTTTGAGTTCCAAATTCTCCCCATCCCTCCCTCCCCACCCATTCCCTTTGGGAAGGCAGGCAATTCAATATAGGCCCTATCTGTGTAGTTTTGCAAATGACTTCCATAATAGTCGTGTTGTGTAAGACTAACTGAATTACTCTCCATCCTATCCTGCCTCTCATTGTTTCTATTCTGTCTTTTGATCCTGTCCCTCCCCGAGAGTTGACTTCAAATTGCTCCCTCCTCCCCCTTCATCCCCCCCTTGCTTATCTCCTTCTCCCCCACTTTCCTGTACTGTAAGATAGGTTTTCAAACCAAAATGAGTGTGCATTTTATTCCTTCCTTTATTCAAATGTTATGAGGGTAAACTTCTTGTTTTTTTTTTCTCAGCTCTCCTCTTTTTCCCTCCACTAAAAAGTCTCCTGCTTGCCTCTTAAATGACATATAATTTACCCCATTCCATTTCACCCTCTTTCCTCCCCCTACCTTTCTCACCATTTACCTTAATTTCTTTTAGGATATGGTCCCATCCTATTCAATTCACTCTGTGCTCTCTGTCTCTGTATGTGCATGCATGTGTGTATGTGTGTGCCTGCACACGTGTACGTGTGTGTGTGTGTGTGTGTGTGTGTGATCCCACCAACTACCTAGATACTGAAAAGTTTTAAGAGTTACAAATATTTTCTTTCTATGTAGGAATGTAAATAGTTCACTTTTGGTAACTCCCTTATGACTTCTCTTTGCTGTTTACTTTTTCATGCTTCTTCTCATTCTTGTGTTTGAAAGTCAAATTTTCTTTTCAGCTCTGGTCTTTTCATCAGAATGATTGAAAGTCCTCTTTTTCATTGAAAGACCATATTTTCCCCTGAAGTATTATACTCAGTTTTTCTGGGTAGGTGATTCTTGGTTTGAGTCCTAGTTCCTTTGACTTCTGGAATATCCTATTCCATGCTCTTCGATCCCTTAAAGTAGAAGCTGCTAGATCTTGAGTTATCCTGCTTTTATTTCCACAATACTGGAATTGTTTCTTTCTAGCTGCTTGCAATATTTTCTCCTTGACCTGGGAGTCCTGGAATTTGACCACAATATTCCTAAGAGTTTCTCTTTTTGGATCTCTTTCAGGTGGTGATCAATGGATTCTTTCAATACTTATTTTGCCCTCTGGTTCTAGAATGTCAGGGCAGTTTTCCTCGATAATTTCATGGAAGATGATGTCTAGGCTCTTTTTTTTGATCATGACTTTGAGGTAGTCCCATAATTTTTAACTTGTCTCTCCTGGATCTATTTTCCAGGTCAGTTGTTTTTCCCATGAGATATTTCACATTCTCTTCCATTTTTTTCATTCCTTTGGTTTTGTTTGGTGATTTCTTGGTTTCTTGTAAAGTCATTAGACTCTATCTGTTCCATTCTAATTTTGAGAGAACTATTCTCTTCAGTGAGCTTTGAACCTCTTTTTCCATTTGGCTAATTCTGCTTTTGAAAGTATTCTTCTCCTCATTGGCTTTTTGAACCTCTTTTGCCAATTGAGTGAGCCTATTCTTCAAGGTGTTATTTTCTTCAGCATTTTTTTGGGTCTCCTTAACCAAGATATTGACCCGTTTTTTCATACTTTTCTTGCACCTCTCTCATTTCCCAGTTTTTCCTCTACCTGTCTAACTTGCTTTTTCAAAATCCTTTTTGAGCTCTTCCAAGGCCTGAGCCCACCTTTCTTTGACATCCCCCTGGGATGTCTGGGGGTACTGAGGCCCCCGCCGTCCACGTCTTTCCCTGATGGCAAGAATATTTCCTCGTTGTCAGATCCAAAAGTCGGGATCATTTGCATTTGTTGGCAAAAACTCTCTATAGTCTTATTTTTCTTCCCTTTTCTAGGCATTTTTCCCAGCCAGGTTACTTGACTTCTGAGATTCCTGTCCACCCCCGCCTAGATCCGCCCAGCTAGTGCTTGGGCTCTGAGATTCAAATGGGCTTTCTGAGGTGGCTGTGGCTGCTATTCAACATGAGCTTAAGTTCTGGTGCTTGGGTGGGGGCAGGGCCGCCTCCCAGGCTCAGTTCTCTCAGGGGCTTTATGCAGATACCTTCAGTAATGGAGCAGGTGGGGACAGGGCCACCTCCCAGTCTCAGCTCCTTCAGGTGGTTTATGCAGAGACCTTTAGTAATGAAGATCCTGCCTGCTTGGGGAGTCCCGGGGGGCCGCCTCTGATGCCACTGGCCCTGCCTCTGCCGCTTCCTGCCCCTGTCTCTGCCTCCACCACTTCCTCTCGAGGGGGCACAAGTCACGGAGACACCCCGCTCCCCTCTCGGCCAGCCCAGATGTCTCTCTCACTGATATGTAGCGTCTGTGGGCGGAGGGACTTTCCTGGCTGCCAGAGATTCCCGTCCCTGAAGCCTGCTCCAATCTGCTCCTCTGGGGCCGCCCAGCCAGGGCAGGGCAGGGGTGGAATCTGCTTTCCGGGGCGCAACGGAGCCTGGGGATGGCTCTCCAGGGCTCTCTGGAACGGAAATCTCTTCCACTGTGTTTCTGCACACCCTGCAGTGATCCAGAACTTGTGGGGAGCTCTTCTTACATTAAATCCATGGGCTGTGGGTTCGGAGCTCGCATACGTGAGTCTTTCTACTCCGCCATCTTGATTCCACCCCCCCTTTTTTCATAATTATTGGCACAATTTCAAACTGCTTTCCAAAAAGGTTATCCTGATTCACAGCTACATAAAAATACACTAAAGTGCCTTTCTTTTCACAGCCCTTCCAACATTGGTTATGCCCGTTTTTTGTCATCTTGCCACTTTGCCAGGTATGGGGTAAAACCTCAGGATTGTTTTGATTTATATTTATTTATTACTTTGTGATTTAGAGCATTCTTTCCTATGACTGTTAATGTCTCTTAGAATATTTCTAGAGGTAGCTGGATAGTACAGTGGATAGAGCACTAGGCTTGTAGTTAGGAAGGCTCATCTTTCTGAGTTCAAATCTGACCCCAAGACACTTAATAACTGAGTGACTCAGCTCAGGCTGATCACCTAATAGGCAAATCATCTAACCCTGTTTGCCTCCATTTCCTCATTTGTAAAATGAGCTGGAGAAGGTAATGGCAAACCACTCCAATAATTCTGCCAGGAAAACCTCACATAGGGTCATGAAGAGTTGGAATGACTGAAAAAACGACTAAAGAAAAGGACATTTCTATGACAATCACTTTGATCAATTCAACCAACTGGTAAATTTAGACATGGGTGGAGAGTAGGAGCATTCAACCATATCAGTGGTTTCATTTGGCTGGTGAATTTAGCTAGAACCGTTTATCTAGAGAGACCTATAAGGTTGCCATGGGAGTCAACATGGTTTAATGGATAAAGAGAGAGAGCTGGCCTTGAAACCAGGAAGATCTGGGCTCAAGTCCCATGACTGACACATACTGAATATATTGACCCAAGGCAAGTCAATTAACCTCTTGGTGGCCCAGGTATCTTTCTAAGATTCTAAGCTGCAGAGCAGGTACTGATTTGCTTTGACAGAAGGAATTTTCTCACCAGAGTTCCCTATGCCAATAAAATCAAAGGTCTAGTCCAAAAAAATAAAAGGTTCTCATGTTATTCAATCACTCATCCAAGGAGGCTAACAGATAATAAAGACAAACATGCAATTAACACTGATCTGGGACAGATAGGACAGACCAATTGCTCGTTACCAGTTCCCTAAGCTATCCTCACACCCTCTCTCTAAATACATTTTGAAAATTGGGATGGTGAAGGATGGGATAATTGCTGGGAGTGTAGTTTGGAGGAAATGTATGTTAAGCTGTTGATACACTCCCCTTTCTGTGGGTTAAAAGCAACTTTAAAGCCTAGTGCTGAGAATGCATTTTATGAGACTGTTTATGATTCTAATCTCACTGATACCCAGACATACCAATAAACCAAACACCATAAAAATGGCAGATATCTGACTTCCTGGTTCAAAAGAAACCAGTTATGGGCCTAGAGATAAGAAGATCATGGACTATAGTTTTGAAGCTGAAAAGGATCTTAAAGGCCATTTATCCCTAACTTATTTTATAGGTAATGAATAGGCCAGAGGAGTAAAGCAACTTTGCCCAAGGTCACAGAGAGAATTAATAGAATAGCTAGGATCTGAACCCAGGTCCTATGATTCCAGGTAATTGTTACGCATGCAAAGCTTGAAAGGTTATCCATGTTGTCTATGTTTGCTTTCTTTTGGTTCCCACATGCCCCACAATAATACCTATAAGGTATTTTCTTCGCTTTTTTTTACTGTGTTACAAGTATCATTGTTTCCATTTGATAGATGAGGGGAACTGAGGCCCAGAGCAGTGAGGTTGTTTTGCCCATGTTCTCATAGCTGGTAAATATCCAGATGGGATTTGAAAGGATTAGCAGGGTTCCTGGGACTGAGGTCAGTCATAGCGTGAAGTCCTCCTCTCCCAGCATCTTTGCCCAAGCAAAAGCTAGTTACAATGAACATCAAAGACCATCTTGAAAAAAAAAGAAAGAAAAAATAATGGAGAAGAAAGCATAAAAGTATATTAGACAACCAAAACAGGAAGAGGGGGTGATGATGGTCATTTTTCCATGGTTTCATTCATTCTTTCAACCAACATTTATTGAGCCCCTGCTGCATCTCTGAACTTTAGCACTTATTCATTTTCATTATTGTGCTTACTCCTTACACTAATATAGGGCAAAAGACTTCCATGTCTTCTTCTCCTCAGAGACTTGTCAAGCTTCTATGTAAATTCTCCCTAGATAAGTTGGTAATGAGAGGGAGAGAGAGAGAGAGAGAGGGAGAGAGAGAGAGAGAGAGAGAGAGAGAGAGAGAGAGAGAGAGAGAGAGAGAGAGAGAGAGAGAGAGAGAAATATAAATAAGAAAGATAGAAAAAATAAAGATGATAGATAAATGATAGATGATAGATAGATGATAGAATCAGATAGACAGATAGATAGATGAATGGATGGATGCCTTTACTAAAGCAATTACTATGTACCAGGCACTATGTTAGTGTATTAAGTGCTAAGAACATAAATATAAGCAAAGAAAATAGTACCTACTCTCAAGGACCTTATATTCTAATGGGGAAAAATAACACGTAGTGAGTTGGGGGTGAAGCAAGAATGGCTATGGTTCCTTCCAAATTTGTGGTCTAGGAGAGCTACCAATCGGAAAGTGGGGTGGGAGGGTCGGTTTCCATGGCTGAGGTTTCTCCGAGTTAGGAGTGTGATTGGTGTGAAGATCAAGAACTCTGGAGGTCTTATTTTTGTTCCTTCAGCATTTCAGTTTTCTTCTTGAGACTGTTGTGTCTCATTCTTGTTGCAACATTGGCCCAACCTCCTTTTCTGTAATGTCAACTTCAATATTCCCATGGCTATGAACCATTTAATATCAATATGATCATTCTTTATATCAATGCAAATTACAATCTATCCATGCTCTTAATCTGGTACAATTGTCCTTTATCATCTCCCTCAAATCCCTCAAAATATTTAGCACCCTCTATATGCTTGGCCCTTTGCTAAATACTGGGAATACAGAGAAAGATCAAAGACAATCTTTGTTCTCTAAGAGTCCAACAAACATAATAGATACCTTCCTCTAGTCTTTTACATTTCATGGAAAGCAATTCTAATCCATCACCATTTGTTTGGTCCCTGATTCTGGTGTTCACTGTGTTAATTATGTTTCCCAGTTCTGATTCTTCTGCAAATTTGATAAGCATGCCATTTTTGATGTCACTTAAATCATGGGTAAAAGTGCTGAAAAGAATGGAAACAAGAACTTATCCCTAGGAAATTCTACTGGAAATCTCCCTCCAAGTTGTTTTGACTCATTAGCCAATGCTCTTTATATCCAATTATTCAACCAGTTTCAAATCCATTGCTTATCCAGTGGAATAAGCAGGTAGAGTTAGTATCATACAAAGAACAATGGGGAAGCACATGGCAGGTGTGAGTAGACCGCACTATATAATGAAAATCAAATTCCAAAGAACAAGAGTGAAAGACATCTTGAAGGAATTCTGTGATGGGAAGAGGAGGTAACCTGCTCATGATGAGAGTGTTAGGTTAACAAATAGATAGCCAAAGTTTTCAGCTGATACTCAAATGATCTCAGGAGTAAATGAAGATGACATTGAGTGGATTCACAATGGCTAATTTATGGGAAGGCATGAATGAGAGTCATGCAGGATGGGCAGGGATGTTGTGATTAGTATCTTATGAGGGAACTCCTGAATTGGTGATATCAACAGATCCATTTAACTTGTGTTCTCTAGCTTGTGCTTTTCTCACTTGTATACAAGGATATCATAAAAGATTTTTCAAGTGCTAAGGAACAAAAATAAGCTATATAATTCCCCAGAGCTGCCAATCTCATAACTTTGTCAAAATATGCAACAACTGGTTACAACATTTTGGATAACTATGTATCTTGCTGAAATAATACTATTTAACAGCAAATGTTATACTATATTATTATAATAATGTTATTTTAATGTAATAGTATAACAATTAAAATAATTACATCTTAAAATTATTATTTTTTTAATAAGACCATGAAAATCAAAGTTATTATTTATTGCTAAAGTTCATTAAATAAACTTGAACAAGTTAGTTATTTTATAATCAAGATTATAAATAATTATTTAAATCACTAGATTTAGAGTCAAATAATCTTAGGTTTCATTGCCATCCCTATCACTTAGTAGCTCTATGTCCTCAGCCTCAATAGCCGAGGCAAGTCAATTTATCTGTTATGAATCATATCTGCCACATCTGCCAAATGCTGATAATAATACCCACCCCGCACTGCCTTGCCTACCTGACAAGGTTATTGAGAGGATCAAATCATCCTGATTTATGTAGAGCATTTTGTTAACCATAAAGCACATTGTAAATGTCAGCTCTTTATGATAACCATTAATAATAACAACAGAATCTTATTAATTTGGACCTGTCTAATTAAAAATGTGTGATAATTCATATGAGGAACAGATTGAAGTTTACATATGCAGTCTGCAAAAGGGAATTTGCTAAATGAATAGTGTAAATAATATTGAAAGGATGACTTAAATTAGAGCATTCAAGAGAATAAGTAATTTCAAAGCAACTTAGAATGATCATTTCCATACAAATTACTCATGTGCTCATTCTTGGGTCAGTAAGCTTTTGAAGGGTTCTCATGCCAAGTATTTATTCTAAATATGGGCTCCAATCCAGCAGCCAGCATTTATTAAGCACCTACTATGGGCCAGGTACTTTTGGCTTAAAAGATAAAAAGAAACCATTGCTACCTTAGTTACCATACAGGTTAGTGTTTCAAAGGGTTCCTGGGTATAATTAAAATATTGCTACATATTAAATAAAGTTTTAAATATTAAATTAAATATGAAACTTAAAATTAAATGACAATACATATCATAACATAGCAACTTTAATGAATTCTTCACCCTTCCTTCTTCCAAACAAAATTCTTTTGCATCACATGTAGGTCATGGGGAAGCCCAAATACATCCTATTCTGTCCCTGCTCTCATCTGGAAACAAGAGGTGGGAGAAGGCAATAGGGTGCTAGTCTATACATTTCCTATCTTCAGTGGCCCCAAAGGAACTGTTCCCAGCCTCATCCTTATGTCCAGTGATCATTATGGGAGAAGGTACAGGAAAAGCATGGAGCTGATAGGCATTTTTCTCTCCATGGTTGTTATCTTATCACAATACTTTTCATGTCACAAAATTAATGTCAGAGTCCTAATGACCCAAATGATACATTATGAAACAGTGGCAGCCATCAGACCTACAGGTCTTGACTTGACTATGCCACAGGAAACTGGTCATTTATTTTTTTAAATTTATTTTTATAAAAATCCTTCATTTTGATAACACATCATTTCCTAATAGATTCTTCCTCAAGTAGTCAACTCTTATAGCAAATAAAAAAGAAAGAGAAAGCAAAAAAAAAGAAGAAGAAAAGAGAAAAGGCAGTGCAGTAAAATAAATTAACTGAATCAGGCAGTGTATGTGATGTTTTACATCCATGGTCCTTCAACTCTGCCTAGATGGAGGGAAGGAGGTATATTTTCTCCTTTCTAGGGACAAGCTCGATAATTATCATTATACAGAGGTTTAATTTCATGGGTTTTTTTTTGTTTTTGTTTTTGCTGTTCTTTCCATTTTCATTGTTATCATCATTGTGTATATCTTTTTTTGGTTCTGATTAGTTTACTTTGTACCAATTTGATAACTCTTCCTGGGTTTCTTAGTACACAATTATTTATTCTTGCTAAGTTTAGTGAAGAAAGAGAAATATGAAAGAAATCTCATCTAAGTCGCGTTTTGCTTTAATTTCACTATTGTCATGGAAAGGATATTGGAATGAGAAGATAAGGTTGGGGTTATGTCTATGATTCCATTGAAATAGGCAACTTACAGAAATGGGAACTCCTTCTCTCAGTGCATGTTGATAGATTTAAGTTGTACCTTAAAGTCTTAGAGAATTACTTGACGCACTGAACTGAAATGATTCTCCCAAAGGTCAGAACATCAATTTGTCACAGTGGCAAGACTTGAATACAAATCTTCTTGATTCCCAAGCCATTTCTCTATCCACTAATCCATGTTGCATCTTCTGTAATATTACATACTTAATACATGTTTATTTCTATTTACATTAGAGTTGATGGCAAACAAAACAAAACAAAAATGGTAGAGTTTAGCCTATGGTGGGTGTCATAACTAATGTTCACCAAGGGACATTTGTCAGATATAAACCATTCCATTAAAAGGTTATTGAAAAAATCTATACCTTTTCTTAAATGTTGAATGGATGAGTTGATGATGATGAAGATGATGACAGATCATTGATAAATAATAGGTAGTAGAGGAAAGATAGATGAATAGAGCAATAGATGGAGAATAGATACATCAGTAGATGACAGATAGATAGATGACAAGTTGTGGTTGTGGCTGTTCGTCCTTCATTCTTGAAGAGGACCGTGATTTCAGGGAGGTGATGCCATGACATGCAAGTGAATTGGATGTAAGTGAGGGAGGGCTCTACAGAGTCATCAGTCTCATTCTCCTCTCTGGAGCCTTCTGGGTACAGTGGAAAGATATAGATGAGGATGATGAGATGGTCCAGGATGACAGATTAAATAGATGGTAGATAGGTAGATGCTAGATAAATAATTATAGACAGATATGTTTGTATGTGCAGATGGTGTCTCCTCCATTAATCGAGAGTAAGCTTCTATAGAGAAGGGATTATTTCATTTTTTGTCTTTTTTTATCTCGGCTTTCTCGTATGTGAAATGGTTGTGTTCATTCTTCATTTTTGAAGAACACCATGCCATCAGAGAAATGATGACATGACTTACACTGAACTGGTTTTGAGTAAGGGTGCACTATGCAGGTCACCAGCCTCACTTTCTCCTCCTGAGTCATCTGTGGAAAGATATAGATGAGGATGACTGGAGACAGTCCAGGATGCAGAGAGGGACCTTGGCCTTTTCAGGTATTCACTTAGAGGGAGGTAATGCCCATTGCATGAATAGGCCTCTTTAAGAAGTAGTCAGGGAATGACTCTTTTAATAAGCAAAAGAAACAAAAAATAACAAAATCAAGTGGGGGAGAAATAGAAACAGTTATTATTGATAATCACTCTAAGTCAGCCATTAAGTGCAACTTGGGCATTGAAAATGAAAGTCATTTTCACTAGAGGCCCCTCCATGGATTCTGCCTGAAACTGAGGCCTAGAGTGTGTGTATGTGCACCCACAAGTGTCCAAGAACAAAAAGTGACAAGCCCTTCAGAGGACTTAAGAGTCCAAACCCCTTATGTGATTCGAAAGGAAACTGAGTCCTAGAAAGCTGGATAGCTCAGTATAAGATCACTAATAAAATGTGAGGATTAAAAATGTTAAGGATTTCAAGAGCTTTTGAGTCAGACCCCGTACTGTGACCCTAGGAGAAGCAAAGACCTAAGGAGCTTCAGGGATCTGTATGTGATCAAAGACAATTTCCTAGACCTAAAGGTAAGAAGGCCTTAAGATCATTTTAGAAATGGCTAGATGATCTCAAAGGTTGCTTCCTGCTCTAAATCTTTATGTATGCTCCCTTGGCATTTGTTTGTTTCTATATTTCATCATTCTCTAGCTTCTGTACCTCCATGATTATAAACAAGTGTTCCCTGGAGAAATAATCCAGCTCTCAGACGATAGTTTCTTAACAGCAAAACTACATTCCCCAATGAAAATGTAGTACCAAAACATCTGTTTCCAACTGATACTTTCTGCCTTTGGGAAGATGGTTTGAGCAAGACTCCTCTGTTGATTCCAAGCCTCTTAATTAGTTGTCAATGGCATTCGAGGTAGATGGCCTTAGGTGGCCTGCCCAACAATCCTACCCACTCTTTCCTTATGTCTCAGGGGACCTCCAGCTCATTCTCCCCTGGGACTGTCAAAATTTTTTTCTTTCGTTCTCCAAACTCCCCAACTTACTCACATACCTTCTGCACTTGAGATAATAGCGGATTAAAAAACTTGCTCAAGGCAGCGAATAACTGATGTAGAATTCAAACCTAGGTCCTCTGGCTCCAACCTTGTTTGTTTGTTTGATTGGTTTTTTTTTTTTTTTTTCCACCAGCATTAGACTTGAGAACAAGCGGGAATTAGGTTTGAATCCTATCTGTGATAGTCACTCTCTATGTGATCATGTACACATCACTGAATACCTTTCTTTTTTTTCCTTTTTATTTATTTATTTGTTTGTTCATTCATTCATTCATTCATTCATTCATTCATTCATTCATTCATCCATCCATTCATTTATTTATTTGTTTGTTTGTTTGTTTATTTATTTATTTAAATTTTGCATTCATTTTCACAAAATTTTGGGTTCCAAAATTTTCTCCCCTTTTTATCCCCCTCCCCCCCACCCCAATACCCCAAGCAATCTAATTTTCCCTATCTCAACAATTTTCCCTCTCTTCTGCCATCCCTCCCTTCTCTTGTCTCCATCTTCTCTTTTGTCCTGTAGGGCCAGATGACTTTCTATTCCCCATTAACTGTATTTCTTATTTCCTAGTAGCAACAACAATACTAAACAGTTGTTTCTAAAACTTTGAGTTCCAAATTCTCCCCATCCCTCCCTCCCCACCCATTCCCTTTGGGAAGGCAGGCAATTCAATATAGGCCATATCTGTGTAGTTTTGCAAATGACCTCCCTGATAGTCGTGTTGTGTAAGACTAACTGGATTACCATCCCTCCTAACCTGCCCCTCATTGTTTCTCTTCTGTCTTTTGATCCTGTCCCTCCCCAAGTGTTGACTTCAAATTGCTCCCTCCTCCCTTTGCCCTCCCTTCCATCATCCCCCCCTTGCTTATTTCCTTCTCCCCCACTTTCCTGTACTGTAAGATAGGTTTTCATACCAAAATGAGTGTGCATTTTATTCCTTCCTTTAGTCAAATGTGATGAGGGGTAAACTAATTGTTTTTTTTTTTCTCAGCTCTCCTCTTTTTCCCTCCACTAAAAAGTCTCCTATTTGCCTCTTAAATGACATATAATTACCCCATTCCATTTCACCC
Source organism: Bettongia penicillata ogilbyi (assembly GCA_023548195.1). Lineage (NCBI taxonomy): Eukaryota > Metazoa > Chordata > Mammalia > Diprotodontia > Potoroidae > Bettongia > Bettongia penicillata. Next base: position 652,496 of record JAJHZJ010000231.1, on the reverse strand, counting down.
TCTTTCCTCCCACTACATTTCTCTCTCACCATTTACCTTAATTTCTTTTAGGATGTGGTCCCATCCTATTCAATTCACTCTGTGCTCTCTGTCTCTATATGTGTGTGCATGTGTGTATGTGTGTGTGCATGCATGCGTGTACATGTGTGTGTGTGGTCCCAACAACTACCCAGATACTGAAAAGTTTTAAGAGTTACAAATATTGTCTTTCCATGTGGGAATGTAAACAGTTCACCTTTGGTAAGTCCCTTATGACTTCTCTTTGCTGTTTACTTTTTCATGCTTCTTCTCCTTCTTGTGTTTGAAAGTCAAATTTTCTTTTCAGCTCTGGTCTTTTCATCAAGAATGCTTGAAAGTCCTCTTTTTCATTGAAAGACCACATTTTCCCCTGAAGTATTATACTCAGTTTAGCTGGGTAGGTGATTCTTGGTTTGAGTCCTAGTTCCTTTGACTTCTGGAATATCCTATTCCATGCCCTTCTATCCCTTAATGTAGAAGCTGCTAGATCTTGAGTTATCCTGATTGTATTTCCACAGTACTGGAATTGTTTCTTTCTAGCTGCTTGCAAGATTTTTTCCTTGACCTGGGAGTTCTGGGATTTGGCCACAATGTTCCTAGGAGTTTCTCTTTTTGGATCTCTTTCAGGTGGTGATCGATGGATTCTTTCAATACTTATTTTGCCCTCTGGTTCTAGAATGTCAGGGCAGTTTTCCTTGATAATTTCATGAAAGATGATGTCTAGGCTCTTTTTTTGATCATGGCTTTCAGGTAGTCCCATAATTTTCAAATTGTCTCTCCTGGATCTATTTTCCAGGTCAGTTGTTTTTCCATGAGATATTTCACATTCTCTTCCATTTTTTCATTCTTTTGGTTTTGTTTGGTGATTTCTTGGTTTCTTGTAAAGTCATTAGACTCTATCTGTTCCATTCTAATTTTGAGAGAACTATTCTCTTCAGTGAGCTTTTGAACCTCTTTTTCCATTTGGCTAATTCTGCTTTTGAAAGCATTCTTCTCCTCATTGGCTTTTTGAACCTCTTTTTCCAATTGAGTGAGCCTATTCTTCAAGGTGTTATTTTCTTCAGCATTTTTTTTGGGTCTCCTTAACCAAGATATTGACCCGTTTTTCATACTTTTCTTGCATCTCTCTCATTTCCCAGTTTTTCCTCTACCTGTCTAACTTGCTTTTCAAAATCCTTTTTGAGCTCTTCCAAGGCCTGAGCCCACCTGACATCCCCCTGGGATGTCTGGGGTACTGAGGCCCCGCCGTCCACGTCTTTCCCTGATGGCAAGAATATTTCCTTGTTATCAGATCCAAAAGTCGGGATCATTTGCATTTGTTGGCAAAAACTCTCTATAGTCTTATTTTTCTTCCCTTTTCTAGGCATTTTCCCAGCCAGTTACTTGACTTCTGAGATTCCTGTCCACCCCCGCCTAGATCCGCCCAGCTAGTGCTTGGGCTCTGAGATTCAAATGTCCTTTCCGTGCCGCCCGCCTGCCTGCTGATCAATGTGAGCTTTAGTTCTGGTGCTGGGGTGGAGGCAGGGCCGCCTCCCAGGCTCAGCTCCCTCAGGGGCTTTATGCAGAGACCTTCAGAAAAGGAGCAGGGTGGGGCAGGGCCGTCTCCCAGGCTCAGCTCCCTCAGGTTGATTATGCAGAGACTTTCAGTAATGAAGATCCTGCCTGCTGCTAGGGGAGTCCTGGGCCGCCTTGGCTGGCTGTGCCGCTGCTGCCTCCGCCGCCACCCCTGCCTCTGCCTCCGCCGCTTTCTCCCGAGGGGCCCAAGTCACGGAGACACTCCACTCCCCCTCTTGGCCAGCCAGCCGTCTCTCTCACTGACCTGTAGCTTCTGTGGGCGGAGGGACTTTCCCGGCTGCCGGAGCTTTCGTCCCTGAAGCCTGCTCGGATCAGCTTCCCTGGGGCCGCGGCCAGGGCAGCGCTGGGGTGGGGTCCGCTTTCTGGGGCGCGACAGACCCTGTGAACGGCTCTCCAGAGCTCTCTGGAACGGAAATCTCTTCCACTCTGTTTCTGTACACCTTTCAGTGGTCCAGAAGTTATGGGGGTCTCTTTTTACATTAAATCTATGGGCTGTGGTTTCGGAGCTCGTAAACGTGCATCCTTCTACTCCGCCATCTTGGCTCCGCCTCCACTGAATACCTTTCTAAACCCTTAGTTTGGAGCTACCAGTTCTGGGTTCAAGTCCCTCCTCTGCCACTTACTGTATGACCTTGGGCTCTTAGACTTCCTGGCTTGTTTCTTCATCTGAAAAGTGGGGAGATTAAATTATAGGACCCATGAGATCCCTTCTAAATCTATGAAATTATGAAACTATGGTTTATGGCAAGGGTCTTGGTCCCTCTGCTCATGGAGAAGATCTAAGCCTTAGGAACTGAAGGTCCTCAATTTCTCTTCTCAGCTCCTCAAAACTTCTCAATATTATTACCCATCCTTTTTTTTCTATCCAATCAACAAAAGGATCGAGTGAAATGTGTTTATGAAGTGCTATATTGGCAGAGGCAATACCGTCTCCCTTCCCCTGAAGCTCACATACTAACAAGGAGAAGGCAAAACATGTAGGAGAGTCCAGCTTCAGGGTAGATAGAAAGGTCTCATGGTTCAGGAAAGCAAACATTTACTTAGCAGCCACTACATCAGATGGCAGGCACTGTGAGAGGTGCAGGGGTGAAAATGAGAGAAATAAAATAATCTCTACCCTCTGAGGATTTTCTTCTTTGCATTCTGTTTCAGAGGAGGAGATCCTAACTCTATCCCTAGCCTTAGTGCTTGCCCAAACTAAATTTATCCATCTGTTTTCTTGACCTCTCCCTTTCCTGTCTTCTCCAGAGTTTTCCAAGAAAATCCTTCTCTTTCTGTGCTCTATTGACCATCTTAGTCACTTTGAATCATTTCTGTGATTATATAAATGTGCATATGTATAAACAAATATATGTACTTATATATACATAAATCACATATCCATGTGTGTATATGCATAGCTATCTCTACATCTCTATCTATTCATATACATATGAGTGTTTTCATTTATTAAATATCTCACCTGAACTCAAGAATCCATATTTTCCACTGTGTGGGCATTCCCTCCACTAACAAGGATGGTAACTCCTCAATAGTAGCCATAGATCATAATCTTGGTAAATTTCCTTTCAGAGTTGTCTTGGTGATAAATTACCCATGAACATAGAATCATGAATTTAGAGCTGTAGAGGACTCCTTCATTCTACAGATGAGAAAATAGAGTCACAGAAGACTTAAGTGATTTGTCCAAGGTTTTTGTTATTGCTGAGTCATTTTTTCAGTCGTGTCTGACTCTTCATGACCCCATTTTGGGATTTTCTTGGCAACAATACTGTAGTAGCTTGCCATTTCCTTCTCCAGCTCATTTTATAAATGAGGAACTGAGGCAAACAGGATTAAGTGACCTGCCTAGGGTCATACGGTTAGTAATTGTCTAAAGCTGGATTTGAACTCAGGAATATGAGTCTTCCTGACTCCAGGCCCAGTACCATCTACCTACCCAAACTTAGAGTCATAGTAAATATGATGTATATGTGTGTATATACATACATACATAAATGTATACATACATACCTACATACATGGGGGTTGTATATGCATCTATATGTGCTGTATGTATTTTATATATTTATATATTATATGTAACATCTTTGTTTATATTTATGTATTGCATATTTACATTTATATATTGCATATATTGCACATTTACTTTTATATACCATATTTACATATTATATATGTACATTTATATATTGCATGTATTATATATTTGTTTATATACATGTATTTATATATTACCTGTGTACACTTATATATTACATGTATTACATATTTGTTTTGTGTACAAAATATATTTATATATTACCTATATACATTTATATATTACATATTTGTTTGCATATAAACATCTATTTACATATTACATATATACATTTATATATTACATGTATTACATATTTATTTATATACAACATCTATTTATATATTACATATATATGTATATTACTTACATAATGGTCATTATGGCAAGACTTAGATAGCTACCTTGAGAGGGGACTTAGGTCATTAAACCTTTGGGAGTTGCACTTGTTCATAAATCAGAATCTCAAAAGAAAGAGGTGGAAAACTCTTCTCAAGAGAAGAGGAAGTGGTAGATCTGGGAATGTATGTGTGTTACCTATGCAGACATAACTATACAAACACAATCTATATGTATACATAAACATACATGCATATATATGTGTATGTGTGAATATGCACATATACACACACACATGCATGTACATATACATTCTCTGTGTAAGCAGACTCTCTTTCTTTTGCAATCCACAGACTTGGGAAATTGTCCAGATCACTGAGAAGTTGTGACTTGCCCAGGAGGACATATCCAGTATATCTCCAAGGTAAAATTTGAACTGATGTCTTCTGGACTCTAAGGACAGCTTTCCATCTACTATATATTAAAATAAAATTTTAAAACCAAAAATCTCAGAATCAGTGGAAAAGGGAAAAGCCTGAAAATGTAATTCCTTCTTTTTAGTTGTATGCATCCTCAAGGATACAATGTCAAAGGCCTTTTCTTGCAATCTCCTTAGTGAGTATATTTAGACAAGGCAGATTGTCTTAGATGATCTTGAGCCTTTAGGTGAATTGAATACTCCTGGCATGTGTGCTTTGTGCTTAGGATTCCAGGTGGCTGCTACTTAGGTGGAACATCCTGCAATAAAAGTACAGTTACATTAGTGATCTTATTTGATAACCTGTTGTGGAGAAGTATTGTTGCCCTTAAAAATACTCATGCCAAAAGTACCAGGAACCGACACTGTCAGCACTTAGTTATGTCATTTGGTCCAAGCCACAAGATTAGTCATTAAGGTACCATGGAAGGAGGAAGGAAAGGGGAAAGAGGAAGATGGAAATTCCATTACCTTCTTGACTGCCTTGCATTCCTGGTATGTAGTTGTCCATGGAAATTCAGTAAGTCAGTCAACAAGCATTTATTAAGGACCTACTACAAAGAAAGGCGAAAGACAGCTCCTGCCCTCAAGGGGCTCACAAATTATTGGGAGAACAGGATACATAAGAAGAAGGCAGGGAAGGTAGGTTATTTAATGTGGGGGCATGATGAAGTCCTTCAGTCAGGTGGGAGGTGATAAAACTGTCTTTCCTGAACCAGGAGCTCTCCCATGTCCACCCTCCACCCTCTCCAACTAAAGGGAAGGAGGGAAGGCCCGAATAGCAGGGAGTACTGAGGAGATGTGAATTTCAGAGTTAATTGGATCTTGCAAGAACATGAGTTTCTGGAGACAATGGTGAAGTCCAGGTGAGAAATGATGAGGTGTCGGCTCTTGGCCCAACCAACACAGCACAGTCTGATTTTATTACCTATTGTTGGTGTTATTCATATTTTAATATAATTATTTTGGTGCAGTAGATAGAGTGCCAGGAAGAATTAGGATAAAATCCTAACACAAGCTAACTGGGTATCACTGGGCAAGGCAACTTCCATGTGCCTCTACCAAAAGCAACATTTTATTAGACAGCACCAAACCAAATATTCATAATCTCCAAACTTTGTGGATGAGCTTTCAAAATGGAGACAACAGGAAGAAAAATATCAAAATCATGTGGGAACAGGATGAGGTATCTATTATTCCCATACTCCCATTTGTTACTGGAATTTTACCGATTCTTCCAGTGAACTTAGAGAAGATGAACTTATCTCCTTACACTTTTTATTAAACTCTGTAAAGTAGTATATTAAATATATTTTAAAATATATATACATATATATGTATAGTACAATAGTAACTTATTGTTACATCATTGGACAAGATGAGAACAAGACGATGATGATGTGGTAGGGAGAGGAAAATCAGCACCTACAAAACTCCATTTTTATACTCTTCTGTCTTTCCCAAGTTGTCTCTGCTCATATTCTATTTTTCCCTATCAAGAAGTTTTTAAGATTCCAAAGGGGCAGAGATTAGAATCCTATGGACAGAGACGCACAGCTGGTCAGGCAGGAGGCAGCTTATTCACTTTCAGACAGGGTGGTATCAAAGTGGTTCATCAAGAAACTCACAGCTTGTTTTTAGTGAGGAGAGGGGAGATTGGTGGGGTGGATTATGGAAAAATTCAAGATAAGAAGAATGATGACTGGGCATGTGCCATTCCAATTAGCTATCATTTGAATATCTCCTAGAACTAGACAGATAGATGAACAGAACAGATGAACGGATTAGGGCTAAGCTCTCATGTAGAGCTCATTCTCTTGATTAGGGCTGCATTTTTGCCTGTTTAGATTTATCCTCAGAAATCAGGAAGAAGAAAAAATCCCCCAAAGGAAATGTTAATTAGAGAGGCTGTGTACCTTTTATTACCTTTCTCCCGGCTAGAAAGTGCCCCAAAGTTGTTGTTTTTCTCAAGAGTCCCCTGAACAGCAAGGAAATCGAATCAGTCAATACTTAAAGAAATTAAGATATCCACTCGAAGGTCAAATTCTAGAGCAGAAGTTTTAATAATGAGAAGATGAGATTCATTGGAAAAAAACAAAAAATAAAACCCTGATGTTGGAAAAGATTGAAGGCAAAAGGAGAAAGGGATGGCAGAGTCAGATAGTGTCATGGAAGCAGTGAACATGAACTTGGACAGACTTCAAGAAATAGTGGAAGATACAAGGGTCTAGTGTGCGATGGTCCATGGAGTCACAAAGAGTATGACATTACTGCACAATAACAAATGCATATATACTTGTATAACACATGTGTGTGCATATATATATATACACATACAAAGTTTTAAAAGCATAGAACTACACACATCATGGGGTTTTGGAACACCAATACAAACATACATACGTGCATACATACACACACAAACATACACACAGATATACATAACTATATATAGAATTTTATGTATATGCCTATAACTATATATATATATATATATATATATATATATATATATATTTATGGGTATATATGTGTATGTGTGTTCCAAAAGCCTTAGTAGAATTTTATGCTATTAAACTTTTACGTATATGTATGTACACATGCACATACATGTGTGTTTGGATAAAAATGAGACATATATTTTGGATATGGCCAATATGCAGTTTTGTCTTGCTTGAGTATGCTTATTTGTCACCAGGGAGGTTTTATTTTTTTTATTGTTTTCAATGAGAAGGGGACACTTTGGAGAGAGATAGGGCTAGTGATAGTGATTTTTAAGAAGAGAAAGCTCTAGGGTCATTGATGCAGATTTTGGGGTCTTTTTAAAAATAAGGTAGGAGAACAGAAGGAAATTCAAATGGAAACACAGGTAGCATAGCTTTGAAATTAATATGCTTAATTATATGTGTGCACACACATGTACATTGTCCTTGTTCAGTCGTTTCAGTCATGTTCAAGTCTTTGCGACTCCATTTGGGGTTTTCTTGGCAAAGATACCGGAGTGGTTTGTCATTTCCTTCTCTAGCTCATTTTACAGATGAGAAAACTGAAGCAAACAGGATTAAGTGACTTGCCCTGGATCACAGAGTTGGTAATTACCTGAGACTGGATTTGAACTTAAGAAGATGAGTCTTTCTGACTCTAGGCACAGCACTCCTATATGTGTATATACATGTGTATATGTATGTGTATACACATACCTGAAGATAGAGCATATATGTGTGTGTACATATATATGTTGAAGGAAACAAAATATCCATAATAGAGATTTATATATAATCTTCTTTTTTTACTTTCTTTTTTGTATTTGGAAATGTTCATGTTTGTTGTATTTATCAATTTGTGAAATTAAAAAAAGTTTTAACGAAATGCTTTCAGTTTCTTTCAATATGTTATGCTTTATACTGCTTAGCACTTAATACCACGTATGTAACACAGTAGGTACTTAATAAATCTTATTGACTGACTGATTGAGGTGTTTTTTTTAATCTCTTAAGTTTAATCAACAGCTCTCATGTATAAAATAAGGATAACAATTCTTAGCTTCTATTTACCTCTTGAAACTTTGTGAAGATGTGTTATGTAGTGGGACAAGTATTTGTATTCCTCCAATATTGTCTTTGGTATCCATCAGGAGATATCAATTTTTTCTGGACCTGTGATTTCACTGGGCAACTAGATAGTGCAGTAGACAAGAGAACCAGGCCTGAAGTCAGGTAGACTTGAATTCAATCCAGCCTCAGACACTTACTAGCTGTGTGACCCTAGGCAAGTCATGTAACTTCGCTTGCCTCAGTTTTCTCACCTGTAAAATGAGCTGGAGAAGGAAATGTCAAATCACTCCAATATCTTTTCCAAGAAAACCCCAGACACGACTGAAAAAAAAATAAACAGTGAATACGATTTCATTGGTATAGGTTAGCTTCCCAGTATAGAAACTCACTTTACCAAGTAGATAAAAAAGTGTTCTACACCTTAAGTCTCTTACAACAGGAGTTCTTTACCTAGACAGTCCCTGAATTTTTCGTTGTTATTATTTTACATTTCAAAAACTTTATTTCATGTACAGCACTTTGAAGAACTTTTAAGATCTTTATAAGTTCTGGCTATTAATATTGTTATTACTATGTAGTTGGTATCCTTTGCAATTATACGTACTTTGTCTTATGCATTTAAAAACATTATTCTGAGAAGACATCCAACGTTTCACCAGTTTGCTCAAGGGATCGATGACGTCAAAAAAAGGTGAAGACTCTTTCTTAGACCACTCATTGGGCCCTGAGAGGTTAAATGCCCAGGGTAACCCAGCTAGTGTACTCTCTCAGAAACAGGACTAGAATCCAGATCTTCTGGTTCTTTATCCTTAGACCTCCATTTCACATATTATTTAACTTCCTAAATATTTTTATTTTGTCCAGTCATAATTATGTCTTTCTCAGAATGGCCATCTCATAAATGATACAACAAAGGCTAAAGTTATATGTTTGCATCAAAGTTAAAAAGAGGCCTTTCCAAGTACCCACACCCTCCATTGAAGATAATCTCCCATTTATATATCTTGTTAAAATATGATCATCTGCATGTTGTCTCCTCCATTAGAAGGTGAGTTTCCAGAGGGCAGGGATCTTGCTTTATTTTTCTTTGTATCTACAGAGTAGTACAGCGTCTAGGACATAGTGATTGTTGCTCCTGTTGTTTCTCCTTCCTTCTCAAAGAGGACCATAACATCAGGGAGGTGATGCCATGATAGGCAAGTGAATTGGATTTGAGTGAGGGAAGGCTGTGCAAAGTCATCAGCCTCATTTTCTCCTCTGCAGTCATCTGGGTCCAGTGGCGAACTATAGATCAGGGCGACTGGAGATGGCCCTGGATGCAGTGGGGCAAACTATAGATCAGGATGACTGGAGATGGCCCTGGATGCAGTGGGGCAAACGATAGATCAGGACGACTGGAGATGGCCCTGGATGCAGTGGGAGATCTTGACCTTTTTTAAATTAAGGTCTTTGACAGATCTCATTTTGACTGAGGCAACACCCATTGAGCGATTAAGGCTAAGTAAGAAATGAAGCAGAGAAATGCCTCCTCTATCTGTATAACAGCAAGCACCCCAACATACATAGATGAGTTTGTTGCACAGGTTCTTAAATCTGCTTTTCTAAAAGAAAGGCAACTTTTGAGGGATAAATAATCATTTTAATCGAGCACATATATCATTCATTTAGTTCAGGGGAAAAAAGTCAGCACCTTGAACTTCAGAGAAAATACAGAGAAACAAAGATCAACACAGGGCTTCCCAACTGTCTGACCATAAGCAAGACATACATCACAGATCAAAGGACAAATCCAGCTGTCTGACCACACATATATAGTTTCCAGAGAAAGAAGCACCAAAATCTGGGTTTTCAAAGCTGGAGGACTTCTCAGGGGTTGCCCAGAGTCTCCTCTGGCCAAACAAACAATTCCAATGAGTAAGCCCCAAAGTTACACTTTTCAGAGCCAGAGGGCCTGACCCAATGCCTCAATAGAAATTGACAAAAGGTATTGAGGCCTATTAATATGGGTGGGGAAGATCTTTAACTCTTCCCCCCACCCACCATTAATCTTAAATTACCATTACAACCTAGTCAAAAAAAAAAAAGGAAAAAATCAATCTTGGAGGGGAATACCTTCAGGTTTTCTGACCAAAACAGAAGTAGTTGCTATTTTTACCTTTACTCTGAGTCAATGAGGACTTAAACAATGACCAAGGGAGTGTTTGATAAATGCTTGTTGATTGACTATTTCTGCATAGTTTGAAACATTTATTTTTTCTTTCAATCAATCCAATAGGTTATTTGGCATTACTTATAGACCAACAAGTGATTTCCTTGTCAGAATCTTTCATATTGCAATGGGTTACCTGGCTGTGATATTGACTGTCAGTCCAGTCTTTAACTAAATAAAGATAATGAAGATCTTTGTGCGGGCAGGGATTCTAATCAAACAGGAGTATTTGAAAGATTGCTCAGGAAGCCAGGTAAAGAACAAATTAGAAGGAATTTAATGTAGCCTGGATTTGGAGTCAGAAAACATGGGTTCTTATCTCAGCTCTGTTAAATATTACCTTTGTTACCTCAAATGTTACCATTCTACTTTTTTGTGCCTTGGTTTTCTCATCCATGAGTTGAGAGTATTGAACTACTCGATGACTTCCTTCAGTTCTAGATACTATGATGTCATAAAGCATAGAATCCAGGGTCCTGAACTGCATTTTGATGCTTTACTTCCACTCAAACCAAATTAGCATGCTGCTCCAGTGACTTTCTACTGTACAGAAAAGTAGAAAATTCTTGCTTCTTGTACACAGAATCCAAAACCAGTCACTCTGGGTAATAGGTCAGTAAGCCGAGAGGGGGTGAGGCTAGCTAGATGGTACCTTCCTTATTCAAAGCTAAAAGTCTTCAGATTAACTCTTGAATTTTATTGACAGGAACATGTAAACATTTTCAGCCTCCAAGCAATCTGCTGTTTGAGTTGGAATTGGGTAATCAACCTTGGGGCTGTATTTCTGACTTGGCTTTATCTCAAAGAAAAAAAGCATAAAACCTTGTAAAGAAAAAGGTTTCAAGAGACCTCACCAGGCAGCTCATAAATGATTAAAATGTTAGCCAATGTCACCTTGGAAGAACAAGTCACAGGTATGCATGTGGATCTGAATAAAAAATATTCCTAAAGCAGAGCATATCATCATAGAATCTGGAAAGAAACTTAGAAACATCTGGCCCAATGACTTTATTTTAATAATGACAACAATAAGGATAGCTAACATTTATATAGTGCCTACTGTGTGCCAAGTGCTTTATACATTGGTCTTCACAATAACCCTGGGAGGTAAGTGCTGTTATCACCCCCATTTTACTGTTGAGGAAACTGAGGCAACCAGAGGTTGTGACTTTCCTAGATTGTACAGCTAAGTGGGATCTGAAGTTGGATTTAAATTCAAGTCTTCCTGACTCCAGACTCAACTCTCTATCCACTGCACAAACCAAGGACATAGAGGTAAAATGAACTGTCCTTGGTCACCCATCTATTGAGTTTCCCTAGGATTCCAAACTAGGGCTCTGGAAGCAAAGTCCAGGGTTCTTTCCACTATGACCCACTAAAACACACATGCACGCACAAATCCATATCATAGATCATAGATTTAGAACTGGAAGAGATCTTAGAGGTCAATGAGGCTGATTCCCTCATTTGAGAGGAGAGAGAGACGAAGAGAGAGAGAGAGAGACAGACAGACAGACAGACAGAGAGAGAACTGAAACTTAGAAATGTTGAGTGATTTCACCAGGCTGACAAATCTTCCTGATTGCCAGTGTAGTACACCATACTATACTATAAGATACGATACTATCCTATACTATGCTATACCATACCATACCATACTATATTATACCATATCATACCATGCCATACCATACTTTGCTATGCTATACTATACTATACTTTACTATGCTATCTTTCAATATAGAATTTATACATTTATATATTATTTTAGATAGTATAAATATCTGCATGTATACGACAGGCACATTTTTCAATGGACAGAGAGCCAGTCTCAGTCAGGGAGACCTGGGTTCATATCTTACCTCTGATATATTGACCCATAATATTTGTGTGGCCTCAGACAAGTTGCCCAAGGCAACTCTAAGACCATAAACAAATACTGATATGCAGCAATGGAAAGAATTTCTTCGTCTGGTATTCCCTATCTCAATGAAATCATAGGTCTAGTCCCATCCAGATAACACATACAAACATACATGTATATATGTCTAAATATCACAGGATAAGAGATCTTAGGGTGGAAAATACCTCAGAGGACATTTAGTTCAACACCTTCATTTCATTGATTAGGAAAGTAAAGCCTCAAGCAGTTTAGATGACTCCCCTAAGATCATGCGGATAGTTATTGTCAGAGGAAAGATTTGAACCTGGGGCCTTGGACTCCAGAGTCATCACTAAACTGCCTCTCTTTATATTAAGCATTTTTATGGGGAGATGACAGTGAATTCTGAGGGACAAGATGGTAAAAGATACATCACTGCATCTAATGCCAGGAGTACCTCAATTCAACTTGAATCTTTGACACTGTTAGCCATGTGATGACCCTAGGGAAGTGATTGACCCTCTCTGAACCTCAGTTTTCTCACCTCTAAAATGAAAACTATAATATCTCTAGGGTGTTTTGAAACTCCAGTAAGATAATACATATAAAGCCCTTTGCAGATTTAAAATTTTGAATATATTCTACTTTTCTACTTATTGCTCTTTGTGAGACTTGTGGTCTCATTGCTTTGTAATCAATCCCTCCTCTCTCTCCCCTCCCATCCCCTCCCCCCCTCCCCTTCCCTTCCCTTCCCTTCCCTTCCCTTCCCTTCCTTTCTCTTCTCTCCCTTCCCCTCCCTTCCCTTCTCTTCTCTCCCTCCCTCCTTTTCTCTCTCTCCCTCTCTCTCTCTCTCTCTCTCTCTCTCTCTCTCTCTCTCTCTCTCTCTCTCCCCGCTCCCTCCCTCTCCTCTCCTCTTCTCTCTTCTCCTCTCTCGCTCTCTCTTGCTCTTGATCTCTCCCCTCTCCTCTTCTCTCTCTGTCCATCTCTCTCTCTCTCTCTTTCTCCTGTTTTCTCTCTCCCTCTCTCTTTCTCTCCTCTTTCCCTCCCTGCCCCTCTCCAATGAACAGACTGACAGTACTACATGAATCAAGCCTGAGCACAGAGAACACATCTTCCCTGACTACCTATGCGTGTCACTTCGTATCTCATCTCATCTCTTTCTCCTTTCTGACAATCATTTGGGGTTGCTTGGAGCGCTATCACGCTTTTCACAGCTGGGAAAGGAAGGATGTAAGCAGCAGTGTGGTCCCATTGAATGTGAGCCTGAATCCCCAAAGGTAAAAATCAATAATGTTAATTCATTACAACATCTAATATGACACTTTCTCTCTTCCCCTTGGCAACTGTTTTGAGGTGTCAGAAATAATCTGGGAAGGATTGGAATCCTTGGTTACATCTGGATTGTGACTAGCTCTAACAAATCAATTTTCACGAAGCTCTTGGAAATTTATACTCTGCAGTTCAGGAAAGACTGGATCACTTTGCCTGCCCTCCTAATGCCTTCCTTCTGAGATGATCTCCAGTTTATTCTGTCTCTGTCTTGTTTATATAGAGTAGTTTGCATATTGTGTCTTCCCTGTGTGCTCCTTGAGTGCAGAGACTTTATTTTTAATTTTTTTAAAGTTATTTTTGCCTTCATTTGTATTCCTAGCATAGCACAGTGCCTAGTTGCATAATAAATGGTAGGTCTGAACTCAGAACTTTAAAAAAATGCTTAAAATTGTTTTAATAATGGGAGGGATAAAATATTATACAAATAAATAAATGCTTGATTTGACTTTCATATAGCTGAGTTTAAGTAAATTCTGAGCCATCACATTCTATATAGGTTCTCATCCCATGTAAGTAGGGGTTTGCTGGTAAATCTTTAACAATCGACTCCTTCTGTTATTTGTTTTAACGTACACATGGCTTTAAAGTTTAATCTTCATTGTTAACATTTTCTCCACCACTTTGTTAAGTTAAATGTTTAGAACATAAAACAAGCCCTGATTTGTAGTATTTACAGATTTCCAAGGTACAAGTGTTCATGTTGAATATTTAACAATCAGCCCTCAAGCTTGCTCTAGCATACCCCTCTGTTTAAACTTTTTCTGAACTATCCAACATAGTTAATTCACCAGAAAGAAAGAAAAAAAATCAATCAGCTGAAATAACGTAGACCTAAAACTCTGATAATTGAGTTCTCTCAAGGAGGCTTTTCCAGTCTTCCTTGGTTCCTTACCTCTGGGGCCACTCTGAATTTATCCTATCTATATCATGTTTGTACATACTTGTTTTCATGTTGTCTCCCTTATTAGACTGTGAGCTCCTGGAAATCAGGAGAGAGGTGGAGGGGAGAAGAGGGGAGAGAAAGAGGGAGAGAGACAGTGACAGAGACAGAGAGACAGAGAAAGAGAAAGAGAGAGAGAAAGGGAGAGAGAAAGGGAGAGAAGAGAGAGAAAAGAGAGAGGAGAGAGAGATTTACCTTTCTTTGTATTCTCAGTGCTTAGGATGGAGCTAGGCAACACAACAGGCATCAAATAAATTCTAACTAATTGACTTTTCATTCTGTTGCTCTAGGTCCCATTAACAAAATCATCAAAAAAAAAAAAAGGAAGCAGCATGATGTTGTAGAAGGAATCCGAAGACCTTGGGTTTGAGTTCTTATTCTCCTCTATTCATTGCCTTGGACAAGTCATTTACATGTCTGGACATCAATTTCCCCAACCATAAAATGAAAGGGGTTTGGCTAGATCCCTTCCAGCTCTAAATCCTATAGTCCTATGATCAAGAACCATTTCCATCTCAGATGGAGGAAGGAAAGCACTCTGGTCTATCCATCAACAAGTGTTTAAGTACCTACTGTGTTTCAGGCACTATGCTAGATGATAGGAATAAAAATATAAGTTTATAGTGTACTGGTCATTTTTTAGTGCCTCACCATCACCACACATGTTCTTGGGTAGGGCATATGATTATAAATAAGGGAAGATTTCAAAATTGTTCAAAGTCCTTGAGACTTTGAAAAATCATTATTCTGTCTACCTGGTGCTTTAGTCTAAGCTATATGACTAGGAGCTTACGGACAGGCCTTAGGAACTGACTGGAAAAACCCAAGGGTATTTGCAAAATGTTCTCAAAAGCCAGCCCCTCCTTCCACAGTCTGTGCAGCATAGATCCCCTGGCAATTGTTTTCACCAGATGACAGATCCCATCCCCTTTTAATCAAGCAGCATTAAGGAAGTTCTCAGGCTGGTTATTCCTGAGGAGTCCAGCTCCCTCCTGTATTTCTCATGAATTTCTCCGTCCTCGTGGTTTCATGGAAGTTAATTCAGGCTAAGAATCATATACATTTAGAATCATATACATTTATATGTATATGTATATACATATATGTACATATTCATATACATTTATATGTATATGTATATACATATATGTACATATTCATTTATATGTACATACATATACATACATATTCATATTCATATACATTTATGTGTATACGTATATGCATATACGTACGTATTCATATACATTTATATGTATACGTATATGCATATATGTATATGTATATACATGTACATTTATATGTGTATGTACACATATATGTACATATTCATGTACATATACATTTATATGTATATACATATAAAATATACTGCCATCTGACTAAATATATTTCTCTATACCCTACACAAAGGAAAACTCCAAATCACAACAGACAGGCTTGTTTGCCACAAGCAAATTTTCTATTCTTTTAGGTCATACCATTCTCTTCACAACAGCCCAACAGCTAGATGGATAGTAGAATACTAAGCCAGTGAACTGGTTGTTTGGCCCATCCACAGCTGAAGAACCAATTTTCCTCTTTTTCTCCCTCACCGAATTGGTTAAATTCTTTATTGAATCAACCGGGTGTTTTGACATAGTGTAGACACACCTTGTGCCAAAACAATACCAATCGGTCTGGAGAAAACTGGAAAATTCCATTGCAACTCTGTAGGCTTCCAAACATCTGAGCTTTTGATCACTTGAAATAATGGACTGAATTTGGTTGGGATTCCAGGAAAACAGAGACCTTCTAGCTAGAAGCTGAAAATTTATAAGCTAGCAGGCAATTCGGCAATGTGTTTGCTTTTGCAATAACAGTTAAATACAAAACAGCACAAATAATCTGAATAGGGAATTGTACACCAGGGAGAAAAGGCAAGAGATTGTGGGAAAGGAGGGGCAGAATATAGTAAATGACATTGGGATTTTCTGTTTGAGCTCATGTAACATTTTAATCAGAGTTGATTAGCAAAGCATTCTTTGTGACATTTTAAATAGAGAATGAAGTAACTGCCTTGTCATCCTTATAATTTTTCATATCCAGGGTTCCAAACCATGCACTGGAACATCAGAAGATTATTAGCTTCACTCTATGAAACAGCATTGTTATACTTTATCTGTATGGGAAATATTTGGTTCTGTCACAGGGCAAGCAGTCCCTTCTGTGTAATGCTATTCTAAAGCAAACCAAATTTTTCAGTGATGGAATAAGCATCTGTGGATGGGAGGGATTTTCTGGATGAAAACAGCAGATCCAATCCCATCAATCATCCCACAGAAATAAACTTTAAAGGTAAGGGAGGAGGTGTAATAAGTGAATCAGCATTTTAAAACAAAGAATCGATTTAGTTCAACTGTAGGAAGTATATTCTGGTGGAAAGGACTAAATTTGGAGTCAGAGGAGCTGGTTTTGTATCCTTGTCTGACTAATTAATCAGTCAGATACAAAGACAAAACTGAAATAGCTCCTGTCTTCAAGGGCCTTCTATTCTATTCTGTTTCTGACTCTATTGATACGATGATTAGGAATATTATTAGTAAGTGCCTCTTTAAACTTCAATTTCATAAGCAGTAAAATGAGGAGGTTGGATTGGAGGACCATCCTAGCTCAAAAATAATGATCTTAAACCTGGGAGAGGCGACTGAGCTAGACAAGAATGCTTAGCACAATGCCTTGCACATAATAAGTTTTTAATAAATATTTAAACATTAAAGATAAATATTATTGGTAATATTACATTAGAATAATATATGTGAATGTTTATTGAATATTAGAAATATTTTTTGACTGACCAGTTCCAGTGACTGAATCCTATTCCTGTGGTATATCATGGAATCATAGACTTAGATCTGAGTCCTGAGAGGATCATCTTGAACAAAGAGGTGAAGAATCTGTAGCCTCGAGTCCACATGTGGTCCTCTAGAACCTCAAGTGCAGCCTTTTGGCTCAATCAAGGGCCACACAGATTCCTCATCCCTGCTTAGACCATCACCCTTATTTAATGGATGAATTAGCAGAGGGTCCAGCAAGAGAAAGTGTCCAAGGCCACAGATATATTCAGAGGCAAAAAAAACAAAACAAAACAGAATTTGAACTCAGGTCTTTGTACCCCAAACCCATCATTCTTTCTTTTCCAACATACTGACTCTCCAATTAATTACAGAAGGAAGAGAAACCAAGAGAACCTTTTCTTTCCTAGAGAAGGCTACTATGACAAAGTAAGAATGAAAAACCAGACAACCTTCCCTTTTTAAATGTTGTTCTTGGCACTGTGGGGTGCTTAATGGGGTGGGGGCAGAGTACTATAAAAATAAAAATATTAGCTAGTTTATTAACTTATTTAATATAGTAATGAAGCTAAGCAAATAGACTGTAAAATCCTATCATAATCATAAATCTGTTTCGGGGAAGTGTCTCTGAATAAACTGCTGGCAGGAAAATTCATTTGTGAAATATACTTTCCTACTGTGCTGTTAGAATTTTTATAAAATTGCTTCTCTGGTTGAATTTCCTCCCCTCCCCTTCATATTTTATACAAGGAACCAATTGAAAGTGTATGGGAAATTTTTTTGAATGCACATTGCATTAAACTTCAAATTCCCCATCTTTGGCAGAGATGAAAAATGGTGCAGGGTGAAAAATATTACCCCTTGCTTGCATTTATCATTTGTTTCCTTTAGATAATTTTTGTTACAGCTATATCAATTTTTTTTTAACATCACAAAGGTGGCTGAGTATTTATGTCTTGTAGCTCTCAGAGCAGGCCTCTTTCTAAGATACTTTATTGAGTGATGGATCAATTTTTTACTTATCAAAACGATTTCCATTTCTTAAAAGCAAAGGTACTGTTAACCTATTCTTGCAGAAGAAAAATGACTTTAATCTCAGATGCTCCATTAAACATGGGGAGGGGGGAAACACCAATCAATAAAAGCAAAGGTCATGGAAACACATGATTAGAATGTAAAATAGTACTCTCCAGCCAAGGGTTTATAAACATATGGGAGAGAGAGGGACAGAGAGATAGAGAGATAGAGAGACAGAGAGACAGAGGCAGAGACAGACAGACAGACAGAGACAGAGACAGACAGAGAGACTGAGCGAGATAGAAACAGAGAGAGGAAAAAGAGAAGGGAGAGAGAGGGAAGGAGAGAGAGACAGAGAGAACAAACAGAATATCTCAAAAAGTTTTTGAACTAATATCTCCAAATACGTTCATGTGACAAATCTTTAGAATGAAAATGAAGGCAAAATTCCTTATAATAAAGAGCTTAATCTCTAAAGCTCTGATATACTGGAAATATTTTGCCCCATCTTCATATGCTGTTCTGAAAATCTAATATGTCCACACTACAATGAGCTATACCTCTCAAGGAATCTAATTAGAGGTGAAGTGCTACAAACAGAAAAAAAAAATAAAGTTAGTTCAACTGGGAATGATTTCTTCATTAATCTCATGGTCTACAGGAAGCCTTCCCCACCCCATGTTATAGGGTTTTCCCTCTATAATTATCTCTTATTCATCCTGTATATAGATTGCTTGGTTTGTATTTGTTTTCATGTTGGCTTGAGGGTAGGCACTATCTTTTGCTTCTTTGTATCTCCAGCTTTTAGCACAGTGCCTGGCACAGTATTAAGCATAGTTGATTCTTAATAAATGTTTGTTGATTCCTTAACTAATTCTCAAATGCCTCCACTGTCAATTATCTATCCTAGCATTGAAAATGACAGCTAGGTGGCTCTGCTTTGTTTGGTTTTGTTGGTAAATACTTTCTTTAGGGGGAAAACTTCCTCCTTTAGAATGTGAGCTCCTTGAGGGCAGGGACCATGTTTTTTGTCTTGTGCCCCCACCAGTACCTATCTTAGAGTTTTTGTTATTGCTGAGCCATTTCAGCAGGGTCCTTCTCTTTGTGACCCCATTGGTCTTGACAGAGATACTGGAGTGGTTTGCCATTTCCTTTTCTGACTCATTTTACAGATGAGGAAACTGAGGCAAGCAGGGTTAAGTAACTTGCTCAGGGTCACACAGCTAGTAAGTGTCTGAGCCTGGATTTAAACTCAGAAAGATGTCTTCCTGACTTCAGGCCAGCTGTTCTGTCAACCTAATTGCCCCAGGATAGAGTGTATACACAAAATGAATATTATCTAGCTGTCTAAATAAAGTTAACTCCTAGTGAAAGCTTCCTTTGAATTTAAAATTTAACTTGTTAGACTACTGACAGAAACCATTCAGAGTAGTTAACCCTTAACTGAGAAGTGTTTGACTCCCTTTCAAGGTAAGGACCCTCTCTCCGCCTTTCTCTGATGCACTGAGGATGGGTAGTCCAAGAGATGAGAGTCTAGCTGGACGACTCAGTCCACCATTACCCTCACACAAACAAGAAGGATCCAGGCTACTCATCTAAGTAGGAAAGGAATGGTCCCATGTAGAAGAAGTCACCCTACAGACTGTTATTAAGAATTGGTAATGAACTAAAAAATAAATGGGAAGTCTAGGAACTAATAATTTTGATGATGGGAGAACATTTTAATTCTTCCTCCTCTGTACAATGACATCATATTTTTCTCTCTTCTCCCTCTAATTCCAACCCCTCCGAAGGAACCATAGGATCATGGATCTCAAGGTGGAAGACACCTTAGAAGTCACTAATTTCAATCCCTTCATTTTACAAATGAGGAATCTGAGATCCAGAAAGGTTAGTCTGTCAACAAACATATATTGAGTGTTTACTCTGTGTCTTGCCAGGCATTGTGCTAATCACTGAAAAAAAAAAAAAAAAGAAGAAGAAGAAGAAGCAACTTTTCTGGAGTCAAAAGACTAGTTAGCATCTGAGCCTAGGTCTTTATAAGTACAGGATGTCCAATGTTGACTACAAGTCCAACACTTTATCCATAGGATTGTTAAAGAGCATGCAGAAAAATAAAGGGGAAGGGGGAGACAAATAGAAGGAAACATCCATCCATGGGGAGGGAGAGTAAATATTGTTCTAATCCCCCACCCCCCTTGGGATTTCATGTCTAGGTCAGAATTCTAAGAAGGCATGCAGTAATGTAGGTAACTCTACACTCTTTCCTGAGATAGCCCACTTAAAACCTGACCATTTTTCCCTTGTGCAATGAGATCAGTAAATGCTAATAGGTTCCAAGACGGTAATATGTCAGGAAGGGAATTTATATAACCTTTTGAGAGAGTTTGAGGGAAAAAACATACAGAAGAAACTTGTACCAGACTCAGACCAGGACGTTTTGTTTCATCAAAATCAGGGCAAAAAAAAAAAAAAATTGCTATGCTAAGTAACGAACTTGACTTATCACATTAACATTAAATCTTTTTCCCCTCAAGACTAAGATTTCTACTGTCTTCAGTGATAAACTAGGGTGATCTTCCTAGCCTGCTCAGTAGAGCTACATACCTCACATTAAATGAAATGAGCCGACTGCAAAGTCAGAATACCAAGCTCATTCTAGTCTAGGTTCCCTGGGAACTCAACATTTTACTGTCTTTCATGAAGGAGAAAAGAGAGTGAGTGTAGGCAGGGAAATCCAGACATTCAGGGAACAGATAGCACCAAAGGTTCTTTACTGATTAAAAAAATAAACTTTACAATCATTGCAAAACTGGAAAAGACACAAATATGATTGGGTTTGCTGCAAAATTTGAACCCAATTTTTATAAAATACAGGGAATTGTATCACATTGCATTCTGGGACATGTTATAGGCTGCCAGTTAGGTGAAATCACTGGATTCTAGGCATATAATCAAGAATGGTGAGAGATTTTCTTTCTTCTGCATGAAATGAAAAGAATTGGAAGAGGATAAACGTATTTCTTTCAAAGAGGGTAAAAAAGAAGGGTAAAGGATGACAAAATGAGATGTCATAATAAGATGAAACTTCTAAAACCATGGTTTTCTTTCTCTTTTTTCTTTCTCTCTCTCTCTCTTTGCCTTCCTCTCTCTGTCTCTGTCTGTCTCTGTCTCTGTCTCTCTATCTGTCTTTGTCTCTGATTCTCTCTGTCTCTCTCTCTCCTACCTAAGTGCCAAGAATATATATACATCTTGCCTCAGGAGACCCTGGATTCAAGTCTTGTCTGTGTGGTCATAAACAAGTGATTTAATTTCTCATTTCTGTCAGGCAACTTTGTAGAATAGTTGGGGCAGTTAGGTGGCATAATGGGTAGAGGTCAGAACTAGAGTCAGGAAGACCTGAGTTGAAGCCCAATCTCAGACACTTCCTGTCTGTGGAAAATTCACTTAGTCTCTCTTTGCCTTAGTCTCCTCATCTATCTAATGGGGATAATAACAGTACCTACTTCCCAGGGTTGTTGAAAGAATCCAATGTGATAATAATGTTAAGTGCTTATGATGCCCAGCACAGAGTAAGCACTATATTAATGTTAGCTTTATTTTTAATTACTATTATTGTTAATACAGATGTTGTTGATTCCATGTCACTATTGACTCATATTGAACCTGCAGTCCACTAAAACCTTCAGATCCTTTTCAAATGAATTGTCATCCAGCCATATCACCTGAGATCCATAGTCCAGATTCTTTCTCTGGCACTTAGTTATCTTAACTGTTCTACATGACTTTGGGGAGGTGATTTGTCTTCTTTGGATCTCAGTTTCTCATCTACAAAATGAGCTGGAGAAGGGAATACCGCTTCAGTATCTTTGCCAAGAAAACCCCAAAAGGACCCATGAAGAGTCAGACATGACTGAAGCTACTGAATGATAAAGAGGCAGAAAAGTACTAAGACGGGTGGGGAACCCATGGCCTTGAGGCCAAATGGGACCCTCTAGGTCCTCAAGCGAAGCCCTTTGACAGAATCCAAACTTCACACACACTTAATGAAAGGATTTGTTCTGTAAAACTTGGACTCAGTTAAAAGGCCGCATCCAAGGACTAAGAAGGCCACATGTAGCCTCAAGGACTCAGGTTCCCCACCCTGTACTTAGACATTCTTGTAGAGCCTGCAGGTATATAGAGGAGGTTCAGAGTCTTTAGGACATTACTTTCATTACTGCCTTATTGTGAAAACAATTCAATAGTCCAAAATCTCTTTGATGGGAAAAAGTGCCATATAAAAATGGTACTTTGGACTTATAAAAAGGCTTTCATCTGAGGATCTCAAATTGTGTAGAAAACATTAGCTTGTTAATCCTTACAACATTTTTGTTAAGAAAATAAGCAATAAATTAACATTGAGGGGGTAATTACCCAGATTTTATAGAAACAGTAAACTGAGGTATCCAACTATGCAATCAGATAGTGGCAAGGCGCACACATGGAGAAGCAGCCTGGTATATCTCTACATAACAGAAATATTTGGTGAGTAAATTCAACTCCCTTCATGACCCTAGCAGCTAGCACCAGGGCCATGTCAATGTATCTGAGGCTTCATAGAGAAATACTTGGGATTGGTGAAACTAGAAACCTTTGTCCTCTGCTCCTAAAGTTGAACCCAGATCTCATCAGTCCTTAAACAATAATAGGTATCTCTGTTGGGGTGGAAGGATTTATGTTACTGTGTCTTCTTCTTAATAACAGGGGTGTTGCTGGTAAATGTTTAACAACCAATTGTGTATTAAAAAAAAATTCAAGGCACAGGTTGAAGTTTAACCTGCATTAACATTGTCTCCATCAATTTCCTAAGTTTCAATGATCCACAAGACAGTAAATCAAAGCTGATTCGCGGCATTAGTTCATTCCTGAGGGACAAATGCTCATTCTCATCATTTAACCAATTGTCCCTCTTAGCCATTTTGAGCTGATGTCATCACTCTTCTGCTAACACCCCTTTTTCTAAATCTCTAATTTCTCCTATCCATAAGTTATTGCCTATCCAGTTGTTCATCTTTCTTCCATTTTTTTCCTATTATGTGGTATTACTATCTACCCATCTAGACCTTCCCTCATCACTGTTATTTTCACCTGGTACTTGAAGGACAAACTCTTTCCCCTAATCTCTCTTGGAGTGTAATTCATCTCTCCTCTTCCCTGAGTTCTCCACTAGCTCCTTACTCTATGCACTGTTGAACTCCCAGAATTCACCTTATCCTTAAACTTGTCCTCATGTCTTCTTTATTTTTCCCTGTTATAACTGAGACCTTTTTCTAACAAAGAAGTGTAGCTACTAATATAACCTTGACTGAAAAACAGTATGTCTCTATCGGGAAAGTCATCCTCTTTGAGTGGCAGCTAGGCAGTGCAGTGGATAGAGCACCAGTTCAGGAGTCAAGAGGACCTGAGTTCAGATCTCACCTCAACCTTAACACTCACTAGTTGTGTGACCTTGGGCAAATCACTTAACCCCAACTGCCTCCTCCTGGGTCATCTCCAGTCATCTTGATGTATATCTGGTCACTGGATTCAGATAGCTCTGAAGGAGAAGTGAGGTTGGTGACCTGCACAGCCCTGCCTCACTCAAAACAAAGTCAAGTGCAAGTCATGTCATTATTTCTCTGATGGCGTGGTCTCCTTCAGAAATGAAGGATGAACAGACATCCTCCTTGACCTATCTCACAGCTTCCAGAAGGGTGCACATGGAGAGGTAAAGGAAGAAGAGGATACCCGTTTAGCCAGGGAGATTGCCTGAATCAACCCTGGGGATCAATGGGGTGACAGATATCTCAGACAGATCTCCCTTGTATCCTCCCTAGTTTAATTGAAATCTGACTTTCCAGATGACATCCTATCTTCCATTATCTTTTCCTTTGAAGGTTCTGCTCATCTACCTGAATTCATGGGAATAATGGTGATCACCTATTCTTCAGTGCCTAGTACCATTTTCATATCATTAACCAATCATTAACACTCTCTTTTGCCTTGTTTTAAATCCATATCATCTGCTAATGAGGTCCTCTATATTGGACAGATCTTTTGCCTGCCAATGGGATAATACCTCTTAACTCAAATTTTCCCTTTCCAACTTATTTCCTGTTATCATCATTCACAACTTAATATCCATGTCAACAATCCATCTCTTACCTGTTCTCCCAGTTCCTCATCCTGTTCAACCCCATTGACTTTCATGTTTATTCTGTATCAATCACCAAACAAAACCAAACCCTGAATTAGACTGTCATTAGCCATTGCCCCAACTCCAAGATTTTGACTTTGATGTTCCCCTCCTCTAACTATAATCTACTTTATCACTTATCTTCCTCCTCATCCCCCATCTACTCAATCTATACGTCCTCCTTAATGGGGACTCTGGTCACTCAGTTCTTGTTGTTTCATTTAGTCTAATAACCTCCTTCTGATTATACTTACTCCCTATCCATCATGGACTCCATCACCAGCTACTGTGCCCACTCTAACACCTTTAATTCACCTTGGCATTCCACTGTGCTATCCTGCCAGCTTCTCACCCTGGATCCCTATGACCATCTGCTGCCACTCTTGCTGCCAAAATCTTACTACTTGAGAAAATCATACACCATGGTGACAGAACCCGCTATCAATTTATGTTTTCTAACTTTAACTGGGCCTTCACGACTCCACGGAAAATCTCTTACTCAGTTATGATTGATCCCCTAATAACTCCCCATGACAGCTGTTCCAAACATTTGCCAATATCTTCAAGGCCCCAGCTCCCCACACCCAGTCTTGGAAGATGACTTACCTCCTCCTTTGTTTAAATGATGGCTGTATGTAATCTGCCCCAAGTTTGTTTCACTTTTTTTCCCCATAAAATAAACGAAAAACAAATTAGCAAAGTCCACAATCCTGGATGAAATCATGAAGGCAGCCTTCTCGAATTATAGCACTTAATTCCCAAAGGGTTGTAATGAGAGATAGATTTACTTGAAGTTTTAGAAGTGTGCCTATGAAAATGTAGCTTGTAGGTGAAAAATGAAATAGGGAACAAGCATTTATGAGGTTTATGGGGCTGTGATTTAGAATAAGGGATGGTATTTTTCTTCCAGATAGAAAACACATTTATTTTCTTCATTTTTACAAGGGAAAGAACCCCTTCCTTTGGTTTGTTAAATAATTTCGGAGATAAATGAAAGTGGATATTTCAGAGTTTACAGTTTAATATAGCTCGATGGCATGTAAGCCTCATCATCTGAGATAGTGTTTACTGTTGGATAACATATTAAGCCATCTCTCAGAGATTGTTATTAGAATGTTTTAATGTCCCATAAAACTAAACTTGCAATGTCTGATGTCCTAAGACATTACAGAGATGTTTCTAATATCTAACAGAGATGGTTAAATAAGGCAATAATAGTGTTTCTCCTTTCCTTCCAATACTTTTCACAAATTTCATCTGCCAGCTTCTGATCTAAATCACGTGAGAGAATTTGAGATTTTCATTTGGGATAGAGTTTGCAGGTAAAAAATATATTATCTTCTTATTGTTATATGTCTAAGAGGTCGTGAAAGGGTTAAGAGCATAGTAAGATTACTAAAGAGATGACCTCTGGGTCAGGAAAACCTATATTTTAGTCCTGCCTCTGGCACGTACTGTTTGAGAGATGCTGGGCAAGTGCATTCACTTTGCAGTGCCCAATACAGCTCTCTAAGGCCATAATCAGCAGAGTAAATTCTCAATAAAGTCTTAGGTTTCATAATAGGTAGATAGGTAGGTAGGTGGGAAGGTAGATAGATAGATAGATGGATGAATGGAAGGATGGATGGACGGGTGAGTGGTTGGATGGATGGATGGATGGATGGATGGATGGATGGATGGATGGATGGATAGATATAGATATGTACACATACATATGCATATAATTGACATTTCAAAGAGTAGTTTGAGACTTCTCAGAAGTAGCTAGCAATTGATTTTGTTAACTGCTAGGACGATTCTGCAAAAAATCATCCAATGCTGTTAGCTACGCTAACATTTAAAACACACACACACACACACACACACACACACACATACACATGCATGCCTTGCTAACGAGCCATTCTGGGAGATTTAGAAGGGTAGTATTCACAATTTAGATTGAATTTCAAAGTCTTCCTTCTGACCCATATATTTAAAAAAATGTATAGCAGCCCTTGTGTGGAAAGGAACTAAAAATCAAGAGAATTTTCATCACTTGGGGAATTGAGGAAAGCGTTTTAGCATATAATGAATGTAAATGGAATGTTATTGGATCATAAGAAATGCCCCCAAAACTTAAGAGAAACTGGAGAAGTCTCATATGAATGGATGCAGAATGATGTGAAAGGGACCAGGAATAATGTATTGATGACAACAACATTGTAAAGGTAAACAGCTCTTAAGGAAGGATCAAAGTAATGACCATCCGTGGTGCCAGGGGACTGATGAGGAAGTGTGCTATTCACCTCCTAACAGGGAACTGAAGGACTCAAGTTGTAGAATGAGATATAGGTTTCAAAAATGGCCAATACACGAGTCTATTTGTGTATTGTGTGATGTATATTATATTACTACAGGTGGATTTTTCTTCTTTTTTTTTGTTTCATTTGGGAGAGAGAGGTGAGAAAGAAAGAAAAAAATGCTTGTTAAGTGAAAATTTTTAAAAAATTAAAAAGGTTTACTTTAAATATTTTGATGCATTTCATACTCTCTCCCTCCCACCCCACCTTTCAAAAAAATAATCCATCTAAACCAGTGATGGGGCAGCTAGATAGAGCATCAGGCCTAGAGTCAGAAAGACCTGAGTTCAAATCTGGTCTCACACACTAGCTATGTGAACCTAAGCAAGTCACTTCATCCTGTTTGCCTCAATTTCCTCATCTGTAAAATGAGTTGGAGAAGGAAATGACAAACCACTCCAGGATCTTTGCCAAGAAAACCCTGAATGGGGTCACAAAGAGTTGGACGTGACTGAAACAATTGAACAAACTAGTGAGTGATATTGGAAAAGTTTGATTCAAGCTTTACTAGGGTTATATATAATTGCTGTCTAAAATCCATATTCCAAATCCATCACTTTGTCTACTGTATAATGTTTGCTAACAATTACAACGATCACCCATTTAGCACTTAAAGGATTTCTGAGCATTTTCTTCATATTATGAGATAAAGAGTGAAAGTCTTATTGCCCCTGTTTTTCAAGGAAGGAAACTGAGGTTTAGAGAAATTAAGTGACTTGCCCATGATACCAGTTAATTAGTGTCAGAGCTGGAATTCGAAATAGTGTTTCTTGGGTCTACATCCAACACTCATTCCACTATCTTGTGTTATTTCTAAAAATCATTGATTCTCAAATACATGGAAGGACAAAATTTTCAAACAGGTGGAGAACTCAGTGGTCTTTCGGTTCAATCCATACTCAAAAAAGAACATCCCCTCTGCTAAATTCCCAACAAGCAATCATCAAGTCTTGGATTGAAGGTGTCTGGTGAGTGGGCATCCACTGTCACTCAAGGTAACCCATTCTAATTTTTGGGATATTTTCCTCATATCAGTGCTAAATTGATCCTTTTTCTCCTACTAGTGTCATCTAAGGAAGTATAGTACAAGTTTGATTCCTGTCCCATATAACAGCCCTTTGAACACATGAAGACAGCCCAGAGTTATTGTTTCTCTCCTGAGTTTTTTCTTTCCTCTGGTCTAACCATTTCCTTCAACCAATGCTCATATGGCCTAAATTTGAGGCCTTTCGCCATCCTCATCTCACTTCCCTGGACAGTCTCCATTTTATCAATGTCTTTCCTTAAAATGTGGTATACACAACTGACCATCACTGGCTTCTCCAAGTCCCCAAGTAAATCTCTGCTAGGAAGTTAAACACATTCAGGAGTGCCGTTACGGTTTTCTAACCACAAGGGTACCATTTAGTCAATTACTGCACCAGTGGGTTGAAACCCAGTTAAAAGGGCTGTAGTCATCTGACTGGCATACCCGTAATCAGTGGTGTTCTCTAGAGTTTTCTTCTGAAATTACTGCACTATATTCTTCCAAAAACAAAAAAAAACTCCCCAAGTCCCCTTCCTGGAATAAGTTCTGCTTTTATCTCCTGTTCCTAACCAGTCTATGTTCAATTTTTATAACATATAAGGAAAGACTAATTTAATGGTCACCCCAAAGAATTAGAGGAACCAAAGGTTGGGTGGAGGTAGTCTCAGATGTAATAATAGATGGAAAGCTGGCTTAAATCTAGAATCAGGAAGATGGGCATAGCCCTCAAGAATCCAGGGTCATCCTTTTACCAAGACAATTCACTGGAGGAGGGATTTTGTACAGGTGTCACCACATTTAAAAGCATAGTGCCTGGAACATAATAGGTGCTTAATAAAAATGCTAGCTATTATGATCATGAAACAAAATAAGGTACTACTAATAATAGCTATCATTACAAAATAACTAGTATTGAAATATTACATTATTGAACATGTATAACTTTTATCAGATTGCTTATAATCTCAGGGAGGGGAAAGGGAGGAAAAGAGAGAGAGAATTTGGAACTCAAAACTTAAAAAAATGTTTAAAATAGTTTTTACATGTATTTAGGGGGAAATAAATTATTATTAAAATAGATAGCATTTGTAAAGCCCTTTAAGGTTTGCAATATGTTTTGCGTAAATTATCTTATTTGAGTCTTACAACAAACCTATATGGTAAGTGCTATTATTATCCCCATGCCAAAGATGAGAAAATTGACACATAAAGAAAGAAAAATAGTATTTATATAACACCTACTGTGTGCCAGGCACTGTGGTAAGTGTTTTTTTTTACAAATCTTATCTCATCTGAGCCTCACAACAACTAATACAGGATTCCTTAGGGGCAGTGGGCGCTCACTTTCTAGAGGTCTTCAGGCCAAGAAATTGATGATTGCTTGCTAGGAATGCTACAGAGGGAACATTCTCTTTTGAGTGTGAATTAATTGGACTAAAAAGTCACTTGAGTTCTCTGCCTACTTGAAAATTTTGTCCTTCTGGGTATTTGAGAATCAACAGTCCTCCAGATTGTAGAAATTAAATGAGGTGGTGGAATGAGTATTAGATGTGGACCCATTTTACAGTAGAGAAAACTAGAGCAAGCAGAGTCTGAGTGATTTCTCCTGAGTCAAATAGCTAGTAAGTTTCTAAGGCTAATTTGAACTCAGATCTTCCTTACACCAAGTCAAACATGCCAATTGAGAAACCATAGAGGTAATAGAGTTGTTGGGTTCTATTCTCTTATTTTACAAATAAAGTAAAAGAGATACAGAAAAAGTAAGTGTTTTTGCTAGTTTAAACATGCTACTTAGTGGCAGAACCAAGATTAGAATCCAGATCTCATGACTCCCAAACTAATCCTATTTTCAATACACAAAATATATGACACAGACAAGAAGTGTTATATACTTTGATTGTGCCAATTCATTTTTTGAATCAATTAGGGTTAAGTGACTTGCCTGGGGTCACACAGCTAGTAAGTGTCTGAGGCTGGACTTGAACCCAGGGCCTCCAAACTCCAAGGTCAGTTCTCTATCCACTGGGTCACTTTCATTAAGGAAGATATTTTTATATTTCTTCAAGCGGTTTAATCACAATTTTTGTACATCGGTCTAGCCTGGAATGTTCAACCATTGCTTTCAGTTTCTAACTTCTCTAATCAAGGAATAACACATTACATAAACCACTCATCAACAGCCATTAAGTCTTGCTTTGTGTACATATGGCAAAACAAATGTTCAAAAGCAGTCATTTCAATCAACTTGTATTTTGTCTACACAATGCTGAAATGATTCTTTTCTCTCCCACTGAACTGGATGAATTGACCAGGTTTTTTTCTGTTTGTTTTGTTGGTTGGTTGGTTGGGGTATTTTTTGCTCTTAGGCAGAAAAGCTGAAATTAGTTTTATGAACAGAATGTTGGTAGAAAATTGTAAATACATGATGGATACCATCAGCCATTTAAAAGAACAAACAAACGTGTTTTCATGCATATTGTAGGAGGTAAGTAGAAGCATCTAGGTGACACAATGGATAGAGTGCTGTACCTGAAGTAAGGAAAACTTGGATTCAAATACTACTTCAGACATTCTGTAGTTATAGGACCCTGTGCAAATGACTTGGCATCTGTCTGCCTCAGTAGCTAGGGGCCACAGTGGATAGAGCTCAAGACTTAAGTTCAAACCTGCCCTCAGACAGTTACTAGTTGGGTGACCCTGGGCAAGACACTTAACTGTTTGCCTCAGTTTTTTCATATGTAAAATAAACTGGAGAAAGAAATGGCAGAACACTGGTAACTTTTGCCAAAAAACTCCAAATGGGGTCACAAAGAGTTGGACATGATGGAAACAGCTGAACAAAATGACAACTGCCTGCCTCAGTTTCACTATCTGTAAAATGGGAATTCATAGTAACACCTATACCCTACTATTGCTATGAGGGTAAAATGAAATATTAGATAGTATTTTGAAAACTTAAAAGGTAGCTATGTGCAGACTTGGTGTTAGGATAAAATGAGATAACATTTGTAAAGTATTTGGCAAAACCTAAAGAGCTATGTTAACACTATGATAGGGTGAAATTAGGTAAAAGGGTGAAAGGCTTCATAGGATCTCAGTTTGTGCATTGCTAAAAAAAAGTTTTTTAGGAGAACAGTACAGAAATTTGGGGGTCATAACTCCTAGCAGAAGGCCTCCAGCGCCTTTGGAGGAAGCTAGGATGCACAATAGAAAAGAGGGCTGATCCTGGAGTCAGAATGACGTGAGTTCAAATACTACCCCAGGCACTTACTAACTGTGTGATGTGGGCAAGTCCTATTTAATCTGTTTGCCTCAGGTTCCTCATCTGTAAAAATGAATATAACAATAGCAGCTACCTTCCATAGTTGTTAAGCTCAAACAAGGTCATATTTGTAAAGCACTGTAGAACACAGCTGTGACTGTTCAGTTTTTTCACTCATGTTTGACTCTTCATGATCCCATTTAGGATTCTCTTGGCCAAGATATTGGAGTGGTTGCTATTTCCTTCTCCAGCTCATTTTACAGATGAGGAAACTGAGGCAAACAGGATTAAGTGACTTGCCCAGGGTCACACAGCCACTAAGTGCCTAAGGCCAGATTTAAACTCAGGAAGAAGAGATTTCCTGACTCCAGGATGGGCACTCTACCCAATGTGCCATCTAGCTACCCTCTGGCACATAGTAGGAACTCAAGTGCTAGCTGTATTATCAACATCATCGCCATTATCATCATTATCACCATCATTAGGGTAGGTAGCTCTTTGATGAAGGATTTATGAAAGAGCGTTCCTAAGAATGCCACAGGCACAGGGCTAGAGAGTACTGATGAACCTGCATAAAACATGGAAAAGTATTAGACCAACTGAAAATTACCAATGCTCTCATCAACTGCCTCAAAGGATTTTTGAAAACCTCAACTATGTATAGATGTGAGTTTTCATTAATCAATAAAGGCTTCGTATCCACTTTTCAACTGGACTTTCAACGGGCTATAGAATGAAGGATTCTGGTATTTAAAATGAAAAGATGAGAACATTATGCTACCCACATACTATCTTTTATTGAAAATAGCAATCAAGTTATGTGTTATAGCCTAGATCTGGGTAATTCAAGGACTTTCCAATGTCCAGCTGTGGTGACTTTACCCATTTATTCACCTAAGGAAAATAATAAGTACATGTTATATCTTTTTTATTTTTTGGTCATATGATGCTGAATATAACGAGGAAGAAAATAGGAAAGTTTAAATTATGTGTACCTTCAGTCTTGGTAACCTTTAGCACGTGGGGGGAGAAATACCAAACGTTTATACTTCTCTGTAAAGATGTCCTTCAGTCATAGGAAGAGAGGAAATCTGATGCATTCTCAACACTGGGTTACCACTTAAGTATGGTATTTAAAGAGAGGTCACGGAAACATGAAAGAAGCCTAAATCAAATTAAGAAGCGCTAGGGATAGAATTAGCCTCACATGCATAAACAGAAGATGGCTGGAAGTCAATTTCCTTTATCTGCCCCCTTTTGGATACTCGCTTAAAAAAATCTTTGTTTTAGTAATCAACTAATTTAATAGGAAACCAGTAATTATTTCAAAATCAAAAGTTAAGGAAAATGAGCTTATCGCCCAGTATATCATGCTGGTGATTCTATTTACATAACCCTCATTGCCTTTCACCTAGACTGGTGAAATATGTAACCTGGTTCCTGGTCTTACCTGCTTCTGTTCCCTCTACAATCCATCCTCCTGAAGATGCCAGAGCGATTTCCCTGAACTATAGGTCTGGTCATGTCCCTATCCTACTCAAATTCCACTCTCCATTGCATGTAGGATGAGATACACACTCCCTTGATTGGTGCCCCAAACTAACCTTGTTGCTTCACACATGTAGCATTCCTGTCTGTCATCTTGGTATCTTTGCATAGACTTTTGCTCACCCCTGAAAGTCATTCTTTTCTCACTTCTGTTTCGTAGAGAATGTTTTGTTTCCTGCAAAATTTACCTCGAAAATCACCTAAATATGATTGCTCCTGTTTTCCCATCTCTAGTAGCCTATGTTAATTTAATTTTTGTTTTATGAATGGGCAAGTACATAGTGGTACCGTGGCTAGAGTCTGGCCTGGAGTTAGAATACTCATCTTTATGAGTTCAAACCTGGCCTCACACACTTATTAGCTGTGTGATCCTGATCCTGCAAGCATTTATTAGGTTTCTGCTGCATTGTAAATCACTGAGCTAGGTCTTGTGAATACAAAGACAAAACAAAAAGACAAATCTGCCCTCAAGGAGCTCTCGTTCTGTTGGGCAGATATAACATGTAAGCAGATATGTACATATGAGATCATTTGAGGAGGAGAAGAGGCATGATAACAACTAAGGAGATCAGGAAAAGTGTCTCATTAGAGGTAGTATCGAGACTGAGCCTTGAAGGAAGCCAGGGATCTTACTTTCAAATAATCAAATGTGAACCCATTACCACAGATGCCAGTCATTTGGCAAAATGGTTGGCATTCCTTGGGATTTTCTATGGTCTCCAAATTCATTTGCCTTACGTTCAAGCTTGTGAAAAATATCTCTAATGAAACTGGAAGAATGCTGAGCTTGGACCTGGGTTCAAATCCTACCTATATCACTTGCTACCTGTCTGACCTTGGGCAAGTAATTTAACTTCTGGTTCTGCATCTATAAAATAAGAGAGTTAGGAGAGGTAACTACAAAGATTATTGCTATAAATAATAGATAGCTAGAGTGGTCTTCAGATGACAGACACAATACATCACTGGGATAATACTTAAAGTTTTTCCAGCTTAGTAAAACCCATACAATGTCCATCCTGTTAGCACAACTTTCTAGACCCTAGGCTTATCTTTATGATATAATGAAATGTTGGAGAAGGGCTTCAGGGAATGAGTGAAACAAACATGAAATCAATTTCCAAATAAAATCCCGTGGTTCAAACTGTTTAACAAAGAACTAAAAAAAAATAAAAAATAAAAACTATTACCATGCATTTGCTCTGGTTCTACTTCTGAAGCCATCTTTGCCAATTGCTTATTAGGGGCTACAGCTCCCAGCTCTTCAACATGGTGGGAGTGGGGTGGTGGGGTGGTTTTCACCACCAGAGTCTTTGGCACTGTCAAGTGGTTCAATATCAGAAATATATATGATTTTTTCCAATGGAAATGGCATTTTAAAAGATTCCCCAACGTATTTTATCACTGTACCCTAAGGGCCAATGGACCTTTCCATCTACCCTACAGCTAAATTTTCCTATATTTGTGGTCTCCCTCTATTATAATGTGAGCTCCTTGAGAATAGGGACTGTCACTGGAATGATTAAATTTAAGCTCTATGTATGTCTTAGAGTTTACAGCACAGGGTTTATTTTGTTTTGAGGATTTTGGGGAGGCAATTAATGGGTTTTTTTAATCAGATTTTTTTTTTAATTCGGAAGTTCTGGGCAGATTTCTTATATTACTTCTTGCATTGTTCC
This sequence comes from Bettongia penicillata ogilbyi, assembly GCA_023548195.1. NCBI lineage: Eukaryota > Metazoa > Chordata > Mammalia > Diprotodontia > Potoroidae > Bettongia > Bettongia penicillata. The sequence continues at coordinate 618,163 of JAJHZJ010000231.1, read as the reverse complement.
ATTCAGGATTTTTGCCTTAATGTTTTCTCTTGGGAGATCTTTATTTTGTTACTGCAGCATCTTTGAGATCAGGTTTTTGCCTGTACAGATATTATGCTTTCTTTTAACATTTTTTTCTTTTTGCTTCTCTTCTTCTAGATTATCCTTAACTTCTGTATTTGCATTCCCAATCAGTTGTCTGTTTCACTTCACTGGAGAGACTCATCATCATAGATTCAAGCTTTTTTTTTTCTTGCCATTTTATTTCTGTTGTGTTTTGATTCATAATTCTTATTTCTTCTTTCTCTCTTGAACCACTAAGGAAGATCTTGCTCTGGTTTTATGTTCTCTTGGGAATTCACAGGCTCCCCTCCCTCATCAGATATTGGTTCTGTTTCCTTTGTCTTGTAATATTTACCCAAAAGATACTTAGACTCATTTAGATATTCTATAGACCATCTTCCCTTCTGTACAAATATGTTCCATGTTACTTTATCAGCTTCTGGCCAAATTGTTCTTCCTGTTTCAATCTTTGATAAGATAGTCTTTTTCCCCCCTTATATTCTGTTATCACTCACTATCTGACTCCTTCCCCTTTTAGGGAAAATCCTTGAGAGCTGAATCTCAAAGCTATTTCAATCTCTTCCCTCCTTGGAAAATTTAGTTTTCATTGCCCTTCGTCCATTTCCCAAGTGACTCTTAAAGGGATAAAACTGGTTCCAACTGGATGCCAATCTTTTTTCCTTCCTCTGCTCCTGTCCCACCTCCCCCTTCCACTGCACCCTCGCCCTGTTTCCTTTTGGCCCTAATTTTTTGGCTGAGTTCTGATGTAAACACAGCTTGCTCCCACCCCAGGCTGAACAGGCTTCAAATTTCCTATGCTGCCACCTTCTCCACAAGGTATAAGATGAGGGGTAGCAAGAGAAAAAGACTGGGTTGAGGTCTGTTGTTAGTTGCTACAAAATAATACAGTAAGAGCAGGGGCAGTGTGTACTGGTTAAAAACTGCTGAAGCAGCAAGGAAATTGCTGGGCAGATCCCCATGAACAAGTCTGTGGGTCAGGGTGTGATGCCCTACCAAGGTGTAGAGGGTAGTGGAGTAGGGGGTGTTGAGGAGTATATTTGAGATTAAAGATTAACCTCCACTGTAATTTATGAAGTTGTTATCTCATTGAACTTCTTGGTGTCTTGTCCATTGAAGACAGATGCAATTACTTTACCTCTAAGACTGGGGAGTTTTAAGAGTCTATAGGGATTGGAGAAAATATCTAGATTTCTATCTTATGTGCCATGTGTGTTGGGAAGGTTGCAAAGCAGGGACTTCTCATTTTTATATTTGGATCCATAGAGTTTTTCCGGGCAGCAAGGGGGTACAATAAATAGACTCCCATCCCTAAAGTTAGGAAGATCTGAGTTTAAATCCATCTTCAGACACTTACTAGCTGGGTGATGATGGGCAAGTCACTTAACCCTGTTTGCCTCAGTTTCCTCATCTGTAAAATGAAGTAGAAAAAAATGGCAAATCACTCCAGTATGTTTGCCAAGAAAACCCCAAAGGAAGTCATGAAGAGTAAGAAATATTTGAAGAATGACTGAACAACAGCAGTGCTTTGCACATAATAACTTCTTAATAAATGCTTTTTCATTCATTTATGTATTCATTTTGTGGTTAGAAATAGCCTTCATTTGTAGGAGAATGTGCTCTAACTTGGCTAAAGCCATTAAGTACATTTATTCCTTGTTTCTTAAATCAGAAACAGCATAAAATTGAGTTTAATCTTGGACTCTCATCTATTTCATTGTTTTTATATTAATCCATTAAGAGCAACCCAGAAGGTCCCTGAATTTCATGCCTCATCAGTTTTTGATCATCAGGGCCAGGGCCTACTCAATGCTGACATGGCAGAACTTTTGTCTCAGCTGCTATTGGATTACCAAGATTAGTGCATGCATTTCCTAGGCTCAGTCCATCAAGGGATTTAAAAATTAACTGTCCTAAAATAGAGACCTTTTGGAATGGAACTTAGCACCTCATTTAGATAGCCCAGAAGGTGGGAGTGCCATCAGAGTCACTTGGTTATTACGTTCTACCAAAATGCTAACTGGAAAAAAAGTTTACTCTCCCCACCCCCCAAAAATGGGCTTCATCAGATCATTCCAAGACTGTGATCTGATGCATCAGAGTGCGACCTTTTACAAATATGTTCATAAGATGTTTCATGCTGATATTAATTCTGCTATTTTATACAAAACAAGGGTTTTTGTTAGACATTCAGATGCAGTAGTCTTAGAAGGAAGTTATTAGGAATTAAAGGAAAACTTTTTTTTTTAATAGTGAGTTGTATGAAGGAACTACTACCACCCCTCTCCCCCACTGGAGCTTTAAAAACAAAATGGAGGCTTTCTAACAGCAAAGAAATTTTTTCTAACATTTGGGGTATATCCCTTGACCTGCTTTGGGAAAGTCATCTCTTGTCATCCTTGCTCAACATTTAAGTTTGCCCAACAAGGAACCCAGGAGAAAGGAAGGAACTGAGTGAAAGGAGACTAAATTAATCATCTTCCTCCCTGAAATTTGGGGAAGCTACCATGCTCTCTAAAATTATGTTAAAGATGCACAATTAATAGCATATTGTTTGCCTTCTTAAGGAGTGAGAGAGGAGCAGGAGGGAGGGAGAAAATTTGGAACTCAAAATATGTTTTGGTTTTTTTAATGCATGTTGAAAAAACTTTTAGTGTAATTGAGAAATATTTAATGAAATAAATGAAAGCATATTTTTAAAAACTTAAATTAGGTTAAAAGATCATCCATAGTACCACAATGTGAAACTCACTGATTATGAATGGCTCCTGCCCATTGAAGGCCATAAGATGGAGTGAAAAAAAATGCTAGATTGAGAGTGAGAGTACTACTTATTAACTATGTGATTTGGAGCAAGTCATTTGCCCTCTTTGGAACTTAGTTTCCTGATTTGTAAATTAAGGAGGTAGAATGAAAGGGTTTCTTAGATCCTTTTCAGATCCAAATTTATGGTCTTGACTGGAGTTATAAGGACCATAGAGGCTCTATCATTCCATCTCTTCTTCTTGCAGGTCAGGAAACTGAGACCCAGAAAGACATGCCTGAGGTCATATGGATCACAAGTGTAGACGTGGGATTGAATGAGAGAATGACTGATACTTTTTTTAATACTCCAGTACTCCAACAAACAATATGGGTGCCTTCTCAAACAGTATAGATTATATCTCGTGTGCTTTCTCATCCTGGATAATTATTTTTAATGCACTCTTACAGATTATTCAGTTAAAGGATTTCTTCTAGGTCTCTTAATATCCCATGGACACCAGAACAGAGCTCAGACTAGGCAAGGTTTGTCTCTCATTCTTGCCACATCATCAACCCAAATTCTTTTCCAGTCATTTCCTGGATTACATTTTTTACACCACTTCTTACAATGCATATATATTATTATTAGTATGTTGTAACTGAGCTATAGCCACCACACAACTCTCTGTATCCCTTTGAGTCACCCAAATTTTGATGTTCCATAAATTGCTGATGCCATTGGAACATTCACAAAGAGACCTATGTCTGGAATTTGTTTTTCTGCCTTGCTGAAAGAGAATCCAAAAATGCTCTCATAGCATGATACATCTTTTTACCCTAAGAAACACCTCTGTTTTCTTTATGTCTTCCAAAGTCATTATCAAAGAATCTAGATATAGAAGTAGATATATAGAGAAGATAACAGAGAAGATATTACAAGGAATTAGATTGGGTCATCTTTCTCTCTCTTCACACCCTAGACTTATTCCAAGACTTTTTTCTTTGTTCTCAAATACCAGGGACATCATGAAGGTTATGTCTTGACTTATGTATGAATTGGATTTAAGTGAGGTAGAGGTGAGAAAAGTTGTCAGCCTCACTATCTCCTCCAGTGTCATTGAAGTCTAATGGTGAACTAAAAATCAAGATGACAGGCGAAGGTCCAAGATGCAGTGAGTGACCTTGGCCTTTCTAAGTTAAGGTCTTCCCCAAGTCTCAGCTTGTATGAAGCAACACTGGGAGGGGAAGACTCTCAAAGTTTCTGGCCAGAACAGAAAACAACTGTTATTTGCACTCATTGGATAACCCAAATAAGAAGAAATTGAGAAGTTTTCTCATACAGAAGAAAAGGGACTCTAGTCTCTATATTAAACTTCTGAAACCTTCTTAGGCAAGCTAGGAAATTAATTTTTTCTTGATCCGTTAACTAACTATCCCAGCTCCCTCATTTTGCAGAGGAGGAAACTGAGACCCTCAGAGAGATTAAATGATTTACTTAGATCACACAGGCAGTAAGTTGTTTCTAACTCAGAACCTCTTCTCTAAATCTAGAGCTGTGAATATGAATACTAATGAAAGTTAAATGAGGAGAATGGAAAATGGACAAGATTGAGATGCTTTTATGGTAATGATTTTCATAAATTATGCATGTAATCTATAGCCCGTTATTGTTGGGATAAAAAGAAAAAAGTTCTGGTCCCACACAGACAAAATTCAGTCTTGACATCTTCTCTCTAAAATCTTCCTGGCTCATGCCCTTCACCCAACGGCTCCTCTGGGAACATCAGAAATGAGTTTCTTTCCAGGTCCCCATGAAATAAAGAAAACAACTCTTAGCTCCCATGTAAGCACCCAGGCTAGCGAAGTGCGGAGTATACAACAAGTTTCATTTTACCCAAAAGAAAACATCAATGACTCACACTCAAACTCATAAACACTCAGAACAACTCCTTTTCTCTCTGTGGTGGTGCTCTGTCTACCAGGGGTCCCCATGTAATTATCTAGTACAACTTAAGTGCCCCATTCCTCTGCAAGGGGAAATAATTCAGGACTGCAAGGAGATTAAGCAAACTTTTCCCCTGATGGACCCTCTACCTCCAGCAAGGTAGATTTCATTGTTGTAAGGCAGGGGTAGGGAATTTGCAAGCTTGAGGCCGCACATGGCCCTCTAGGTCCTCAAGTGTGACCTTTTGACTGAATCTAAACTTCACAGAACAAATCCTCTTAATAAAAGAATTTGTTCTGTAAACCTTGGACTCAGTCGAAAGGTCACACGCAAGGACTTAGAAGGTCACAGTTTCCCCACCCCTAGTAAGGTATTTCCAGTGAGAAAAAACCTTCCATCAGTGCTCACTGACAATGTTTGGCATCAGAGATGACTAAGGGAATTTGAACATGAAACCACTCCTCAGTAAGTATCAGAATCAGGAACTGAATTCAGATTTTTCTGACTTTCAGCTCCATGTGGCATATTCTCATGAAAATGTCACTTGTGTTCCCCTCCCTCATTGGTTCTTACCCAAATGCTTCCGATCATCAATCAATAAACGTTTATTAAGTGCCTACTATGTGCTGGGCACTGTGCTGAGCACTGGGGATGCAAAAAAAAAAAAAAAAAGGCAAAAGACTGACCTTGACCTCTGGAAACAGATTTTAATGGAGGAGATAACACAACTATATACAAAGCAAACTATATGCTAGATAAATAGGAAGTTATTAACTGAGGGAAGTCACTAGAATTAACAAGGGCTGGGGAAGGCTTCTTTCTATCATTTTGGATTTTTTTACATCATCTTACCTTTTAATATATAGTACTATTCCTGTCCCTTCTGTTTCTTTTGAATCAGATGCGGCCTTCCAAATTTTTAACAACTGGCCCCATATTGGGGGTCGGGGGGAGGGAATGTACACATGGCACACTCAAGTTTAATTTGCAATATTAACATTTTTTCCATCAAGTTTTGTAAATCTAGACAATGAACTAAACAATTAATGGAGCCCCAATTTTCTTAGGTTTTGCAGATTTACCAAGGTGTAAATGCATACACTGAAATTTTAACAACAGACTCGTGGGAAAAGCAGTCTGAGCTGACTGTAGCACACCTCTGCTAGAAGGTCACATTTACCTTCTTGACTTAAAATTAATAGTTCTTTTTATTTTTCTTACCTTTTGTGCATTCCCATGTGGACAATAGAGGTCATGGGTTTTATCAATAGTTTGCTTTCTTATTGAATATTAAATTCTTATTTCTATCATATGCCTGCTACCATCAATAGTATCTATTCATCAGTAATTTTCTTCATTCCCTCCTTTCCATTTTCAGTTTAGAGAAGATTTATAAGATTCCAGGTGACTATATTTTTACTTGCTCTCACTAGGTCCTCCATTCTAAAATTACTCTGCTATTGATCAGAGGCCCTTCTTTCCTATGTCAACCTTCAAACAGCCTGCAACACTCCTGAGGTGGCCCAAACAAGGTTAAAATATAATTGGAAAATACTTTTTCAAATGCATTAGACGGTAGATAATGTGAATATATAGTTTTCTAAGTCAATAGATCCTTATATATGGATCACTGGTCCCATTTCTACTTGAGTTTGACACCATGACTTTAAGCAATGGCCCAGATGTCCAAATCACTTGGTCAGACAGCATCTTCTTAGTCAGTGGTTCATTTCTCAAATCAGCTTGACTTTTCTGAGTTTCCTGGCTTCAATTCACAGTTAATAAATGGTGTGTGTATGTATATCTTGTGTGCATATGTACATATGTATATCTGTGTATTCATTCAGTTAATAAATATTCTATTCATGTATATATTGTGTGTAGTTATGTATGTATCTATCCATACATCCAACAATCAACATATCTATCCAACTATATATCCAATTATCTATCCATCCATCCATCCATCCATCCATCCATCCATCCATCCATCTATCTATCTATCTATCTATCTATCTATCTATCTATCTATCTATCTATCTATCTATCTATTCTACCTACCTATCTATCTATTCATCTACCTGCAGAAGTAAAGATGGGATATATGGCAACATGGACGTCAGTCACTTTGGGGATAAGCAAATAGAGCAATTCTATCTGATGTGTAAGATTTAGTAATATTAAATTTAGTGCCATCACTAGATAGGAGACCTGGGGAAAACCACATTAACTGCCCCCTTCCCCTGCAACAGTCTATAAAGTGAAATCAAGCTAAAATAAATATAACTGGCAGACAAGAAGGGGAAAGTAGTCATAAAATACCCAATCTTTTTTTCTAACAGATGAAGTTATTGAACTAGGTAACATCTAAGTTTCTTTCCAGTTCTAAAATTGTATGATTTTATGAATAAGGGTATATTTGGCTTACTTTGACAATGGGGGAAGGCTAATAAACATTTATATAATGCCCATTATGTGCTGGGCACCGTGCTAAGTGCTTTAAAAATATTTCATTCTATCTTTACAATAACCCTGGGATAAGGTGCTGTTATTATCCTCATTTTACAGAGGAGGAAACTGAGGCAGACAATAGTAAAGTGACTTGCCCAGGGTTATACAGCTAACATGTGTCTGAGGCCAGATTTGAACTCCCATCTTGCAGACTCCAGACTCTTGCTCTATTCCACTGTGTCACCTAGCTGGCAGTGGGGAAATTATGAGTAGAGGCAGGGTAAAGTGTAGGAGGAGGGATAAGCATATCCCCAGTTGATTGCATGTGTGTGCTCGAGTACTCGAATGGATCCATGGTCCTTGGATGTTTCTTCTAATTATGGAGATCAAAATTCATCCATACTACCCAATAGATAAAGTCCTTCTCACCACATACAGGGATTTCCTCCTCAATTTCTACTCTGTGCTAGATCTCATCCAAAACAACAGCAAAAATGTTTAGTGACCATTTCTCTTATCTCCTTATCTTACATCTTGTCTGATATTTATTATCAGAAGGTTATTGAATATTATTATCTCTGCTGTTGTGTTTTTTGAAGGAATATTGAATAATTTTGAAGTATTCATGAGAGACCCTTTACTGGACCACAGCTTTCATGTTGTCATTTTTCTCTACCCAAACAGTAGGGTTTTTTTTCATAATCAATAAATAATAACCATATTGGAATTCTATAAATAGAATATAAGTTCCTTGAGATTAGAATTTTTGTCATCCCTAGCACCTAGAATAATAGTGTCTGGCACATAGAAAGCACTTTATAAATGTTTGCTGACCAATAAATCTTGCATGTTATGCATTCTCTCTTGGTCAATTATGTGATGGTAAAGATGTGGTCCATTGTAGAATGTTGCTTGGGAAAGTTTTACAGGTCCCTGGTGTTCAACCTTCGTTGCTGAAGACGACCATATCATCAAAGAAATGATGACATGACTTGGACTTGACTTTGTTTTGAGTGAGGGAGGGCTGTGCAGATCATGAGCCTCACTTCTTCTCCAGAGCCTTCTGAATCCAGTGACCATATATTCATCAGGATGACTGGAGATGACCCAGGATGAGGCAATTGGGGTTAAGTGACTTGCCCAAGGTCACACAGCTAGTGAATATCAAGTGTCTGAGGTGAGACTTGAACTCAGGTCCTCCTGACTCCTACAATGGTGCTCTATCCACTGCTCCACCAAATATTGTCATCAAGGAAGTCCTTGATTCATGTGATTATGACTCAACAGTTTTGTATTAAGAAAAATATAGATTTACAAGTTAATAGTTTTTGTTGTTGGTGTAGTAGAAAGAGCACTGTGCTTGGAATCAGGAAAACTCATCTTCATGAGTTCAAATTCAGTTACAGATACTTACTAGCTGAGTGACGCTGGACAAGTCACTTCATCTTGTTTGCTTCAATTTCCTCATCTGTAAAATGAGCTGGAGAAGGAAATGACAAACCATTCCAGTATCTTTGTCAAGAGAACCCCAAACTGGGTCACAAAGAGTCAGATGTGTCTGAAATAAATGAACAGCAGTTGTTAAGTGTTTTCTTGATGGCCTTGGTTTTTTTTTTTCATCTCCTTCTTCAAATACCTTATGAATTTTTCCATTAGTGCCCTCATAATTTCACTGTCTCCTCTACAGCATTCCCCTCTATATGCACAGTCTAATTTAGCTGCTCTTAATGTCTTTCTCTTTAGTGCCATCTCTATTGTCTATAAACACAATACAGGAACATTTTTTAGCCCTTTTGGGCAAGATTGGAGTTAAAGCATAAGGCTTTATTGTCTTTGATTGTGGCAATAGTTTATGAAAATCTTTGCAGAGCTTTTACATTTTATTTTCTGTTTATTGTCCTTCCATTTTCATCCATAAATGCTCTTGAAATGATTAAGTTCAAGTTCCTGCTAAGCCTTTCTTTAACTAGTTTTACCCTCTTTTTCATTCTGCTTTGTGAGATGATACTGCTCATAATTTTCTACTATCGTCCTTTTTAAGATTTCATAAATGAGTTTATAATCTAAACTGATGCTGGCTTTGGCAGCTATTTCTATCCACTTGGCAAGTAAGTCAAATAGTTGCTGATTTTGCTGATGAAGGAGTTTGTTAGTTTCTTTGGTTCTCCTTATTACAGAAATCAATTTACACAATTTATTTTCTGTATAAAATTACCATCTGCCAACGTCCTTTCTACTGCTCATTTCTTCTTCCTAATAATTTAAGTCTAAATTGAATTGTTTCAATTGTACATCAAATCTTTTTCTTTCTCAGTGGTCACACTATACCTACATATGTACTAAATACATGAAAGACCTTTGATTTCATGAATGCAGGAAACTCCTGCTGTGAGAACTCTTTTCATTGACACAGATGTAGCCTATCTATGACTCCGTTGATAAGACTAAGGCACATCGATTTTAAGTAACTTGCCCAGGATTAAATACCTAACGCATTTCAGAGGTAGAATCTGAACTCAACTTCTTGACTTAAAATTCAAGTCTGTATCATCCATTATTTCTGCTACTTTTGCACAAATGTTCATGTATGGATGAATGTGTATATGTCTAAAATGCTAAGGTCTTTTTCAACACCATCTGACAGAACTGTTGCCTCCAACCAAATTTCCCAGTTGTCAATCATGGTAGCAGCACCTCCTTCCTCCTGCTCCTTCCAACCCCTAAAAACCACCACCACCACCAAAGACTAGAGATTCTTAAGAGTGATGCTTAATACAGTCATTTTTTTTTTAAAATTATCCCTACTTTATTTTACTGATTTTATTTCACTAACCAGAGACTCTGGGCATAGAAACATCCTGGCAATAGTCTCGTTTCATTCCCACAGCTCAGAGTTACAAAAAACCCTATTTTTCAAGCTATGGGATGGATGATCTCCCTAGGGGAGTTCAGGCCACTTTCACAAAAGTCATGATCCAAAGAAACTAGAAAAAGAGAACACTGGGTTGTTGGGTTTTGCATGTGTGTTTGTGTGCATTTGTGTGTGTGTGTTTTCCCATTGCTACCTATTTTTTCCTACGTTATATTTTTAATATATTCTTGAGCTCTCTTTTTCAAGATGAAATGTAACAAAACTTGCTTTTTTCCTTGATTTGGAGCGTGGTTTTGAGTGACCTCTCTATGGAATATCAAGAGAGTCTAGATCACTTTTCCATTCACCCAGAAAGTGGGCCATACAAAAATCTGGACATTTTCTAAAGATTTTTATCTCGATTTGAATGTTAATATATTCAGACACACAGGGTTTGGATAATCGACTGAATTTTGCAGTTTCATCTGGATGCTTGCCATCCTGTGAAACAGCTTGTGTCTCAAAGAAGAAAAACAAGATTACATGTGAGAAAGTGTTAGGAGGGCTGGGAGATGATGTACATTTGCTTTGTTGTCTCTCACATAGGGGGCCTGTTTTTGTGGGGATTGCTCATAAACGGGCTAAAGGATATTTTGAAAAGAATTTACTGTAATTGGCCCCATGTTCTTCACCTCAAAAAAAATAAGTTCTAAAATAAACTCTTGTAGAAAAGGTGTCCCAAAGGTTGAAGGTATATATTGGCCTCCTTAGGATGCAGAAGGGGAAACAGTAATAACAAACAAAACAGACAGTGATGAAGTGTTCAAGGTTGGCCAAGCTCAGCTGCCCACCCTGGGAAGGTATATGAAGACTTTAATGACTGTTTTCTTGCTGAAATGGACTCTAGAGTAGAGGTCAAATAGATCCGACATTCTCATCTGGCAGGTTTTTTAGAAAAAGAACACAAACAAACAAGAATGTATAAAATAATATGAATTCATATCATGCAATATTTCAAAGGTCAAAGCATCTCTATAGCAGGCTCTTTTAGCATGGTTCCTGTGAAAATATCCAATATCAAAATAATTCTGAATCGCTAAACCAATTTGAATTTCCATTTGAGTCTTTGAGCATATCTATAACTGGTGGATCCCACTATCCATCCATCTCTAAGTGGCTAAATTGATGAGGTCAGTGGCATGAAATCAAAAGATTCTGTGAATCACAACCATCTGTTTAAGTAGCTGTGACTTGGCTTGTTATCCTGACCATCAGGATAGACCTTGGAAAAAATTATTGGGAAAGACTAAAAACTGGGAGGGAAAGAGGCAATCTTCTTTATCGCTGTATTTACAGCAACATTGCCCTCCCCATCACCCAACTGGTGGGAAAATATTTTACTTTTTAGATTTGTTGAGGGAAAAAAAATGAAAAAGACCATTTCTATTTAAATTAGTCATAACAGGGAGAAATGAAAGAATTTCATAAAGGAAACAATTTTTCCAAGAAGGGATGGGGAAGAAGAAAGAAAACTTCCAGCTAAAAGAAGAGACAAATTAGGGGTGGGGGGATAATTGTCATCATTGGGGTTGCCACTAGGAAGCACCACGCACTTTGACAATGGAGTCTGTCCTGGTGTGGGGAGAGCTTCAAGTCATGGCAGAAGGAAAGCAGAGACCTCATGTTCAAGAGAATATCAAGCTCTCCATTGTCTCTGAGATCAAGCTATTCCAGGCAATTTGCAGTCCGAAGGCTGAGCTTTGAAGCTTTGAATTGTGCTGTTAATACAGAGTTGTGTGTGGGTGGGAGGGTCTTGGTTGTTTCTAAATAATCATTAAGTGGACACATGGTCAATGGAATTCTTGCTCAAATTTAGAGCCTATTCAGTTCAAAACAAAACAAAACAAAAAAAACATCTCGATACTCTACCAGTTTGTAAGCATCTCTAGAATCTCTCCTTTGCAAATAGGTTTTAATTATCCTAAACATCACCACATTACATTCATTTGGAGGAAGCAAAGGAAAGTGAGTTCTGCAAGGGATAGCCAAATTTAGATCGTAAGCACATCTTGGTTTGGGGGGTTAGGAACTGGCTTTTGCTGTTGCTGTAGCTGTTGTCTCTAAATTGAATGTTTTCCACTGCTATTTATCATTAAAAATTACAGTTTTAGCATTTACTTTTACAGTGCAAATTACAAACATGACTTATGGAAAACAATTTACTTCACTGGTTGTATGCACCAGCTGCCCGTAATTTGGCTATAAATTTAGAACATACTTGGTGTGTCAGTCTGCCTTGGGTGTATTGGGGGTAGGGGAAGTGAAATGGGAGAAAGTCTGTTTTTCCTGAACTATGGGAGTTGGTTCTATCTATTTACATTGATTTCTTCATTATTTGCTTAGAGTATTTATCATCCTGGTAACATTGGTCTTGGTAAATATTCTTGCACGTGGGCCATTGAGGGAAAGGTCAGATTACTCCAACAAACCAACACCGCTGAAGGAGACTAAACTGACTCCTCAGGGATCATTTCCCTCTTGGTAGGCTCTGTGGCTTCCTATTCAGCAGAATGATTGGATGGAAAGAGGTTATTATCCCCCAACATGGAAGGAAGCCACAGACAACAAGCTATTTATTCATCCTCTTAATTAAGCCAAGTTATTCCAGTTGAGGAGAGGCAACAAGATGTGGTAGATAGAAAGACCAGTCTTGTAGTCAGAAGGAGGTTCATTTTCTGTTACTAGCAAAAAATAGCAACAACCACAAACAATAGTAACTAAATTTAATACAAATAACAGCAACAATAATGAAATTTTTATAGTAAAGATTGCAAAGCGCTTTATATACATCATGTTATGGTGAAAAAAATTCTGGATTTGGCATCAAAGGACTTGAAGTCTAGTTCTGGCATTTCTGATTCATGTGGGGGAGTTACTTAAGCTCTCTTTGCCTCAGTTTCCTCAACTGTAAAATGAGAGGGTTGGATTAGACAGACTCAAAATCTATGAGCCAATAATCTCCTTTGAAACTTACAATACCCCTCTTAGGTAGATACCCATTTTATAGATGAGGAAACTGACTTAACGAAGGTCATGCAGCTAGGATACAAAAACTCATGCCTTTCTAACCCCAGATCCAGCTCTCTAACAATGATATCACATTGTCTAATGTGGTATCCATGTGATGACATGATGCCCTAGAAAAGGTTGCAATCTGGGTCTGACATTAAAGGATTATAGATTTAGAGTCAGAGGGGGTCATTGCATCCAACTGAAATTGGCAAATGAGAAAACTGAGTCCCAGAGAAGTCGAATAACTTGCCCAGGATGACATAGCTATTGACTATCTGAAGTAAGATGGAAACCAGGTCTTCCAGATCTTAGTGTACATTGTAGCCCAGATCTCACCTAACCTATCAGTGTCGCAGGCAGATTTCTAAAACTTTAAGTTATAGGGTGAGACTATCCTTCCTCAAAAAAAAAAAAAAATCCAACTGACATTGTGTTTTCTTTTTTAGGACAGTTGGAAAGAGTCTAGTGTACCAATTTGATGGGGTATTATGCCTGCCAGAGACATGTCCAATCCCACTGGATAAAGTAGATGATATTTTCCTATTACTGTACAAACATCTGCTGTTTGGGGAGAATTAAGAAGCTCAAGGTTTCCCTTCCTCCTGCTAATCTAGTTCTGGGATCTCTCAGAGAGCAGTTTCAGCTGCAATGAGCCCATGGAAAGGTGGGGGTCAAGGATGGCTCTTGTCCCAGGTAACCAGACATGCTGACTCCTACCAGTCTAATCTCTGAGTGGAAAACTGACACCGGGCTCCCTGAGACATGCTCAGACCTGACTGAGGAAGACAATCTTCTGCAGCAGGGTCAGGGTGACTGTGGTGCCTTAGCTATTTATTATCAACTTAATCTTCAGGACTAAATAATGTGGGTGCCTTCTACCAACTAGGACCTCCCTCCCAGTCCTCACCCTCACCCCCACCACCAAACATCTGAAGTATTTCCAAATTGAGAAAGGACTTTGTGGTGCTACATGCGCACACATACACATACACATACATGTATGCATAGATAGGTATAGATATAAATTGTATGTAAACTTGAATAACTGTCAACAGTAACAAAAATCAGATACACATACAAAACAAGGGACAAAAATATTACCTCATTCTCTGAGTCTTTTATGAGGAAGAACTAAATGAATGAAAAAGTAGCAAACAAAGAAAATGCTTCTCCCCTTCTCTCTCTCTCCCCTTCCCTCCTTTCCTTCCTCCCTACTTTCCTTTCCTTCTTCTCTTTCTTCCTTTCTCTTTTCTTTCCTTGTCTTCCTTCCACCTTTTTTACCTCCCTCGTAACAAAAATTCAGTCCAACAAGCATTTATGAAATACCTACTATATGACAAGTATTATTCTGAGTTAACAGCCCTTTGCCTCAAGAAGCTTACATTCTGCAAGAGAGAAACATGTACCCAAATGCTTGAATGCAAAATATCCCTAAATTCTTAGAGAGATGATGAAAGTGGTTCCAGCTGAGGGAACCAGATGGGGTTGTTCTGAGTTTTGAATGGAGCTTATGATTCCAAGAAATGAGGTGAATTAGAAGAGTATTTAAAGGCTTGAGGGACAACATTTGGAAAAGCACGGAGGCAGGAGATGGGATATTTTGTATGAGAAGCGGCAGTTAAGCTTTCATTTCAATGTCTCTGGTATTAACTATTCTGCTTGTATTCCATATATTCCTTTATGTTTTTAAGTGGGATTTTTTTAAGGGTTGTGGGGGGTAGAGACCAAGTACAATAATTTAATAGACCAGGTTAGGGTTTCAGGTAGCCAAGCCCCTTTTTCGTGGTCCTGCAGGATCCCAAAACGCTGCAAATGCAGGAGCTGCATGAGCACACAGCTTGGCTGAAGGTGACCCACAGGTAGTAGCAGCCTATCCCTGTTCAAGGCAGGCCTTTCATCTGGACTGAATTACCAGAGAGTGAGCAAGTGAACGGGCCTCTCTTTCAAATAATCAGCTCACATACCCCGTGCTGATGAGTTCTGCACATCCCTGAGATTTGTGGGAGGTTACAAAGCAGGATTATGCACCCCTGCTGATTTATTTACCACAAGGACAACTAGGACGAAGCCGGTGCAGCTGCTGATAGAAACCTGAAAGGAGTGGGGAGAGTCTGTCTTCACTCTTTCTGAAGATGTGCATTGATATGAAGCCAAAAGGCTTATTGTTTTTTAAGATAAACTGATCCAATAACCAAAACAATAACTTGTTTTTTGTTCAGATCTGTGACTTCATTGAGGAGTGGGGAGAGAGACTCCCAGTATGAAAAGTCCCTCCCATAGGGTCATGAATCATCCTTTACCCAGACAGATCAATGACTTGTCTATAACTTGCACATATAGAAGGAACCTCAGAGGTCAGTGGATCCAATCCCCTCATTTTATAAATGAGGAGATTGAGGCTTAGACAAGTGCAGTGGCTTACCCAGCGAAACCCAGTCAATAGATTTCCAAGGCAAGACTTGAATCTAAGTCTTCTTCACTAGAGGACTAGCCTGTTACCCATCATGCTGCATTGCCTCTCAGGGTTAATAGCATCTATATGTCCCTTTAAGGTCCACTGCACTTTCAGGTCATGGATAGAAAGCTGGCCTCAAAACCAGGAAGAGCTGTGTTCAAGTCCCACTTTGACATGTACTAGCTACAGATAGACCCATTTTATAGATCATAGGCTCCCCCATTTAGAATTTGAAGGGGCCATCTAGTTCAATTCCCTTTCATTTTACAGTTGAGGAAACTGAGGTCCCATGAGAAAAAAATGAGAGAAAGAGATAGAGAGAAGGGGGAAGGAGGGAGGGAGAAAGAAGGAGAAAAGGAGAGAGAGAGAGAGAGAGAGAGAGAGAGAGAGAGAGAGAGAGAGAGAGAGAGAGCATTAATATCAAAGACTTCTTATAGGAGGTAGGACCTGAGCTGAGCTTGGAAGGAAGGTAAGTATATTAAAGGCTTTCTATTTTTTCCAAATGATTTGAAAGAAAAGAAAGGGATGGTATTGAAAATAAGAGGAAGGAAAACACCCTTGATTCATGAGAAAGCAAAATTGTGCAACCATGTGATTTAATATTAATGATGATAATAATAATAGCATTTATATTGAGCCCTAAAGTTTGCAAAGCACTATACATATGTTAGAGTACCCATAGTTAGGGTACATATGTTAGGTGTCTCCATCCCTCTTTTCCTTCCTCTTTTTTTCTTCCTTTTTTCCTTCCTTCCTTCCTTCCTTCCTTCCTTCCTTCCTTCCTTCCTTCCTTCCTTCCATCCATGCATCCATCCATCCATCCATCACACAACATGTAGACAAACAATTCTGAAAGACTTGAGAACTTGGTCAATGAAATGACCAACCAAACTTCCAGAGGAATCATGATTAAACATATTTCCCACCTCCTGAGAGAAAGAGATAACGGACCTGGGGTTCAGAATGGACATGGCCAATCAATGTGTTTTTATTATATTTATTACTTGAGTTTTGTCTTTCTTTTTGACAGTGGGGACCAGAGGGGAGAGAACATATATTTTTGTTCACTGAATTTTTTTTTTTAATTTTTAAAGGAGAAGATTGAACTAGATAGCTTCTGAGATCCCATGTAGACCTAAACCTAGGAGGCTAGCAGCATGATGCTGACAGTGCTTATATTTACATGGGAATCTAAAATAGTATAAACTTGAAAGAAATGGGGGGATGATAAAAATGGTACATAAATTATATATTATACTAATATAATAGGACTCTAATATAATATTAATTGTCATGATGATATAAATATAATATGTGTATATATGACTTGGGAAACAACATATTTATATAATTCTTTTTTAAAAATATATCAATACAGTAAAATCAGATAGAAACTATATTTTAATCTGGGTCAGGGAAGGATATTGTGGGTCCTACGCTCCTGCCCGGCTGGGAGTATGCATGTTTGACACTCTGTATGGTTCTCAACATGCTTTCCCATTGATTTAGTCTTTCTATCCCTTGTACCTCGTATAGTACCTGACACATAGTCCACACTTAATAAATGCTTTTTGATTGAATAATTATCTCATTTCAGCCTCCCGACAACCTTGTGAGATGGACTAGTCAGGTTTTATTATGCTTCTTTACAAATTCATAGACTCACTGAAAGCTGGAGGTGAAAGGACCTTAGAGACCATCTTGTCCAACAATGTCATTGCACTATTAAGTAATTTGAAGACCTGGGAAGTCAGATGACTTGTCCAAGGTCACACAGCTATTTGGGTAAATCCAAGATGAAAATTCGGTTCTTCCAAATACCAGTTCTATTTTTTAAAATTATTATTATTATTATGCAACAAAGACTACAAAATAAAATGATTTAAAGAAGGAAGATTTCATTAACGAGGTCAACAGAGCTATAAACATGTGTTTGTCTCTAAAAACAAAATACGGAAACACAAGAGCTTAGCATGAGTTTAAAATTATCCAAATTCACCATCAAATTAAAATGCTCTGGGCTAGAAGCCAAAAAGTATTCTTAGAGTTGGAATTTTTCAGCAACCTATATTTAACTGGATGTAATTTTGTCTAAAAAACTGTCCTATTCAAACTTTGGAAATGAAGGATTTTGCCTGTTAATGGGAAATCTGCATTTCATCATTCTCATGAAACATAACTTCACAGACTTAGCTTTCCCCCATAGCATCAGACTTGTTTTTCTGCTGGGTCCTTGAAGAAAGATTCTAGCACTTTATTTCAAGCAGGACAAAAGAGAAAGGCACATATGGAGTACATAAAATAAAGAGACTGGTTCCACCAGCCAAACCAGGCATAGGTCTCTGTCCCAGTTTTCTCAGGGACTAGGGGTTTTACCTAGAACCAGTGATAGGCAAAACAAATGAAACACTTTGAGACAAGAGGCAATGGCCAATAATCAGCAATCATTAATTAATCAACAATCATTGATTAAGTGCTAGTTATTATGGATGCAGTGACAAAAATGGAACAGATCCTGCTCTCGACTAGTTTCTAGTGTGGGATTGAATCTCACATTTTTAGAGACTTCTTGGACAAGTTACTTGGATCTCCTTTACTTCTCAAGACACTTGGGAGTTTCCTCATCTAAAATGAAGGGTTCTCAGGCTCCTTCTAACACAGCTGCCAAGACCTTGGACGAGTCTTCCTTTGGATTTGGTTTCTTCATCTTTAAAATGAGGGGATTGAATTAGATGGTCCCTGAGGTCTCTTCCAGCCCTAGAGTTATGATCTTATGATCTTTTATATACACATGACATGTGAAAAGGAAGAAAACAAAAGTGACCAGAGGGGATAGATATAACATTAGCCTTAGTCACAAATGATCTTCAGACTAAGGAGAGGAAATGGGAGGGGTAGGAATGATCTTTGAGGATGAGGACTATGTCTCCTTTCCCTTTGTATCCACAGGACTTATCTCATTAAAAAGATTTAGTCAACATTTGATGACTAATCTCTTCATTGTAAAATCCAGCCTCAGACTTGAATACCCAGTTCCACCAAGATCTTGGTCTCTCCATCCCACCAAATTGTGTTGGTGCCTTGATGTCCATCAACTTTACAATATGTCACCTTATCCTTCTGCATTATTCTTTAAAGACATCATAGGAAATCTGATATACACCTAGATAGACCCTCAGAGACCATTTGGTTCAATACTATCACTTCACAGAGGAGGAAAATAAGGCCTCTTGGAGAACCAGATCCTGGTTTTGTAGTAGGCAATGCAAAAATTGTTTTCTCCATATTACTGGTAAGGAATCTGAAGTTCAATCAGGTTGAAATGTGATCTCCATTCCAGTATACTAAATTGACCAAATAGAGATTATATTCACAACAAAGGTCACCAAAGAAAGGACAAGAAGAAGGTTCTGATATGACTGAAGTTTTTGATCAAAAGGGGTCAAGGTTTGCCAACAGGCAAATTATTAGAAAATGAAAAGGATTGCTACTATTGAGATTAAGAACTTGAAGAGACTTTAAAAACCATCTAGTCCAATACCCGCATTTTACAAATAAATAAAATAATTGAAATAGCTCAAAAGAAATGCATGATATGTAAATTTGGAGAATCTACCCCAACTGTTCACATGGATTATTGGTGCCTGACCTGTAGTAGAACATTCCAAGCTCATATTGATCTGATCAGCCACAATCAGATGCATTGTAATTTGACTCTTAACATAGTGATATCATCTTGGTCCTCTTTGAGAATGAAGGACAACCAAACAAATAAAATGTGGCATAGAGAGGTCTAGTGATTTGCCCAAGATCACACAGGTAGTGTCAGAGGTAGGATCTGAGACCAAGTCTTTTGAGCCATAGTCCATCCCACTTTTCACTCTAACATGCTGCATCCCCAAAGTTGGGTCCATGAAGAATCTCCAAGAATTTTATATTGCTCTGGAAAACCTGAAAGACCTTTGATATTTGGGCAAAAAAAAAAAAACCCAACAAAAAACGATGAAGGATGAGATGTCCATATAACATATTTTGACTACTATGCAATTGACAACATTTTTTTTTTACTGTTGAGATAAAGGGAGAGCAATTCATTCTTTATTCTTTTCTTTCCTCTTCACATTTATTTATTTATTTGTTTTCAATTTTCATCAGTCACTTCCATAAGTTTTAAATTTTCTCCCCTTCCTTCCTCAAGATGGTATGCAGCCTTATATGGGTTCTACACATACATTCTTATTAAACACATTTTCACATTAGTCACGTTGCATATAAAAGTGAAAACAAATGGGAGAAATCATGAGTAAAACTAAACAAAACCAAACATAACAAAAGAGAAAATAGGCTGCTTCATTCTGCGTTTCCACTCCATAGTTCTTTCTCTGGATGTGGATGACATTTTGCATCAAGAGTCCTTTGGAAATGTTTTAGGTCTTTTCATTGAACAGCATCTTTTAAAAAAATTAATTGAACAAAAATGGCAATTCTATCTAAATTAATTTACTTATTCAGTGCCATATCAATCAAACTAACAGGTAATTATTTTCTAGAGCTAGAAAAAATAATATCAAAATTCATCTGGAAGAACAAAAGTCCAGAATACCAGATCTCAAATTGTATTATAAAACATCAATTATCAAAACCACTTGGTACTGGCTAAGAAACAGAGGGGTAGACCACTGGAATAGGTTAGGTATTTAAGACACAGTTGTCAATGAATATAGCAATCTTCTATTTGAAAAACCCAAGGACCCCAGCTTCTGTGATAAGAACTCACTATTTGACAAAAATTGCTGGGAAAACTGAATAACAGTGTGGCAGAAACTAGGCATAGACCAATGCCTGACACCACACACAAGAATAAAGTCCAAATGGGTACATGATCTAGGTGTAAAGATTGCTACTATAAACAAATTACTGGAGCGCATTTTAGTGTATTCATCAGATTTGTGGAGAGTGGAAGAATTTTTGACTAAGTAAGAGAGAGAGAACATTATGAAGGTCAAAATGGATTATTTTGATTACATTAAATTGAAAAGTTTTTGCATAACCAAACACAATGCAACCAAGATTAGGGGGGAAACAAAAAACTGGGAAAGAATTTTTGCAACTAATATCTGTGATGAACACATTATTTCTAAAATATATAGAGAACTGAGTCAAATGTACAAGAATACAAGTCATTCCTCAATTGATAAATGGTCAAAGGATATGAACAGGCAGTTTTCAGAGGGAGAAATTAAGGCCATCTATAGTCATATGAAAAAATGCTCTAAATCACTATTGATTAGAGAGATGCAAATCAAAACAACTCTGAGATACCACATCATACCTATCAGATTGGCTAACATGACAAAACAGGATGATGATAAATGCTGGAGAAGATGTGGGAGAGTTGAAACACTAATTCATTGTTAGTGGAGCTGTGAATTGATCCAACCATTCTGGAGAGCAATTTGGAACTGTGCCCAAAGGGCTATAAAAATGTTTATACTCTTTAACCCAGCAATTCTGCTTCTAGGACTGTATCCCCAAGAGATCATAAAAATGGGAAAATGTACAAAAATATTTATAGCAGCTCTTTTTGTGGTGACCAAAAACTGGAAATCAAGCGGATACCCATCAATTGGGGAATGGCTGAACAAATTGTGGTATATGAATGTAATGGAATACTATTGTGCTATAAAAAATGATGAACAGAAAGACTTCAGAGAGGCCTGGAAAGACTTATATGAACTGATGCTGGGTGAAAGAAGCAGAAGAGCTTCTAGAGCTAGAAAAAATAATATCAAAATTCATCTGGAAGAACAAAAGTCCAGAATACCAGATCTCAAATTGTATTATAAAACATCAATTATCAAAACCACTTGGTACTGGCTAAGAAACAGAGGGGTAGACCACTGGAATAGGTTAGGTATTATACACAGAAATAACCGCAGTGTACGAGGAATTTTTCTGATAGTCTTAGTACTTCATTGTACTAAGGGAGGGAGGGAGAAGGGAGGGGAAAAAAATCTAGGATATATGGAAGTAATTGTAAAAACTGAAAACAAAATAATAATAATAATAATAATAAAAGAAATTGATTGAGAAAATACTTTAAAGACTGGCATAGTTTCAGTTTGTTCCTCTCTATTTGTGACAGCCATAATTGATTGACATCAATTGAGGAATGCTCAGGTATATCCCAATCAGAGTCATGATTAGGGTGAAGCCACAAGGACTTTTTTCCCAAAGGACTAACCTGAGAGGGGCATCAAATTTAGAGAGTGTTGAAAACACCTACAGAGTGACTCAGTGGATAGTAATTTTCCTCTCACAAGACACTCCATCTCTATGTTCTAGGCACTTTCACAGGCTGTCCTCCTCATGCCTGGAACTCTCTCCCCTCTTCATCTCCTTCTCCTAACTTTCCTGGTTTCCCTCAGTTCTCAGACTGTATAAATAACTTAGTTATAAAATAGCTTTTATAAATCCTTTCTGCAGGAAGCTTTCCCCCATATCCTTAATGCTAGTGCCTTCCATCTGACGATTATCTTAAATTTATTCTATCAGTATCTTATTCATAAATACACAGTTGTTCTCATGTTGTATCCCCCATTAGACTCTGAGCTCCTTGACAATATGGACTGTCTTCCCCCCCCCTTTTTTTTATCCCCAGCCCTTATCACAGTGCCTAGCATATAGTAGGCACTTCATAAATACTTGCTGACTGATTGGGCAAGTCACTTAGTTTTCATGAGCTCAAGAAAAATGGGAATCATATGAACTGTACTATCTACCTACCATATGTGTGCACATATCCTGGAACTTAGAAAGTGCTTATTAAATGTTAATTGACTAACAGACTAACTCTTGTCAGTCAAGAGCAAACCCTAAAACCTAAGAAGGTTTTAGAAAAAGAAGTTATCAATTCAGCAGAGGAAAGAATAGGAAAAAAGTGCAGCTCCCTCCTCCAGTTTCTATGAGGTTTACATTATATAGATTTAAGAATAAGAAGCAAGGTGACCAGTACATAGGATTTCTAGAAAATGATAGTTTTCGGGTGAAGATGCTTGAGTTGTCTATCAGCCAATAAGCATAAACACTCAATAAAATATTGACAATGCCAAAACACACTATTGGGGAACCCAACATACAAACTGTTGGAGGTGGATTCAAAACCTAGGTGAATCCAAAACAAGAACTTCAGCTTCCCTGAAGGGTTTCTGAGATCAGCATAACCTATATTTTGGGAATAGATACTTTCTAGCCACATAAAGCTAAGTTTAAATAAGCTTAATAAATAATAAAGAAATAGAACTAGAATAACTTCTTCCCCTACCTATACTCTGTATCCTCACCACTATTCATATGTAAAGAACTTGGTCAGATCCAAAAGAATATGAGTTATTCTCCAACTGTAAATGGTCAAAGGCTAGGAACAGGCAGCTTCTGCTGAGGAAATCAAAACTTTTATATACAATGATATGAAAAAATGCTCAAAATTTTTATTACAAAATGCTAATTAAAATATCCTTGAGATATCCAGTTTCCTAAGTTGTCTCTCTCTCCTCTATCTCTCCTCCCCAACCATGAGACTATGGCTCAACATTTCCCTCTACCTTGCTCTCGATGCCTTTTGTAATATGTACCCCAAGTGCAAAGCTTCCTGTCTCTGAAGGAAGCTTTTATTACTAATAATATACAGTTTTCTTGTTAAGCTTTGCTACAGATCACTGGCATCAAGACCTTGTATGTATGTTGTCATTTACATCGTTGAAAAAATGGGACTAATATAGACACAGTCTTGCTCTGAAATAAAATTGGAAAATTAATAGACCTGATAAGTGAAGATTGGGGGAAATTTTGAAAATTTGAAACTAGTGTTGTGATATAGCATTTCTACATTAGTGTTTCTAATTTTGCAGTGTAGAAACCAACTGATTTGGAAGCAAAATTTCAAAGAGGGCTACTCGCTGCTTCCATCATCCTGTGCAAATCATTTACTTCCCTGGGCCTCAGTTTTCTGTTTGCAAAAGTCTTTTAAACAATCTGGATTTCAGTTTCCTCATTTTATAAAATGAAACGAGATGAGATATGATCCCATGATATAGTGCCATGATCCTATGATATAGTCTATGTATTTCCATGAAAAAAATGTACAGCTTACTCAAGTGATGGTCCATTCAACATGAAATGACAGTTCCTTGGATTTACCTTATGGGTTAAAAATAGAGGGTTTTTTCCCATCCCTTTTACATTATTTCATTCTTTGGTTCATCGATTTAGAGCTGGAAGAGAACTTTGAGGACCTCCGATCACAAAATAACAGAACCACAGATTTAGAGCTGTCAGAGACCTCAGAGGACACCTACTCCAAACCCCCTCTTTTATAAAGAAGAAACTAGGGGCCAGAGATGGTGTTACTTACCCAAGGTCTCAAAGGCATTAAGTAGTAGCCCTGGAATTTGAATCCCTTTTCTCTGATGCCAAGTCTTGCATGTGTGGACAAGCAAATGATAGGTATTAAATGGTTTATAAAAATAAATATATAAAATTTAATTTAAAAATAGAGGATGAGGATACTGATCATAAAACATACCTCCCCTCCTTTTAGTAGGAAGGTGGTGAACTATGAATGAGAGGAGGCAAATACTACCAGATCTGTTCAATGTGTGCATTTATTTTGCTTAATTTAACTTCTTTGTTACAAAAGAAGGTTTTTCAATTATGAAAGACTTAAGAATTCTGACCAATGGAATGAGTAACCATGACTCCAGAGGATCAGTCATAAAGTAGGCAATCTACTTCCTGATAGGAAGGTGATAGATTCAGCATTCAGAATGGAAATTTTAATATATATATACATATATAATATGTACAATATGCCATATGTATATAATATGTATACTATATTGTATTGATATCATCATGATAATTATATATTAGAGAACTATTGTTAGTAATATATTAATACATATATTAAATAAATAAATATATGATGTATATTTATAAGTACAAATAAACATAGATATATAAATATATAAAATTTGGATATGGCCAGTGCACAGGTTGGTTTTGTTTGACTATGCATATTTCTTACAAAAGTCTCATTTTTCTTTCTTTTTTTCCAATGGAGAAGGTGTGAGAGAAAATAGATTTTGTTCAGTAGTTTTTTTTAATTTAAAAAAGAAGGCTTTGGGGGGGCAGCTTCAAGTTAGAATGACGTAAATAAGATAATATTAAAATAAAAGATCAAAAAATGTTCTTAAATATGGGCAGCAACCTTTATTTGTGCATAAATAGATAATAAAGTGTTTATTAAGTGCTTACTATTTGACAGGTGATGTGCTAAGAGCTGGGGTTACAAATACAAAAGAGTACGTTGGTTTCTATACTCGAGAATCTTATAGTCTACTGAGGAAGACAATAATAAAGAGGAGTGAGAAGGAGGAAGAAAGATGCATACAATCATGTTGACATGGTTTGAGAATGGTTAGAAAGTGTCACTTTAAAAGAGTTATTCTCAAAATATAATTCTCAGAATCCTTTTCTTTGACCAGGGAATTCTGGATGGTCCAAAAGATTGTTCTCTCATGAATTTGGTAATATGATGGTCATTTCTTACCCCTTCTCCTCATCAATGGAATTTTTTTAAATTGTGTCCTTTACTGAATGCTCTCCTAAAGCAATCTTATTGTCTGTAGTCATCTCAGGAAGGTTGTCTTTTGAGCTAATAAACAGAAATAGGAAGAACAGATACAAAAAAACCCTAAAATATCAACCATCTGTAGGCCAGATCTAACAGGCCTTGCAGGGGGGATGAAAACTCCCTTTTCCCCCTCATTAGCCCATCTGGTGAGCATCTTAGAGATTCATCTGTTGGGCAAGGCATTTACTTCAGCTGAGTAAGTTGGAGCCTAAACCAATCTAAGAACCACTGCCTTAAAGTTAGCCCAATATTATTACTCTACGAAAAACCAAAAGGCACCCCCAAAAGTCATCCACCTCCCTCTCAAGCTGATTTTTTTCCTTCCAGAATCGGGCACAGAATGCCAAGCTAGGATGGCACATACATGCCATCATGGTAGCTCCAGTGAACCGGAGTAGACCAGCATATTTATCAGCTGCTGACACAGAAGTGTCAGATCAAGGGCAAAGCCAAAAAGGAGGTGATTAAGCAACTAGGAAGGCAAACTGATTGGCTGCCATTAAGAAAAAAAGAACAGTCAAGCACAAGAGAACAAACAACTCTTATAAAGCATGGGGATGGGGAAGGGGTTACAAGAACCACTGTGTTTCTTTTTAAGATGTGCATATGTGTGTATGTATCTGTAAGGACCATCCCTCTAAAACTAAAGAGGTAATAAATTCAAGTAATGCATCTACCATAAACTAGAGAGGCTTTCTGTGAGTTACTTTTCTGTTTTGCAATCATCAGAGCCTAGAGGTAGCTATCCAGTGGCATGCTGGAACCTGCTCAGAGCTCACTGTTAAATTTTCAGTGTACGCAGATCAGCAAATGCTACCAATCAGGGCTTGGTTTATTGCTTTGCTGATTGTCTAGACTTAAGAAAATGACAAAGAAAATGTTAATTCGGTTAAATTTATAAATGTATCTTGCATAATATTTTTGAGTGCCAGTTGTTAAACACTACAGCCAAACCCTGCCTATAACTAATATTCCCTTTCTCTCCCCAAATAACCCATCTTCATGACCCACTTTCCTTGCATTTGGATTAACTACTGAGTAGGGCAGAGAGGGATTGCCCTTTAGCCTACCTTAGTCTATTTTACCTTATTAATATCTATTTAATTGACACAAGTGGAAAATACCAGAAAGATCTAACAATTCAGCCTAACTTGATCTATTTTACCTTGGTTAGTATCCAGTGTAATTGACTCAACACCTCAATCTAACTTGATCTTTTTTACCTTATTATCTATTGTAATTGACCCAACAGATAGCCCAAATTTGGTCCATTTTACCTTGTTATTGTCTACTGTAATTGACCCAATAATACAGTCAAACTTGGTCTATTTGATCTTGTTAATATCCATTGTAACTGACCCAACAGTAAAGCCTAACTCTGTATCTCTTTGACCTTGTTAATATCCATTGTAATTGACCCAACTGTAAACCACCAGAAAGGCCTAGCATTGGAGAAAGCTCCTGTGTTTATCCTTTTTGGGGAAGAGAAAGGGAAAGTGTTGTTACCCTGTTGCTTATGCTCAAGCGAACCACCACATGGCTGTGTTCCAGACTATTTGAAAAGTTCAGGCCTCTGTCTCTGGAGTTGCTTTTAAACCAGTCTCTTCTGTTTCTCCTCCTTCTCTTCTCTCTCAAGCTAAATTGATTCAGCTCTGTTAAGATAAACTGCAATCTAGAAATGGAAAAGAAACTGTTTATGTGACTGGGCTACATATTTATAGAATTCCTGATTGGGTGGTATGGAGCAGGCTCTCTAGTGTATACAAGGACCCATTTTTAGTTATCCAAAATGAGAGGTTTTCATCTCCCCTCCCAGGCCTGTCAGTTCTGGTCTACAGATGGCTGACATTTGGGCTTTTTCTTGCATCTCCTCTTGACATATTAGGCTAAGTTCTGTGGTAAAAGTGTATATATGATATGGAAGGAAGTAAATACTTGAGGTTATTTTTGCAGGAGAAACTGAGAGGGGATTTTTTTTTTCTACAAAGCTAAAGAAAGGAGGAAAGTAAAAAAATCCCAAACTACTTTATTTCCTCACAGATTGACAGATTAGCAAAAGATTTTAATCAGTTTTTTAACTGATTTTTTAAAAAAATGATTTGTGATCATATAAGTATACTTTAGCTGTCATTTTAGACAAATGTCTGGAAAATTGCCTATATATCAAGTTTTGTGAAGTTGCATTATCCCGTTGACTTACACCCACAATTCAGAGATGCTTTCTTTTAATTTCAGAGTTCCAGTGGCTTCTTTTCTATTTACTTTTCTGTTCATTTTTCTTCATTTTTTAGCTTCTGTCCAAAAAAAAGAAATCAGAGGGAGAGAGATTGGGGGGTGGTGGAGGAAATTGTAGATTTAAGGCTGAAAGGGGTGATTAAAAGTTGAGACCATAGAGAAAGAGAAAAAAGGACCTTGGAGATTTAGTCTAACCCTGTCGTGTTTACAAATGAGGAAATTAAGGCCCAGAGAACTGAAGTGTTCTCAGAAGATCCAGGACTTTCTAATGTGCAATATTGTCCCCTACTTCCCAATGTCCCAGAGCAGGATTTCTTAGGCTGGGGATGGCGAATTTGTAGTAGTTGTTTTTGGAAAACATTTCATTTATAATTTGTTTCCTTCATATTTCTATGTTTTATTTTATGCATTTTAAAACATTCAAAGAAGATGGTCCGAAGGCTTCACTAGACTGCAAAGTATCCATAGCTCAAACAAAAACATTAAGAAACCCTGTCCTAAAGGATGTCACTTGGGGTGGAATGGTGAAAATAACACTGTCCTGAATCCTAGCTATAGTGTGAAGAATTAATGGATAGAGCCCTAGGAGTCAGACAGATCTGCTTTAAAAATCCAGCCTTAGAGACTTCCTAGCTGTGTGATCCTGGGCTCAAGATACTTCACCTCAGTTTCCTCATCTGTATAGTAAGGATAATAATAGTAATAGCCCCTACTTTGAGTTTTGTAAGAATCAAATGAGATAATATTTGTAAAGTCCTTAACACAGTGCCTGATGCATAGTTGGTACCATATAAATGTTATTTGAAGATAATGATGAAGAAGAAGAAATTTAACTGTCCCCTAAATTTCAGAGTCTTTCCCTATTCCTGGTAGTGAGATGTTAAATCAGGGAACAGCTACTTTAGAAGCTGCTAAATAATCTTTTGAAACATTTTAATTGGTTTGTTTGAGTTTCTTTGTTTGTTTGGTTTTTTTGTTCTGAACTCAATTTCTTCAGTTTAGGGGTAGATGAATACTGGTAGACTTGAAATCTAGTGTCAAGATGTTGCTTGTTGCTTGGCCTGCTTTAGAATTTGTAAATAGTCTGTCACCAATGTACTGGCTGGAACTTCCCTAACCCTCACCACCACCCTGCAACAGGAAGTAAATTACAGACACACTTAACAAGACTTAAAAGAAACATTCTAACCTAAACTATGCAATCATGTGAAACTTGAGGTTTTATACAAAATACCTGCAGAGAAACAGAAAGTAAGCAAGTTTCATTGGTGTCTAAGATCTCTCAGGAAGGATGGGGTTTGGCATTTGAAGGTAGTTAAAGTGTTTTTTCTACCAATAAAATAAGGTCTTGAAGGGTCTTGGTATCTTTGAAAGCTCAGTTGTTTATATGGGTATGAGAGAACTGCTTGTGAGAGAATAAGTTTCAAGGAGTGGGGGTGGGTAGGGGAGGAGAAGGATCCTAGGTATAGAGCTAGTAGAAGGGACCTCAAGTCAGCTAATGCAATCCTATCATTTTAAACATGTAGAAACACATCCAAACAGGTTAAAGAATACCTCCTGGTCAAAGAGGATTTGTTGTTTTGTTTTTTTTTAAATATCAGAGGACTCTTGGATAAAGGTCTCATATCTTACTCTGTCAAATTTGTAAGAAAATGAATCATTCTCTAACTGATAAATGATCAAAGAATATGGACAGTTTTTGGATGAAGAAATGAAAGCTATATATTGTCATATGAAAAAATGTTCTAAATCATTATTGATTAGAGAAATAGTAATTAAAACAACTTTGGGATCCATCTCATACCTATCAAATTGACTAAAATGATAAAAAGGGAAAAGGACAAATATTGGAGGGGATTTGAAAAAACTGGGACACTAATTCACTGTTTGTGGAACTGTGAACTGATCCAACCGCATCGGAGAGCAATTTGGAATTATAAAACTGTGCATACTCTTTGACCCAGCAATAACACTACTAGGTCTGATTCTCATCGTGATCAAAGGAAAAGAATTTATATCTTCTAAAATATTAATATCAGCTCTCTTTGTGGTGGCAAAGAACTAGAAATTAAGGGGATGGCCAATCAAATGGGGAATGGCTGAACAAATTGTGGTATATGATTGTGACAGAATATTACTGTGCTGTAAGAAATGATGGGCAGGTTGACTTTAGAAAAACATGGAAAAACTTGCATGAAATAATGAAGAATGAAATGACCAGATCCAAGAGAATGTTGTAGAGAATAACAGTAATACTGTTAAAAGAATAACTCTGAAGGATTAAGCTATTTTGAGTATTATAAATATTCAAATAAACTGCAAAGTACCTATGAAGGAAGATAGTATCTACTTCCAGAGAAGGAACTGATAAACAGAAGTATGCATAGTATGGTTTTACATATCTATCTATATATCTTTCTATCTATAGTATGTGTGTGTGTGTGTGTATTAAATGGTGGTCTTTGCTACTGCAGGGTGGAGAGTAAGGGAGAGAGTTCAGAACTTTAAATGTAACCAAAAGAATTAAATTTAATTATTTTCATAATTATTTTTCTTTTCGGAAGACCGTGCTCTGTAAGCAGAGGTGTCAAACCTGTTGGGCTGGCCGCTTGTGACCAGCAACACTACTAAGCAAAGACTGAACCAAATGAAATATAATTGGGAAATACTTAACAAAATAAATAAGAATACAGTAAAATATAGCTATTAATTTGAAAATTAAGTCAATATTCAGCCTACAGAAATCTTTCTGCATAATTTAGTGCCCCCCTTTACACCTATCCTCCCCTCATTTCTATTTGGGTTTGATACCACTGCTTAATAGGAACTGAGATAAACCATGAATCTAATTCCCTTCCCCTCCCCAAACTATGAAGTGGTGCAAAGTGGAAGTGAGATTATGCTTCTCACATGTTGTAGAATAAATATGTATATTTGCGATTATACCTTTTAAAGTCAATATTTATTTGAAAATAAATAAAAATTCATAAATAAATAGATGAGCTAATTAATTAATTAGTGGGTGGATGGATGGAAAAATGAAAATAAAATGCCAGGAACAGAGCTGGGATTTGAACTGGGCCTCAGATACCTACTAGCTCTGTGATCCTGGACAAGTCATTTAATCCCATTTTCTTCAGTTTCTTCACCTGTAAAAATGAACTACAAAAGGAAATGGCAAAACCACTTTAGTACTTTTTCCAAGAAAATCCCAAATGAGGTCACAAAAAAGTCAGACAAGACTGAAAATGACTGAACAATAGCAATCTCTGACTCCAGACCCAAAATTCTTTTCATTGTACTTCTAAGAGATCAGATGAACTATTCAATTCCTACTTTAGGAAAGGAAATTTTGTGGTACTTGTAAGAGTAAAAGACTGTTATGGAGAGGGAGCATGATACAGTGAACGGACAGAGGGTGAGTCTTGATTTAAAAAAGACCGGAGTTCCAAGACACTGCTCCAGACCACCGTGAAGTCCTCCAACCTGGCAGAGGCTTGACCAGTTCTCTAAGGATGGAAGTTAACAGACTTCTAGTCTGTATCTATTTGGAGTTCCCTACACTGAAAACAGAATTTCAAACCAAATATAAACATATGATTGTGAAATCTTTTTATGGGAAGATCCTTAATAAATCCTTGATAAATTGCTCTGAAAGTGAGAAGGAATACACCTTTTATACAGCACCTACTGTGTGTCAGACACTTTATTAAATACTTTACAAATGTTATCTCATTTGATCCTATAACACCCTTGAAAGGTATGTGATGTTATTATATCCATTTTATAGTTGAGAAAACTGAAGCAAATGGTGATTAAGTGACATACCCAGGGTCACAGAGCTAGTGTCTGAGGCTGCATTTCAGCCAGGTTTTCCTGACTCCTCTATCCACAATGGTACCTAGCTTCTCAGGTACAGAATGCTAATTAGAAATAAATGATATTTATATAATGCTAACATTTATAACCCTAAGTTTATAAGGGTTGCATATATTATCTCATTTAATTCTCCCAACCCAAAAAGGCAAGTAACACTAGTATTACTGAAATCCCCATATTGCAAATAAAGGAAACCGGCTTGGAGAGGTTCCAGTGACTTGCTCAAGGCTACACAGCTGGTAAGTGAAACCCAGACTTGCTGACTTTAGGTCCAGCATTCAATCTATATTGCCACCATAGACAAAAATAGGATAGCAGGGTAGTAAAGTATTACCCCTTCTATTGTATTTGAACAAAGCCTAAACTTAGTGTACCAACAAAAAGGGGTTGTAGCCAGGTGGTGCAGTGGATAGAGTACCAGGGAGACTCTTTTCGAGTTCAAATCCAGCCTCAGACACTTATTAGCTGTGTGACCCTGAGCAAGTCACTTAATAACCATTTGTCTGTTTCCTTATTTGTAAAAATGATCTGGAGAGGGAAATGGCAAACCAGTATTGTTGCCAAGAAACCCCAAATGGGGTCACAAAGAGTTGAATACAACTGAAGAAAAACAACATATTAACCTTGAAAATCAGAACACAAGCACAATTGATCCAGACAGGCTCAAGCATGGTTTGTTGGACTAGCAGCCCCTAATAAATTAGTGGCCATCAGTTAAGTTTCTGTTGGTTGAATCTACGACTGATTTCATCTGTGGTGTACCCCCTCTACTGAAGGTCCATCATTAGCCTTCCTGTGCCTTAAGTAAGTAGATGGTCTTCATGAGTTACCATGGATGGAAAATATGTATCACCTGGCTGCTAAATACCTGTTTATGAGCGTCTCTGAATTTTGCTAGACTGGTTCTCAGACAGCAAATGCATAGATAGCCCCTTGCTGGGACTATTCTCAAAGTCTTCCTATGCAGGACTTGTGAGAACTTGCATTTGACTCACATAAGAGCCTGGGATCATTTTTTCTTCAAGATGAAACACGGGAGAAGGATGTTAGTGGGAGAAGACCAGCAACTGAATTCAATTCAGCAAGGATTTGTTAGCACTTCTATCAGGAATGTTAATATCATCAAGAGACTGGTTAGCATAATGATAGAAATAATGAGAGAAAACTGGTCTTGAGGACAGGAAGTCAAAGTCCCTCTTGACATACAGGTTGTGTGACCTTAGGCAAATCACTTAACTTTGGGAGTAATTCTCTACGACTGTAAATGGCAATATTCCATGCTATGAGTTAATAATGAGTTAATTCTACTATGCTAATGAAATCAAAGATCTAGTTTCAATCTCTACCCCAAATATCATCAATAACCTAAACTTTCTCTTCTCTGAAAGTAGAATAGCCTGGCTAAATATCTTTCTCTTCTAGATAAGAAACAGTATGGTATGGTGGATAGTGTCTAGACCTTGGAGACTTGGGCTCAAATCTCACCTTGGTCACCTCTCAGTGCTTGATTGTCCAGTTGTTTCCAATCTTGTCTGACTCTGTGACCCCATTTGGGGTTTTCTTGGCAAAGATACTGGAGTGGTTTGCCATTTCCTTCTCCAGTTCATTTTGTAGATGAGGAAACTGAGGCAAACAGGATTAAGTGATCTGTTCAGGGTCGCACAGCTAGTTCTTGAGGCCAGATTTCAACTCTGATAGATGAGTCTTCCTAATTCTAGAGCTGGTGCTCTATCCACTGCTCCACCTAAATTCTCTTAAAACTACAAACTTCCAAAAAAGTATTTCTTCTGGAAGTTTTCTGAAATCACAAATCTAGCCCCTGTCTCTAACCATAAAGTTCTGTGCTCTATGAGCAAAGCAGAATTGAGATAGCTCAAAAGAAATGTAATTTGTGCAAATTTAGAGAATCCACCCCAAATGCTCCCATGTACTATTTGTGCATTCGACCTGTGGTAGAGCATTCGGAGCTCATATTGGTTTGATCAGTCACAGACATATTGTTGCTATCTATCATAATGATGTCATTTTGGTGCTCTTTGAGAATGAAAGACCACGACCGTTTTTAGTTGTCTAATAAGCTAACAATAGATTCATGAATATTAGCCAAGGAACAAGGTTGAACCCTAGCGACTGTCCCTATAGAAAGTCCCCTGTCTTTGACTGTATTCAGGAGGCAGAGACTGGGTGACCTCTCATTGTGGGAGACTGTAGCTCGGAATATCCAGCTGGGCACTGGCTAGTTGGCCTGTAGGTTCTCTCTGGACTCTAAGGTTTTGTGAGTTTCTGAAATGTGCTTTATGTATGAGCTATATAGTAGCATAGTAATGTTTTTTTAAGCTATTCTTTTTAAATGAGCCAATTTTCATATTTAATAACTTAAAAGAAATCTTCACTACATAGTTGAAACCCAGATATTACCTTGTTAACTTGCTATGGCACCTCATGTTGTGAGAATAACATGGAAGGTGCTAGAACACTTATTTCCAGCACTTGGAATGTGACAAGTGTGTTATTTGCAGGGTGGCTTTGTGAGGTTCAATTTCTCCTCTTTCCACTTACCTTCCCCTACCCTCCCCCCCATTTCTTGTCCTTTATGTGAGAGAGGGAGAGAGAGCACACACACTACTGTTTGTCTTCATGCAGTGAAATATTATATAAAGGCCAACCGGCAGCAACATAAATTGCCAGGGTGAATATCACAGGACTTCAAGGAATTGTGTGTAATTTTTATCTTTTTGTTTTTGTTTCGTTGTTTTAGTCATGACTGATTCTCTATGACTCCATTTGGGATTTTCTTAACAAAGGTACTGGAGTGGTTTGCCATTTCCTTCTCCAGCTCACTTTACAGAGGAGGAAACTAAGGCAAAGAGTCATCTTGACTCCAGGCCTTGGGAACTTTATTCACTGTACTACCTAACTGCCCAAATTTTATCCTAGCCTATAGTATTTGAAACCAGTCACTGGCATGAGGTAGCTGAGAGAGAGAGAGAGAGAAAGAGAGAGAGAGAAAGAGAGAGTCTTGGTCTTAGTCAAGAAGACTTGAGTTTAACACTTATTGGTAGCATGACCTAAGCAAGACTCAGTTTACTCATCTGCAAAATGGGGTAACAATAGCATGAAATAAGAAAACCCATGTAAAAAGTGCTTTTTAAATTTTAAAGTGTTATATTAACGTTAGCAATTAGGATTATCGTTATCATAGCAAAACATTCCACCACCATGGACCAGAGGTTAGACTAGATGACCTCCGAGCACCTGGCTCTAAATCTATGGTCTTTTTCTGAACTGGGGTTATCTGGAAGACACCCTTACTCCTTACAAACCACCATATGCCACGGCCATTAACACACCCTTCACTCATAACTGGCAATGGCTATTCCTGGATTACAGATCTAAACATGGCACTCCCACCCTCCCACCCAAATCTTCCATAGTTCCCTATTACTTTTAGGATAAAATATAAAACCCTCCAGCAGATTTTTAAATCTCTCTGTGATGTGGCTCCCAATTACTTTACTTCCTAATCTTGTTTCCGGATATGTTCTATCCAAGTTGGCTATTCCTGCCCTCATACTTTTGCTGTGGCTGTCCCTGCCCCTACTTCTTCTAATATATCATGGTGACCTCTTTCCTTAGAAGCAATCTTCCATACACTGTGCCAACTTTGGATTTTCTCCTTTGTGTTCATGTTAAATCCCTCCCCTTTCCTCCAGTAATCACATGGCACTTGAAGGTGATATTCTTAAATTTGGTCTTTGTTTCCACAGCTTTCAGGCTTGGTAAACTGAATTCAAAGTCCTTCCTCTGACATATTAAGGAGAAAAGAGAAAAAATCCTAGGCAAGTCTTTTAACTGATCTACAAAGCCCGAGGAAATTATGTAAGACTATAAAATAGCTAAGTAAGGGCTGATAGGACAGCTAAGTGGTACAGTGGAAAGAGCCCCAAGGCTGGAATCAGGAAGACCTGAGTTCAAATTTGACCTTAAGTCACTTAACTGTTTGCCTCAGGTTCCTCATCTGTAAAATTAACTGGAGAAGGAAATGGCAAACCACTGCATGATCTTTGCAAAGAAAACCACAAATGGAGTCAAGAAGAATGGTATGTAACTGAAATAAAGTAAGCCAAAAGAGCTGATCAAATTTAGTAGGAGGAAATAAGCATTTATTAAGCACCTACTTTGTGCCAGGCAAAATGATTTACAAATATTATTTCATTATATCGTCATTATACCATGGGAGGTAGATGTGGTTATTATCATCCCTATTTTACAGTTGAGGAAACTGAAGTTGTAACCATAACTAGGAAGTAACTGAAATGGCTTTTGAACTCAGTCCTTCCTGACTGCATACTCAGTGCTATATCCATTATACTACCTAGCTCCTAGAAGGAATTTTGGAGTTCTTTGTAGTCCAATCCTCTCATTTGAGTGTTGGGGAAACTGAGGCAAACAGAGTTTAAGTGATTTGTCCACAATCACTGAGATAGTTAAGTGAAAGGGGTCCAGATTAGGTCTAGCTCATCTGGACAATAATAATTTTCATATAGTGCTTACTATATATATAATGTGTGTGTATATATATATATAAACTATTTAGTATAGATATAGTATATATATATATATGCATGTATGTATATACATAGTGCCAGACACTATATCTAAACAGTTTATAGTTTTTATCTCATTTGATCCTTACAACAACTCTGGGAGATAGATGTTTTATTATTCCCATTTTCAGATGGGGAAACTGAGGCAAACATAAATTCACACTAGTAGTTAAGTGGCAGAGATCCAGATTAGTTCCAGTTCCTCTGGCACAAAAAAATAATAATTATAATTATATATTATGTATAATAATATATAATATAACACAAAATATAGTATGTTATTTCAACATAATAAATATTAATAATAACCAACACTTACATACTGCTTATTGTGTGCCAGGTTCTGTGCTAAATACTTTACAAAAAATCTTTTACTTTTCAGGACACAACCATACTAAGCCGAGAAGTATTTCCTCACATCCCACCCATGGCCTTCTTTCTAGGTTCTTCCAGTTTTTGGTTCTGAATCAGCAATTAATTGAATGACTCTTATCTATGGTGGAGTTTCCTTTTAAAAGTATTTTTCCTTTGTTTGAGAAGGAAGGGCATGGATTGGCCCACTGGCTCCACAAATTTTAACCTGCCTCCATCAGAGACAGCACAATTGTAAAACAATTTTCTTATCTCAGACATAGGGCTTGTTACTTAGGATGGCACTGAGTTTAGCATAAAGAATTAGAAAGTAACTTCTATGCATCTTCTTTTGTAAGGGCTGGTCAGCAAAGTTGGTTCAAGGATGCTCTCTACTTCTGCTCTCTCTTGTCCAAACGATAGATAATCTTCTGTGGTTATCTAATTCTAAATGTACTAGAAGTACTTTATAGGCCTAGGGAATTAGTGCAATTGAATACTTTTGTTAATCAACTGTCTTAGATTCTCTCTCTCTGAAACTTGCAATTTCTCTTGCTTCAAAACCTTCATCGTCCTCGAGAGAAGACTCTTCCAGTCTTGAAACCAAGGTTTTGTACTTTTGTCAATAACTAGGGTCAGTTTTGGCAACTCCTAGGATGTCAGTCCTTTCTTGTCAGTTTTGCTATTTTGAATGAGAATGCCTGGGCACTAGGGAGTTACAGATTCTTAAAGATGAAATGCAGAATGCCTGAACTGGAGGCAGGGTGTGGGCAGCTGGAGGATCTTGGTAGGATGTGAGTTCAGATATCACTTCTGTGTGTCCTAATTGTTTGCATGACCCTGGAATAGATGACTCCTTCTAGTTTAAAAATTATCATCACTATCCTGGGGGAGCGGTAAGATAATCACAGAGACAGAGACTAGAGCTGTGACTGATATAGGGAAGATTCTTTAGATCAGGATCATACATAACCTTTTTGGGTTTGTGGAACAACAGATAGAGCTTAGAGCCTGCAGTCAGGAAGACCTTGGTTCAAATCCCAGCCTTAGATACTTACTAGATGTGTGATCTTGAGCAGGTCACTTCACCTTGTTTGCTTCAGTTTCCTCATCTGTCAAATGAGTTAAAGAAGGAAATAGCAAACCACTTCAGTATCTCTGCCAAGAAAACCTCAAACGGAGTCCTGAAGAGTCAGACATGACTTAAATGACTCAAAGACAACAAAGACCCCAGTTGGCAGTCTCAGGATCGCTTTTCAGAATGTTTTAAAATGCATAAAACAAAATACATAAGAATCCCAAGGAAACTCAAGTATATTGAAATACTAGTTGTTAAAAATTAAAGGAAAACAAAAACCCTTGATTGATCCCAGGTCAGGGTTGGGGAACCTGCAGCTTTGAAGCCCCTTGTTGTCCTCAATTGGGACACTTTGAGTAAATCCAACCCTGAGGCTGTAGGTTCTCCACCCCTGACCTAGATTATGACAATTTACAAGGTAAAAGGTAACTTTTTCTCTGCTCCCATTTTGGTGATTACTAAACGACTATGACCAATGGGAACTGCCAAGCAAAGGTGAGGAAATGGGAGGAATGAATCAAGGAAAAGGTAAAAAATAAATGGAATTTCTTCCATCCTGGCATTTCACAGTCTAGATGAGAGTTGCATTGACAAGAATAGGATACTATTCTACATAGGATCATAAATTTCCAAGATTAGGAGGGACCTTGGATCAACTAGTCCCAGTGTTTTTGTAGTATTAGAAATCCCTTCCACCATGTCCTTTCTGTTGGGAAACCTACTACCTAAAGTATCAGCCAATTCTAAATTATAAAGAAATTCCACCCCTGTTTTTGATTGAGGATGGCTTGAATAGATCTGGACTTGTGATCTTATTAATGCAGAAATCCCCTCCAGTTAGATATACAGATAACAGGAGTTTATAATCTTATAATTGTCCGGATCACTGAGAGGCTAAATGACTAAACCAACTAGTGTGTGTCAGAAGGAGGACCTGAACACAAGCCTTCTTCATTCCAACCCTGGCCTTCCTCAGACTGGAACAATCTGCCTCTCATATTGAGGCCACAATCTATTTCATGTGGCCTCTCATCTGGCATAGTTCTACTCTCCAGGACACAGAAGATTACAATTAATATTTCTCCTGTGCGTATTTTTTTTCCTAATCTGGAAATTCCAGAAATCCTTAGCCAACCCAAGCCTTTTCTCTTGAGGTTGAATTTTCAGGAGATTTCAGGAGAAGCTAAGCTATTGCAAATAGAACAGAAGTATTTTGCTTTTAGAAATAAAAATCACAGTAATGAGAAGTCCCCTAACTGTGGTTGTTGGGGAAAGAATGGCAGAGAAGAAATGTATTCATTTCCTCAACTTGGGGAGTTTTTCTTTGCCCTGGAGGACACATACAAGCAGAAAGATTTGTTTACCACCATATTAAATTTGATATGCAAGTAAAAAAGAAAACTACACCTAAGGTTTCATGTTCAATATTCTCTTCTGTTCTCTGTCAAGTCAGGAAGTATTTATTAAGCACCTACTGTTTGTCAGGCTTTGTGCTAAGGGATGGAGAGCAAAAAAAAGAGTCCCTGTCCTCAAGGACTCTATGATCTAAGGGAGGAGATAACATGTAAACTATGGACAAGCAAGATAGAAGCAGGCTGCCCTGCAGATTATCTTAAAGGGAAGGTATTAGCATGAAAAGGGGATCAGGAAAGGCTTCTAGCGGAAAAAAAAAAAAAAAGTGGGACATTAGCTGAGACCTGAAGGGAGCCAGGAGGCAGAAATGAAGAGGGAGAGAACTCCAGTATATTGTGGAATATTGAAATGTTACTGTTTATTGATTAAGTTCATAATTTAATAAAGAAAATAAAAACCTTAGCCTCCTTGGAGCTGATTCCAGCATGTTCCTGATTATAGCTGAGCACTCCTGGTTGGTTCCTCTTTAAAAAGTGGTCTATTGAACTAAAGGAAACTCACCAACAAATTCAACCTGTACTTACTACTTTTCATATCTAAGTTACCAGAGGTGGGGCCCTGGCATAGGTGTCCTTGCTTGCAAGCCATTTCCCTCACTTTGAAATTAAACTTCTGTCTGATTCCTAACTCTCCTCCTTTAACCTGCTCTGTTCAGCTCTGACCATCCATAGGTTAGAGGCCAGTTGAGTCTGGTTGATACATGTAAAGACAATTTCTAACATTCATTTACAAACTTTTTTTTTTAGTTCAAAATTTTTTCCTTCCCTTCCCTCTTTCCACCCTAAAAAGGTAAGAATTTTAAATGGATTGTACATGTGCAATCATGCAAAATGTATTTCTATATTAGTCATGTTGTAGAAGAAACAGAACAAAGGGAAAAAAACATGAAAAAGATAAAGAAAGTGAAAATAGTATGCTACAGTCTGCATTCAGACTCCATCAGTTCTTTCTCTGGAGGTAGACAGCATTTTCTATCATGAGTTCTTTGGAATTATCTTATATCACTTTATTGCTGAAAAGAGCTAAGTTATTTACAGTTGATCATTGCACAGCATTGCTGCTACAACATTCTCCTGATTCTGCTTCCTTCACATTGCATCAGTTCATGTAAGTCTTTCCAAGTTTTTCTGAAATCCACCTGCTTATCATTTCTCATAGCACAATAGTATTCCATTACATTCTCATACCACAGCCTGTTCAGCCATTCCCCAGTTGATGGGCATTCCCCCAATTTCCACTTCTTTGCAACCATAAAAAGACCTTGTGCAGCTGCTTTTAAAATGTGCCTATCTATCTTCAAAGGTGTTTGTCAGTATCCAGCATACTATTTATTACTTCAGCTTTTTTTTTACTCTTAATTTAAATAAGATAAACTCCTACTGTAGTCTACTAGTTTCCATTCAACTTCTAAACAGGATTGTATCCATTGGGTCTTTTCCCCCTGTCTCTAGGACAGTATTGTTTGTTCTGTGAAAGGGTAATGGAAAATGCAGTCCCAAGGAATCTTACTATGTTGTTCCCAGAGAAGTCCCTAATAAATGTAGTGTCTGATATACAAACTAAAAAGTAGTAGCTAATATGTCTACCCCTAATTTGTCTTCTAAAACACGATATTGTGTATTTGAATAATATTTAATGGCTTCATCAGCTCTAACCATGCTATCTTAGAGTGAATCAAGGAAAAGGCCAATACACTAGAACAAGAAAATCCATCATTAAGTAGATTCAATTTATTATATATAGGTACTGGTTAAGACCATCAATTTATAGCTTAATGGCATAAGAGAAATGGAGTCCAGCCCCTTCTTCTTACCGATGAAGAAAGTAGAGTTTAAGTGACTTGACCATTCAAGACCACAAAAGTAGTGATGGTAGGATTGAATCTCCTAAACTGCCAGACTTCAAATCTAGCATGCTTCTTGCTGTTTTGTCTGGCTAGTCCAACCACCTGTGTTTTAGATGAGGAAAGTGAAGCCAAGAGAAGTGATGAGAAATAGAATTTGAACCAAAGTCCTTAAATGCCAAATCCTGTACTAGAGAAAGAGTGCCGAGTCTGGAGACCGAGGTTTAAAACCCATCTCTAATGCTACTATGTGACTTTTGGCAAATCACATAAGTTCCCGGGGCCTCGGTTCCTTCATCCATAAAATGGGACTAGATGGCCTCTACAGGCTCTTCTAACTCTAGATCTCAGGTCCTAAAGTTCATGCCATGCTGTGCCATGAACAGAAATTTCAAGGAAAGCAAAATTTGTCCTGATAAGAGGAATAAGATGTATAAAAATGGAATGGATAGCTTTGGACAGCCCCAGCGGGCATCTTCAAGCAAAGGCTGTGTGATCCCAGGTATGGGTTGATCATGAGTAGGGATTTCTTAACCTATATCATCTATTTAGTTGTTTAGTCATTTTTCAGTCATTTCTAACTCTTCACAACCCTATTTGGGGTTTCTTGGGAAAAAACTGAAATGGTTTCCTTCTTCAGCTCATTTTACAAGTGAGGAAATGGAGACAAACAGGATTAAGTGACTTTCCCAAGGTCACAGAGCTACAGAGTGTCTGAGGCCAGATTTGAACTTGGGAAGATGAGTCTTCCTAACTCCAGATCTGGCACTCTATCCACTACCTGCCCCTATATCTTGCTTACTGATATTCACTTACCTACAATGTGCACATGTAAATTTAAATCCAAGAACCAAGTGGTTCCTCCTACTCAGCTCAATGTTTTGGACTTCTCTTGTTGACTGGCTTTCAGGTTGTCCTTACTTTGCCCTCTAAAGGGCATTAGAGACTGACTAAAAATTGCCCGAGACTGGGGGTACAATTGGTCATAAGGTTTCATTTTCTTTGTAAGATGAAATGATATGTCTAGAAAACCTTCTGGAATTAATTTTCCCTCCTACTCCCTTTCCCCACCCCATTTGTTATCTTTTCTAAAATATTTCTGTGATACTTATGTACTTTTTTGTAAAAGAAAGTTTTTTGGGGTGCTTAATTTTACATGCATGTGTTACCAGAGCAGTTCCTGTTTCAAAGCATATTTTTTAATCAGAAAGATGAAACAGAAAATGTATATGTGCTTCTATCTGTATATGTATATTTATATGCACATGCTCAAAGGGTCATAGCTTTAGGGCTAAAAGAAAATGTAAAGGCCAAATATAATCCTTATTTTTCAGATGAGCAAACTGAGATACTTCAAGGTTAACTTGCCTATAATCACTGAGTCTGTATATATAGTGTGTACACAGATATGCCAGGAGTACTCCCAGCTCCCCAGAGAGGGATAACCCACATTCTGGACCCCAGTTTAATTTCAGATGGCTAAATTACACTTAGTTGGATGACAATCCAGACAATTAAAGGTTGCTCTTCTAGCATACTGCCAAAGGTCTAGTAGTTTGGGATCCCTGGAGTTCTCAATTACAAATCTTCTCCTGTTCCATGCAGATGAATGAGAACAAAGACTATGGAACAAAATTGAACCTTGAGGTACCTCTAATTCCAGCACCTCAAAAGTCATTGCACAGTTAACAAAAGGAGGTCTACTTTGCCCCAACTAGCTTGGTGTCCTATGGATAGAGCCCTGGATCTAGATTTAGGAAGACCTGATTTCAAAGCCAATCTCAGATACTTACTAATGGTGTAATCCTTAACAGGACTCTGTGATTCTAGGTCAGTTAATTTTAGAGTGTCTCAGTTTCCTCATCTGAAAAATAAGCATTATATTTGGCTTCTACATTTCCTTTTACCTTTAAAACTATGACCCTTTGAGCATGTGCATGCAAATAGACATACACAGATAGAAGCACACATACATTTCCTGTTTCATCTTTCTGATTATAAAATATACATTGAAACAGGAACTGATCTGATAAACACATGAATGTAAAATTAAGCACCCCCAAAAAGCTTTTTTTAAAAAAAGTACATAAACTCTGTTTGCCTCAGTTTCCTCAGACATAAAATGGAGATAATAATAGAAGCTACTTCACAATGTTATTGTAAGGATCAAATGAGATAATATTTGGAAAGTGCCCATAGTAGG
The DNA here is from genome assembly GCA_023548195.1 of Bettongia penicillata ogilbyi. Lineage (NCBI taxonomy): Eukaryota > Metazoa > Chordata > Mammalia > Diprotodontia > Potoroidae > Bettongia > Bettongia penicillata. Next base: position 575,281 of record JAJHZJ010000231.1, on the reverse strand, counting down.
AATTATAAATGTTTTTCTGTATATGCAGCAAAGATATATACACTAAGCTTTTGATGCAAATGTTTTTAATCGTTAGGGAAGTGCATGGTATATGATAGCCACTCAGTAAATATTTATTGATAGATTGTAGTTTTTAGAAATCCAGAAGACTGGACAGGCCCAGAATTTTTAGGAAAAAGAGACTAATCAGGTCTCAGGCTTTCTTTGGTCCTTTTAGAAAAACCTACTCCCTAGTGGAGGAGAGAAGGAAGAAGAATGAGTCTACCGCATGTTGTGGGGAAGTTATATTAGAGCTATCACAGCAAGGTTATCACCTTCCTCTCAATTTTATTGCGCATGGATGGCCATCAAAATCATGTTACTTTACATATTTATGGTGCATGTGTGGCCTCCTTACCTAGAAATGTCAGCATCCCTGTGGCCCTCTCATCCATTTGGTGAGTTCTTGCCTGGGACCACCACTTCAAGAACTGATCAAGCCATCTTTTCTTACCTTATCTTACCATCCCAGCACCACCTAACAGTCCAGATTTTTCTACCTTCCCTTCCCCTACCTTCCCAGTTCCTACATTTTTATGTATTATCTTTTCTCATTGAATATTGCACTCATGGGAGAGTTAGGACTTTTTTTTTGGTGTGAATTTATATTTTCAGTGTTCAGAACATATCAACTGCTTAATACATACTTTCTCTACCTCTAGAGAAATGAAATAAGTTCAAACCTGTCTGTTTTGTCTACATTGGGCAGAACGAGTCTGAATAAATATGATGAGAGTTAAATAGTTCAACCTTCTGCTAAACTGAGAAAAATCTTACACGTTCAACAAGTATTCATCTGTTACGAAATTCCAAGCTGTAACTTTGTCCCTTCCCTTGACTGCTCCAAAATGGATTTCTTAGATTGGCAGAAGAGTAATTAGCATATCACCTTTACTCCTTCCCTTAAATTACCTTGTGTTTACTCATCTGTATACAGTGTGTCTCACCATAGCAAATGAACTCTACTTGAGTTCAGGGACTAACTTACTGTTGTCTGTCTAGCCTGATGACTTGTACATAGTAGGGACTTAATGCATTTTTGTTGAATTGATGGATAATGGCAAACTTTCAACAGTTCTAGGTAAGAAGGCCATGTGCAAGATAGATACCTGAAATTCTATTAAAGGAAATGGAATAAGTATTTGTATAACGCCTACTATGTGCCAGGTACTGTGTTAAGTGCTTTACAAATATTATTTCCTTGGTGTAAATCTATCTACTGGAACTTTTCTAACGTAATTTACCAGACTAAGTTTTAAGGAGGGGCATGTAGAAAGTGAAATTTATAATGCTGGTGCAGTAGACAAGACCTGGGAAGAAGACCATGGTTGGAAGACACTGGGCACTCAAAGTCTTAATAATTGATTATTGAATTCAATCCAATTCAAGCAGTTGTTAAATTCTTTCAAATGCTCAAGAATGCTATGTGCTGACAAACAAAACAATCCGTCCCTGCTCTTAAGCTCAAGAAGTTGTTGGATTTCACCTTTAAAAAAAAAAAAAAGCTCTATGCATCTATGATTTCATTTTATGGGGAAAACTCTTGGAGAGAAAAATTCCATCTACCAGTGCAGGCTGACATCTCTAATCTTCCTTTTGGAGAGTTATCTCAAGTACTGGGAAATGACTCGTCCTGGGGTCAAGGACCTAACTTGAACCCAAGGCTTCCTGACTTTAAAATGAGCACCTGTTGCTATGCCATTGTCATGCTGACTCTCTATTTTAATGTATTAATAGAGTAAAAAGTCATGAATTTGGCATAAACTAAGAATGAGGCAGATTCTAGACTGATAAAAAATAAATATATTTTAACATATTTATATAAAATATAAATTTTAAAAACTAAAATATTTATTAATAAATATTAATAAACTGCTCTGCCTGATTTTAATTCCACTGAACAAGATGCCTCTCCCAGGTTAAGTTTGTCATATCTAATGTCATCACCATGCTACTAACTCAAGTTTTAACTGATGCCCCACCTCTTCTGCCCTCTGATTGGTGGGCTGCAGGGTAGAGTACCAACTCCTCCCAATGCCTTCCTTTATAGAGTTCAGAAAATGGACTTTTACTAACCTCACTTTGCATTTGTTGCTCTGTCTGGTTTCAGCTCCACCCAATAAGATGCCCTGAAGCCCAGGTGCCTCTTGGAGAACCCCTACCCCTTTCCCACTTCCGTCTGTGTGTTATCTTCATCCCTCCTCCCCATTAGATTTGGTTGGATAGTTGGTTGGTTGTTGTCCATTCTTTCAGAGGACCAAAATGACATCACCATGATAAAGTGAAATTTCAGTGTGTCTGACTAAGTAGACCAATATGAGCTCGGAATATTCTACCACAGGTTGGGCACAGATAGTCCATGTGAATATTTGGGTGGTTACTTCAAATTAGCGCATCCTGCATTTATTTTGTGCTGTCTCAATTCTGCTTTGCCCAAAGAGAACAGTACCCTTTCTGATGTGGGCACGCCATGCTGAGTGATCCTGTGCCAGTGTCTTCTATGTTGCAGTCAAATCCAAAGTTCTTGAGAAAGAACTTGAGAGTGTCCTTGTATCGTTTTTTCTGGCCACTATATGATCGCCTGCACCATGTGAGTTCTCCATAAAAGTCTTTTTTGTCAAGCATATATTTTGCATTTGGCAATTCAGCTCAAGCAAGGACTTCAGTGTCAGGTACCTTATCCTGCCAGGTGATCCTCAGAATCTTCCTAAAGACAGTTCAAATGGAAGCGATTCAGTTTCCTGGTATAGTGCTGGTAGACTGTCTGTGTTTCACAGGCATACAACAAAGAGGTCAGCACAGCAGCTTTGTAGACCTTCAGTTTGGTAGTCAGTCTAATACTGCTCCTCTCCCAAACCTTTCTTTGGAGCATCCCAAACACTGAGCTAGCTCTGGCAATGTGTGCATCAACCTCATTGTCAATATGTACATCCCTGGAAAGTATACTACCAAGGTAAGTGAACTTATCCACAGCACTCAAAACTTCAAACTCCATTAGATTTAAAACTCCTTGACAGAGAGGATTATCTTCCTTTTATTAATTAATTTAGAATGGCATCCGTATTACTTAGTAGAGTTCCTGGCACATAACAGGAGTTTAATAAATATTTATTGGATTATATTAGATTAATAATAACTAGTATTTATTGACATATGTAGGACTTTTAAAGTGTGTGATGTAACACAAACACTATCTCAACAGTCCTGCAAAGTAAGTGCCACAATTAACATCCCTACTTTGATAGATGGGTAAACTGAGGCTGAGCCTGGTTGAAGGCTTGCTTAACTTTACCTAGCCAATATTTTTTGAAGTCATGATGTGAACACCTTGCCCCGGTCTTTCTTACTCCAAACCTAGGACTTTCTATACTAGGTAACATAGCTAACCTTTTTCCATCCAGGAAAAAAAAAACCAAACAACTTAATGTGAATAATAATGCAGTGAGAACACACACACACACACACACACAATTTCTTAAGCAAGAATGTGAGCTCCTGGAGAACAGGGACTTTCCTTTCTTTGTAAGCCTGGCACCATGAGTGGTAAATAGTAGGCACTTAATTAATGCTTCTTGATTGGCTTTAGAAGCCCAGTTTTGCATAATGTGTTGTAATTATTGCATCATGTCCAACTCTTCATGATCCCATTTGGTATTTTCTTGGCAATGATACTGGAGTGGTTTGCCATTTCCTTCTCTAGCTTATTTTACAGGTGAGGAAACAGAGGCAAAAAGGGTTAATTCATTTGCCCAGGGTCACACAGCTAGTCAATATCTGAGGCCAGATATGAGCTTAGGTCTTTCTGACTTTGGGTCCAGTGCTCTATCCACTGTACCACTTAACATACCAATCAATAATGTACAAAAAATTGTTCTAGAGGTACAAATATAAAGCATGAGGATTGATTTATTAATTATAAATAATTCTTTTCTCTTCATTGGATCAAGTCTATGAGCGCCTTTCCTTGCCAACAGCTAATGTAGTCACATACCCAATGAATCAATGTGTCTCTAGGATACAACAATAAATGCTAGTGACTAAAATAAAAAAGGTACCACTCCTGTTGTATTCAACCATGAGTACAGGACTGCAGCTGGAATATTAGAGTCAGGTGTAGATACCACATTTTGAGAAAAACTGTTAACAAACAAGAATGAATCTGTAAGTGGAAAATTAGAAGAGTAAGAAGACTGGAAGCCATATCACATGAAAACTCTGGATGAACTGGGGATATTTATTCTGGAAAAGAAAATATTTAGGACAGATATCAAAAGCCAACTTTAGAAAGGGCAGCTAAGTGGTTTAATAGATAGGAGTCCCATCCCTGGAGTCCAGAGGACCTGACTTGAAATCCAGCTTTAGATGTTTACTAGCTATGTGACCCCAGGCTATTCACTTTAACCCTGTTTGCCTCAGTTTTCTCATCTGTAAAATGAACTGCAGAAGGAAATGACAAATCACTCCAGTATTCTTACCAAGAACCCCAAATGGGATCATGCAGAGTTGGACACAATTGAAAACACAAGGGGATGGAAGGGAGTGATTAAATTTGCTCTGCTTGTCCTACAAGTGGAGAACTAGGAGTAAACACTACAAGTCCCCAATGGTAATTTCCCCTCTCCCTAAATATAAGGAAACTTCCTAAGAATCAGTGATATTCAAGAAGCAGTGAGGTCCCCATCACTTCATGTCTTCTAAGAGCCTGGATAGCCTTTCAGGGCAAATACTACAGAAGGGATAGCTGTTCAGACAACTTAACTTCATGATATCTGAGATTAATTTCAAGTAGGCATCAAGGTGGTGCATTGGATAGGCAAAGGATTTGGAGTTGGGAAGACCCAGGCTCAAATTTCTCCACTGGCACTCCCTAGCTGTGGGACCTTCCTCTTCTTTCACTGTCTTCTTAATTCTTTAGTCTGGCTTCTGACCTTAGTATTCAACGCAAACTCCTCTCTCGATTGTTCTTTTAGTTGAAAAATCCAATGACCTTTTCTCAATCCTTATTCCTCTTGACTTCTCTGACCTTTGACATTGTCTCTCACCCTCCTTTGTCTAGAGTCTACTTAAGTTTTCCTTCTCAGTGCCTCCTTTGCTAGATCTTTATCCAGGTCATGCCCACTGTGCCCTCTTTCCTTCTCCCTCTATACTATTTCATTTGACGATTTAATAGATTTAATTTTCATCTCTATGCTGATGATTCTTTTTTTCCAGCTTTTTAAAAAAATTAGAATATTTTATATTTTCCAATTACATGTGAAGACAATTTTCAATATTTGTTTTCTGAAAGATTTTGAGTTCCAAATTTTTCTCCTTTGCCTTCCCCTTCCTTACTACCCAAGACAGCAAACAATCATATAGGTTATACATGGGAAATCATGAAAATATATTTCCACATTAGTCATGTTGTGAAAGAAGAAACAGAACAAAAGGAAAACAGTGGGAAAAATACAACGACAATAGAATGCTTTGATCTGCGTTTAGACTCCATAGTTCTTTCTCTGGAGGTGGATAGCATTTTCCATCATAAGTCTTTTGAATTTGTCTTAGATCATTATATTGCTGAGAAGAGCTAAGTCAATTATATTTGATCATTGCACAATGTTGCTGTTACTGCATACAATGTTCTCCTGGTTCTACTCATTTTACTCAGCATCAGTTCATGTAAGTCTGTCTAGATTTTTCTGGAATCTGTCTGTTCATCATGTCTTATGGTATAATAGTATTCCATTACATTCGTATGCTACAACTTGTTCAACCATTCCCCAACTGGTGGGCATCTCCTCAATTTCCAATTCCAAAGAGCTGCTATTAATACTTTTGTACATGAAGGTCCTTTCCCCTTTTTTATGATCTCTTGGGGATACAGACGTAGTAGTGGTATTGCTGGATCAAGGAGTATGCAGTTTGATCGCCACTTGGGCATAGTTACAAATTTATCCTGATGATTCTCAAAGCTACCTAACCTCTCTGTTGACCTCCAGTCTTGCATCTCCAACTGCTTATCAGAAATTTCAAATTGGATGTTCAACAGACATCTTAGACTCAATATGTCCCAAACTGAACTCACTATCTTTCCCCTAAAACCTCCCCACTTCCAAAATTCCCTATTACTGTTGAGGACACCTTCCTCTTCCTCTTGGATCAACCTAAGTGTCATTTAGCATCTCATTAACCCCCCACTCCCCACTCATATCCAAGCTTTCAAGTTTACCTTTGTCATTTTTCTCAAATAAACCCCCTTGTCTCCTTTGATATTGCCACCACCCTGGTTTAGGCCTTTATCAACTCACACCTATTACAACAAATAGCCTGCTGGTGGGTTTGCCAGAAACAAACCTCTCCCCACTCCAGTGGGTACTACGAGTTGACCTGTTTTGGGTCCCATGCTAAAGGCTGAAGATATAAAGAAAGGCAGTGTTTCTACACAGCCCTAGTTCTAAAGGAATTCATAGTCTAAAGAGGGGAAACAACATGCAAACAACTATGTACAGCAAGCTGTAGACATGATAAATTAGAAATAATCAACAGAGGGAAGGCTTCAGAATTAAGGAGGATCCGAAAAAGTTTCCCGTAAAAATTGAGATTTTAGCTGGGACTTGAAGCAAGTCAGAACAGCTAGACAGTACAGTGGACAGACTGCCAGGACTGAAGGCAGGAACACTCATCTTCCTGAGTTCAAATATGGCCTGAGATACTTACTAGCTGTATGACTCTGGACAAGTCACTTCACCCAATTTGCCTCAGTAAATACAGCTGGGAGAAGGGAAGGGCAAAATCACTCCAGTATCCTTGTCAGGTAAACCTCAAATGGGGCTATGAAGTGTCAGACTTGACTGAAAATGACAGGTGAATAAATCTGGGAGTCCAAGACAAGGACAGAGAGCATTCAGGTACTGAAACAGCCAGAGAAAATGCCTAGGGAAGAATTCAAGGAACATCATGGAGGCCAGCGCCATATAAAGATTTAGAGTAGACTATTGGCTTTTTGAAAATCCCCCCTTAAGAGTAGGAAAACTAAGAATTACCTTTCAAACTATCATACCTTCCTTAAAAAAAAAAAGGCTAGATCTCAGTGATGGCATATGGTTTTAAATCATAGGGACTTCTTTGGAAGAATGAGCTAATCTGAGTTGAAATAAGTAACCCCAAGGGGAGTAGAGAGATATGTGGGGTTGTATCAAAGGTAACTTGTGTCTATCTAGGAGTATAACAGAAGACATTATGGACCATAAATACATGGACACGATGACAGACTAAAAATGAGATTTAGCCTGGCCAGTCTTCAGATTCATCCTTGAAATGTTAAAACCTGAGGAGGGTCTCTAATAAATAGGATAAATATGCAAAGATAGTAATGGGTTGGGATTCATTAATGGGATGAGAAGACAGAATAATCCTCTTTGGTGAAAAGAAGGGAACAGGCCTTTATTAAGCATCTACTACATGCTTCTGACATACCAACAAGGTGGCATGGTGGCTTTCTTGAGTATTGGGTCTGGAGTTAGAAAGATCAGAGTTGACCTCAGACACTTACTAGCTGTGTAACCCTGGGCAAGTCACTTTATCCCTGCTGACATAAAGCCAGAGAAGGAAATGGCAAACCACTCTAGTCTCTTTGCCCAAAAAACCCCAGATGGGGTCACAGAGCGTTGGATATAATTGAATGAATAAACAAGATGTATATATTATCTTATCTGGTCCTTCAACAACCCTGGGAACTGGGTGATATTACATATTTCTATTTCATAATCGAGGAAACTGAGGTTAACACAAGTTGTGACTTGGCCAGGATTACCTAACTGGTATCCAAGATGAGATTTGAAGTCAGGTGTTCCTGACTGTAGGTCCAGCCCTCTGTCTTTTTCACCTAGCTGCCTCACTATGAGCTCATGGATGTATCAAAGGAAGACTTTTCTTGATCAGCATTCACAGGGATTCTATATAGAGCACTGATAGCTATTTCTATAGATCAAATCCACTGGTACTAATTGACTTCTTAAAATTATGGATAACTGGGGTTCATATATCAGTCAATGAATGACCCACTTACTTCAAGAAAACATTTATTCATCTATACATATCCCAGACGTAAGAATATGTAAAACAAATCTAGACTTCATTTAAGTCCCTTCAGGGCTAGAATTTTTGGTTTTGCTATTTCCTCCCAGTTTTTCATATAGTGCTTGGCACACTTTTTATCTTGCCTATATAACACACTGTGGCATTAAATAATAAAGAAAAATTAAATCCCCTCTGGACTCATGAACCTCAGAGGCCATCTGGTCCAACCCTATTATTTTACAGCTGGGGAAACAGAGGCCCAGAGAGACTTATCTGAAGTCAGGTGGTGATAAGTGACAAAGAAACAGAATTCAAACCTAGTTCTTCTGACTAAATCATTTCCTTTTCAAGACAAATATAGATAATCGATGATTAATCATCCCCATGAATGTGTCCAGAAACTAATCACTATAGAGAAAGGAGAGAGAAAATTTCTGAGTAACTGTAATTCCCCAAATTCTAGCATTACCATTAAAAAAAAAAAAGTTAAAATGAAGGACTTAATTTTGACACATTTTATCCTTCTGTGAATTCCATAGCCATCACTGCAAATTGTTATAGTTTTCATAATCCATGAAATAATTTATGGCAGTGAGTGGTGGACCTGGGGCATTCATGAGGCTGCTTACAGCCTGGCTAGAGATCCTTGAATTATGTTATCAGGCAATATGTAGGGTGTGTGTGTGTGTGTGTGTGTACACATAAATACAACATATACATATAGTATATGTATATATACTACATAGTATATATATCATACATATATACATATATGGGTATATATGATATATGTGTGTGTGTGTATGACCTGAGAGACAACTGCATTGTTAAGGGGGTGTGTGTGTGTATACACATAAACATGTATACATACATATACATATACACAAACATAACACATACATATAGTATATGTATATATCATACATATATACATATATGGGTATATATGGTGTGTGTGTGTGTGTTTGTGTGTATGGATGACCTGAGAGACAACTGCACTGTTGAGTTAAGGGATGTGTGTGTGTGTGTGTGTGTGTAGGTACATATGTGTGTTTAATCACAAATTGTCTTCATAGCATCCAAGGGATGCAGGCATTCCAGGGAGGTTATAAGAGTCTGAGAACCAAACCATTTTACCTAAATCTGCATTGACAGGCATTTTATTTCCATTTGATATGCAATCCAGTTCTAAGCAGCTTTCACCCACATATGCAAAATTGGTGTGACTATCTGTTCATTTTTCATTGCTATGAAAGTCATAAATACACAATTACTCACATCTCCACCCCCTCCCCCTTAGATATTTGCCCCCTTCCAGTTTGGGGATAGAGATACAAGGCTTTAACTTCACCCCATTTTCTAAGAGATTTAAAATGACAACCTTAGTGTGCGTGCGTGTGTATGTGTGTGTGTGTGTGTGTAGAAAACAAGGTTTGACTCAGTTATGTATCCAAATAAAGAGTAGAGAATGATTTGCTTTTCCTTTTTTCTGGCGATATGAAAGGTAAAAAAAAAATCGCCCTCACCAAGCTCTGATATGTTCACTCGGAGTAGCTTGTTCTTGTCACTAGAGATAGAAGGGTAAATCTGCCTATCCTCACTGCTCTTTGAAATTCCGGTTTCTAATGCAGCAGCTCACTTTCACAAAGTTCCTATTCTGAGCTGTTTGAGCACCATCTCTGGTGAAACTGTGTTTCTGCTTTTTATTTTCAAAGTTGATTTATTTTTTAAATAGTTTATTCTCCCATGGAATTCTGCATGTGTGGTAAGGGATTTTTGAGGTATTAAAAATTAATTTGGAGCTCTTTTTAAAAGAAATCTCAAATTACAATGTTATCATGCTAAGATTTCTTTGAAATTTAAAAGCTCCTGAGAAACACTTGTACATGCCTCAATCACCCTTACCCATCATTGGATTGTAGCTTGCCATTAGACTTCTGGGAAATGTGTATACATTTTACAAAATTAAGAACTACTCTAATTAGTAATTAGTTAATACAAAGCCTGAATGTTATTTTCAGGACAAATTTTTTTCATACTTTATCAAGGAACTTTCACATTCATTATTTCAATTTCTCTCCCAGATGGCATCTAGACCAACTCTTTAAATTTTCCAGGTAAAGTGAGGAGAAAAATTATGTTCTCAATTGCAGGGATCAATCACCATTATGAAATTATTGTCTTCTCACCTCTTAGGAACAGTTATAAGATGGTACTAGTTGATGTAAATATGATAAGCACATACATGGAGGATCATAGTGGTACAGTTAGAAGGGACCCTAAAAAAACTCATCTCTAGTGCAACCCCTTCATTTAACCGATAATGTGAGGCCCAGGAAGACTTTCCCTACTCAAGGTCACACAGATAGTCTCAAAGGTGGAATTTAAACCCAAATCTATCTGGAAATGCCAAGAATAAAATATTGTATAAACTTAAATAAAGGACAAATTGCACTCGATTAACTATGTCATCTTCCTCTTTTGTCCTAAGGAAACGTGTGCCTCTTTGTTGAAACCAAGTCCTTATTCATTTATTCAGATCCTTTCCTAATAATTGATATTGTAGTAGAAATTAAAATTTTACTATGCATGTGTTATATATCTTGTGATAAATAGAATGTATCTTGGTACGTTTACTTAAAAGCTGGAGACTGTGTGTGTGTGTGTGTGCCACATCTTTTCTCTCCCTTGGTTATGGTACAGTTTTTGTTTGTTTAGCCTTAAAAAAGAAAAAAAAAATCGTTTTGTTTGCCATACTGCTGACCACCTATGCTCAGGAGAGAGAAATCGCCTGTTATTTTTCCCGTCCGTTAAAGAGTCCAATATAAGCTTCCAGGCTTCCTCCCTCAGCTTGCTACAGTAACCTCTAGCCCCGGCCCCCGCCCCATTATGGAGTTCAGGTTAACTGTGCCCTGGAAGGCCGAACCAGTCTCTGGAAGCCATTTCCCTAGTTAGCAGAGAACAATAGTTACGTGGCTTGGTCGCTCTCCAGCTCTCCGGGGGCAGTTTCACCAACTGAATCAAGACGTCAATTTCTATTGCTTCCAAATGCGACTTCCAAACATTCAGGGTCCGCCCCCTGCCCCTGGGGGGTGGTGGTGGTGGTCCATGTTGGTTGAGACAGTAGAAGGACCAGACACCATTTTAACAGTGGAAAGTAAAACTCTTCCTTTCCTCCGCTGCATCCACACTCATTGCCACTGCTTTCCTTCATCGCACAGTTCCCTCTTATTTTCACCCTCTCTGAAGTGTTTTCTAAAGGACTAATGGCTAAGCTGGCCAGAGGAATGCTCCTTATTCAGGTACTTGCCATTTCTCCTCGGACAGGGCAGCATTCGGCAAACTCTAGCAATTTCAACATAACCCACATAGACCTACACTCACCCACACTCGCATGCATGCGCACACGCGCACACACACACCCGGACTTTATTCACAGTATGTCACAGCGCTCACACACATACACACATATACACACACTCGCATGCACAATGCACATACACAAAGACACACACCCGGACTTTATTCACAGTATGTCACAGCGCTCATACACACACACACTCGTTTGCACAATGCACATACACAAAGACACACACCTGGACTTCATTCACAGCATGTCAGCGCTAGCACACACACACACACACGCATGCACAATGTACACGCACAAATATGCGCACCCCTGGACTTTATTCACAGCATGTCACAACGCTAGCGCACACACACACGCATGCACGCGCACTCACGAAGTACATGCACAGAGCCACACGCGCACCCCTAGACTATTCACAGTATGCACAGCTCTAGCACACACACACCCGCATGCACGCGCACTCACTACGCACACGCACAGAGCCACACGCGCACCCCTAGACTATTCACAGTATGCGCAGCTCTAGCACACACACACCCGCATGCACGCGCACTCACTACGCACACGCACAGACACACGCACACCCCCGAACTTTATTCACAGCATGTCACGGCGCTGGCGCACACACACACACACACACACACACTCACAATGCACAGACGCACGCACCCCTGGACTTCATTCACGGTGAGTTACAGCGTTAGCATACACACCCACACGCACACACACACACACACCCGCATGCACGCACCCCTGGACTTCATTCACGGTGACTTACAGCGTTAGCATAGACACCCACACGCACACACAGACCCGCAGTCCTGCATGCACAAGCACACAAAGACACACTCACCCCCAACCCCCAGACTTTATTATTCACGGTGGGTTGCAGCACTGGCACACACACTCCCGCGGACTCCCGCGTGCACGCACGCACACCAGGACTTTATTCTCTATGGGTCACAGCGCTGGGACATAAACACGGAGACACAACCCCCTCCCCCCTACTACACGTACACCGGGACTTTATTTACTGCGCTAGCCCGCGGGGTAGGTGGGGCCATGGACCACTACCCCCTCCCCCCCATTTCTGGTCCCCGAGCTCTTATCTCCCGGGCAATCCTCCACTGGCCGAAGGAGGACGGAGGGACGGGAGCTCATGGCCCCGGAGGAACCTGGACTGCGGAGCCCAGACTACCGAGCCCCGGATCAGCTCAGCCCCTGCCCGGAGCACCACGAGGGTCGCGGGAGCAGGGGGCGGAGCCTAGGCGAGAGGAGGCGGAGCCTCAGCACGCGCAGTCTCCCCCCTCCCTCCTCCTCCTCCAGCGCCGCCGGCTCTCCGACTAGCCACCAACTCGGGCTTTATTTGTTTACAAGCGAGTGACGTCAGCTCCTCCTCCTCCTCCTCCCCCCTCTATTTCCCCGCCTCTCGTCCCCGCCCCTTTCTCCCCTCTCTCTCCGAACCTGCCTACGTCACAATGGTGCGATCGCCGGATTGGCGGGCGGCCCCCTCCCCTCCCGGCGACGCCACTTCCGTTCCGTGGCCCTATAAGAAGGGGCGCCCGGCGGCGGCCTCTCTTCGCCCGTCGGAGCTGGAAATGCAGGTGTTGGCATCCGCGGTCGCTGCGGAGCCGGAGGCGGAGGCGGCCGAGGAGGCTCGAGCGATGTGAGCAGGCCTTCGCCGCTCTCCTCCTCCCTCCTCCTCCTCTTCCTCCTCTCCCGCCGCCCCCTCAAAAACAAAAAATAACTTTTTTTTAAACAAAAAAAGAGGAAAAAAAAAAAGTCGGCGCCCGGGCCGGGACCGCGGAGCCCCCCGGCCGCCGCCGCTCCCTCGCCTCGCCCCGGCGCTGGCTGGCCGGCCCCCGCCCGCCGCCCCCATGCATCCCTTCTACAGCCGGGCCGCCACCATGATCCGCGAGATCGCCGCCGCCGTGGCCTTCATCTCCAAGTTCCTCCGCACCAAGGGGCTCACGAGCGAGCGGCAGCTGCAGACCTTCAGCCAGAGCTTGCAGGAGCTGCTGGCAGGTGAGCGGCCGTTGGGGGCGGGGGCGGGGGGCGCGGGCCACCCCCCACCCGGCCGCGGGGCCGTTGGTAACGGAAAACGGGGGGAGGAGCCGCCCCCCGGGACGAGAGGAGGACGGGGAGAAGAAGAAGGGGAGCCCCCCTGGAGCCGAGGGGGGAGGACCCCCGAGGGCGGGATCGTTTGTGCCCCTCCCCCTGTCCGACCCGAGTGGCGACCCCACCTCCCTGCTCCTCTCCTTCATTAAAGCTGGTTCTCCCAATTTTGTTGTTTGGACTGAAATAAAGGGGGTAAAAGTAAGAGTACAGGGTCCGTCGTGCAAAAGAGTACCCAGAAGGGTGTACACAAAGGAGGTGCTCCTCTTTGGGGTCTCCACCACTTATTTATTACCCGCCCCCCCAAACCGTTGTCCCCTTCCTGGCTGGCGGGCTTCTCTTTCCGGGGTGCAGCTTGCTTCTGATGGCCCCGTTGGTGGTCCCCCACAAATGCTGTCAGTGGAGAGATTGGTCCGAATCGGCGTTTTTGTAGGTGTTTCTGCCTTCCCCACTTCTGGGTTCATCCCGTGGGGTGCGCCTCCTAGAGCCATAAACCCTATTGTGTGTGTAATTCGGGGCGGGGTAGGGAAAGTCAACACAGCCGGGGTGGGGTAGAAGGAAGTAAGCCTGGCTCGGGCTGGAGTTGTGGCTGGGCGCGCTTTGGGGTCCCCTCCCCCATCCCCCGGAGCGCCATTCATTGGGTTGAAGGGGTCTTAAGCCTGGTAATTGTCAGTCTTCTTCTTTGCAGTGTCTTTGGTGAAACAGGCACAGCCCTGGAGCGGGATCAGAAGAGAGGAGCCCAGTGCAGAAGTAGCGACCCACCCCTGGTTAACTGTCACGTCTAAGCGCTGTCTCTTCCTATTCTTTGTTTGTTTTACAGAGCATTATAAACATCACTGGTTCCCAGAAAAACCCTGCAAGGGCTCAGGTTACCGTTGTATTCGCATCAACCATAAAATGGATCCTCTGATCGGACAGGCCGCACAGCGGATCGGACTGAGCAGTCAGGAGCTGTTCCGGCTTCTTCCAAGTGAACTCACACTCTGGGTGGACCCTTACGAAGTGTCTTACCGTATCGGAGAGGATGGCTCGATCTGTGTGTTGTACGAAGCCTCGCCAGCAGGAGGTAGCACTCAGACTAGCAGCAACGTGCAAATGGTAGACAGCAGAATCAGCTGTAAGGAGGAACTTCTCTTGGGCAGAACAAGCCCTTCCAAAAACTACAATATGATGACTGTATCAGGTTAAGATATAGTCTATGGATGGATCATCTTATAATGGATGGATAAATTTGATTTTTGCTTTGGGTGGGCTCCTCTTGGGGATGGATTATGGAATTTAAACCATGTCACAGCTGTGAAGATCTGGCACAAGATAGAGTGGTAAATTTTTTTAAGTGACAGTGCCATAGTTTGGACAGTACCTTTCAGTGATTTAATAGCCTGTGAGTCCAAGTCAATGATCACTTTCTTTGCTAGGGAGTGAGGTCCTAAGGTGGTTTTGGTTTCTCCCAGACATTTTTACTTAATTTCTACATCAGTCCCTTCAACCCAAATCTGTATTTATAAAGAATCTTTCTCTGCAGTAGATCTTGCAGAGTGAATTTGCACTATTACATTTATAAATTGTTCTAGTTAACCCTTTTGGCAGCTCAGTAGCAAAGCTGAATGTTTTAAACATGGTAGTACTGGAAATTGTATGACAGACTTTTACCTAGCACTTACTTCACAGTATGTATAAATGTACATAAGACAATAAACTAGAGTAAGCATGACCTGGGAAAATGGTCAGACCTTGTATTGTGTTTTTGGCCTTGGAAGTAGCAAGTGACCAGAATCTGCCGTGGCAACAGGCTTTAAAAAGACCTTAAAAAGACACTGTCTGAACTGTGGTGTTAGCACCAGCCAGCTCTCTGTACATTTGCTAGCTTGTAGTTTTCTAAGACTGAGTAAACTTCTTATTTTTAGAAAGTGGAGGTCTGGTTTGTAATTTTCCTTGTACTTAATTGGGTAAAAGTCTTTTCCACAAACCACCATCTATTTTGTGAACTTTGTTAGTCATCTTTTATTTGGTAAATTATGAACTGGTGTAAATTTGTACAGTTCATGTATATTGATTGTGGCAAAGTTGTACAGATTTCTATATTTTGGATGAGAAATTTTTCTTCTCTCTATAATAAATTGTTTCCTATCTTGGCATTTTAATTAATCTCTTGTCATGATTACATAGGAACAGCTAAACTTTCTCACATTTATGTTAGACTATTAGAAGGAGATGCGAATGTGGCACACAGGTCATGCTGGGAAACATTTGATAAAGACATGGATTGATGAAGACCATTGGGTAGAAATATTTGAGAAGTCTAGGGAAAACATGGTGGTGTTACATGTTTTACTTACTAAACTCTTAAAATCAGTCATTACATGGAAACAACTCAAGGGCTAGTAATTCCACAAGATGAGAATGAGGGAAAGAAGTAAATGTGCTACCAAAGATGACTCATAATATATCCAGAGGATTAAATTTCAATGATTTCCTGTCGAAGTGAAGACATAACTGTAAATGTCTATCCTGGCCCACCTTTGAAAAGCTCACAGTTTTGTCCCTGATGGATTGCCTTGCTCAATTAGACAATCCTGGGACCTGTGTCCCATAGTCTTAATGAGCAGACTAATCACTCTACAGAAAGATTGGTTGCTTTTTACTTCATCAGCCTCAAGACAGTTTTTAAAAAATACACAAAAACACTTAAGCTGGAATTCAACAAAAGGTATGTTTCTAAATTTGTTTATTTTTCCCAAAACGATGACTCCGTTTTCAGACTTTTTATTTCAGATCATTTTTCTATGGACTTTGACCATTGAGACTGCAGATGGTGGAGTTTGTTTCACTAATCCACATAATAAAGTAATTCTGTGACTTCAGTAGAACAAAAGCACTTTTTAAGGCGAAAGGACTCTGATAAGTTTCACAGTAAAATACTCAAGATTAATTTTAGATCATTATATATACTTGGACGACCATTTCCAATAGAAGTCTTTACAAATGTCCGTAAAAATGAACACATTTTAAATATTGGGTCACCTTAGAATTTTTGTTCACTTAAAAGTAAGTCACATGGAGGCATTGCTTGCTACCCAATTCAGACAGGGAAGATGTGGTGGTGTGGTGAATTATGTAGTTGCATATAATATGCAAGGTTATTCAGTCGTGCATGTGTTCAGAATCCAAATAATCCTCTTCTGTTTCACTTTAGTTTGAATTGCTTTAACTCTACAAAATCAAGTTTGAATGTGCGTCTGGTGAACTTTAGACTTCTGATCAGTAAGGGTGCATTTCAATTATCAGTTCATTCCTCACCAGCAGCTTTCTTCAGAAATGGGCTATGGTGACTAAATTTGACTAAAATGGTTTTTGTACTGGTCCAAACACCATTCTGCCTGTTTATGTATTAATTGAATTAACCCCCTTTGAAGGTGATAACTTTGACATTTATTACCAAGTTTAGATGAAACAGCATAACCTAACTGATGCAAAATGCTCTCCAAACTTAAAAAATCTAGAGGCTTGACTTTTCAGTGGCACAGAGTTGTTTACATGAGAGTTAACCCCAGAACAAGGTTTTAAGACTTTTAAGTTTCTCTTAATTGGGTATCATTTGAAGATCTAAAAAAATTAATCTTTTATAATCTAAAACTTGTCAGGACTTAGCCATTATTTTTTAAAGAATTAAGTACATAAGCACAACCAGAATAGTTTACTTTGAACAACTTTTACCCTCTTTGATTGAATGTCCTGTAGCAGTTTGCAGTGATGGCTCTCCATTCCTTAAACGGCAGGCCAGCATCAATAGATAGGTAACTATTGTCTGCCCCATCTCATTTTTTTGTGTTTAATGTTATTCCTGAACAACGAATAAAGCATTTGTGTACAAGAGGTGTTAGGCTTATATAGCCCCTCTTTACATGAACTAGTTAAAGACCAAATCATAGGTAAAGCTTAAAAACAACTGAAGTTTAACATAAGATTGCTAACTTAGCCTACTAATGGTTTAATCTATAAAGTATTAGTTACAGCTTGCAAGCAAGTTGTTATTGGCACAGATTTTCTCAAGAGTGGTGCTTTTCTCCCCAACCATAGTATGTAAATCTTTAGCTGCTTGTAAAGACTTTTCCTTTGCCTCCAAGTGCTAATAATAAGGCTTTTATTTTTCTTCTATAAATTACAGTAAAAAAAATTCTGTGGTAAATTAATAAACCACTAAGTTTCTCCCTTTGCTGTATTTGTACAGAAAATATAATTTGGCAATGACTTGAAACTTTTGCAGTACTAGGCTGGACAGAGTACATAACCTTCTGTTGTGCAAATAGTTTCCTCAGATACTACAATCTCAGAAAACTGTAAGCAACTGAAGATTGTGAGTGGGTGTAAATATTTCATTTGCTGGAATGGATCTTCACAAATGAAACGTTTTTCCTGATGCCTTGGAGGGATCATTTTCAATTTGAACTTGACTGAAAGTTTTTTTTTTTTTAAGGCTTGTCTTTTTTCAGGAGTGTTTACAAATGAAACACTGGTTTTCTTAATTCAGGACAAGGACATAATGTAGCTGATGGCTATTACAGTATCCATTGAAACTGATTAGTTTCCTCTCTGCCTTACTGACTCTCCACCTCTACTCAGGTCAACTGGCATCAGGAGCACTAAGAGGGACAGTGATTGGTAGGCTGAATCTATAGCTTTGTGAAAGGCATCCTCTTATTTTTTAGAGAAACAGGCAGATTTCTCACAGATCCTAAAATAACCAGCCTGCAAATGTCAGCTCTTCCATAAGCCACCAGATCCTGAAGTTCAATATACAAGAGCACAGATTTAAAACAGAAAGGACCTACCAGAGACAGGAAGGTCACTTAATGGTAGTAGTAGCTCTCTACCATGCCATAGGTACTTATTTTTTTTCCATGTTGAAAATAACTGATCATGATGGGAAGGTAAACCTGCTCAAAACCTTTTGTGTATATTTAAGACAACTTCTCCAGGCTCCATTTTTTTCCTTTTTGGGCTTTAAAACACCCTTCTGAAATTGAACCAGCAGACTGCACATAAAAGACTAAAGAGAAATGAGTATAGAAATTTGGTCACCCACCTTTTCACTTCTACCTTGAATGATGGCAGAAAATGAAAATTATAGTAGCTTTCAGATACCTAATTTTTGATTGCTACAAGACTTAGTAAATGCTTTGTAAATGGGACTGATTTCATTTTCCTTAACAGACTGTGTTGGAGGTATATAATTAACATCAGTTACTTTGAAAATATATTTTAATTTGACTTTCTAAGTTTTGGGGGACTACTTTCTTAACCCTGGGATAGAGAGTTACTTAATAAAGGAATAGCAAAGGATGGGATGCTTTCATCTATAGTATTTTCTAAGCAATATTCCACCTCAAATATTTTGGAGTTTAATACTCCAAAAAGGACTCACTTCAATGCCCCAATTTCTTGACCAGTCTTTGCTTTTTTAATTGTAAGCTTTCTGTGAAATGCTACCGTTGTAATGGGGAGAGAGACTGGAGCTTTTGAATAAGCAGAGCTTGTTTTTCTGGGCACAAAAGGATGCTCTGCCAGAAGAAGCTGCCAAGAGAGTGATTGCACACTGAGGAGGAAATAGAAAGGAAAAGAATAGGGGAAAATATCTCAGTGGGAGAAAAGTAAGAAAGAGCTGAGATTGCAGGTATCATAGAAGATGAAGAGGGGGATGGCAAAGGTAGGGCAGAGAGGGCAAGAGAGAAGATGGGTAGAAAACATTGAAATGAGCTTCTGCCAGCAAAAATTCCTTAGCACGAAGTTTGGGAACCACTTACAGGATGGAGCCTTTTCTATATTCACATTATTTTCATGACTCTAGGGCAAAAACTGTGGATTTGTTTCAGTATATCCCCACCAGTGATTATATTGCATAGATGTATAACTTTAGAATTGGTCTGGGAGACAGGGACAGAAGACATACACCTAAAATGAAGATATTAAAGGATGGGATGTGGAATGTGGTAAATAGCATTTCCTGGTTATAAACTTACTTAATTGACAGACTTACACCTTGGAGCTGTAAAGTCCATTTGGTCTTTACTATTTTAAGTAGTGTAGAAAGAAACATAATTAGCTGTGTCTGACAATTACCTAACATCACAATAGGAGCCACTATTAAGCTGGAAAGAAGGAGCTCTATCTGATTTAGTGAGTCAAAACATCTCCTTGTAGGTGACTGTTAGAGGAAATGGAGGGGTACTTTAAGGAATGTTTAGATTACCAGTAATTATCTAATATTTCATAGCTATCATAGATCTGTTGCATTTCTAACTTTGTACAACTTTTCAGAGCAAAATGAAATGCAAATATATATGCATGTACATTTCATGTTTATAAAACATTCTTTTTTTATAAATTTTAAGCAGTAACTGGTCAGGTATTAGATGAGAGCAGTTTATTATTCTAGTAGTTTTCCAAGACAATATGCTCCCTCTTCTAATGACACGTATCAAAAATCAGAAGCTGCTGAAAAATCCAAATTGATTTCTTGTGACTGATCTTAACCTGTTTGCAGATGAGTTCTTCCTAGAATTAAAAAAATAATCTAATAGTGTTGACTCAGTCAGGTAATGAGTGTATAGGGCTGTAGTTCTTTCTGTATCTTTTTGGTAAGGCCTTCTGTATTTTCTCAGGCCAGATGAGAATGCAAAAAAACATTTTAAATCATAAGTGCCATGTAAACTAAGTGGGACTGCTTTTATTCACTTTTGCTACCTCCATTTAACTCTAATCCACTTGTATAGAATTCAGAATTAGTTTTTGTAACATCTAGATATGCATCTGTTTGGGTTTTAATGTGACTAAGTATATGTTCCACACAGGAGGAAATGCATTTGAATAGGGTCATAGGTATAAAGCTGAAAGGGAGGGACCTTAGAGAGACCCTTCATTGTACAGTTGAGGAAACTGAGACCCAAGGAGTGGCACTAGATAGCATCAGAATTTGAACCCAGGTACTTGGACTCCAGAACTAGTGCTCTTTTCAATGAGTGTATATGTATACTGGGGAGCATGCCCACATGCCTCTAAATTTCAAGGGCCCATACTTGATTTTTTCCACTGGTTTATTAGCATTAAAGTATTATTTAAAGTCATGTTTTTAAAGTAATTTTAAGTATTTTTAAAATAAATATTTCTATAAATGGATATAGATAAGCTTGAATCAGCATATGCACAGTTCACCAATCAAAAGATTTTAATGATTAAATATAATTTGATCACAAGGTATCACCTAGATGCTTTGGTTTCTTAGCTATAAAGCCCCCTTGAGAAGGAGGTTTAAATTGTAATGAGGTTTATACTTCAGATGTGGATGAAGGCTGTGTAAATTACCTTCAGGTTATTCAGTAGTTCTACATGCAAAGTAAGTTATCAGTATTTCAAGTCACTACTAGTCTATCAGACTCTCCATTACCAAGGCTTTGTCTCTTTCTTCCCTTTTCATTTCCCTCCCCCTCTCCTTCCCCACACACACACTCAAAGCTATGTATTATTGTGATGATTAAAATGGTTTGAGAGACATAGTTTCTGGGTAATTTAATCATTAATAAGGTCAGCAGGTTATTACTAAAAGGATGGTCATTTGGTCATCTCTCATACCAAAGAAAATCATGGTGGCAAACTCACAGTTTATATATACTTTGAAAATTATTTTTCACATTATATATGCTGTTGATCTCTCTATGTCAGAGGACATGTAGTCCAACATCCTCGTTTTACAGAATAGGAAACTGAGGCGAATAGAAGTGATATACAGTTAAAATAAGTAAAGCCAGGGTTGGAAGCTAGGTATTGGATTCCAAATCCAACCCTCTTTCCACCATATCTTGCACATAGAGCCCGATTGTTTGGCCTTGAACTGCTTTCTAAAAACAGTCAGATACTGGAGAACTTGGGCTTCTCATTCTTTGCAGGTGATTACAAATCAGTGGTTCTCCATTATTTAAAGTAAAAAAAGCAATCCCTTAGCAAATCTCTTGGATGATGAATTCACAGGGACTGTGCTAACAGTTTAGTGAGCCTGAAAACACTTCTCTGTTAGAAATGAACATAAAAACACTTTTAAATGTCTTTACTACAGTGTCTGTGTGTGAGAGAGGGAGTGTGACTGAGTAGAATGAAGTCTGAACCGGATTCAAGTCCACTGTCTTAACACATAACTAACTAGCTGTGTGTGTCATGAGCAAGGCACTAACTTGCCTGCCAAACTCTGACCAGGAGCTCCCAGACACTAATGAAATCTGCAGATTCAGAACAAATATAAATGTGTAAATGCTTGAGTACCCATTTAGAGATCGTATGACCAAAAGAATCGACAATTGGTCACTTCCTATTAGGAGTTCAGAGTTGTTTTTTCCCGACCTTTTAGAGCTGAGCTGACTTTTCCCTTAAACCAAGGTCTTTCACAGATGCCTTGCTTCCAGAGCCCTTTGTCTCAGTGAGTAGATGCCATCCAAGTCAGTGCCCAGAACGAAGAAACCCTTAAATTGAGAAGGTGATGCACACTCAACTTTTGTTCCAACATAAACTGATGACTTCATCCAGGGTCCTCTAGCTTCCATCAAGCTCATGTTTGGTGGGTAGAATTTTTAGCACACAGTAACTCTTAAGAGGTTTTCAAACAGTGCAGCAGAAATGAGTTGTTAGTTATGTGATCTCAAAATCTGGAGTGATCTAGCTACTTTTCTTTGTGGCCGAGAAAGAGCCCTTTCCTTCTCTGTACATTATCAGTCTGGCTTTAGTTTCATCTTGTGATGCAACCTGATGCAACATTTACTTGCATCGGTAATATAATGAAACCTGGTTTTCCCTAGTCATAAGTGAGTCAGTGACCATGGATTTTTTGTTTTTTGAGTTTTTTTCTTCCAATTTTGACTCAGATCCTTTCTTTAAAATCTGAAGGTAGTCTCCCAGAATAGCTTCTATTTAGCTGTATTGCATTACCGCATACTTCAGTGAAGTAGGTTTTCATCTGGCCTCCCTCATGCTAATTTATTTTGCAGTATAGAAAACAAAGGGTCTGTTTGAAAAGATCTTAAGAAGACTTAAGGGAGGCACAAATTTTCTTTTGACCCCCTGAGAGATCTTCAATGGAAATCTTATTTGCTTTTTAATCATTGTTCAACTTGTGTGGTTTGGTCTCTGACTGTAGTTGGATATAGTCCCATAAATTAATCAGTGAGTATGCTACTAGGATGATTGACTCAGTGTTCTAAGAATAAGAGCTTGGGAGATCAATTAAGATAGTCTTTAGATAATGGAAGCTGTGGCTGAACATCCACTACTTAGGGTGCCCCTTAAAGCAATAACACTAACAGCATTTTCTATGGGGTACCAGAAAGGGGAGTGGTCCAGTTTTATAGTGTTCTAGGTTAAAGATCTGGATTTCCTCTTCAAGTGTCCTTCCCTCCTTTGAAGGCTTATCAGAGATAACCTGTTTTATGGTTGAATAGAGAGCTGGCCTAAAAGTCAGGAAGATCTGCCTCTGATGCAAAACTATGTGACCCTGGGCAAGTCTCTTAACCTCTTTATTCTTAGATGAGTTTCCAAGACTTCCAAGTTGCCTATCTGGAGTCATCTGGGATGGTAGAGTCCCTCATCAGGGGTACCCTATACTAACAAAATTTCAGTGTTGCATCCCTCTCCCCCTAAAAAAAAGATCATGTCATTTTTATTGGATTTAAATTAGACCACTAAAAAGATCCAGTAGTTTTCTGGCAAACAAAAGTAGCTTAATATGTAGTATATAATGCTGAACTTGGAGCATTGGTTTTCAAGATGCAGGCTGGGGCTCCTGACACCCTTTCAGAAGCTTTCTGAAGTTTCATAATATTAACATGTTCTAAGATAGTATGTGTATGTGTGTGTGTGTCTCATAAAGGCTGTGTGTGTGTATACATATATATATGTGTATATATATAAAGAAAGGCTTTTTTGGGGGAAGGGTCTTCAATAATTATTCAGAGTGTGAGAGATTATGAGACCATGAAGTCTGCGAACTCTGCTTGACTTGGAGTGACCTGGGTTTGAGTTCTGTGTGTGAATCTTGCCACACAGATTATTTCTTTTTTCAATTTCCTTAATACCCATTTCCCCTGATGGTTGTGAGACTTCAATGAGATAGTATATGTAAGACCTTTGTAAACGTGACAATCTTCTGGAAATGTCAGTTATTGTTATTTGAAGGTAGTGTGTCCATAGAACATTTGCTATAAAAATTCACTTGGATTGGAGCCTCCCTAATTATTTAAGACCAACTGAAAGCTACATAGAACATGAGAATCATGTCTCAGGGCATTTGAGTTGGGTAAGTGATGGCCATATGGTTGATTAAAAAAAAATCCTTAACCTGCCTTGAAAACCGTTCAAAAAGAGTAAGCCTAGTTAACTCTCAAGAGTAGGTAGGTGCAATATTAAACCTGTATATATGCTGCTCTTTTATCATGTTTCCTCTTTGCGTGTTTGAAAAACTAGGATAGGTTTTATGCTGGTCTCATGATTTTGTTTAATTATGTATTCCTAGCCTCCTTAAAGGAATTTGGGCTCTTACAAATTGACTAATCAATATCCAATGAGAGCCAGGTCCCAGATTAAAATTAATTTCCTTTTTCCAGTTTCCCCTCCCCAGCATACACACATATCCCCCCACTGTTTTATCACCTATTTTTGCCTTCAAAGCATGTGGCAATAGTTATTTAAATAAGAAACAAATTGTTACAAGATGAAACCATTCCTTTTCAACTAGTAATGATTTAGTAGTTAGTAATGTGCATCCCTGCCCAGTTTCCCTATGATTTTTATCCTCAAATGAATAGTAAAGTCTGACTCATATCCTAAATTTCATTGACTTACTTAAGAATTGCCAGGTTTATATTTTCAAGGCTTAAACTTTGGACTTTCGTTGAGTGAGAGAGCTGTGGTAATATCATATTGGCTTGTCATCTTCTACCTTCCCTTTCCCTCCACTTTTCACTTGATCATTTTCCCTATTAAATGGAGGAAAGGAGGAGAGGAGAAATGGGAGAGTGACTTGTCTTTGGAGATTCTCATTTCCCTTTGATGGTGTGACCCACCTGGATTTATGTCACAGTTTGTGAACAAACTGATTAGAAGCTGGAGTCAACATGTGCCTCATTCTCTACCAATTCCTTAATGCTTAAAGGGAAAAATTGCCACTAAAGTGCGTATGACATACTAGACAAAAGGAGACGATTTACAAGTAATGGGGAAAGCTGGATTTCCTTTCCTTTCAAGGTTCTGTTGTAAATAAATCAGAAGTCTCTTCACTTCCAGTCCAGGGATAAATTAGCACAAGGGAGGCCAGATGAATACCTACTTCACCAAAGTACAGTCAATCCTTATTATTTAAATTCTGTATTTCAGAATTTACCTACTCACTAAAATTTATTTGTTGTGTAGAAATTTATTTGTTGGGTACAAACAGTAGTTGTGTTCTTCATTCTCGAAGAGGAACATGCCATCAGGGAATGATGACATGACTTACAGTTGACCTGGATTTGAGTGAGGGAGGGCTGTATAAGGTCACCAGCCTCACTTTCTCCTCCAGAGTCATCTGAGTCCAGTGGTCTGATATTTACCAAGATGACTGGAGATGGCCCAGGGTGCAATGGGAGACCCTAGCCTTTTTTAGACTAAGGTCTTTTCAGGTTCTCACTTTGAGTGAAGTAATGCCCATTCAGTGAGTAGGCCTGTTTAAGAAGTTAGTCAAGGGATGATCCCTTTAATAAAAAAAAAAAAATCAAACTGGGAGGGGAAGACCCTCAGGATTGTTGGCCAAGAGAAACAATCACTGTTTACTATTTACATTCACTGTCTGCTAGGAAGACAGGGACCTATTGTCCAATCTATGAGCTCCACAGTGAACTGGGTTTAAGTCTTGGTCTTTGAGAAAGAAATCTAGACAGTAAACCCCAAGTGAATGAGGTAGCTTTCAGCCAATAAAATGTACCTTCTAGTAAAATTTATTGGTAACCTTTATATCAACCCATGTCATTCTAGGACATGCTGAGAGTGACAAAAAAAAAAAATCAAATTCTCAGCTGAGGTTGAAAAAGGTGACCCCCTGCCTTCTTGTTTCAGCTCTCATTATGTAAACAAGTGTTTTTTTTTCCAGTATTTAATACCACATTTGTTTTACTCATTTTTATACTTTTTGTTGGTTATTTTGCTGTTTAAAATGGCCCCCAAGTGTAGCGCTGAAGTTCTGTCTAGTCCTTTGTCTGTTCTTGTCCTAATCACAAGAAAGCTTTGATGTGCCTTGTGGAGAAAATACATGTTTAAATAAGCTTCATGAGTTCATGGCATGAGTTCAGTGTTAATGGATCAACAATATGGTACATCCAGAAAAAAGGAAGAAGAAATTTGCCAATCTGTATGTGATGCTTCTCAACTAAAGTAAATGTTGTGACTAGAGGCTAGAGGGAACCTAACCCTCTTTTTACCTATTTGCTAATGTAGTGTTACTAGTGAGCACAACTACTGCAAATGATAAGAACTGAGAGTATGAAACAATGCTAAATAGGAGTTTTTCCCCTCGCAAGCAAAAGAAATCATCACATTGGTCATATCTGAAAATCTGTGTCTCCTGCTGCACCTCTAGTTCACCCTTTTTGCCTAGAGGTAAAAGGCATGTTTCGTCATCTGTCTTCCAAAATCTTGATTGGTTATTGTATTGGTCAGTTTCAAAGTTTTTCAGAGTGGGTTTATATTAGTGGGATTATACATTATTTTCTCCTGGTTTTGCTCTTTTCATGCTGGATCAGTTGATACAGATCTCCCAAGTTTCTCTGAACTCTTTCTTGATCAATTTCCCTATTAATAATCTATTATTTCTTACTGTGTAATAGACTACAACTTATTCAGTCATTCTCCAATTGATTGTCACCCATCTTATTTCCAGTTCTTTGTTGCAACCCAAAGTACTGCTTTTATAAACATAGAAAGGTCTTTCTCCTCTAACTTTGATCTCTTTGGGGTATGAGCTGGTGATGAAATAGGTAAGTCAAAGGTATATATAGTTTAATAACATGAGTATAGTTTCAGCCTGTTTTCCAGAAAGGTGGGAGCAATTCAGTTTCATGAATAGTGCCTTAGTGTTATAGTCCGACATAGAACTCCTCCCACATTTGCCATTTTTGTCTGTTGAAGGACTGAAGGTTCCACTTCACATTGGGGAGACTTGTAACACAAAACAAAAATCTCAATAATAATGAAAAAAGTAGGAGGAAGGGGTCTCTCAACACCAAATCTGAAACTATGCTTATAATATATTTGCCGTATGTGCAGATCATTAACATGATTTTGTATTGGTTAGAAAAAAAATGCGGTCTGTCTCTGGAAAAGATTAGATATACAGCATACAGAAAGAAACACAGTAATATAATGTTTGATAAACCCAAAGACCGCAGTTACTGGGAGAAGAACTCACTATTTTATATATAAACTGCTGGGAAAACTGGACATTGGATTGGCAGAAATTAGATTCAGACCAACAGTTTACACCATATGCCAAGATAAACTCAAAATGAATATATGTAGATATAAAAAGTCACATCATAAATGAATTAGAGGGACATAGAAGAATTAACTTTTTGGAGCTATGTATACGGGAAGTGTTCACAAGTAAAATAATATGAGCAAATTTGATTCAATATAATTATTTGCACAAACATCTAACATAGTAAAAATTAGAAGGCAAAAAAGTAATGGGAAAAAAAAAATCTTTGAAGCAAATTTCTCTGATAAAGGTTTCATTTCCCAAATATGTAAAGAGCTGATTCAAATTTGTAAAACTAAGACCTATTCTTCAAAGGTTATGAACAGGCAGTTTGAAAGGAAGTGATCCAAGCTGTCAATACTTAATTGCTAATTAATTATTAGTTTCTTGATTGATAATTATATGAGATGCTCTGAATCACTAATAATTTGAGAAATACAAAAAAATTAAAATCAAAGCAAAAATTAAAATTAGAGAAAGTGACTGAGTTTCTAGTGCACACATATCAGATTGGCAAAGATGATAAAAGTGGAAAATAATAGATGTTGGATAGTCTTTGGGAAAATAGGTACATTACTGCACTGTTGGCAGAGCTGTGAACTGACCTAGAAATTCTGGAAAGTAATTTGGAACTATGCTCAAAAAGTTCCTTAAAGCTGCATTTCTTTTGACATAGCTTTGCCACTCCAAGGACTATCTTCAACAAAATGGAGAAAGAGAGATTGAGAGAGAGAGAGAGAGAGAAAGAGGAGAGAGATCCATATGTATGAAAATATTTGTAGCCACTCTTTGTGTTATAGCCAAAAATTAGAAAATAATGGGTTATTGGGAAATGACTAAACAAACTGTGGTATGTGAATGTAATGGAGTATCATATGGTGTCATGAAATAGACAATTTTGATTGAAATTGGAAAGAGTTTTGTGAGCTGAAATGGAAAGAAATGAGCAGAGCCAAGAGAATAATTTATTCAGTGATAACATTAAAGGAAAAACAATTTTGAATGACTTTAGAACTTTGATGAAAGCAATGATAAGCCAGGAGTCCAAAAGAGTGGAGAGAAAACACTGTTCACCTCCTGGAAGAGAAAGGTAAGATACCGAAAATGATGCTGGAGACACATATATTGGAGACTGCTAATGTTAGGAATTTGTTTTTCTGGATTGTGTTGATGAGTATTGAAGGATTTGTTTTGATTTGATTGTTAAATTTGTCCAATGAAGTAGGGTAGTTGAGAGAATAGTTTATTTTCAAACAAAACAATATTTGTCTTTGACAAAAGAACAAAGAAGTGAAACAAAGAAGAAAGAAATGCGGGAGGAAAGAAAATATCAAAAGTCCTCCTTCCTTCACACTGGTTATTCAAGGGTTTATTTTACAAAAACTTATGTTATTCAATGGGATTACTTTTCCAATTGGTGTTTTCGTTGCTTCTCTGAATGACAGTTAAACTATTAACTAGCTACTAAGCCTACTCTTCAAAATCAAGAAATAAATGTAGGATTAAAAATTAATTATCAATGCTTGGCTCACAGATCCTTTGGTAGAATGTAAAGTCCTTGAGAGCAGGGATGATTTTTTATTTTCTTTTTGTATTTCTTAAACCTAAAACAGTGCTCAACTTGTAGGTATTTAATAAATGTATATAAGAGTTAATTTTTGAAATCCAAACAACTAAACTTGGTTAGTAAATATTTGCACTTAAATTAAAAATATATATATAAGATGGGGGCAGAGCCAAGATGGTGGAGTAATAGCACAGACTTTAAAGAGCATTCCCTCTAAGTCCAGCCAAATACCTGTAAAAGATGACTGTAAACAAATTGTGGAGTTGCAGAACCCACAGAATGACAGAGTGAAGCAAATCTCCAGCCCAAGACAGCCTGGAAGGTTATCAGAAAGTGTCTATTGTGCCATGAAGGGGGCAGGGTGCAGTACAGTGTGGGTCACACCAGTATAGACAAGACCCGAGCTGGTCTTGGGGAGACTGAATCTTTCACACCTGTGGTGGTTTCCAGACTTCATGACCCCAAAAATGTTGAAGATACATTGGAAGGTCAGTGGAAAAAGCCTGTGGGACCAGTGTAGGAGAGTAGAATGATCTGATCCCAGCCCCAGGGTAGCAGAGAGGGGAGGGGATGGAGGAACTCAAGGCAGCCACTGTTTCTGGAGCTCTAGAGGTGGGAGGATCAAATGACTGACAGTATACCCCCGCCATCTGCACTGGAAACATAGAGTTCAAAAGTCAAGTAAATGGCTGGGGAAATGAGCAAAAACTGGAAAAAGAATCAGACTATAGAATCTTACTTTGGCCACAAGGAAGAACAAAGCATACAAACAGAAGAAAACAAAATCAAAGCTCCTCCATCCAAAGCCTCCAAGAAAAATATGAATTGGTCTCAGGCCATGGAAGAGCTCAAAAAGGATTTTGAAAATCAAGTAAGAGAAGTAGAGTAAAAATTGGGAAGAGAAATGAGAGAGATGCAAGAAAAGCATGAAAAACGAGTCAACTGTTTGCTAAAGGAGACCCCAAAAAAATGCTGAAGAAAATAATACTGTCAAAAATAGACTAATCTAAATGACAAAAGAGATCCAAAAAGCCAATGAGAAGAATGCCCTAAAAAGCAGAATTGGCCAAATGGTAAAAGATATCCAAAAGCTCATTGAAAAAAATAATTCCTTAAAGATTGGAATGGATCAGATGGAAGCTAATAACTTTATGAAAAATCAAGAAATTATAAAACAAAACCAAAGGAATGAAAGAATAGCAGACAATATGAAATATCTCATTGGAAAAACAACTGAGCTGGAAAATAGATCCAGGAGAGACAATTTAAAAATTATGGGCCTACCTGAAAGTCATGATAAAAAAAAAAAAAAGCCTAGGCATCATCTTTATGAAATTATTGAGGAAAACTGTCCTGATATTCTAGAACCAGAGTATAAAATAAATATTGAAAGAATCTACCAATCACCTCCTAACATATCCCAAAAGATCAACTCCTAGGAATATTGTAGCCAAATTCCAGAGTTCCCAGGTCAAGGAGAAAATATTGCAAGCAGCTAGAAAGAAACAATTCCAGTACTGTGGAAATACAATCAGGATAACACAAGATCTAGCAACTTCTACATTAAGGGATCAAAGGGCTTGGAATATGATATTCCAGAGGGCAAAGGAACTAGGATTAAAACCAAGAATCACCTACCCAGCCAAACTGAGTATAATACATCAGGGGAAAACATGGTCATTCAATGAAATAGAGAACTTTCAAGCATTCTTGATGAAAAGACCAGAGCTGAATAGAAAATTTAACTTTCAAGCACAAAAATCAAGAGAAGCATGAAGATTCCTCACGATGTTCCCTGAGGGATGCAGGATTTGTGATGGATGACTCACTTTGGTGCTCATGGGGCATGACATTTCAGATGGGTGGGTCAGTTCACTTGGGGAGCTACAGAATATACAGCTACAGAGCTGTCTCCTCACAAGGCTCAGCTATTTTGGGACTCAGCCAGGCATGTCATTTGGTCACTGAGGTAGTGCTACAAGAATGGACTAGGTAAGCTGATTGGCTGTTTAGCTGGGTAGATTTTTTGGGTGCTGGACTCCCTTTGATGGGTAGCTCAAATTTTCAATATCTTCACCTGCTGGCTTTGCTGGGTTTTTAAAGTGCTGGAATGCTCTTTTATCAAGGACAGATCAGCAAAAGCCTCTTCTCTGATTCCCCAGGACTTTGTCTCAGAAATTTTCATCTCCAGGTTGGAGACAGAAGAAATCTAGCCTTTTTGGTTTAACAATCCTCCCCCATCCCTAGGTGGCATCCTTCATCAAGGGCCTCCATCTTTGTTTATGATGACAACCCCAGGTACTCAGCACAGATTACTCTTGGGTTTGATGTAGATGAGTGGCTGGAGCCAACGGGGTCAGTTTGCATATTTTTACTTTTAGTAAGTATATGAGACATCCAGCCTCAGACGTTTTTCTAAGGTCTACAACAGTTTCTTTTTTGCATTAAAAAATAGTTTTAGCTAGATAAAACTTTCAACCTGTTGAAGTCTCAATAGAACATATTATTATAGCTATAATTACCATTACTCTTAAAAAAACCCAAGCCATAAGGTGTTACTACTGTCATTCAACAAGCTTTGTCTCCATCAGAATACATTGCTTATTCATTCCCTAACTTTTACACAATATTCATTCTTTTGGTTTGCTTTTTATTGCTTTGAATTATTTCATGAAAAGTCGGTCCAGCCTTTACTTTGAATTCTTATATTTGTTCATCTCAATGCCATTAAAATGTTCTGTTATATTAAGGTATCTCATTTTATTTAACCATTCCCTTGTGGTTGAACATTTTTGTTGCTTCCAAGTTGGTTTGTGTTTTTCTTTCAAATTGCATATTTATTTATATATTTATATATATATATATATTTATATGTTATGTTATTTATGCTGCAGTGAGCATCTTTGTAATTAAAAAATGCTTTATTGGTTGATAACTATAAAAATATGAATAATTCACTATTAAATGGCCCTCAACAGTTAATGCTTGTGTCTTCTCTCTGTTGAGCATCTGCCATCTCTCCTGTGTCTAGTGTCAGTACCTATGTCTAGTGTCAGTACATACCTATTTTCATGTTGTCTTCCCCATTGGCTTGTGTTCTCCTTGAGTGCAGGCACTGTCTCATGACTTTCTTTGCATCACATTTAGCTCCTGCCTGATACATTATAAATGCTTAATAACTGTTAGTAGACTTGAATTGAGGAAACAGTTTTGGAGAGCAGAAGTGATTTTTGCCCATGGTCTCACATCTAGCATGTGGTTAAAGTGGTATTTGAAACAGACTTCTCTGATAACAAGTTGTGTTCTTTCAGCTATACCATGGAATGGTAGTTTTCATAAAATAAGTGATTGTACTTAAAAATAATTTTCATCATAGACCCAACTATGCATTAACAAGGAACCTTGAATATTTTCCTTTTGGAGACATCAAAGAACCTACTTCCCCTAAGGATAGATACATTTTTTCCTAGTTCCTTTCAAGGATCTATCTTAGGTTCATGACCATGATTTGAATCCTAAGGAGAAAAAGCACTAGGAACAAAGTACAATTCATGGAAAATTCATCCATACCCAATGTGACTTTTCACCTGGCACTTTTTTTTTTAAAGCAAGGCTTGAGTAAAGTGGGAATTATATATTAGAGTCAGGAGATGATACAAGTTTATTAGCCACCTAAGCTCACTCAACACAAATGAGATAACTACATAAGGGTTTTTGAGAGGCAGAGTTGAGCAGGATTTTTGACTGAGAGCTGGAAGGGAACTCTGGAATCATTTCCTTGCAACCTTCTCATTGAACAGCTGAGGAAAAGTGGGACCCATGAATGACCCATGAAGATGACTAGATAACTCTTAATACTAAATTTTAATACCTTGGTAGATGAGTTTGGGATAAAGGATTGATAAGGAAATGAACTTTGAGAAGGTGATGCCCAGGTAGTCCAAAACTGGTTTCATTGCCAAAGATTTTAGTTGGATCCAAAATTTTTTGACCAAAGAGAGGCAAATATTTATCCAAGATGCGCTGAGAAGTTTGGGGTCATAATTTAAGATCTCTTCTAATCTCTCGTTGTTGTTCAGCTGTTTGTCGTATCTGACTCTTCATTTGGGGTCTTCTTGGCAAAAATATTGGAGTACTTTACCATTTTCTTCTTCAGCTCATTTTACAGATGAGGAAACAGGCAAACAGGGTGAAGTGACTTTCCCAAGGTCACACAGCTCTCCAAAGTGTTCAAATCTGGCTTTGAACTCAGGTCTTCCTGACTCAAGGCTTAACACTCTTATCTATTGCATCAACTACTCTAATAATTAGATCTTCCCCTCCCATTAATAGACCTGAAGTACCTTTTGTTAATTTTCTAATGAGGCCCTGGTTCTTAAGGGTTGTGATGCCCTCTGGTTCTGAAAAGGGTATATATACATATATGTATACATCTCTCTCTCTCTCACTACACACACACACACACACACACACACACACACACACACACACACACACACATATATATGTATATACTCTGCCAGATCAGACTCTGGGCAGCTGTGAAGGAGCCCCCCCCAACCCAAGCTTTGAAAACCCAGATGTTGGTGTTTCTCTCTCTGGTAACTATGTATGTGTGGTCGGACAGTTGGATCTGTCTATTGATTTGTGATGTATGTATTGCTGACAGTCAGGCCTCTGGGAGCCCTGTCGATCTTTATTTCTCTGTATTTTCTCTGAAGTTCAGGGTGCTGACTTTTTCCCTTGAACTAAGTGCATGATATATATGTGCTGGATTAAAGTAGATTGTTGACCCCTGAAAAGTTGCTTTCCTTTTACAAAAGTGGATCTAAGAACCTAGTCCAGCAGGCCCTCCTGTGTATGTCAGGGTGCTTACTACTATACCTACCTCCTGTTTATAATTCCTAAAGCTGTTCTACTCTCCACAGTGGGTTCTAGTCATTTCAAATAAATACACTCTCATCATGAGAAAGAGGGTAGTGTAAGTGGTGTAAGTATGTTTAGAAACTAGAAAGGAACTAGCAGGAGGGCATTTTTATACATCATATCTAATCTATGAGTCACTTCTCTGGGTTACAAAAGTAATTTAATGTCATTTAGATGCATGATTTGAACACAGATCCAGTCTATTTTTCATTGTGTCATGACATGAGGAAAGAGTGGGATTTGATGCCTGTTCTGTGGAAAAATTTCTTATTCAATAGTCCAAAGACTCAGAGACAAGGGACTAAACCTTGGAGCTCTTTTTTAGGTTGCCCTTGAAATATTGGTTCCTTGAGGTGTGGGTTGCCTTTGAAATATTGGTTCCTTCTAGAATTCTGATTCTATGCGTTATATTCCTTTCATCTGCAATCCCTTCTCCCAGCCAAAGTGGTCTCTAATTTAGAAATTAACTGATATCTGAAGTTGTTTTAATGATTTAAACATATAACTCCAAAAGTAATATGTTTTGGGCTTTGTTTGAAAGGACTTGATTTTATTCCCCGACTGCTGGAGATGAAGACAATTATTAAACTTTTATGAACCATGATTAACAGATTTATGCTTATTTGATCATTGCTTATTAAATAACAATAGAATAGTGTCCCTCTATCACACAAAGAGGGATTGGGTTCACTCTTAGATGCCTTGAGTTCACATCCAGCCACTCACTCCTTTCATGGCCGTAGGCTATTGACCAACAACCTTCACCCTTCATGGGTCCCACTCTTCCTCAACTCCAGCTCTCAAAGATCCTACTCAACTCTGCCTCTCAAAAATCCTTATCAAACTGGAAGAATATTATCCCAGAAACCTTCTCTAATTCGTTCTCCTCTTTTGTTAATATTTTCTTTCTTATCAAATTGCTTTGTATTTATTTTCCTATGTGGATATTATATAAAGAATACAGCTTGTTGCCCTGGCAAGAAAAGGGAAGAGATAGAAACAAGCACTTATGTCGGTGGGAGGAACTTCCTAACTGAGGAGTCCCTAGGATCAGTGGTTCTCAAAGTGCAGTCCAGGGACCCTTGGGGATCCTCAGAGACCCTTGGGGGTCTCTGAAGTCAAAACTATTTACATAATAAAACTAATCTACATAATAATTGCACAATTAATTTCTAACATAGTAAATATTGATAGATATAACTCATTTAAAATCTCTTTGTGGGTTGAAAGGGGCCTAAGTTTTTAAGACTGTAAAGGGGTGCTGACAGCTAAGTTTAAGGAGTTGCTGCCCTATCTAATGCCTTCCCATTGCTAATTATTTCCTATTTATCCTGTGTATAGCTTGCTTTGTATATATTTCTTTGCATGTTGTCTCCTTCATTGGATTATAAGCTCCTTGAGGGCAGGGACTGTCTTTTGCTTCTCTTTTGTGTCCCCAGCTTAGTACAGGTGCTTAATAAATGTTTGTTGAATTGAAAATCCCAGATCTGGTCTCAATGCTGTTATCACTTCTCACTGTCACCTACTGCTCCAGCTCACCCTAAGGAAAATGTAAGCTGTTTAAGGGACAGGCACTGCTTTTTATTTTTTGCATTCATGTCCCCTACACCAAGGCCAGCACCTGAAGCATAAGGAATTTTTGTTTGCCTCTTGTTTTTTACTCTGCCTTAACTTCCTTAAATCTCTGTGTCTGGAGGTCCCTTGTTCCCACCCCCACTACAGAGCTTTCTCTTGGGAGCAAAACCAGGCCAAATACAGGTGACTTCATCTTACCGTTTGTTGGGTCTATAATCCATCTTCTACATCTCCAGGTGGAGAGGGAAGTGTGTTTCATCTTTGGTCTTTAATTGAATTCTGATTAGTGATGCACATCCCAAATAAGGTGATTAAATTTCTTGAATTAACCTAACAAGGAAGCCCACTGTAGACCTTAGGATCTTAAGGAATCACAGATCTAGAGCTAGATTACACAGATAAGGAAAGTGAGGAAAAGGTTACAGGGCTTGCAAAAGGTCACGCGGCACCTAAGAGTCGTTGAATCTAGAAAAAGAAGGGACCTCAGACCCTCCTACTCCAACTTCCTGATTCTACAGATGTAGAAACTGAAGCCAGGGAGGTTGCCTGAAGAACCAAAGTTACAAAGATATGTGTCACAGATGGAATTTGAATTCATACCCTATGATCCTCAGAAAGGGGATTTGATTCCAAAAGTACTACTACTTTCTTCTACTCCAGGCAAGTATTTTTTTTTTAAAGTTCATGGATCCCCAGCTTAAGAAACTGTTCTATACCATACTACCTTCTGAACTGGACTGCGTAGACCTTGCTTGCAGTCACATCACCGATGGTAAAGACCTCAGGGGATCAGATCTGAAGCTCTCTAGATTTCAGTGTGTTTAACTGCAAAGTGGGTGCCTTGGTCTCAAGTCAGTAAGCATTTATGAAGCACCTCTTAATGTGCCAGACAGTATAGCCTCAAAGATATAAAGAAAGGCAAAAGTGGAAACACAAAAGAAGGCAGAAATAGTTCCTTTCCTTAAGAGTTCACATTCTAATGAGAGAAGAAAACATACAAACAACCATGTATACACACACACACATACATGCATATATATATATATATATATATATATATATATAGAGAGAGAGAGAGAGAGAGAGAGAGAGAGAGAGAGAGAGAGAGAGAGAGAGTCAATTGAAAGCAATCTTAGAGGGAAGGACTCTACCATAAGGTAGCATTTGAGAAGATACTTGAAGGAAGCCAGGGGTAAAGATGAGGAAGGAGAAAAGGCTAGGTCTGAGTTGAAGAAGATGAACTCAATGGTTCTTTCCCATCCTCAATGCCACAATGGTACCATAACCTTGTATTCTGTTCATCTGTAGGTCAGTGTTGTTATTGCTGAATCATGTTTAACTCTTCATGAACTGTTGGAGGTTTTCTTGGCAGAGATCCTGGAGTGGTTTGCCATTTCCTTTTCCAGCTCATTTTACAAATGAAGAAACTGAGGCAAATGAGATTAGATGATTTGCCCAGGGCCACATAGCTAGGAAGTATCTGAGGCCAGATTTGAACTCAGAAAGATGAGTCTTTCTGCCTCCAGGCCTGGTACTCTACCCACTGTACCACCTTTGTGGCTGTTGTTCAGTCATTTCAGTTGTGTCTAACTCTTTGTGATTCTATTTGGAGTTTTCTTGGCAGAAATATTAGAGTGATTTGTCATTTCCTTCTCCAGCTTATTTTACAGATGAGAAAACTGAGGCAAACAGGGTTAAGTGACTTGCCCAAGGTCATCCAGCTAATAATTTTAATTCCAAACCCAGTTTTCTATCCCCTACACCATCTCACTGCTCAGGTCAATGTTGCTGGAAAGCAAAACTCAGCTTCTTTTGGTTGTTTAGGGCCAGAGGACCACTAAAAAAAAAAAAAAAAGAGAGTGAACAGTACTAGGCTGATGATTAAACTCGATAGGAGTTTGTGTATATTTGAAGGGGGTAGGGAGGTAGAGCAGATGATAAAGCACCAGACATGAAATCAAGAAGACTCATCTTCATGAGTTCAAATCTAGCCTCAGACACTTACTAGCTATGCTATCCTGGGCAAGTCACTCAACCTTATTTGCCTCAGTTTCCTCATTTGTAAAATGAGCCAGAGAAGGAAATGGCAAACCACTCTAGGATCTCTGCCAGGAAAATCCCAAGTGGGATCACCAAGTGTCAGAAATAATTGAAAATAACTAAACAACAAGTATTTGAAGATCTGCCTTGGCACAAATTTGGATATCAATGAGCATAGGTAAGGGTGGAGGTGGAGAGAAAACAGTCCCTCTCTTGGGAGGTGCAGCTCAGGAAATGCACCGGTGTTAATTAGGTTTTTATATTCTACAGTGGCCAGTTTTCTCCCTTGCTATAGATTGCCATACAGTTTTATTTCATTGAATGGTTCTCAGGTGTTCTCATTCCTCCCTAATAAGAGAGGAACAATAGCTGCTTTTCATCCTTGGTGGTGTGCTTACTATACTGAAATTTAAAAACATATCGGACTAAAGTATATGTGAAGAAAATGTACCAACAATTTGGACAGCG
Organism: Bettongia penicillata ogilbyi; assembly: GCA_023548195.1. Lineage (NCBI taxonomy): Eukaryota > Metazoa > Chordata > Mammalia > Diprotodontia > Potoroidae > Bettongia > Bettongia penicillata. Next base: position 537,574 of record JAJHZJ010000231.1, on the reverse strand, counting down.
CTAATAAAATCTTGGAGTTGAGTAACTTTGTGGGTGAGGCAAGATGTCTGATTCTTCTTGGAGAGAACTGGCAGCCAAGGCTAGGAGAGGAGGGAGGGGAAGACAAACCACTGGTTTCACATGGGCTTGGGTTAGGAGTCTTTGGAAAACTTGAAGTGAACCTGGTAGGATGATTGAATACCTATATGTTCATTCTTTAAAATTCTCATAGAATGGGGCAGTGTTTTCCTCATAAGAACATACTTATGGACTTACAATTGTAAGCAACCTCTGGATTTATTCCATCTAGCCTCTCATTTTTACAGATGAGGAAATTGAGGTCCAAGGAATTAAAGTGACTTAATCTAGGAAGAGTACAAAAGGACCATTAGCAATGGGTTTTCTGAAGCTAGGGCTGCTCTTTCCATGGTAATAATCCCTACTCAGTATGTGTGTGTGTGTGTGTGGTATGTGTGTGTGTGATCAAGAGAGAATAAATTCTAGATTATATAATATATTGATATGATAAATTGTATAATAATACTAGGCTTCAAAGTTGACACAAAGTACTTTATAAATGTTTTCTCATCCTTACAACTATGAGACAAAGGTTCTATTATTATCTCCATTTTTTTTACAGATGAAGAAACTGAGTCTTAACAGGGGTAAAGTGACTTGCCCACAGTCACATAGTTAATAAGTGTCTGAGGTCACATTTGAATTCAGGTCTTCTTGAGTCCAGGGCCAGCGTTCTCTCTGTGTTTACAGGGTGTTCGAAAAATCTAAGTTTTTTTTAAGCTTTAATAACTTAAAACTTCACTGAGACTTTTGGCATACTCTATTACATAGAGATAGAAGTGCACTGTAAATAAAACATTACTCCTGCTTCATGGAGTTTACAACCCTAATTTAGTCCGTCTTTCATATCCATGATATTTTATCCACTATGGCTGTGAATGGGGCAAAAAATATTCCAAACCTAAAAGAGTAACTTGAAAATGATCAAGGAGTCACACAAAGATGCATCAGTCATTGATTTCAAGTTAGAAGGGCCTTTAGATGCCTCTAGTTCAAATCCCTCATTTTACAGATGAAGAAATGAGGCCCTGAGAGGTTAAATGATTTGTAAGTGTCTGATGGGATTCTTTTGTGAAGTAAATTCCATGACAGCATTTAACAGATGAAGAAACTGAGTTAAACAGAGGTCAGATGACTTGTCCAAGGTCACATATCTAGTAAGTGTTTGAGACCAGAATTAAACACAAATCTTCCTGACTCCTAGTTTGGCTCTTGATCTCATCGAGGTCTTCCAACCCCAATTTTTTTTTAAACAAAGAAATTGAGAAATAAAATGACTTAGGATTGTAGCTTTATAGCTGAAAAGAAGTAGAGGTCATTTGGTCCAACCTCCTTATTAGGAAAATAAAAAATACTGATGCCCAGAAGGATTGATATAAAGTACATTTTTTGCAAAGTACGGCAGTATTATTAATTATTCAAGATCAGAGCTTAGGTGTTCTCAGAAACCAGGTCCCATTTTGGCATTGCTCTCTGCCAAGCAATGACAAGAACTAAAAAAAATTAACCAAGTAAAATCCAGAATAAAAGTCAGGCAGAAGTATAAATAACCTTTTTTGTTTACTTTGTAACCTAAGCCCCAACTTCTTTCTTGTTGAGAATTCTTTTGTAGACCGATGAAATAAATGTGTTCGGTCCACAATTGCTATGAATTTCTTTATTAAATCCACCATTCTCCCAATTTAATTGTGTTGTCTTTCTGGATACTGTAAGACCAACATTCTTATCCTAATCAAGGTCTGGAGATAATGTAGTCAATCAATAGAAAATAGAAAGATTGGAAATGCCACTTTGCGGGGGAAGGGCGGGAAGGGGGGGAAGGAAATCACAAAAGATCTCTTTATCTTGTAACTGAAAAAATATGGGGAACATTTTCCTTGCCCTCCTCTGAGAGTACTCCAAGCCTGAAGAATGCACTTGAAAACAAATCAATCATCTCCTTCTCTGAAGAGTTTGTTTGATCTTTCTTCATTTGAGTTACCTTGACACGTGAATTCCAGCCTTTGCCTCCAAATACGATTAGTTTGGGAGTTTCTGTACTATCCCCCTTGGCTCTGGAAGGTTCTAAAATACTTGAATTCCTTTAGAATAGCTATACTAGGGGAGTGATAAAGTTAGAAAATAGGTTCCTAGAAGCCAGGACTCCCTTAATGGAGCCCAAGGTCACGTTCCCATATTTGGGCTGCTAAATATTACAATGTCATGTTCACTCATATCTCCACAACTTTTCCAAACAAACTTTTGTCTAACCATGAATCCTAGAGTTAGGGACTTTAGTTCAAATCAGTTTGAATTGTTTGAATTATTTATTTGTGTAACTGTGAACAAGTCACTATGCCACTCTGTGCCTCAGTTTACCCATCTTTAAAATGAGACTAGATGGTCTCTAAGTTTCTTCAGCTCTAGATTGAAGATCCGGTGACCCAGGAGTTAGGGGCAACCCAGAGTCAGGCTAGTATCCTCATTAGATTCAGTGTTGGAATGAAATAAAGCATTCTTAGATCATTCTACAGTAAGCAAAAGGAGGTTTACTTGGTTGTGGCATATAAAGACTATTCAACAAGAAGAAGGAAAAGGAACAAGCATTATTAAGCACCTAATGTATGCCAGGTAAGAATAGCTAGGTAGCTCAGTTGATAGAATGGCAGGTCTGAAGTCAGAAAGACTCATTTACATGAGTTCAAATCTGGTCTCAGACACTTCTTATCTATGTGACCCAGGGCAAGTCATTGAACCCTGTTTGCCTCAGTTTCCTCATCTGTAAAATGAGCTGGAGAAGGAAATGGCAAAACACTCCCATATCTTTCCCAAGAAAACCCCAAATGGAGTCACAGAGAATTGGACAGGACTAAAAATGACTTAACAACCTTATATATTTACATATATTTGGAAATGTATAACTATAAGACCTGTAATTTCAACAACATATGCCAGATACTGTTCAACAAAAAAGATAAGGGAACAGACACTAAGTGCCTACTGTATGTCAGTCACTGTGCCAAGTGCTCTGCAAATATTGCCTCATTTGATTCTCACAACAACCTTGGGAGATAGGTGCTATTATTATCACCATTTTACAGCTGAAGAAACTGAGGCAGATGGAGGTTAAGTGGCTTGCCTAGCTCACACAGATAGTTAAGTGTTTGAGGCCATATTTGAACTAAGGTCTTCCTGATTCCAGGCCCAGAAGTTTATCCAATGAACTACCAGCTTCCAATAATTCTACAAGGGTACTCCAGGGTCCTCCCTTCCCCCTCATCATCCATATGGAAAGGAGAGTCCAGCCAACAGGTCAGAATTTGAAGATGGCCAGAGGAAGATACCCCTCTGGGCCAATTGAGTCTATGGGTCAACTTTGTCGTCTTTCAGGGGAAAAAAAAGAAACTTCACCCATGAAGTGGCAAGGAGAGTAGGATTGGGGTAAATAGAGGTGTTATCACACCCTGAATGAGTCATTTTCTATTCTAGATCTCAGTTTTACCATGTGTAAAATGAGTCCTCTCAGATGCCTTCTATCTCAGGATCTATAATCCTAAAGACCATGTGCTCCCAGGTCACTAGACATGTGTAGTCAGTGAATTACATAAATATCTATTACTGTATAATTTTTATGTGGCAAACTAAGCTTGTCTAGGGAAATTTCTGGAAAAAAAAAACAGAGGGGAACTGGGCATCTAGTCAGTAAGTAAGTATTTATTAAGCACTTAAGCACAAAGGAAAGGAAGAGATAGTTTCTGTCCTCAAGGAACTTACAATCAGGAAACTGTTTTGAGAACCTTTTGAATTTGCTGAATCCTAAATTTAGGAAGGTCTAGGAAGCTGGGCCTCCCCCTTTGTTAGCCATAAGTCCAGTGGCATGACCTGAATGATACTGGATTCCTTGACTGATACATGTCCCTGACTATAGTTGTGGAAAACCAATGCCAGGTGATCATGATATATTCACCTTAGCTGAATAATTATAGCAGGTGGCATTTGTATATTGCCTTAAGATCCACAAAACACTTCACAAATCTTATCTGATCCTACCAACTACTCTGGGATATAGTTTCTATCACTATCTCTATTTTACAGCTGAGGATGCTGAGACAGAAAAAGATTATATCACTTGCCCAGGGTCACACAACTAGCTAATAAGTGTCTAAAGCAGGATTTGAACTCAGGTGTTTCTGACTCTCAACCCAATACTCTATCTACCATGCCACCCAGTTACCTCTAAAGATGACATTTCTCCCTTGTTAGTAAGTTATTTTCGTACTGAAGGGAAAAGAGGAGGAAGTCACTGAGAAGGTTGAAAATGTTACAAATAAAGGTATAGAGATAGAAAGGTGGGGAGGCAGGCAGGCAGCAAGCATTTATTAAGTGCTTACTGTTTACCAGGCACTATACTAAGCATTGGGGATACAGATAAAAGCAAAAACTCAGTCCCTGCCCTCAAGGACCTTATGTTCTAATGGGAGTAGACAACACTTAAAAAGGAGCTGAAGTGGGAGATACAGAGATAGAAGGTACTTTGGGGGGGGGGGTGGGTGAACTTGGGGAGTCAGAAGCCCAGCCTGAAGTAGGGCAAAGCATGGTCAGTTTGGGTTGATCCCCCAAAATGGAGGCCTCCAGAAGAAAACCATTGAAGTTTCTTGAGAAGGTGACTACTCTGGTCAGAGTTAAACTTTAGGAAAATTATTTAGGAAACTCATAGGAAGATGTACAGGAAAGGGAGAGACTTGGAAACAGGGTCAAATTAGGAGGCTATTTCCAATTATCTGGGCAATCTGATTGTGATAGGAGGGGAGAAGAAGAGACTGTTGTGAGATGATATGGAAGCAGAATCACGGGAATCAGAAACTGATTAGATAGGGGGGTCGTTGACCTTTCCAGACTTGCGTTTCCTGCTCTGTAAAATGAAGAGGTTAGATTAGCTCATCTGAGGCTCTGTCTAGTGTTAGTAGAAATCAAGATTTAAAACACATCAGCTTCAACAGCCCTAACAGACCATGGTTGCTTTGGAAATGAGAGTTATTTGAGCAGTCCTTTCTTTCCTGCTTTTTATCTGCTCTTGTTATGACAGGTCTGAGAGACAATGCATCCTCTTTCCCCGAAATAACTCGAATTGGAGGCATGCATGGCTTACTCTTTTAAGGTGTAAACTGTACTACTTCACTTCCTCCTGATAAGTGAACCCTTGTGCTCCCCTCTCTACAGTAACATCCAGTGCCTAACCTACAGGTGGTCTTACTCCATGATGGGAAACTGGAGTTCAGGGTTAGCATTCCTAGCTTTCTTTGATGGGCTAATATTCATGGGATCGTAGATTTAGAGCCTGGTGCAGTGGATAGAGTGCTGGGCCTGGAGTCAAGAAGACTCATCTTCCTGAGTTCAAATTTGGCCTCAGACACTAACTGTAGGACCCTGAGCAAATCACTTTACCCTGTTTGCCTCAGTTTCCTCATCTGTCAAATGAACTGAAGAAGAAAATGTGTCTTCACATGAAGTCTTTTATTATATATTTTATATTATAAATATAATTATATTTATATAATTATAATAATAATATAATATAGAATATAATTTATATATAATTATATAAATATAATATTTATTAATATTATATTATATAAATTATATATTTTTATTTTTAAAATAAAATTTTGAATATTTTTATTTAAATTTTATTTTTAAATTTAAATTTTATTTTATTAAATTCAAATAAGCAGATTTTTAAAATAGTTGCCCAATTACATTTTAATCTGGTTTGGGCATACTTTCCCCCCTCCCTCAGAGGGTGAGCCATCTAATATCCATTATAAGTCAACACACCTTTGTTACACTTGGGAATGTACTGGCCTCAATGGCCCATGGATCCTGTGAAGATTCAGTGTCTTTGCCAAGAAAATCCCAAATGGGGCGATGAAAAGTTGGACACAAGAATTGTATGTGACTTAAAAGATGACCGAATAACAATATGTATATATCTATATACACATATATGTACATGTATATATACATATATGTACACATACATATGCATGTACTTCATCCTTCAAAAGTCTAGTATAATTTTAAGCTTTAATATCTTAAACTGTACCAGAACTTTTTGGATATTCTGCATATATACACACGTGTGTATATACATGCATACACATATAAACATACATTGATGATCTTTTGTTTCAGTCATGTCTGATTCTTCATGACTCCATTTGGTGTTTTTTTAGCAAGATACTAGAGTTGTTTGCCATTTCTCCAGATTTGACAGATGAGGAAACTGAGGCAAACTGGGTGAAGTGCTTTCTTTGCCCAAGGTCACGCAGCTAGTAAGTACCAGAAGCTAGATTTGAACTCAGGTCTCCCTGACTCCAGACCTGGCACTCTATCCACCTTGCCACCTAGCTGCTTCATACACACATTATATACACATATGTATATAGTATGTGTGTATACATATGTGTATGCACTGTGTATATATAGATCATATCTATGTATAGATTTAAGTACCATCCTAGTCAATTGTTTGAAAAGCAGGATTTCTATTTATATATACATGATACATATATGTATCTGTTTGTATATATACACATATATGTATGTGTGTATATATATATATATATCAACTCATTAAACTTTAGTTTATTGAAAGCTTAGCATGAATGTCTCCCCTTTTTCTTTGAATCACATACATGTCCCTCCTCTGTAAGCCTTTACCGTAATAATTTTTTTTTTTGCCACAAACAAATAACCATTGATAAATATTTCAAGCTTGGTAATAATTGCCTCACTTAAAAAGCCTTAATCCCAATCAAACATGCTTGCAGACCCATTTTCAGTGCAGGACTATACGAGATATTTCCTAGGATTTCAGGATTGGCTCTTTCCCTCCATTGTGGTTATGGTTTTATTACACTGTATTCCAAAGGGAATGTTAAGAGACTTTCTAGTCCAGTTCTCTCATTTTACAGATATAAAATTGACCAAGGCGTAAGAAAATAATATGAGTAAATGATGTCATCAAAGAACTGTATGTTGGGGGAGGCAATATGATATAGCTTAGGGATATCAAATGAAAATAGAAATGGAGGCCGTTAAATCATATATATTGACCTAAAAACACATTTTAACATTATCTATGTTTTATTATATTTTTATTTATTTTTAAAATAAAATTTTAAATATTTTTATTCAACTTAAATTTTATTTTTAAATTTAGATTTTATTTTATTAAATTCAAATAAACAGATTTTTTAAATAGTTGCCCAATTATATTTTAACCTGGTTTGGGCATACTTTCCCCCCTCCCTCAGAGGGTGAGCCATCTAATATCCATTATAAATCAACACACCTTTGTTACACTTGGGAGTGTACTGGCCTCAATGGCCCATGGATCCTGTGATTGACAGGTAGAGTACCTGAAGTCCTGGGTAAATCTGACCTCAGAATCATTAACTAGCTGTGTGACGTTGGACAAACTACTCACCCTCTCTGAGTCTCAAATGAGCAATATTGGATTTGATCTCTTCTTTGCTCCCTTCTAGCTGCAAGTCTATGATCCTAAAAGAGAAAATGGGCTGGTGGATAAGTGTGTCAAGGGTGATGGGTGACTGGTGGACAGCCAAGAGTATCACTGGCACCCATGCTGATGTCATGAGAAAGCAAGGAAAGCCTCCACCTTGTTGGGTAACCCTTCTGGTAAACTGAGTGGAGGACATGGACAAAAGCCATAGAGGATGGAGAGAGAAGGGGCAGTCTCTGTTATTGGGATACTAGAATGATGACTCCAGAGCTGTAGCTGGAATGGACCTCATAGGCATTCTAGTCTAACCTCACCACCTCATTTGAATAGATAGAGAAACTGAGGCCCATAGACTGACATGGGTGGTCAATGTCAGAAGCAGGATATAAATTCAGATTGTCTGACTTCACAGTCAAAGATTTCCCCAGTATTACATCTGGTTTTTTTTTTCTTTTTATATTCAGATTTGCTTGGCTTCAATCTCAGTTACTTTGACTTCTGAAATATTCCATTCCAAGCCCTTCAATCCCTTAATGTTGAAGCTGCCAGATCCTGTGTTATCCTGATTGTATTTCCACAGTACTCAAATTCTTTCTTTCTAGCTGCTTGCAGTATTTTCTCCTTGATCTGGGAAGTCTGAAATTTGACCACAATATTCCTAGGAGTTTCTCTATTGGGGTTTCTTTCAGGAGGTGATTGATGAATTCTTTCAATATCCATTTTGCCCTCTGATTCTATAACATCAAGGCAGTTTTCCTTGATAATTTCATGGAAGATAATGTCTAGGCTCTTTTTTTGATCATGGCTTTCAGGTAGTCCAATAATTTTTAAATTATTTCTCTTGGATCTATTTGCCAGGTCAATTGTTTTTCCAGTGAGTTCTTTCATCTCGTCTTCTGTTTTTTCTAATTTTTGGTTTTGTTTATTAACTTCTTGGTTTAACTCATAGTCATACGTTTCCCTGAACTCAATTCTCTCTTTCAATGAATTATTTTGTTCAGTGAGCTTTTGAACCTTCTCCTTCATTTGGGTAATTCTGCTTTTTAAAACTGCCTTCTCCTCTGGCTTTTTGGACGTCTTTTTCCAATTGAGTTAGCCTCTTTTTAAAGCTGTTATTTTCCTCAGCATTTTTTTGGTTCTCCTTTAGTAAGCTGCTAACTTGTTTTTTAAGGTCTTCTATTGCCTGAGCCTATTTTAAGTTCCCTTTGGAGGCCCTGGAGGCAGAGGCTTTGCCTTCCTCTGACAGTATGCCTTGTTCTTCCTCATCCAAAAGGTTGGGGGGAGACACCTGTTCCCCAAGAAAGTAACCTTCTATGGTCTCATTATTTTCCCTTTTTTGGGCATTTTCCCAGCCAGTTACTTGACTTCTGAGTTTCCTCTCCACTACCACCTTGCCTCCAGTTTGGCCCAGCCAGCGCTTGGGGGCTGAGATTCAAAAGAACTTCTCCCAAACCTCTGGGGCTTTTGATGGGGGCAGGGCTACTATTCAGTGTGAGATTAAGTGCAGCTGCTCAGGTTGGGGCAGGGCCACCACACAGGGCTCAGTTCCCTCAGGGGGTTTACACAGAGACCTTCAATAATGGATGCAGGCCACTCCCTGCTTTGGGATCTCTGTCTGCTGCTGCCTCTACTACTGCCACCTGAGAAGGCCTGAGTTATGGGGACACCCTGTTTCCCTCTCACCCAGCCGAAAAGACCCTCTCACTGACCTTTGGCACCTGTGGGTTGAGGGACCTACACTGCCACTGGAGATTCTGCCCCTGAAGCCTGCTCAGATCTGCTCCTCTTGGTGCTGCATGGCCAAGGCAGGGCTGGGCACTACTCCGGGTCTGGTGTGCCACAGACCTTTCCTGTTGGTTTTTCAGGTCTCTCTGGAACAGAAATCTCCTCCATTCAATTGTTGTGTGGCTTCTGCTGCTCCAGAATTTCTTGGAAGTTCTTCTTTACAGGTATTTTATGGGCTGTGGGTTAGAGCTAGCATATGTGAATATTTCTACTCTGCCATCTTGGCTCCTCCCTCGAGGATCCAAAAAATGTTTCTTGCTGTCAAGAAACTCATAGTCTAATGGGGGAAACAACATGCAAACAACTATGTATAAGCAACATACATAGAGGGCAGATTAGAGATAATTGATAGGGGAAATAAGGGAGATTAGGAAAGGCTTTTGGTAGAAGGTAATCCTGGAAGGGGAAGCCTGAAATAGGGAGATGTGGAAAGGTCTCCTATAGAAGATGTTCTTTGAGCTGAGTCTTGAAAGAAATCAGGGATTCCAAGAGGCAGAAGTGAGGAGGGAGAACATTCCAGGAAAGCGGGAAAGTTATTGCAAATACTCAGAGTAAGGAGAGAATGGCAGTGATGATGCCTAGTAAGGGCTTGGTGCAAATACAAACAAGGAAGAAAGACTATTCCTGCCTTCAAAGAATTGACCGTTTAATGGAGGAAGACCAAGCATAAAAGGGAGCTGGGAAGAAGGTGGGAAGAGGTCTGAGCATTGTAGCACGGTTTGGAAATGTCTGAGAAGACCTGTTTTGGGGTGTGTGTGTGTCCGTTGTAGAAGAAGATCATGCCATCAGAGAAATGATGACATGACTTGTACTTGACTTTGTTTTGAGTGAGGGAGGGCTGTTCAGGTCACCAGCCTCACTTCTCCTCCAGAGTCATCTGAATCCAGTGACCAGATATTCATCAGGATGACTGGAGATGACCCAGGATAAGGCAATTGGGGTTAAGTGACTTGCCCAAGGTCACACAGCTAGTGAGTGTCAAGTGTCTGAGGTGAGATTTGAACTCAGGTCCTCTTGACTCCTACACTAGTGCTCTAATCCACTGTACCACTTAGCTACCCCGCCTGGTTTGGGGTGAGATAAGAGAAAAGCTAACTTGGTAGAGACATGGCTCCTGGAAGAACATCCAAGGTTCCAGTGCAAGATGAGAAGGAGGATAGTCCGAGGGCAGGCAGTGTAATTTGGAAATGAATGGGGAATGATAAACAGTTCTATCTCCAGGAAAGATAAGGTGAGAAATCACCTACCAAAGCTTTCAGAGAGATATGGCAGGATTACTGGATGGGCCAGAAGTGATACTTGAACATGGTCTTCCTGACATAAGAGCTAGCTCTCAATCTCCCACTGCCTCTCATACCTTTGTTTTTTGGATAACACACACACACACACACACACACACACACACACACACACACACACACACACACACACACTTACCACAGTTTTCGAACTGAACATTTCAGAATAAATAACCCTTGTTGGGAATAGGCCAGTGGCAAGCAATGGGTCTTTGCAATGCCTGGCTGATGCGAATACAGAACTTTTAGAAAGTAATGGGAAGAAATTAACTACAATTTTCTCCTCTGAACCTCCTTTGACCATTCTTTTCCAATATTCGTCTACAGGTGAGTCTGTATGCCAAATTCTGAACCACAGAATGATTGAGCTTGCTAAAGGGGAAAATAACAGTACATTCCTCTATTAAAATTGGGCACAAACAAATTTAAAACAATCAGACTAGTAGTAGCTTTTTCTAAATGGAATTTAAGAAGATATCACAAATAACTTATGTTCCTCCAACAAGAATTTTAAAATGAAAGATAAATTTGGCTTCTTAAATGAGACATTTGGTGACTTTAAGCTTTTGAATTGTGGGATAGACACCAGTTTTCATTGGCAGAGGGATGTTTTTTATACTGATGAAATCTGTGGTCCAGACACAATACAAAAACAAAACCTAGGAAATATTAAAAAGAGGAGATCATTAACGACTGCGGTTGGGGGTGAGATGAGTGAGGATCCAGATGGGCCTCTGGGAGAAAGTGACTCCTGAATGGAATTTTGAAGGAAGCTAGAATTTCTAAGAAGTGGAAGTGAGGAGAGAGTGAATAGCAGGCATGAGAAAGAGCCCATGAAGATAGGGGTTGAATTTTTGTATGGAGAATAGCTAGCAGATTAATTTGACTAGAACAGAGAGTTTGGGAAAGTGAATAAATATGAAATAAAATGGGAGCCCTGATTGCCAAAGGATTGGCTACTGAAGGAATTTTTTCTCTCCTTTGTTTCTTTTCTTTTTTTAATCCACAAAGGAGTTACTATATGCCTTAGTGGAGGGAGTATCCATACCATGGAAATGGCAGTTACTTGAATACTAGATTTGATATGAATGATTGAGAATGAAGGAATGAATGGACGGATGGGATGAGATGCAATGCATGGATGGGATGCATGAATGGATGCATGGATGGATGGATGGATGAATGGATTGGTGGAGATAGCATGGTTCTGTGGAAAGCATGATACATTTGAGGTTACTGGACATGAGTTCAAATCTCAACTCTGCCATTCCTACCTATGTGACTTTGGGCAAAACTGTGGGCTTCAGTTTTTTCATCTGTAAAATGGGCAGATTAGCTAAGATAACCAAGAAACAATTCTATGTTCCAAAAAAATGGTTTAGATAAATGATTACTGGATGAAAACTTGGTTACCTATAGATTTCTTTCTTATAGTTTAAGAACATCACCGTGCATTGTTTCTCACTAGAATACTAGGAAAACAGAAACTTAGAGTTGGAAGGGAATTTATAGATAATCTAGTCTCATCCTTTGGTTTGTGGAGGAAAAAACTGCAAAGAGACAGAAGTCACAGAGCTCCTGAATTCCACCTCTATATTCCAGAATGTAAACTTTTTGAGGGTAGGGATTGTTTTATTTTGGTTTTTTCACCCCTTGAATTCCTAGTGCCTAGCACTGACTCAATACTTATTAAGTCATCATCTCCACCAATGGTCAAAGTGAATCCAAGCTATTCAGTTGATTATTTGGGAGCTGTTATTATTTATACCATCTGGAATTTAGGAAACTAAATTTAAAGTTTAATTTTAGTGAAAGTAATGCCTGATTGTCCTTAACATTTTTCAGGCTTTTTGGAAATATGACTGCTAAAACTTGGGTTTTTTTATTTGTCTGTTTTGTGGGGGTAGGGAGGAAGGTTAGGTAATTAGGGTTAAGTGACTTGCCCAAAGTCACGCAGCTAGTTTTAAGACTTGTAATGGGAATTTAGAGAAAGTGACTGAAAAAAAAACAACTATTAGGATACTTAAAGATCATCTTTCTAGAGTTGAAGGGGACCTCTGAGGTCACCCAGACCCATACCCTCATCCTAAAGATCTTGGGAGTAAATTGATTTGCTCAAGGTCACCCTGGGAGTAAACACCAGAGGTAAGATTTGAGATCAGGTCTTTTGACTCCAGGGTTACTGCCCTTTCCACTGCTAGAATTTTTCTCTAGACTCTGATGTGTGGAAATTATTTAATGGACTGAAATGCAAATAGTTACCAAGCAAGTTTGGTTGGTATTGACAGTCATTGAAAGTCAGCATGCTATGCAAACCTTAGTTATATAAATAGCAGCTTTTTTTATCTCTGAGAAGCAGGGCAGCAGAGAGTCAGCCTCTGATTCAGATCTTGGGTTTGAATCCTGTTTCTTATATATGTACATACATACATATACATGGCCTGGAGGGCCATTGCCAGTTGTCTTGTCTTTTATTTTGCCACTGGACTCCCCAGACTCTGGAGGACATGTGAGGCCAGGGAGTTTGCTCAGCTCTGCCACTCTTAAATCCAGTTCATGTGCAAGTCATGACATCCTGGTTGAGCTCTTCAACAACTGCCCTGGGTAAATCACTTAATCTGTTAGTGTTCCTGGAAGCCCTATAAAATGCTAATTGGCAGAGCCAGTACTGGTCTGAATTGGATGGAAGGAGCTCAGTCAGTGGGAGTTTTTTATACCCATGAAATCACAGGGGTTGATCAAGAAAAAAAGTGACATCAAGAAGCAGTGACATTGTGAATAGTCATAGAGTTAGAAGGACCTGGGTTGAAGTCCTACTTGACATCTAGTATCTCTTATAAGATGAGGTAGTCATTTAAACAATTATCTAATGAGTGCTACCTTGCAGAGCAGGTGTAGGCCTAGCATTGATAGAGGGGATTTCTTCTTGGGAAGTTCTTTGCACCAGTGTAATCACAGGTCCAGTTCACATCTCACTGATAGTCAATGGCATGTTTTTTAACAAAAACATTATTTGTATACATACGTATGTGTCTATATATGTGTAGTCATATATATATGTATATATATATATACATATATATGTGTGTATATACACACACACACAGAGTTCACAGGCCCTCAGTTCAAGAACACACACACACATAGACACACACACACATATATGTACACACACATTCATATGTATATCTGATATGTTATACATAAACTTAAAATATATATGCTTTTGATAAATGCATTTCAATATAAGTGGTTTCCTTGGTCATTTGATATATGCTATTTAATGCATTTAAAATTATGATTCTGAGAAAGGGGTCTGTGTACGTCGTCAGACTACCAGAATACAAGCAAAGTTGAGAACCCCTGGATTAAAGGATTTTAGGAATCTACTCCCTCTGCTGAAGGAATTGGGGGATGGGGGAGGAGACTCGCTGTAATAATGTGTGAGAAAATGTTCAATTGAGTAGGCTTTATAACAGTTTCACTGCTTTGAGGCAACCAAAATTGAGATGGAAAGTCCTCTTAGAGGAATAAAAATAAAGGGAGGGAATACAATGAGGCTGTTGGAAATGCAAGCCCTTCATTTCAGGGATTGAGAGGTGGGGGTGCAGAAGGGTGAGGAGATCGGCCATTCAGTTCTTTTGTCCTTTTGTGCTCCAAAGTTGGAAGGGAAAATCAAAAGCTATCAGATGCACAGGGTATCTTTCACTCTCTCCGCTCACTCCCCACCCCACTCCGATTTGTCAATGGAAAGCTCACTGCTCAGAAAGCTCAGTTCTGGGTACAGGACAGCAGACAGACCTTTGGAAAGTTGTTATTAAGCGGCCTGTCAGCTCCCTCATTTCCTTTCCCCCTCTCCAAGAAGAAGATTATGAAAAAGGCCTCAGCTGAAAATGGGTTGCTAAGGGGAGAAAGGCTTGGGCTAGTTATTTCCAAGTGGTATTAAAGAAAAAAAAACATATCCCAAACTACATATAAATGGGAGAAAAGATTAGGTTCGAACAAAAGAACACAAACCGGGTTTAACAAAGGCAGCCATGTTATTCCTGCTTCCCCAGCAAGTTTGGAGTTGGTGGGTGGGGTTGTGGAATGGGGTGGGGGGTTGGGGGCAGCATTCAAGGCCTCCCTTTCCCTCTCTCTTGCCCTGGGTCTCTGTAATTGCTAAGACAGAGAGCAAACAACAACAACAACAACAAAAATCAAACCGAATGTCCTTTTCATGGTCTTAGGGCTTTATCTTCACTGGAGATCCTGGGAGGCACGTTTGTTTGCCCCAGCTCCCCTCTACCCTATCCCCTCGGTCTCCTCCCAAGCAGCCCAGTCTATGTCACACAATTGATCTATCCAATAGCCAGGCCCACAAGCCTGGTGGCTGAAATTAGCTGTTATACCAATAGATAAAATAAAGGAGGAGGCTTTTTTCCCCTGTTTTTTCCCCTCCATCATCGCTGGCCTTTGCTTTTAGTGTGCCAGATGGCATCATAGCCATGAAAAAAAGAGAGAGTAAAGGAGGTGAGCTGGAGGGTGGGAGAGAAAGCTACCGCTGATTACAATGTTGACCAGGCTGGGTTACTTTCACTTGATCACACTGTTTGGGACTCTCTTTGAAGTATTAAAAAACAAACAAACAAAAAAACAGTCAAGATAATGCAAGGCGTTGGCCTTTGGGTAATGACTGGGAAAGTACAAACCCTCTCCTGAACTCTTGAAGGTTATTGCACAGCAAGGTGATAGTATGAGCCTGAGAAGGGGTGGGGGGATTCCCAGGTGAGCCCGGGCTGGCTCTTGACTTTTGACTCGACTCTAGGTGGGCTCTTGTTTTCCTTTCTTGAATGGGGATTGGTATGGGCCCTGAGACAGAAGGAGAGAAAGATTTGTCAAGTCATACATCATCTCTCCCTTGTAAACTCAGAACTGGAACCAGCCTTCTACAAACAGGTAAATCAAGGATTTGAAGGGCCATACCACCAAAGCTGATGTCATCTGAAGTGACTTAGAAACTGTTCCTATTGTTAGGTACTAATGAGAGATGACTTTTTACAGAATTTTGCAGTTTAGGTTTAGAATTGGAGGGGAGCTTTGAGGTTTAACGTCCTCCTTTTGCTGATGGGGCAATTGAGGCAGAGAAGGTAAGCGAATTGCCTAGGGATAGTCAACAATTTATTAAACACATAGTGGGGATACAAAGAAAGAGAAAACAAAAAGCAATTCCTACCCTCAAAGAACTCACATTTTAATCAGATAAATAGCATGTAGATAGATATGAAATACAAAAAGAAAAAAATGTAACAAGTAGCAGGCAAAAAGTTCTTGAACACAAGGTACATATGGTGTAAATGTGAAGTAGTAGTCAACAAATGTACTGAGACGGATTCTGAACCTTGGTCCTCCTGACTCTGAGTATAGCAGACATTGACTCTTTTCAACATCATTTGGAGTTTTCTTGGCAGAGATACTGGAGTGGTTTGACATTTCCTTCTCTAACTCATTTTAAAGATGAGGAAACTGAGGAACAGGGTGAAGTGAAGTGAAGCTAGGATGTGTCAGAGACTGGATTTGAACTCAGGTCCTCCTTATTCAGATTTCTATCCAGTCCACCACCTAGCTGCCCCAAGGTATCCATTACCAACTCCATTTTACAGACGAGGAAACTAAGACCCAGAGAAGCTAACAGGAGGGAAGCAGCAGGACCAGAATTCACAACCAGGTTCTGCTGTTTCCAAATTCAGTTTGGTTTCCAGCTAGTCAAAGCCCTGGAGCTTTCAGTGAGGAGACTGAAAGATACAGCAAGAAGATATGGGACAAGAATTTCAAGATGATTGAGTTTGAGTCTCTCTAGAAGCTGCAAAGTAGTTGTTTTGCAACTACTTGCATCACAAGATTGTTTTGAGATTAAAATGAAAATAATATATGTGAAGTTTTTGAAAAAGCTACATATACACGGAAAACTCAGTCATTACCATTCATAACAAGGTGCCAGTTGTGTTGACATAACTAATAGCACTGGGCTTGCATTACTCTGATCAGTCACAGTTGGACACACTGTACCTTAACTCCAACATCGTGAGATCATTTTGGTCCTTAGCACAGTTCCTGGTGCATAGTAGGTGCTTAATTAATATTTATTGACTAGTAGTAGCTAACAACTATGTAGTGCTCTAAGGTTTGCTAAATGCTCTACAGATTACAACAAGCCTTTGAGGTAGGTATTATTACCACCCCCATTTTATAGATAAGGAAGCTGAGGTAGGGATGTCAAATGATTTACTTGCTTAGGATCACATGGCTAGCAATGGATGCAAGATGTAAAACTCAGTTCTTCCTGACTTGAAGTCCAGTATTCATCATCATCAACCATGTCACACAGTTATTGTGCAAATCTTTGCAAATCTTGCAGAAGAAGGAAGTTCCCCTATGCAGGAGGTCTTCAAGTGAGAATTGCATTGACCACTTGTCAAGAAATGTTTTGGGTGGGTAAGCTTCAAGAAAGGGGGGGTTGATCTAGACACCCTAGAGAAGTCCTTGCAGCTTTAAAACTTTAGTCTTATATATAAATACATCAATATGGATATGTATAATGGATTTATATACATGTATATAATTCTTGTAATTGAGTCAGTGCTACTGGCTTGGGTTAACATGACAGCGCAAAACAACTACTTTCCAGCTTCAAGAGGAACCCAGACTCAATCACCTTGAAATTCTGGTCCCACTTTTCCTTGCTGTATCCTTCAGTCTCCTTACTACCAGCTCGAGGGCTTGACCCAACTGTAAACAAGGAACTTTGAAATACCCGGAGGGAATCTATTGTTCTTGCTGTTCCCGACCTAGTAGAAGTGGGCGGAGGAAATCTCATCTAAGTGTCCTTCCTCTGATTTTTGCCCCCATTTTCCTGGGCAGTTTTGCATATTTCAAAGGTTCCAGAAAGATGTTCCCCTAAAGAGGACTGCTTATATGAGTTAAAAAGGAATGGGACTTATCTGAATCTTTTCGCCAAAGCCTTCTTGCCTTGATTAGTTTGAAAACATTTTGCCCATAGTCTGTGGACTGTATTTTTATTTAATTTTCATCCTGCCTGTCAGTGAAGACCACTGGTGACCTAGTCCATACTTCTCTAAAGAGTGTAGGTTTAGAATTCTGTCCCTCTTTTGGCAAGGTTTTTGGCTAGGTCTATTCTCTGGATGACCGCTATGAAGTTTTATTCAGTTCCAGGGTATTTCAGTGGAAAGAGTCAAAGGAGGCAAAAGATAGATAGCATCCAAAGTCCAGCTCTGTCGCTTACCACCCATCTAACCATAAAACATATCATTTAGCTTCTTTGGTCTCAGTTTCCTTATCTGTAAAAAGAGGTGACCTCTGGGCAACTGGGTGCTGAAGTAGACGGAGATAATATTTGTAAAGCACTTAGCATGGTGCCTGGCACATAATAGGCACTTAATTAATGCTCATTTCCTTTCCCAGCTCTAAATCTTCAATCCTACTGAATACACCTTTATTAAGCACCTATTATTTTAATAATAATAATTATTATTATTATTATAATGGTATCTAGCATTTATTTAATACTTCAAATTTTACAAAGAGCTTTCTATATTTTTTGTCATTCTATCTTCACAGCACCCCGGGAGGTAAGTGCTATTATTGTCACCATTTTGCAGATGAAAAAACTGAGGTTGAGAAAAAGGTTAAGTGATTTGTATCGAATCACAGGACTAGTAAGTATCTGAGGCAGGATTTGAACTCAGGTCTTGCTGACTCCAAGTTGAGCAATGTGCCATCTAGCTACCTTAAGGCAAAATATTAGGTCTTGGAGAAAACAAGGATGAAATACTAAATGGCTGCTACCTTCAAAGAATTAAATTTTTATTAAGGAATGAGATGGGAGAGAGGGAGAGAGAGAGAGAGAGAGAGAGAGAGAGAGAGAGAGAGAGAGAGAGAGAGAGAGAGAGAGAGAGAGAGAGAGAGAGAGAGTCCAAGTTAGAAAGAGAAAAATGCAAAATACACATTGGTCAAACTGAGGCATGAGAGGATTAGGGATGGAGGGAATTCCTCCAGCTGGGGAGCAGTTGTGAGGATCAGGAAAGGGGTCATGAGGAGGACACAGTGTCAGATATAGGTCTTGAAGGAGAAGGATTTCAACTGGAAGAGATACTGAGGGAGTACCATTCTACATCATGAAAACATGTAGTGACTTCCATTCAAGTGAGAAGAAATAAGAGATCACTAGACTCCTGGAAATCAATTTTAGAAACCCTGTCCAAAAAAGAAAATCAAATTTTGTTTTTATGTCACAGTTATTTCCAGAGATATTTACAACTCGCCTTCCCCATTGAATCCTCACCTCAAATTTGAGCAAATGCAGCTCAGCCAATCTTATCTGAGAGTTTATGCAATATCCTGCATCTATACTAACCCACCTCTGGAATAAAAGGAAGGAAGTGTATTTCATTATCTGTTTCATATGACTGAGATGTGTCATTATCATTAAATTAAGCTGAGTTTGGTGGTTGTTTAAGGTTGTTTTTAACCATCTAAAAATGTACCCAGGTCCTTTCACTATATGCCTGGACTACTGACTTCCTCGTTATTCACAATAAACCTGAGACGTGGACTCTGTACCTGGGTCTTCCAGAATCCAGACTCCTAACGAACTGAATTTCCTCATTTTGGAAGCTCTTGTCCTGGGGCCCAATCCAGTTGACCAATGACTGAGTACATGGAAACCACTCCATTTACTAGCCCTCCATACCAGACCATGCTTTAACTTCATATGACATCTAGCTATCCTTCCCTTTGCACCTGCTGAAAACAAAATAATGGCTCCCAGGTCATCACTGTCCAAATATTTTGTCTTCACCTATTAGAATTTAAACTTCTTGAGGATAAGCACTGTCTCTCTTCTTTTTAAAAAAAATTCCCAATGCTTAGCACAGTGCCTGGAGCAATCACCTGATAATTTTTTCATTTAAATGAGATGATATTAAATATTAAATGAGATAATATTTATAAAGCACTTAGCAGAGTGTCTGGCATTATGCTCTATGTACAAAGCAGAACTGCAGCAGCTAAAAAGAAACATGAGATGCTCAAATTTAGAGACAAGACTACTCCAAAGATTCTTATGGACTATTTGTGCCTGACCCATGGTAGAGCCTTCTGAGCTTGTGTTGGTCTGGTCTGCCACGGTCAGACACACCGTACATTGACCCTGACATAGTAATGTCATTTTGGGTCCTCTTTCAGAATGAAGGAGGTACTTACCAACCAAGGTACTTAATAAATTCTTGTTCTACCATTCATTCATTCGTACAACACAATGGTCATTATAAACATGCATATATATACTAGACATGTTTTTCTGGTCCTGGGCCTTCTGTAGTCTTTCTGATGAATATCAAGCCCCTGGACCCTGATGACTCTGGGGGTGAGGCAGGTAACCCTGTACAGCCCTCACTCACTCAAATCAAAGTCAACTGCAAGTCATGTCATCATCTTGATGTCATGGTCCTCTTGGAGAATGAAGAACAAACACAACCACTTTATTCTGCATCAGTATCTACACCTGATTTTTCTCAGGAAACTCCATGTAGCTCAATGATATTCCATTGGATTCACATATGGCACTTTCCCCCCATGATTTCTCCATTGATAAGTACCTACTTTGTTTCCAATTTTTGGATGGATTTCTGCTATGAGTATTGAGGAATATAGAAGGATGTTTCTGCCTTTGATTTTCCTAGGATATGTGTCATTAGTGTAATTATTGAGTCAGAATGAAAACTCTTGTAGTTTTTCTCCCATAATTCCAAATTCTCCTTCAGAAATGATTCAGTCCAAACTCCAATAATATTAGTGAGCCTGTCTCTCTCTAGTGTCCCTCTGATATTGACTGTTTCCATTTTACCATTCTCAATTTGATAGCTGTGAGGTTACACAGCTGTTTTAATTTGCATTTCTCTTATTATTGGTAATTTGGAACTTTTTTTTCATGTAGTTTATGAATTAGGGCAACTACATTGCACAGTGGCTAGAGCACTGAGCTTGGAGTCAGGATGATTCTTATAATCAGACCTCAGACACTTTATGGCTGTGTGATCCTGGGCAGGTCACTTTACCCTATTTTCCTGGGTTTCCCCATCTGTAAAATGAATTGGAGAAGGAAATAGATCCACTCCACTATCTTTGCCAAAAAACCAACCAAACAAAATAGAAACCAAATGAGGTTACAAAGAGTTGAATGCATCTGAAATGACTTAGCAAAAACCGCAACACATTTTTAGGTGCCACCTTTGATCAGAACAAGTGGGGCTGTAGCTCTTGGCCTTAGGACTCCAATTACATTTCTTCTTGCCTTTAGTAGGATGTTTACATTTGCCATATGTTGACCTTCGGAGATTTTATGATTTGGAACATCAGTCACCTTGGGACAAAGTGTATCCTTATGCAGGAGCTTGGTAAACCCTTCATCATCTTCCTCCTGAAGGCCTTTAGGGACCCAGAGACTAGTTCCTTTTCTTCCCATCTCCCAGTTTGGTATGCTAATTTATTTAAACAAGGGTTTTTGTTTTCCTCTTTTGTCGGAAGTCACCTTTCCTTAAGGCTGTTTAAACTCATCTGTCTGCGCTCAGGTAAGAGCAAACAACAGATTGTGAACCATTTCTAGGTAGTTTCCCAGAGACTTATTATGAAATAATAAGCAATACTTTGCGAGAAGTCAGTATATGTCACGTATTGCTTTATGTAATGTGGAATTGGTTATAGTGAAAATAACATATTGGAGTATATGGAGTGTGTTTCTTTTATCTAATAATTATATGTTCAATTTTACTTGGTACTTCCTTGAACTCTATATTATCTCTTGAAATAATGCACATAGACTAAATTTTTAAAAAAATATGGTTCTAAGGGAGATAGCAATTTTGAGTTCTACTCTTTACAAACTAGAATTATATTCAAGAAAATCAGGAGATAGGTGCTGGATTATAGGAGTGCAGGAAATCTTAAGAGGTCATTTGGTCCTCTAGAAAGAATTCCATCTCAGCTAATCTGAGCAGAAAGGATTAGGACTGGAAGCATTTTCTGAAGAAAGTGCTAAACAGGGCATGAAATCCAACTCCCCCATCTTACAGATGAGGACACTGAGATCTTTGCTGTTCATTCATTTAAGTCATAACTGACTTTGTTACCCTATGTGAGGTTTTCTTGGCAAAGATACTGGAATGATTTTTGCCATGTCCTTCTCCAGCTTATTTTAAAGATCAGGAAACTGAGGCAAACAGAGTTAGGTAACTGATTGTGAAACTGAGGCAGATAGGGTTAAGTGACTTGCCAAGGATCACACAGCTGGTGTCTGAGGCTGGATTTGAATTCATGAAGATGACTCTTTCTGACTCCAAGATGGTCTCTCTGTCCACTGTGTCATCTTACTGTCCAAATCTGTCCATACCCTTTACCAAAATGTCAATGGGGCCCACAACACTAAAAAAAAATTTATAAACCCATGCTTTAGATGTTCTTCTATGGATAAAGAGAAAGCAATAAAAGATTTTTGATTATTGAAGGTGCATCATGAAGCTGGCATGTCCTTATCTAGTTATTTTTACTCCCCCCACCTCCACGCCCCAATACACCCTCCTGGAGTTAAAAGTGATGAGTTCTCAGCAGAATCTTTAGTCAGTGGATAAAGACCAGCTATTCCAAATGGAGGTGACAGGTGGCCAAACTTAGTTTGGATTCAGTCAAAGGGCTGCACTTGAGAACCTAGAAGCCCACATATGCCTGCAGGGCTGCAGGTTCCCCACCCCTGAGTCCTAGGATGCCTTCTACAAAACTATGAAAGACAGAAGTATCAAATAGTATGAGACCATCATCCTTTGTCCCCAGACTGTGTCTACACATGCGCTCAACTGATTCCATTATGTAAATTTCCCAAAGCTCTTTCCCGGCAACTCTATGAATGAAGCAGGTAGTACAAATACTATTTCCCTTCATTTTACAGTTGAAAAAATGAAGTCCTAGGAAGTTAAATGACTTACTTAAGGTTACAAATCTAGTAGGTGGAAGCGCTAAGATAATACAGCTAGTTCTGTTAGCTGAACTTCTCTGAGAAGGTTTCCAGATATTTGGAGTGTCTCAGTGTCTCTAAGTCCAGGGTCATCATGGTGCTTAACGTTGAGGGCTCCTCTTACAGGTGTGGCAAAATTCCAGGTCCTCTTTTTGAGGATTCCAGGGTTTGATCATCATTTTGAAAGAGGTACTATCTCCTCTTTTCTTCCCATTCCACTTATTTTGTTGCCTAGGGATAAGCTAGTCTGTGCATGGTAAGAATGATCCAGGCTATGGGCTGAAATGGCCAGATTGCTTAGGGTGCTGGCAGCTGATGAAACCTGCCTCTGGACTAAAAGCACTGCTTGTGTGGGGTCCTCTAACAATGGAGGACATTATATTCACCTTCCTTGTCCTGTCACTCATTTTTGAAAATGACTTTAAGGAAGAACAGTAAATAAACTCATAAAAGATTCCTGGATTCTTCTAGCCACAGTGAAATAAGTACATGACTTCATCTCTTGCTTTAACCAGTTTCAGTTTCTGCATCTCTGAATTTGAATATGATAAACAAGAAACCTATTTTTCATCCTCAAAGAAATAACAAAGAAAATTTGATATTTTCCTCTCTACTCAACTGAAGACTAATTTTTAAGTATGCATGTATGAAATGAGGAGGGTCACAAGGTTTACAATGGAATTAATTTTGACATGCTATCATAAGATCACAAATTTAGAGCTGGAAAGGACATTTGAGACCACTGAGTCCAATCCTCTCCCTTTAGAGATGAGCAAGATGTAACACAGAGAGAGAGGTAAAGGGACAACATTGACTTCAATTCAACAGACATTTATAAAGTGGGTAAAGGGTATAAATCCCTGCTCTAGGACAAAGATGAAAAGTTCTAATCCCTGATCTAGAGGAGTTTACAGATTAATAATGGGAAATAAGGCATGCATAAGAATAAGCCCTATTGTTTCTACCTTGGTAGAAAATCTCTTGATTATGCCCTGTTCTCTCCACTGCTACCATCCTGGCACAGTGCACCTAGATTGTGTGTCTACCCATGGGTTTTCTTATAGAGGATCCTACATAAATAGTGTATGTATGTATATATCTGTGTGTATCTCTGTGGTCTCCGTATCTCTCTATCTCTGTATCTGTGTGTCTTTCTCTCTCTCTCTGAGTTCCTGGCACATAGTGAGCCCTAAATAAATGCTTATTCACAGACATATATAATATAAATATAGTATATTAATCATATAAATAAATGCAAATTTATATGCATATGCATATACATGTATGTCTATGTGTATGTGTGTGTGATTGTGTATGTGTGTGTATATACACACACATACACAATACATCACTCTGCTAAGATGCAAAGAGAAGCAAAAACAGTCTTTCCTCACATTCTAGCAAAGTGCCCGAGACAATATTCAAACAAACAAAAATGGGGGGTGGGGGCAGTTTAGCAAAACTAACCAAACAAAATCAACTTATCTGATGACATAAGCAATGTTCCATACCTGCATCTCCCACTCTCGAAGAGAAGGGAGAAGGTTGCATTTTCCCACCTTTTCCTCCAGGATATGTTTTGTCTTGATAATCACATAGTGTCAACATCTGTTTGCAGTATTCTTTCCCTTTCTATTTTTGTGGACATTATGCATATTGTTTCCTTGGTTCTGCTTTCTTCATTCTGCATCAGATCATAATCTCAGACTTCTCAGAATTCTTCATATTAATCTTTTCTTTTGATGCAATAATATTCTATAATATTCATGTTTTACAATTTGTTTAGCTGTTTCCCAATTGAGCAATATAATGTTTTTAAAATAGCTAATGTATATTTATTGATGTCTTTTTTCTGATCATCACTGTTATTCCCACTATTTCTCCAAAAAGTTTAATTAATTAGGGGTAGACAACACATAAAAGAAAACTGAGAAGTGTACATGGCAGTGAGGGAGTGAGAGAAATGAAGGTACCTAGTACAGAGGCAAAATAGGGAAAGTCAGAAGTATAATTTGGAAAGAAATGCAATCATGGTTGGTCTGGAATCTTTCTTAAATACAAACTCTGGGAGGAGCTTCACAATTGGGAGAGAGGTATTAGAAGTGGAGAATACTTCTGATGTGTGAATTCTAGGATTGGAAGGAGTTTCCAGAAAGAAAATGCTTCTGGTGCATGGTAGATAAAGTCAGAAATGCAACCTGGGGATGAATATATAAGAATATAGTAATGCATATAGAAATTTGAAGCAAGAACTGGTAGCCTAGGATAAATTACAAAGCATGGCATGGTCCAATAAAAATAATGTCTGAAACCTTGTAGATTAGAGGGAAGTAAAGCTGGTGATATCTGCTAAAGACTTCACAACTGTTTGGGTGGAGAGGGTCATGGGAGAGGAGTCAAAGGTGACTGAGGTTTTAAGGGTGGTGCTTTCCTCTCTGATTGCCTTTGATCTACTCTGCATGTATCTTGCAATATATCTAGCAATTTACAGTGTTTTCTATGCTATTAAAATATTAGCCTTCTGAGGGCAAGGATCTGTGGTTTTGTCTTTGTACTGTCAGCTTTCATCTCAGCCCCTGGGACATCCATTGGTGTTTAATAATATTTGACTGATTGACTGACTGTCAGAGTGGTGATATCAACAAAAATAGAAAAGTTGGGAAGAACAGTTTTTTTTTCCTTTTTTGTGGAAAGATGAAGAATTTAGGACGTACTGAGTCTGAGGGGATGCCATTTGGGATACCCAGGTGGGAACTGTCCAGCATGCAATTGGAAACATAACTGTTTCCATGTGTTGGCATACATTTTGAATCAGCCTTATTTAGGTTTATAATATACCATTGTGGTCTTTTTATGATTTTTCTCACTTACTATTGTCTTTGGCCCATTTTTAAACCAGAGTGCTGCCTCCCTTGGAGAAGGCTTGGAGAGAAATAGAATAAAGAAATATTGTCAGGTAGGATGAGTGGGGCCCTTGCTCTGGTCTAGAATGGCACATATAAGGTAAGAGTCTCTAACTCCTTCAGGGAGGGGTCTTCCAGTCCCTGGGCTGAGAGAATTACAGATTTTCAAATCTCTTCCTCAGATGTCAGTTATAGTTTCTGAGCTGGTGCTATGAAAAGCAAGCAAGACTACTTGTAGTCAGAGGACCTCGGCTTAATTCTTGACTCTGTAGCTCAGTATTTGTATGACTTAAGTCAATTTATTTAGCCTCAGTTTCTACATCTGTAAAATAAGGACTTTGGACTAGATGAGCTTCTAGCTATAGATCTACTGTCCCAATAGGGTTCTATGAACATAATTTCTCATGATATCTAGTAAAGACAGATCTGAAGAATATCATCCCCTTTAGATGCCTGCTTCACCAGCCGTGGTCCACTCCAACTTCCATCTTTGTGTCTTTGCTCTGGCCCTTTTGAATGCCTGGATTGGACTTGTCCTCACCTCCACTTCATGGAATCCTTTCCTTCCTTCAAGTCACAGCTTAAGCATCACCTTCTACATGAAACTGTTTGTGATTCCCCCAGTTCCTACTGACCTCCCTTCTAAACTATCTTGGATTGAATAAATACCATTTTATATGATTCGCATTTATTCATTTTGCATTTATACTGTATATCTCATTGTCTCCTCTGTTAGAAGGTATATTCCTCACATGGAGGGATTGTTTAATTCTTTGTAATTGTATCTCCAGAACCTCCTCTGGGCCTGGTACATCGTTGGTGCTTAATAAATGCTTCTTGGCTGATTGATTCAAAAACTCCAAGGAGTGCTCATTCTTGGTTTTAGAAGAGTTGCTTATACCACCAAGAGAAGAATGTAAACATTCATTCCATCAGTCAACTAGCATTTATTAAGAGACTGTAATATATGAGGAACTGTGCTAAGTACCAACTTATTTCCCAGATTTATGTTAGAAGATAAAGATGATTTTTACTTCCTTTTCTTCTGATTCTTTCAGGTTTTCTGACAGTCGAGGCAAAAATTCAGAAACCTTTTAGTAGGCAAGAATCACTTCCAACACTCCAATGGAGAAGCCATGGTAGACAGAGGTTGGGGATAGATATTGGGGTTCTTATTTGAGTGAGTTTCAAACCTAAGACATCTGGTAAATTACTTGCCCTCTTGCCCCACATAAAAAAAAAAATGGATTTTTTTTTTTTTAGAGTGTGAGGACCACTGGATTTAGGGTCAGGTGACTTGGGTTAGAATCTTGGCACTCCTGCTTACTACCTGGACACCCTTGGGTAAATTGCTGTATGTTGCATTTGGTCATCTTGCTATCTGTCTGTTGCCCTGCTCCTCCCAACTTGCACCAGTGCCCCCTACCAATACTGGCCTGAGATCTAGACCTCCATACTGTATAGTCTTCAAGAATCCATATCCCCCTCCCCGACTCCCCTGGGTGTGGGGTGGTGAAAAATAAGGGAAGTTAATCTATCTTTGGAGCTCCATCCTAACATCTACCTGAGCTGATTGGTTAACTAAGTGTGTAAAAACTTAATCCATTCTATATACTTACTGGCTAACATTGTGCCATGCATTGGTTGCATATCTCATCTGGACATCAAGCCAATTATTTCACCTTCAGTTCTTACCCTTCCTCTCTGTCCTCCTTCATTTCCACCTTCTCAGAACAAAACTCCCTTACCTTACATTACTTCTCTTTCTGTATTGTTTTTCCGTGTTAGATTATAAATTCCTTCAGGACAGCGACTATTTTTTGAAAAAAAAATTGTATCTCTAGCCCTTAGCGCAATGTCTGACAGATTATAGCAAGTACTTAATGAATACTTCATTCGTTCATTCATTCATTTTATTCATTCATTCTTTCATTTTCATTCTTTCTTCTCTGGACTTCAGTCTATTGATCCAGATGATGAAGAGATAAGAGTTATCCAAATGTGCAAAGGGCAGGTTCAAGGGGTAGTAGATTTCCTCCTCGTTGAAAATCATTAAACAAAGACCACTCATTTGATTTTGAATGGTGATTATTTTAGGGGTATGGGTTGGATATGGCTTATGAAGCCTCTTCCAGCTCTGAAATTCTGTAATTCCAGATTGGGTGATCAGATTTCTACGGTCCTAACTCTAAACCCCAAGATTCTCTTACTTTTTTGTAGTGCTGCCCTAGCTCTGAGGATGGGGGACAAAGTACTGATGGTTTATGAAGAGGCTTTAATACCAACTGTAATAACACTTATGTAGCATTTTAAGGTTTGCAAAGTGCTTTGCCCGTATTTGATTTGATCTTTACAACAGCTTTGCAAGATAGGTGCTATCATTATCCCCATGGTACAGATAAGGAAACTTAGGGAAAGAGAGGTTAAATCACCTGCCGCCCACCACCACACAGCTAGAAAGTATAAATAATAATTCAATAATCTTTTATTAAAAAAGAGATGACATTTTTCTGGCTCTTAGACATGTGCAAAGTGCTTTATATTACCTCAGTCAGTCAGTAGATCCATCAACAAGCATTTATTAAGCACTTACTGAGCGCCATACAATGTGTCAAGAACTGGGGATATAGAGAATGGGCAAAAACATAGTCTCAGCCCTCAAACAACTTGTATTCCAATGGGGTAAATAAACAACATGTACATACAAGACATTTTTGTTCAGTTGTTTCAGTCATATCCAACTCTATGTTATCCCATTCGGATTTTCTTGGCAGGGATGCTGGAGAGTTTTTGACATTTCCTTCTCTAGCTCATTTTACAGATGAGAAAACTGAGGCAAATAGCATCAAGTGACTTGCCCAGGATTCCCTAGCTGGTAAGTACCTGGGGCCAGATATAAGTCTTTTTGACTCCTGGCCTATCACTCTATACAGTGACCCACCTAGATGCCCCACATACAAGATATCTATATAACTGTATACATTTACACATGTGTTTGTGTACATGTATGTGTATATGTTAACAGCACATGTGTTCATGTATGTGTTTATGCACATGATACATGCATCTGTGTATATATATGAATGCAATAATACATGCATATATGTGAATATTTATTGAAGATAAGATATATATGCATATATATGGAAAATAATATAAATGAATAAAGAAATGGCAGGTCATCTTAGACAGAAGGAATGAACAGGAGGGAGGGCTTGCATGTGTGTATGTTCTGGGGAGGAGGTTTGGAGACCAGTATTTTCACATCCACCCTAAGAGGTGGAGCTTTCTAGATATTATTTCTATTTAACAAGTAAGAATAGTTAGGATAAGAGAGGAAAAATGACGTGTCCATAATTGCACAGCAAATGTCCAAATGTGGGCCTTGAACCCATATCTCTTCTGACTCCAGGAGCGTCAAGTCTTTTACCAAGATAACAATAGGAAGATCATTTTTATTGCAACTCTAAGGTCCTAGTGAGTCAAAGATGTGTGTGCTTTTCTGGTGCCACAGGTGGTAACTGTGAGGAGGGGATCTGTCTCACATTCAGCCCCTTCCAGCTCAGATGCTCTGCCTGGGAGGAGAAGGGAGCAGTGGAGGTGGAGGCCAGCCATTCTGCTCATCACTGCTAGCACAGCTGCTGGCTGCTGGGGTGGAGCTGAGACATAGGAGAAGCAGGGAGGGGTAGAGATTGCCAGCCTTGGTATTCCCAGACTCCAGTCACGAGACTGAGGGATGGGGAGATTGAAGAAAATTTGTTGTTTGTGCACACAAGCATCTGGCCGTGACCTTGGTCTATAGCAGATATACAGACACATTTGTCTTTGGTTGGTGACAGCTTGGTTACTCAGAAAGCCCCTGTTCTATTTTCCCATCCACCCCCACAGTGGATCCCTTGAAGACTATTTCAAACTGAATTTTAGCCATGCTTGGTATCTGGGGGAGGTCTTTGAAGGAGTTTTCTGAAAAAAGCCTATAGATTGATTAGGAAGTGAGGCCCCTAAGTAGTAGAGGGGAAACAATGCTGGAGGATTTGGGGTTATAGGATCTCTGCTACTTAAAAACTGAACCTTGGACATGTCACTCTGGGCCTTTGTGCCTCAGTTTCCTCATCTGTAAAGTGAGGGGTTAGGACTAAAGACCTCAAGTGTTTGCTCCAGAGTTGTATGCTGTGATCCTATAGGCATGTCTCTATTGCACTTTTTTCAGCAGCGGTAGCCACCCTTGTATTCCTCTTGTTCAGTCATTTCAGTCATTATCTGACTCTTTGTGACCTCACAAAAGGGTTTTCTTGGCAGAGATGCTGGAGTGATTTGCCATTTCCTTCTCTAGCTTATTTGACAGATAAGGAAACAAGGTGAAGTGACTTGCCCAGGGTCACACATCTAGGAAGGGTCTGAGGTTGGATTTGAACTAGAAGGATGAGTCACGCTGACTTCAGCACTCTATCCTCGGCACCTAGTAGGCACCCCTCCCTGTATTCTTAATGGGACGCATATTAGGTAAAGTAGAGTGTTGCAGTCAGGACATCTGTGTTTAAATTACACTTCAGACTTTTACTGACTGTGTGGCCTGGGGCAAGTCATTATTTGATTTCCTCGTCTATAAAATGGGGATGATAATAATACCTGTATTATTTATATGATACAACTGCCTTGAGGGTAGGGACTGTGCCTGGAATAAAGTAAACACTTAATAAATGCTAGTTGAAGAGGTGACTGACTCCCTAGGGAGTAGTTTAATACCTGGCACATAGTAGGTCCTCTATAAATGCATGACTGGCACACTATATGTATTTAATAATTGTTAATTAACTGACCAAATCCCTATCACTTAGCACGGTGCCTGACGTGTAGTAAGCACTTACTAATGCTTTTTGATTAACCTACATGTAACATGGTTGTTGATAGGAATATTGATATAGAGATAGAAGGTAGGAGCAGCCCTTTCATTTTAGAGATCAAGAAAGTGAATGTGAAAATTTAAGTCCACAGTCTTGTCCATGATCAAATAACTTGTTTGCCCTTCATTCTCAAAGAAAATCGTCGATATCATGGGATGGTGGTTTCACTTGAGTGTGAATTGGATTTAAATGGGCAGAGCTGCACAAAGTCATCGGCCTTTCTCTTATAGTGGAATCGAGTAATAGAACAAAAGTGAGGATGACTGGTGATGGTCTGAGACACAATGGATGACTTTGATGTCTTCCATGTCTGACCAAGTTCTAAGCACTCTGCAGTGTTTAGTTCAACCATCTTTATGGCCATTGGAACAAATTGTTCTGATCTACCTGTTCCTCTGGGGAAGTCTTTTCATGCTTAGGGTAGACACCCCCATAACCCACTGATGACTTTGAGACCTGTTGGTTACCTTCAACCTGAGTTAGCCCATCTGCCAAAATATTTTCCTGGGCATAGACACTACGTAGGCTACAGCTTCTTGGAGCAAGAGGTGAGGGTTGGGTGAAAGTGGAAAACAAAAGTGGATGAGCATCCCTAAAAAGAGATGCTCACACCAGAGATGCTGGTCCTTCTTGAACACCCACATACCCCAAGTGTATGGGTCATCTGCTATACCATTCTACCTTTCTGCTGTGAGAGTCAAATGACATAATGTATGTTAAACACTTTACAAATCTTAGAGGGCTCTATAAGTAGTTAGTATGAATAAACATAACAAGCAATAATATAATTATTAATCATATAATAATATATAATCAACAATTTGATAAATATTTTCTGGGTTGGATTTTATTTGGATGGGTTGGGTAGAGAACCCAGAATCAGTCCTGGCAAATCCATTTCCACACATTGCTATCTCTACTCATCTCCACTTGGGCCATTGGCTCCACCCCCTCTCAATCAGAAAAACAGATTCTGCCCCTAGAACTACCCTGGGTTTTGATAGACCACCTTTGATTTTACTTTGTCTGGATCCAAGCCTCTGCAGGACATCTTGGCTATTTCTATGTCATATCTGCTAGGACTGGATTTGGGCTGCCCTTCCTACTTTGCAACTTCTCTCATTTGAATCTAAGTTTCTTGAAGGCAGGAATCGTCTTACTTACTGAATGATATTTGTATCCCCAGAACTTTCAGGGTGCTTGGAAAATAATGAGCACTTAATAAATGCTCTCTTTTTCTCTTTTCTATCTATCTATCTATCTATCTATCTATCTATCTATCTATCTATCTATCTATCTATCTCTCGTCTATGTTCTTTCTCTTACTCTATCTCCTGTGTTTTACTGTCTTTCCTCCACCTACCTATCTTTGCCTCCTCTCCTTTCACTAGTATCTTCCTTCTCATTTTCTAGTCTCTCCCCTATTCTTTTTCTCCTTCTTCTCCTCCTCTTTCTCCTTCTCCTCCTTCTCTTTCTTCTCCTTCTCATTCTCATTCTCCTTCTTCTTCTTCTTCCCCTTCTTCTTCCCCTTCTTCTTCCCCTTCTTCTTCCCCTTCTTCTTCCCCTTCTTCTTCCTCTTCTTCTCCCTCTTCTTCTTCCTCTTCTTCTCCCTCTTCTTCTTCCTCTTCTTCTTCCTCTTCTTCTTCTTCCTCTTCTTGTTCCCCTTCTTGTTCCCCTTCTTCTTCCCCTTCTTCTCCCTCTTCTTCTCCCTCTTCTTATATCCTCAGCATCAAATTCAATGACTGGAACATAACAATAATGATTAATAAATGATTGCTGATTGATTGGTTGTTCTAGGCAACGCTAAAACTATCAGAAGAGCTGCAGAAGAGCAACTGATGGATATTGGTGGAAGGAGCTTCCTCACCATGAATTCTTCATGTCTATGAAATCACAGATCCAGACAAAATTAAAAATAAAATAAAATAAACATCATCCTTTGTTCTAGAGGGGGAGCTTGTTAACAAAGACTTCCCTTTAAAAAATTACATGTCATGTAATGGACATCTTTTCCTCTAGGTCAGTGATGAGGAATGTAAGACATTGGAAATATTGCTGAAATTGGAGTTGAAATACCAAGCTTTAAATTTCTGAGTTCAGACTCTATCTCTGCCACTTATTACCTGGGCAAGTCACTTCATTCCTCTGGGACTTGGTTTCCTCATCTACCAAATGAGGAGGTTGGTTAAGATATCTTCTAAGGAATTATTCAACTCTAGTTTTATCATCTTATGGATGGCTCTGGTGAGGAATTCTGGTAGAGACTTGGATGGCCAGATGTCAATCAATGGCCTTAACTTTCAAATTCTGTTTTATCCTTTTGTCCTTAGCACACATGGCCTCTTTGACATTTATTCCGTAGAGTTTGTTGGGTTGCTCTTGCAATTTGCTTTTAAGGAGAAACTTTCTTAGATTCCTGCCCTGTCCCCAAAGTTTAGGTGAAAGGTATTCTACCCATTTTTGCTACTCATACCCAAGAGAGGAGCAGCCTTCTAAACTTAAGAGATATTCCACTTAGGAAAGTGTTTTGAGGAAAATGACCTGGTGAGCAGAGTACAAGTTGTCTGGAGCCCAAATCTGATCACCCCTCCTGAGACCTTTTAGAATTCTGAACTGAGTAACTGAATCCAGGCCCAGCTGCCTCCTGTGGTCCTACAACAACAACATTCCACTCTAAGGTCTCCCCTCTACAAGGGGGCTGATCTTTCCTAGAACTGCCACCTGTCCTCTTCCCAGCTGCTCTATGGAGCCTACTCTGTTCCCTGAACCAGCCCCTGGATGGGCTTGGTCTTACAAATGCCAGTCTCTCTTGCTGTGCCATAGATGAAGGACCCCACCCTGCTTCCAACCCACTCCAGCCTGTTATTTTCCAGGAAAAACAAGACACCCCTTACCCTCTTCACCCCAAGGGCCTTTCTAGATTTGCTTCCCAACACAGCTGTTTGAAAACAACTCTGGGTTGTGAAAATTAATCTGCATATTTGAAATGGCTAGAGAGGCTAATGCCAAGTTCTAATGGAAAGTATCTTTGGAGGCAAAGCTTCCCCTTTCCCCCTCTTCTAACTTCTTTAAGTATTGAGTATCACTAGCTAAATTAGTTGTAGGATCTGCTCCTGTACCCCGGGTCAAAAGTTTACATTTTAAAAATGTATTTTCAATATAGACCTAGATCAGGGTAAGCATTTTCCCTTAGCCTTTTGGAAGTCACTTATGGGTAGCCCTCAGCTATCAATCAATGGACATTTATTAAAGACCTACTGTGTTTCAGGCACTGTGCTAAATACTGGAATAACAGTCAGAAAATTCAAGTGGGAGTGGAGAAATGAGGGGGAAAATAATGCCTTTGTTCTGCCATTTTCTCCTCACTCTTTCCCTCTACTTCCTTTTTTTCCTATTTCCCTTGCCGTGTCTTGCCTTCCCTTGCTGTCCCTTCCCTTCCCATTTCCAAAGCCAAGAGGTTAAAAGCCATAATCATCTTTCCTTTTTCAGTGCTACAGGGGTAGGCTGAAAGGTAAACCTAATCTTGGCAAATGATGGTGACCCTGTGAAAACCCAAGATGACAGAGGCTAAATTTGCCTCCCTGTAAATTCTTTCTTTGTATTCACATCCCTAGTGCCTAGCACAGTGCCTGGATACATAACAGCTGCTTCATAAATGCTTGTTGAGTGATTCATGTCAAAATTGGGGGCTGGGGAAGTCTCCTCACCAGCTCCCTGTAGACGTGTCCATATGGGATAATGAATTTTCTCTTCCTTAGTAAAGTGATGCTTAAGTCCAAATTCAAACTCCCATTTCACTTTCTTCCACATTCCTTAGCATGATTTGCCTATGTGATGTTTCTTCCCTTTTGGCCCTCAGTTCTTTCTTAGGGAATGATCATACAAGACTAGAAGAATGATAGCATTGGAAATCATTTTGTCTTGGGATCATAGCATTCTGAGTTATTTTATAGATGAGGGGAACTGATCCCCAGAGAAGATCATAGGGTTATAGACTTAGAACTGGAGAGGACCTTAGAGAAAAACTAGTTCTTTTTGTTCCCATTTTACAGATGATGCTAGTTACCACTCATTGGTCCTTACTCTGTCCTCTGAGGCCAGACAAAACCAGTTTAATCTCTCTTTCCCAGATGACTTGTCCAATACTTGCCATCATTAAGTGATTTGTCCCAAGCTACTCAAGAAAATAAATGATAGGCAGGATTTGAACTCAGTTCCTTTGACTTCAAAGTCAGCCCAGTTTATATGTAAGGGAATTCTAGGAATTCTGGGAATTCTAGCTTTTCTACTCCACCTCTAAAGCCAGTGCTTTGTCTTTAGATTTCTAAAAGAAATGGTCCTGGAGTCAGAGAATCAGGTTTCAATCATGACAACCAACACTGGGTTGGTGCCTAGAGTTAGTCATTTCATTTCTCCAAGCCTTGATTTTCTCATCTTTACAATGGAACTAGCAATAGACAAGTAGATTTTTGGAACATCTGGCTATTACGGAGAGGTGAGTTTGTTCTCCTCCCCCCTCCCTTTTCCTCCTTCCCTTCTCCCTTCTCCCTCCTTCCTCCCCACATTGCTGGTGTGTCTGTTGTTTTCGTGGGCAGAATTACACAACCTCCTTGAGAGGCTCAGCCCAGATGAACGTTAGCAGCTGAATGGTCAAGAATAATAAACTGCTACTGGTTTTCTCCAGAAAGAACACACTTAATCTGAAAGGGCTGCCCTCCCAGGTGCAGTTGAGCAAACTGTGAGTTTGCAACATGGCTTGGGGCACAAAGTTCACCACCAACGAAAGGAGACGGGCAACATACTTCTGCTTTTTAGATGTCAGCTAAACGAGCAGGGCAAAACAATATAAACAACGGTGAAGCAATAGGCTGGAGAGGAAGTCGTTGACATGCTAACTGATGAGTGGATGTCCATTTCTGCATCTTTAGGAGCAGGGTGCAACTTTGGCTTTGAAACAATGTTTTTTAGGGAGAGAAAGTGGCCAACTATGTAATAACCACATAGAACTGTGAGGGGCAAATTCATTTATTTCACAGTCTCTGAGTCAGGAGGAACTTCAGAGGGTTCCGTTCCAATGGGTATTTCCAGTTGGTCTTTGGCCTTATTAAATGATAACTTATTGGATTGCCAGCTCCTTGAGGACAAGGACTGGGTTTTTTTTGTTGCCTCTTTTTGTAGCCATAGCACTTAAGACAGTGCCTAGCATATAGTAGGGGAGTAATAAATTTATTTAATGCTTGATAGCATGCTCAGAAAATTCCCACTTTGCCTAAAGAGTCCAGTGGGGAAGGAAGAGCCAACTATCTTCCAGAGTAGCTCATTTTACTTCTGAACAATTCTAATTGTTAGAAAGTTTTCCCCTAAATTAAAACTAACTTTGTCTTTTTTTTTTAAACTCCCTTCATTGCTCTTATTCTGTCCTCCAATGCTGGGAACCTGAGGGTCTTCCCCTCCCCAGTTTGATTTTCTTTTAAAGGGCTAATCCCTTGAGTAACTACTATGTATTAAATGGATGTATCTCACTTAAAATGAGAATGTGATAAAACCTAGCCTAAAATGACAAGGGTCTCCCATTGCATCCTGGGCCATCTCCAGTCATCCTGATGAATATCAGGCCACTAGACCCAGATGGCTCAGGAGAAGAAAGTGAGGTTGATGACCTTGCACAGCCTTCCCTCATTCAAATCAAAGTCAAGTGCAAGTCATGTCATCATCTTGATGTCATGGTCCTCTTCGAGAACGAAGGACAAACACACCAATAATCTCCTATGTTTCTATCACACCTTTTCACCCTAGTCTCACTTTTCTCCCATCAAAATTTCCTTTCTGAACTAAATAGTCCCACTTCTTTCACTTCTAATAGGAAGATTTCTCCAACCTCTTTTAATTCCAGTACTTTCCTTTTAAAATTATTTTCTATTTATCTTGAATATGGTTTACTTTATACATATTTATTTGCTTTATTTATTATGTTGTCCTATTAGGTTGTAAGATCCTTGAGGACAGGAACTATCTTTTGCCTCTTTTTTGAATACCCAGCACTTAGCCCAGTGCCTGGCACATAGTAGGTGTTTATAAATGTTTATTGAATGAATGAATACATATTTGGCTGTCTCTGCTACTAGAATGCCAGGATAACCTAAGTAAATAAAATCCCTGAATTAATCCAAAACTTCTTTTGAATAATTTCCTTTTACTTTCCATCTTACTCCAGTAAACTTTTACTAGAGGTGCCAATGAATCACTAAATCAAGTCCTTGAATCTTGACTTTGTTTTTCCATACGTGTCCTTGAAGTCAATAAGAGACAAACATAACATAACAAAAGAACTTGGAGACAAGAGACAAATTTGAGTCCTGTCTCAGATACCTGGAGTGTGGGCATGAGCAAGGCACTTTAGTCTAGCCTCAATTTACTAATCTGTAAAATGGAGACCATAATATTCATGCTATGATACTATAGGATTCTTATTAGGGAAGTATTCTGCAAACCTCATAGATCTATAGAAACTTGAATCATCACTGTAAAATTATATAAAATGCAAGGAAGGTGAAAACAGGATAGGGGAAAAAATACCCATAAAATAAGATCAGTTTGTCTATTGATTTCACCCTGGGATAGGGAAAACTGTAGGCTTCACAGCTATACCAGGCTCAGCTTGGTGTTTTGGAGAGATCCTTATTTTTGAGCCTTTATCCATTGTGTTACTCTATACCTAGTTGTGCCAAAATGCTGGAAATCTAATGATGAAGAAATTAAATAAAACATGAAGCAATGTCAATTACAAGGAAATGAAACAATTGAAAGAAATTCTTGGAACCCATAGAGAAAGGGGTGGAAATTCCCTATCTCTTCAGGGTAATTACATCACAATTCCCCTTCAATCCTTCTGGCTTCCCCCCATATCAGGAGGGCACAGTTATTTTGCATTCACACTGTGAGTATAGGGTAGTTAGTGTGCACTGTAATCTACTTTAAAAAATCTTGCATCAGCTCTGCATTTCTCTGCAAGGTACAGACATGGAGTTCAGGATGCTATACTTGCCATCCATCCATTCATCTCCCATCTACCACAACCTTGCCCTTGCTACTCTAATCCATGTCACTTCCAATGGCTTATCAATGCCTCTCCCATAGCTCTGCCTCTTAATTGTGTATTTTAAATGTATTTATTTCTTTCAGTTTTCATGTCTCAGTCATTTTCTTATATCTACCTCTCCATTTCTGACTCCTTGCTCTTAACATCTCCCTTTAAAATCTTCTTGTACATATCTTGTTTATCCAATTTGATGATGCCTGATGATGTTACCTAGGAAAGATTCATGAAAAATTATAGTGAGAACTCTGGTTCAGTGAATTTCCTGCAATAAACAAGTCTTTTTTTGCCCAAAGCATTGTGGGAAATGGATTCCATGGGAATGTTCTATACATTTGTCAGTTTGTAGTGGTGATCATCCCTCATTTTATGATACAAATTTAACTCCCAACTGGCCAGCCCCACTGTTTTGCATCTGTAGTTAAGCTATGGCAGAGGGATTTCACACCTTGGGAGACTTCCTGTACCTTTATTTTGGTTGTGGCTGGACTCTGGAGTCAGAATCAGTGAAAGGCTCGGAACCAGGTAGAGTGCACGGTAAAGAATGGAGCAGAGAATTGTTGGAGTGTGAACAAACAACATGCATATTTTGTGGCTATTTGTACTTTTTTTCTTTCTTGACTTTCTTTCAAACAGGATATAGATCTAAGATTGCATCTCTCTGAACAAATAACTAACTGTGTTTGGACTTGATAGAAAACTAACATAAATTCCTGAAGGAACCATGATTCTATCAACATGGGGAACTCTCATTGTGGGAATTCTCTCCACCAAGAATATTGACAACCAATCCATCACTTAGCAGATCATTCCTAAAGAGTTGCCTGAGGCAAAAAGTTTAAATAACTTTTCAAGGTTGTATAGGCAATCAGTGTCAGAAGTGGCATTCAAACCCAATCTTTCCTCACTCTAGCACCCTATCTACCATGTGCTAAGAGTCTTCATAGGATATTAACAAAGAAGGGAGAAAAACAGTAGAGAACACTAAGTGCTTTCTAAAACTTGTGTCAGTAAGGCGATCATGCTGAGACTGTATGACAAGGAATTGCCCCCAAACCTAGCTATAGAAATTCTGTTCTTGTGGTTCTCGAGGTTCTTCACTAGCTCTAGTTGAAAGGAACTTTTGTGTTCAGCTGATGCATCAATGTGGAATCTATGATTCCCTGCAAAAGTCCTTCCCTGAAAAATTCTGAGTTCTATCCTCATGTTGACACCCAAGACATTGGCTGATTAGAGAACGACACCCATGTGACTTCATTCATTAAGGTGAGAATGATGGGAGATTAAGATGTGGGACAAGAATACCTCTGTGGAATAACTGGAATGATTTTGCTGGAACATCTCAAATCAGTGGGATAAGGTTTTTAGGAAAACAGTGGGGTTGGTCTGGTGTTCAGTTGAACTTGGGTGTCTTACCTTATGCTGGGTTAACTACGTGGTTGCCACCATTTCTATATTGACTTATTTAGTTTTGTTTTAATTTTATTCCACAAAAATTTACTGCGTAAACAGTGAATGAACATTTATTAAGTACCTAATATATGCCAGATAATATACTATGCACTGGGGATAGAAACACAAAACATTAAATGATTATATGTTTACAACTTTCAAACAGTTTGTTCAAACAGAGGAGACAAAAAGATCTATATCTATCTATCTATACACACATACGTGTGTATATATATGTATATATATATAAATACATATGTATCTATAGTTTTAATGGAACATTAAATATAATCATATAAATAATACTAATAAATTTAAATATATTTATTCTGTTTACAGAATAATTATAAAGTGAATAAAGCAAAGTAGTTATAGTATTTAAGGAAGGAAGGAGAACACTTATAATTGGGGAGATTGGGAAAGCCTTAATGTAGATGGTGGTGCTTGAACTACAACTTCAGCAGGGATTCTACAACATAGATATAAGAAAAGAGTGAATTCCAGGCATGGGATATGGTTAGTATGAAGGTATGGAGCTGAAAGATAGTAGACCTTGATGGAATAGGGAGCAACTGAAGTTTATTGACTAGGCAACAGTTTCAGATTAGGGATTTACAGTATGGAGAAGCTGATTACTGAAGCAGCAAATCAAGATGAAACATAGTATATGTCTCAGTGGCATCATTTAATCTTTATCACCTGAAGGAATTCTAATATATCATAGTTTCTTCTAGTTGATTTCTCCCTTAACACGTACATTAAAAGAGTTTTTTAATGTGCTTCCTAATGTTGTATTTTACCTCTACTCAAAAGATACAGCCATTTTTGATTCTTCTTAGAGGGGATGCTGAGGGCTTAGAAGTCTGTTCTAGCATCATCTCTATATCTCATGGCTTTCTGCTCCCTAATATCTCTAATTTCCATGGAGAGGGACACTTCACCATCATGTGAAGACTAATCCCTCATCTCTAAATGTTGAGAAAACAATGAGAGTTCATGGATTCAAGGCTTAGGGAATTCAATCTCAAGTCTTTTTACTTCAGGTACCATTTTGAATTGGTATTTCAATTCTAGGAGTCAAATTCTTGTTTCACGTCCAGTGACTGAATCTTCATTTTTAGTAAGTGGTTCCAAGATTCCTCTTCCATATTGGGGACGTACTTTAGTTCCCAATAAAATCAGTCACTCATAAAATTTTACAGAATTTGAGAGCTGGAAAGGTATCTCATCACCAATTAAGTCCTACTTATATGCAAAAGGAATTCCCATTATAATATACCTGACAAGTGGTCATACAGTCTCTGCTTGAAGTCTTCCAAAGAAAGGAAACAACGCTAGAAGCAGGCCATTTCACTTTAAATAGTTCAAATTTTTAGGAAATTTCTCCACATATCAATTTTAAATTGGTACCTGATTTCTTACCTCTTTTATAATACCATCTGTAAGCTAACCATGAACCATCTGCTGGTACAGAGCCACCTGTTCTTTGAGACTAACCACCTGCTCATCTACACTTCCTCATGATTGTGTTAAGTCCTTTCCTGTCCAGCTAGTTCATCTAACCTTTGGGTCTTGGTCATGCTAAATCAGGCCCATCCTCACATTGTTTTGAATTCTGGTTCTAAAGCATGACATTACAGAAAATCTTGAGGGTTTAGAAAATGGAATTTGAGGGGTGTAGGCTTCGAAGTATATAGAAGGTCAATTCTCTTCATTCACAAGTTTCCCAGACTGTTGCTATGTTTATTAAATATCTACCTACTTGACATTCTTTCTCTCAAACCTCACTGTTCATTAAAACACTGCTTGTGTTTTAAGAGAAAGCACTATGCTAAAACCACCGATTAATTGTAGTTTTCTCTACCTCGGTGGATTACACTATAAGAAGGTTTTATATGTATATGTGTATATATACATATATATGTATATACACACCCACATATATAACTTTATACACACACACATACATATGTTGTTCAGTCATGTTTTAGTCATATCCAACTTTTTGTGATTCCATTTGGGGTTTTCTTGGCAAATATGCTAAAGTGGTTTGCCATTTCTTTCTCCAGCTCATTTTATGGATGAGGAAACTGAAGGAGATAGGGTTAAGTGATTTGCCCAGGGTCACACAGCTTGTAAGTGACTGAGGCCAGATTTGAACTCATGAAGAGGAGTCTTCCTGACTCCAGGCCTGGCACTCTATCCACTTCATTACCTAGCTGTTCATAGGAAAGAGACTACCCTGTTATTTAATTTTCAAATTCTAGTCAGATTTTTTTCTGGTTTTAATTCTTCATTTTTAACAAGCAGTTCTCTGAGTTTTAGGGGATGCACATAATGCATCACCTACCATTCTTAATTGCTCGCAAAGATGTTTTGTACTAAGGATCATAGATCTAGAGCTAGAAGGAACCACAAAAGTCATATCATCCAACCCCTTAATTTACACACAGGTAAACTGAGGCCCAAAGAGGTTAAGTGACTTGCCCAGCTTCACTTAGCTAGCAAAGGTGTGAGACATGATTTGAACCCAGGTCTTTATAATTTCAAGTCCAGTGCCCTAACTACAGTGCAAGTCAACCCCACTAGCATTTATTAAATATTCTCTTAGATGCTAGGGATACAGAGATAAAAACCAAAGCAAAACAGTCTTTGCCCTCAGGGAGCCAACCTTCTCCTGGAAAAGCAAGAACTACCCATACAGGAAACTAGCAACCTGGTGCTTTCCTGTCCCCCTATTCTTTTAGATCTATACTTCTCACATTTTTGGGGGTTCCCTGTCCAGTCCTAGCAGTCATGGCCACATTCCTTTTTAGTCTGCCTTTGTCTTGTTTCCATTAAAACTAGAGTAAACCTGTTGGGTATTTTCTTCAGCTGGTGACTGCCACAGGTTATAAGTGTGACGAGATTCTCTCGAGTCCATCTACATCTTATGTCTTTGTAAGCTCCTTGCAGAAGGGCAAAGAAGGGCTTCTTTCCTTTTTGCCTTTGTGTTCCCCAGCACCAACCACAGTGCCTGGTGCATGGGGGCCAATAAATCCTTGTTATGTTGAACATGCCCTTCCTTTGCTTCCCATGTATAAAGAACTAGAATAATCAAGCAAGAGAAAGGTTCTGATTGAGTATATTCCTTACTGGAACTAGGGGGACAGGTAGATCCCAGTTTAGGAACTCTACCTAGTCATGTATGCATGTTGTATTCCTTCCTCCTCTTGGAGAATGTAAGTTCCTTGTGAGCAGGACCTGTTTTATTTTCGTCTGTATCTCCAGCACCAAGCTTCAACAAATGCTAGACAGAGTATTCTTATTTCCAGAGTGGCAGAAAGTAGAATATAAGCTGCTGCTAAGGAGAAACCATGCAGGAAGAAAGAAGAGTTTTGGTGACTTCTGATGCATCATCCTTGAATCATCCACTCTCATATTTCTTCTAGTCATACTGATGCATGTTGCCAGAAGGAGGAATTCTTTTTTACTATAGCCAGCATATTTTCAAGCACAGAGTATTATTGGCAAAAAGAAAG
Source organism: Bettongia penicillata ogilbyi (assembly GCA_023548195.1). Lineage (NCBI taxonomy): Eukaryota > Metazoa > Chordata > Mammalia > Diprotodontia > Potoroidae > Bettongia > Bettongia penicillata. The sequence goes on along the minus strand of JAJHZJ010000231.1, from coordinate 494,990 downwards.
GTTTAAAAATTTTTATTGCTACTCTTACTGCTTGATCACTTCCACTGACAGGGAGCTTACTCATCTACCCATTCCATTTTTAGGTGGCTTTATACACCATATTTCTTCCTTAGATTTGACTAAAATTTGACTCCATGTAACTTCTCTCCTTTGGAACCACGTGGAAGAAGTCTAATCCCTTTTTCATCTGAAGACCCTCTTCTCGTGTTCAAAAATTGCCATCATAACGTTTCTCCCCTCAATTTTCCCTTTCTCTGGTGATAAATGACTTTAATTCATAGGAAGATCACAGATTTTAAAAGTGGAAGAGACCTTGTAGAGCAACTAACCTAGCCTTGGCTCTCTTCCCATTCTCCACCGTTGCACCTCTGAGGAAAAAGGTCCACAGAGAGCAGGATACCTGAAGACCATTTGAGTCATCGTATCCTGCCATATTGACCAGATCCATTTCCATATGGAGACAAGGGGAGAAGCTAAATGCTGGGAGTTGCACATCTTTGTTACATTAGGAGAAAATCAATCTCCTTTTGTTAACTGTTCAAAGATTTCCAAGTGATTCATTTCATCCCAACATCATATCTGAATTAACAAGAGTTCTGGATTTGACCAATGCCTAATAGGTCCAGTACCTGGCTGAGACAGGATGTAAGCCTAGATCTTCTGATTCTCAGCCATCCCTCTTTCTATTATAGCACACTAGCTTTCATTGGTAAACCAGATCAGAGGCACCTAGGGAATTTCTGGGATAAGACCTTGACTCCAACGTGACAGCTCTGAATGATGAAACTTACCTTGTTGGTGTAAACTGATAATAATAATAATAAGAATAATTGATCATGACCACAATAATCTTTAGGTATCTTTAATCTCACAGTTATGGAACAAATAGATTATAATGTATGGAATGATGTTTACATTGTCAGACAGGATCAATATGTCACTTAGTTTTGCTTGTTATAACAGAGTTTGTTTGGGTTACCATTACTAGAAAATGACTCTAAATGGCTTTTAAAAATCTATAAAGTATTTTTTAAAAGACCTACAGGAATCACAAAGTGAGTGATTTCAAAACTCCCTTTCTAATGCTTTCCCTCCCCATCCTAATAACCCCTTTCTCCTGCTTCAATATAGATGACCATGACATCCATGAAGACAATTGACCAATGGTCAAAAGGTACAAACAGTTTATATCCTCAAAATCCCAAACAGTATTGAGGATTTGTAATAGCCAAAAAGGTAGTGGTCTTGAATCCCCACATATCAGAAAAGCACAATTCAATTTTCTAAATTAAAAAAAAAAACAAGCTATTGTTATCTTTACATGCACTTTTACTTCCTAGCAAAACTCATACCCTCCTCTAGCCAGAGAACTATCCCTTGTAAAATAGAAAAAGAAAGAGCAAGGTAACTGACCAAGTGAAACTGCCAACCTTACCGAATATACAATGTTCTTTTGTTCCACATCTCTGAAAAGAGCAGGAAGGAGGTGAATTTTTGCATATTTTTTGAGGGAGTGAACCTTGGTAGTTATTATCACTTCACTGTATTTTGGGCTTTTTATTTTTGCTTGGTTCTTTTCTCACACTGCTAATGATCATTGTGTATTTTCTATTTTTCTAGTTCTACTCCTTGTGGACAGTGACCTCATCATCTTGTGTTTTTGGAGCACTCGGCTAGATACCTGACTTATGGCTTGTTGATTGGTTGATTACTTTACTCTGCATCAGTTCATATAAATATTCCCAGACTTCTCTAAATTCTTCATTTTTATCACTTTATAATACATTACTATTGCATTTCATTCATCTGCTACAATCTAATGAGCATTTATCTAGTTGCCAGTTATTTGTGATTATAGAAAGTGATGTAATGAATAATTGGGACATGGAAACCTTTCTACTTTTGACCTCCTTAGTGTAAATATCAGGCAGATAGACCTCTGAGTCAAAGGATATGGGTATTTTAGTGTTTTTTTTTATAGTATAATTTATTTCCAGAATTAGTGGACAATGCACTAATAGCATATCAGTGTGCCTGTCTTTCTACAATCCCTCCAACACTGACCATTCCCATCTCTTTTGTCATCTTTGCCCATTGACTGAGATTGAAGTGAAACTTAATTTGCATTTTCCTTATTGTTAGTCACCTGGACCAGTCATTCACAAGACTTTTAAGTGTTTGAAGGTCTTTAGAGGACTGTTTTTTCTTATCGTTGAACTACTTATTGATTGATTTTCTTTTAACCCATCCCTCTCCAGATTTGCCCCATTTCTACTTTTCTGAAAAGTAGAACAACACCTGGGGCAAATGATTATTTTTCTTATTGACTCTAGCATGAAACACAGCGAGGAACTTCTTCATTCTGGGAAACCAAGTCCCAGGAACTCACCAATTCCAACCCAAATTCCCTTTTGTTGGTTGTACTTCAAGGGCACAGCGTCATCACTCTGGGTTTTCCCCTGCTGACCTTTTACAAAGAATCTAACGAAAAACGATTTTCCCCTCCTCCCCTCCTACTCATAACTCAGAAATAAATCTGGAGGAAGTGTGGTTTCTACAGATCAAATTTTGACTCCTGTCCAAGGATTTATGAGGAGCAGACGCCTATGGGCAGACAGTTTCACACAAAACCACCTTCTATTTATCCCACTTCCCTGTACTTTATATGTTCAGCTGCTGGCTGATTTGAAGGGAGCAGGGAACATTTGAATGCCTGAAATGGGCTTCACAAGAGGAATTCTCTCTTTCTTAGGACCCCAGGTGACTGCCCTGGTGGGAGGGCTTTCTGGGTGCGGCTCAGCTGGGATGAACATGTGTATGAGTGTGCCTGTTGGCTGGTTGCCTGCTGGTGATAGTGGAGATTGTGGCTGGGGGACTTTCCTCATGAGGAACGGTTGGTGCATGTGTGCATTTTTCCTAATAAGAACAGCTGGTAGTTCCCAACAGGCTTATGTTTGCTTTTCAGTTTTGTGGTGGAGAGGGCTTCTGCTGGTAGTTACTCATTAAGTATTCAAGAATGCCACCTTGCTGCTCATTCACAGTCAAACAGTGCTTTCACCCATTTTTTCTTGCCCCAAAGTGAAAGTTGATTCTCAGAAATAAAATTGCTTTCTTTGAAAAGGGTAAAAAAAAATGATAAATTACGGACTTGCTTTGTGCCAAGCTCTGTGATGGGGGCTGGGTATACAAAGACCAATATGAAAGAGTTCCTACCCTCAAGGAACTTTAAGTCTTCTAGTCTTCTCATTATGAATCCCAGAACCCTTACTTCCTGATGCTGAGTAACAACAATAACTGATATTCAGAGAGTGATTTCACATTTGCAAAGGTCATTCTATCCATCAAAGTGTTAAATAGATATGTTTTTTGATTCTTCATTTGGATGGATTGTAGCATCATGGATAGATTTGTAAGTAGGGATGTGCTGGAGCTAAGTCTGGAAATCCGTAAAAAATTTGCAAATCAGGGCTTGATTTTTACCCTATCAATTACTGACAAAATGATGGGAGAATGTTAATATTGCAGATTAAATTTAAAAGTGTGTTACACACACATACATTTACATAATACATTTTATTTCTGGAGAGCTCATTGTTAAACATTTCCCAGCATATTACTGTTCATAAACTACCCTAGAGGCTATCAGGTTTAGTTTCCTCAATCTATAGATCAAGCAACTGAAGCCGAGGGTTGAGTGACCTGCCCAATATCACACTGGTAGTAAATGGCAGAGCTGATTTGAATTCAGGTAAATCATTTAATCAACAAGCATTAATAGTTACTATGTGCCAGGTACAGTGTTAGGTACTACAAAGATCAGAATGAAAGAGTGTTTGCCGTCAGGGATGTTACATTTTCTGGGTCTTCTGACTACCAATGAAATATATTTTCCATTGTAGCACGCTGATCAAAAATAACAGTCATCATCTATAGAGTGTTTTAAAGTGTTCAAAGTACTTTACATATATTATTCTAACGATGCTGTGAGTTAAGTTCTAGAGACAATATTATCTGCATTTTGCAGAAGAGGAAACTGAGGTTGGGGAAGGTGAAGTCAGAGCGATAACCCATAATTGTTGCATCCAAGACAAGAAACAAGAAGGATGGCCTGGATTTAAAGGGAAATTGGGAAACAGAGGCATAACTGTGTGTGTGTGTGGGGGGGGCATAGGGGGATCAGAGCAGAGTGAGCAGGTAGTGGTACTCACCCCAAGACTGACTTCACCTTCCTCAACCTCCATCTGTCTCATTGGATTGTTTCAGAGTTCAAGAGAGATATAATGAATCGAAGTATTTTGAAGAAACTAATGTTAGGCAAGGTTATTATCCTTTGGATTTCAAGATACAGTCAGGTGGAAAAAAAATTACATATCTCTATTTACATGGTAGATACTTTAATAAATAGCATAGCACCTGACACATAGTAGGTATTTAATAAATACTAATTATCATCATTATCATTATCATTATTATTGAGATAATATTTGTTACTAGGGGAAGCCAAATGATGCAGTGGATGGAATGCTTAGCCTTGAGTCAGGAAGACTCATCTTGAATTCAAATCCAGCCTCCAAGACACTAATTAATAGTTGTATGACCCTGGGCAAGTCATTTAACACTGTTCATCTCAGTTTCTCATCTATAAGGTGAGCTAGAGAAGGAAATGGAGGACCATTCCAGAATCTTTGCAAGAATACCCCGAATAGGATCATGAAGACCCAGACATGACTGAAACAGCTGAATAAAAACATCCTTTCTCCTTCCCAATTACCTACCAAACAGTGGTAGAAAAGACCAAGACATAAACTTAGAACAAGCTAACAATGTTAGCTTATAAGCACAGTTGCAGAGAAAAACTACTAATTGGACCCAATACTGGGAAGAATTCCTGGAAAAGTTAAAGAAGGAGATAAGAATGGTGGAGGCAGGAAGTGAGAGTGATTCAAGAAAATTATGAAAAAAGCATTAATGATTTGGTAAAAGAGACACAAAAATACTGAAGAAAAAATACCTTAACAAACAGAGTTGGCTTAATGGTAAAAGAGGCACAAAAATTCACTGAATAAAAGAACACCTATAAAAGCAGAATAGGCCAAATGGAATGAGAGGTATGAAAGTTCATTGGAAAAAAATAGTTTTTAAAAAATAGAATTGAATCAATAAAAAAGCTAATGATTTCATGAGTCTTCAAGAAACAATAAAACAAAGTAAAAAAAATATTTTTTTATTCTTATATTTTATACTTGTAGTTTATACATAGTATCCCAAAATTCTTAGTGTAGTTTTAAGGTTTAAGACTTTAGAATTTTCAGGACATCCTGTATATTTTATATGTGTTTATATATACACATATGAATAAATGTTGTATAAACAGATAAGTATCGATGCAAAGAAGTATGTGATAAGGGGAGTTCAGAGGACAGGAAGATTGTTTGTAGCTGGGCTGGTCAGAGAAGTAGAGTTTGAATGAGGTCCTGAAAAAGGAGTGGGATTTTGATAGATAGTAATAACTTACATTTATGTAGTACTTTGAAATTTGAAGAACACAGTAACACATTGAGGAAATGACCACAAGTGGCAGTATTCTCATTTGACAGATGGAGTAACTTAGTATCTGGGGGCTTAAGTGATTGACTTGTGGTTATGCATCTATTAAGTGGCAGAGTCAGGATTTGGACTTTGGTCTCTCTTCATGTCAGCCCCAGCACTGTTTTTGATTTATCATGGAGCATAGAGCAGAAGACAGAGGAGGCGCTAGGTGTGGAAAACAGGAGGAAAGGTGTAGAGGCTAAAACAAACAAGGAATGAATATTAAAGGGACATGTGATAAGCCATTCTGGATGGCATGGAGAGGATTTGTGAAGATTAGGTTGCAATGGAAAACTGCAGTCAAGGGAGAAGAGGATTTCAAGGAGGTCCTGTGTTAGTTATCATATCTTGTGGGGCAGCTAGATGGCACAGTGGATAGAGCACTGGGTCTGGAATCAGGAATACCTGAGTTCAAATGTAGCTTCAGACATTTACTACCTGTGTGACCCTGGAAAAACCATTTAACCCTGTTTGCCTTGGTTCCTCATCTGTAAAATGAGCTGGAGAAGGAAATGACAAATCACTCCAATATCTCTGCCATAATACCCCTGAATGAGGTAGTGGGGAGTCCAACACAACTGAAATGACTGGACAGGAACAATATGGTAGATGTAGAAGAAAGGTTAAGGAAAGGCTTTTTCCATAGTTTGGGTGCTTGGGAGGCCCCTGGTGACCTTGGAGAGCCCAATTTCAGTGGAGTGGTCAGGATAGACATTAAATTGTGCAAGGCTAAGGAGAGAGTGGATGAGAAATTATTGTTTCTCTTTGTTTATCTTCATGCTGAGCTAACACACCTGCTGTAGTCAAGCAGTGTTGTCCTTTCAGAGCATTGTGAAGTGAGGGAAGTTTATTTTCCATTACTTCATCTCTTTTGCACTTACTCTCTGCACAGAGAGTTAGGAGCTAGGTTTCCCAATTTCCCTGCCCATTTTCCTCTTTTAGAGCTGCCTCCTCAGGGATCCAGCATCCTGCAACATTTGAAAAGCACAATAAACCCTATGAGGAAGGGAGTGTAGGAGTCATTGTTCCCATTTTACAGAAGAAGAAACTGAACCTCTGAGAGAATTGGCCATCTAGTTTATGATCATACGATGAATAAGTGGTGAAAGCAGGATCTGAGCTTAAGTCTCTCCTGATTTTAACTCCAGGTCTGTTTCCAGGGCTGGCCCCTGCCTACTAGGACTCAACTGTTCTTTTTAAAACCAGAACATTCTATATAGGCCTCACTTCTGACAATATTCTTGGTCCAGTATTATAGTAAACTATGATTAGGAATTCTGTTACCTAGAATAATAGAGAGAAATAGAGAGAGACAGAGAGACAGAGAGAGACACAGAGAGACAGAGGCACAGAGAAAGAGAGACAGAGACAGGGTGGGGGAGGAGAGACAGAAAAAGAGAGAGAGAGGCAGAGAATAAGGTCCCAAGTTATGATGTTGTTATGATGTTCTTGGGAGCAGCTGTTAAAGACTAGAGACAGAGGTCAAAGTATTTAGTGAAACTGAGGAAGTGGAAGGTTTTAAAGGAGAGAGGATGCAGGTGGATAAAATGACTATAAATAAGGTACTAAACTCATTGAGCAGGAAGAAAAGAGAGCAAGAGGTTCAGTAACAAAGGGGAGGATGGGATGGAGTGAACTTTAAAGAAGGAATAGTCCTGAAGATCTGAAAATGGCAGTGGGGAATAAGGTATTTATCTATCTCTTTATCTATGCATACCTATTCCTCTTCGTGGTTCTGAATGGCAGGAGTATGGGAGGAGCTGCGAGCCTTGGAGAATATCATTCAGTTAGCCAACAATCATTTATTAATCCTCTGCAGAGGATTCACAGAAATATGACTTAGAATATGGAATAACACAAAGTAACACAAAATAACACAAATATAAGAATAACACAAAATGAGAAGCTAGGCAAGGGATGGATGTGGGTATTCCCCATCAAAACTGTCTCATGACTTCTCATCTGTGTTATGTATGCCTTTTCATATTCTTCTGTGAATCCTCCACAGAGAAGACTCTTACTCAACCATTGACCTTGCCTTAGGTACGTTGGCTTAGGGTAGAGCATCTCCTGTATGGTAGGTGGCATCCTTCATTAAGGATCAAAGATTGAATAGGCACCCTGGCCCTCAGCCTTTAGCCAGGAAGTTGATGAGAAATGAGGAAGTGACTGGGATGACCAACTAATCTTCCCGGCAGGAGGAGAGTCAGAGTTCATTAACTCTTTATAACTCTCTTTACTCCAACAGCTGATCCTTTAGAGAGGAGGTAATTAGGTGGTACAATTTAAGAAAAGGCACTTGCCTAAGACTATCTCAGTCTCATCAACTGGAAATTCATTTAGGTTAATGAGCAAACACTTATAGGAAACTTGGAGTTGAGAAAGGGGAACACACACAGAGAAAGACACAGAGGAAAGAGAGGGAAAAAGGGAAAGGAAGAGAGGACAAAGAGAAAGGGAGAGACAAAGACAGGAGAGACAGAAACACAGAAAGAGACAGAGGAGAGAGTGAGACAGAGACAGAAAGAAAGAGATAGAGAGACACAGACCTAGAAGAGAGAGAAAGGGAAAGAAAAGGAGAGACACACAGAGATACAGAGATACAAAGAGAGACAGAGGGAGACAGACAGAGAAAGGGGAGAAAGAAAGGGAAAGAGAGAGAGGGAGAGACAGAGGGAGACAAAGACAGATATATATATATATATATATATATATATATATATAGAGAGAGAGAGAGAGAGAGAGAGAGAGAGAGAGAGAGAGACAGAGAGAGAGAGACAGAGAGAGAGACAGAGAGAGAGACAGAGAGAGAGACAGAGAGACAGAGAGTGAGACAGAGAGAGACAGAGAGAGAAAGAGAGAAAGGGAAAGAGAGAGAGGGACAGAGAAAAAGATAGAGAAAAGAGAAAGGGAAAGAAAGAGAGGAGAGGGAAGAGACAGAGAGAGACAGAAAGAGAGGAGAGAGTGACACAGAGAAAAGAGAGAGAAAGGGAAAGAGAGAGAGAGGAAGAGAGAAATGCAGAGAGAAAGAAACAAAGAGAGAGAGACAGAGAAAGAGACAGAGAATAGTCAGAGTGGAGGTGGGAGTACAGTAAAGAAGTCAAGAGTTATGAGGGGTTCATAGAAACAGGTAGAAAGATGAAAGTGGCTGTTGAAAGAGTTGTACAAGATAATTATGGCCAGTCTTTCCCAGGCTAAACTTTTGTAACTGTCAAAACCACTTTGAATAAAACCTCATCCTGGAAATCTTTATTCTTTGCAATTTAAGGAACTCAAAAGGAACACAAACCTCCACCTCTCCCAGAGAGGAGCATACATTGAGGCAGGTTAGGAAAGGAAGAAAAGAGAGGGGCAAGGCTGGGAAGAGAGCCCACCAATGGAGGTGAGAATAGGTAGAAAATCTAGAGGTGCTGAAACTATTCAGGTTTAGGATTCTGTATCTCAAACAAAAGGTGATCATAGATTAGTAGGAAGCTGGAGGCGGATAGATGTTGTTTGAAGCATAAGACCGGTCACACAATCTCTGACCATGGAATAGACTAAAAGGGTGCTAGCTTCCACAGATTTGATTTTAGAACCACTGAAAATTTTCTCTTGCTGTTTGTCTTGAGAAATAATCTTAAAAAAAAAATTATGGCTATACCTCCCACCCCTCCTCAAACACACCCCTTTTACTCTTTTTCCACTTTTGCTAGACCAATTTTCCTTGGTTGTGCCCGGGTTTACAAGCCTTATAGAATTTATAGACCAAGTCAAGGAAGCATTCTCAGATTTCCAGGGTGGCTATATTTTGGCTGCTGTAAAATTCTTTATTCAGCACATCTACACCTTTGAAATTCAAGGAGTAGAAAGTTGTTCTGTTTGAAAGTCAACATGGCCTGAAAGCATTAAACAAGTGAACTTTTCTCTCAATGTTTGTTTTTCCTTCAGGGCAAGAATGGATTCTGCATTTTCTTTCAAGATGCTTTAGGACATCAGATTTTGCTTTTCTGTGTTTGTTTTATCAATCCATCAGTCAATGGACAGTCACTTATTAAACAAAGTTCTGGGGATCCAAAGAAAAGCGAAAACCTGTTTCTTCTTTCAAGGAACTCACAGTCTCCTGGAAGAGATAACATTATATCATTCAACTAAAGAAGCTCTCAGGGAGGGGAAGTTTTTGGAAGGTGGGTTAGGGAATACCAAGTTGATGGTGGTACAGGGAGAGACTCAGTATCAATTTAGATCCCAAGAAAGACTTATGACCTCTCAGGCACTTTTCTACAGATGACCCTGATGCAGAATGAAGATTTACTTTGTCAGAAATATACATGCCAAGCATCTGATGTTGGTAGAGCTGCTGCTGCTCATCATCACCATCTCATACCAAGAGAAGATATCTGTGACACTGTTGGAGTATATCATCACTGCTGTGGCTTCTACATGCATTAGGAGACCCACTGTATATTTCAAAAATGTGATATCACCCACTACATGGACCCGACTGGGATACTTAGTCTTTTTGAAGGAGAAAGAAAAGGCTTAGAAATTCTGGCTTCTGTATTCTTCCATATTTTTAACTTCTGTTCCCCCAAAACCCTTTCCTCCTTTAGTACTTACTATCTATGATAGGAAGACTTTCCATCTATTTAAATGGTGGAAGGTCCTCTAAAATTTCATTAGAATCTTGCCACTGAGGGGTGGTATGTGGTAGAATAGCAGAGGCTTCTCTTACCCTGATACTACTCCTTTCCTACATATACCTCCCACACAACACAAGATCCTTAGTTCCCGCTTCCTTAGTGACTTTGTAGGTGAAGCTTCCTTCCCTAGGAAACCTGATTGGCTCCAGATTCTGTTATAGCTTTCTGGACTGAAGTGTATAAAAAAGCCCATAATACAGTAATCCATGACAATCCACAGGTCTCATGCTGGAAAAATCCTACCCATCTTCGGAGAGAGAACTGATGAACTCTGAGAGCATATTGAAACATATTTCCCCACTTTCTTAATATTTCTTGTCCCCCCAACAATATGGCTAATGTGGAAATATATTTTGCATAATTTCATATGTATAATAAGTTTCAAATTTCTTGCCTTCACAGTGGATGAGGGAGGGGGTGCAGGGAGAGAATTTGGAAATGAAAATAAAAACTAAACAAAATTAAATTTAAAAAAATACAGGAAGGGTGAAGTCTCAACTTGATATACTCTCCAGCCTCTCAGAATTAGTGTTAGCCCAAGAACGCATGAGTTGCCACACCCTTTTTTCCCATTATTCCTTTGTTGTCAAACAGGACTCTGATTACTAACTGATTAGACAAATTTCTAGGAGACTAGGGGTGCTGAATCCCGAGAAGCTAAGTGCTACTGTAATCTTGTGTATTCTTGCTGTGTTAGTGTCTCTTTGTTCAGTGTTTAGTCACTTTCAGAACGCCCCATTTTGTCCCAACATTGAACCTGAATTAAGAGGGTTCTGACACCTACAGAATAAGTACAATGAGTAAACAATGCACATACATGAAATATACAGCTGAATCCTCTGCCCTTAATAGCAATGTCCCACCCTCTCCTCTCCAAGTATGGCACTCAGGAACTCTTATAGGACAGCAAGGATGCTGCACAGTTGGAACCAATTGCTTCTCATCCAAAAATAGAACAGGCAGCCTGGGATTAAATAGTGCTTCCTGGGTTGTCTCATTCTTGGACCTTGAAGCTGGTAGGTGGGGGAGAAGCTGATTGCTTCAGATCTGCCTAGAGATTCAGAAGGTCCACAAAAGAGCAGACATGAGAATTCTGGCATGTGGACCCTGTGCCAGCTCAGTTACTTATTGTTTCAGGTTGACAGCTCTGATACTTGCTTATTTTAGCTTGGCTAAAATAATGCTGGTAATACCTTACCTTTACATCGAGATTTGTAGCTTAAAAATTTGGGAAAGTGGTACTGTAAGAATTATGAAGCTCAAAAGTGCTGGAGGTTTTTTTGAGACCACACAATTCCTCGGACAGAACTGAGATTCCAGTCCTGGCTCTAGATTCAAGGTTCTCCCCATCATATTATATCTCTAAAATAGTGTCTCAATATCTTAGATCTGGAAGGCGTGTGAGATATCATTTCATTCAGTCCTCTCATTTTAGGAGTTTCAGTCGCTTGCCAAAGGTCACTGGAAGTGTATATCCATGCTAGGATTTTAACTCAGATCCTTACACTCCTGAGTCAGTATTCTTTGTACTATATCCGTTAGTCTCCCTAATCATTAATTTAAAGCTGGATAAAATCTTGCAATCCATATTAAACCCTTTATTTTGCACTTGAAGAAAACGAAGCCCAGGGAGGTTAAGAAACTTGTCTGAGGTCATACAGGTAATAGGTAACGGACAGGATTTGAACTCTCTGTCTTTGCACTAGGAACCTGCTGTCTTACCACATACCACCCCTCCGTGGCAAGATCCTAATGATATTCTAAAGGACCTTCCATTTAAATAGCTAGAAAGTCCTTCTGTCATGGATAGGACTAAAGGAGAAAAGGAGGTTGGGGGAACAAAAAAGAGAAATCATGGAAGAATACAAAATTTCAACTAGTAATTCTTCTTAATTACATGTATAGCTCATCTCTTTCTGCCTGCTGAAGGAACACTATTGCTATGTGTAGCCTCTAAATTTAGGAAGCCTGGTACAAAGTTCTATTTGTTCTGCCACAGGTATAGTTCTATCTCTTTGAGACAGTTTCTCTGTTACTCTAATGGGAGTGATTATATCTATGGGGGAAGTTGCTTCACAGGATTTTCATGAGGAAAACATTTTGTACACCTTGTAAACATTAATGTATTTGGTAAATCTTAAAATATTATACATATGTGATTCATCAATATCATCATTATTATTTTTAATTAAATTTTTTTTGGTGGGACTTGTTTTGTGTGAGTGTTGTTCCTAGATGTACATCTTAGATTTCCTCTAACTGGCAACCACCATTTTTGTCTTTGTCAGTAAAACTTCTGATTTTTTTTTCCAATGACACCTTAATGGAGAACAAATAATAGCTTCACCTTGACAGATGTACCATAGATAAAGAATATTGGAGGAGAGAACACCAATTATAACAGCACATTGTATCCATTGTTCACAAAAACTTGCTTTTCTAAAATTCTTTCGGTAATTACCTGCCAAACTTTCAGGTCCAACACCCACTCCTTCAATTGATAATGTCTATTTATAAGGCAGGAAATCCTTGCTTACATCTGTCCCTTACAATGCATGCCACGTCTAGCCCTGGGAAATGACTTATAACCAGTGGTTGGACAACCCAAACAGTGTTGGAAAACTTTCTCTGTTTTTCCATGAGTGGGAAGTGACCTTACTGAACCTTGAAAAATACAAGGACTGCTTTCTGGATAAAGACAAAACAACCTAAAGAAAGAAAGCAAAAGGGGGAAGCTATGGCCATGTGACACAGGGTTAGGTTTGTGAGACTAGCAACCTATCAGAATTGTTACCGAAGCTAGTGGAATCATTTAATTTGGTCAGTTCGGAATTTTAGAATCCTTATAGGGAACAGCTGACCACAGGAAACATGGTGTGAATTTTAAAATATGAGCAGGGACAGACTATTATTAGGAAATTCTGGAGTTTTAGTTTAGCTTTTAAATTTTCATTAATTGACCAAACCATTTATTAAATCTATTATCTCCAACCCTAACTTCTCTTCTGAACTCCAATCTCTACATCTTCCAATTCACAGAATTACAGATTGAGAACTGGAAAGAATACCAGATCTTCTCATCAACCCCATCATGTTAAAGATGAGGGAACCTAAGGAACTGTCCTAGTAAATTTCTGCTAATAACACAAACTGTATAAGTTTTTAGTTGTTTCTAACTAGGTGATTCAATGGGTAGAGAACTGGACTTGGAGTCAGGAAGGCCTGAATTCAAATCCTGCCAGAAATATTAGCTGTGTGGCCACTCACTTAATATCTCTGAGTCTCATTTCCCTATATGCAAAATGGAGATGATAATAGGACCTGACTCATAGAGTTGCTGTGAAAACCCAAGTAGAGTTTTGCAAATCTTTAAGCCCTATATAACTCTTATAATTATACATATTATATACCTGAATCAGAATATAATCTCCTTAAAGGCAGAGTCTGAGTATCATTTTATCATTGCTTTCCTGGAATCTTGCGCATAGTAAGGGTTCATTAAATATTCATTGAATTAAACCTATCCAAAATGTTCCATAACTTTTCAAAAAAGTACTTATAAAAATTATTTTAAACTTGACTAACCTGAACAAATGTGATCATTTCCACATCAAACCAGAGAGGATTGTGTATGAAATTGCAAATTTCTGTTATATTCAACTTTATTTTAAAATTGTATATTAAATTTAACACAGTTGCTTCCAGATTATCTTACTTGTTTCTGTCTCTTTGAAGTTCATTATATCTTTTCCCTGAAAGTATTCCCTCTTTCTGACTTTTCCTCTTCCTACCTCCATTCTTTCAGCTGCTTGTATTCCAAACCTTTGGGTCACTCATATCTAATCAAGTCCTCAGTCCTGTCTTTTCTCCATCTACAGCATCTCTCTTCCCACTCTTAATCAGTCAATCAACCATTGTTATTAAGCCCCAACTATGTGCTGGACATTACTAGGTTCCGGGTATATAAAAACATAAAAGAAACAGTCCTCAAAATTCCTCAAGGAACTTAAATTCCATCAGGAGAGACAGCATACTTAAGTATCCATAAATTAGAGGCAAGATTATTTCATGGGATAGAGGACATCAGCAGCTGCAACAGGAGATCAGGGAATAATTGGAGTAGGAGGTGGTACTTTAGCTGAGTTTGAAGAAAACCAGGGAACGGAAAGTGCAGACGGGAGTGAGTTGCAGATATGGGAGACTGCATGTATATGTATATGTATATTTATATGTATATATATGCATATGTATATGTGTATGTGTATATGTGTATATATACATATATATACATATACACATACACACACACACACATATATACACACACACACACAAGTACTCACTTAGACTGAGGTAATGCCCATTCATTGAATAGGCCTGTTTCAGAAGTAGCCAGGGGCATGGCCCCTTTAATGAGGCAAAGAGAAAGAAAGACATCGGACTGGGAGGGAAACAGCAACAGTTAGTATCGGTAACCACTGTAAAGCCAGGTACACATATGTGTATTTATGTGTGTATCTCTCTATTTTTTTTCCTTACTTTCAAAAAGTAGTATGGTAAATAGGTCACTGGGTCCATAGCCTGGAAGCCTTAGGTTCATAAAAATATACAGACATGCATAAGCACATATGTATATACATATGCTTATTTTTTTTAAAAGCTATTCAGTCACTTTGAAGTACTTTAGAGGCAGCTTGGGGTAGTGAAAATAGCCCTAGTCTGAGAGTGAGAGGACTTGGGTTCAAATCCTATCGCTGATGATTATTCCTGGTGTGCCTCAGTTTTCCCATCTGTCTCTGAGGGCCTTTCCACCTGTAGATCTGTGATTCTGTGACCTAGTTAGATTGAATAGAATATTTGTATATATATATATATATATGTATATATGTATATACGTAGGTATGTATATAGCTATATTCATGTATATATGTATGTAGGTGATACATGTGTATATGTATATAGGTGTACACATACATAGACACATACACAAGTGTGTATATATGTATGTATATATGTGTGTATACACATATACATACATACACATATACACATATATATGTACACACACAAACATACATATACATAAAATTTCAAAGCCTTCCTTGAAGGTGGCCTGATCCAGTGGGAGGGCCACTGACTTTAGATAAGAAGATATAATTTGAGTGTGTAATGCTAATGAGTTAAAATCTTCCCCTCCCATTGATAGGCCTGCCCATTAAAGGAAGCTTGATTAGTGGAGTCCCACACCTTTTGTTAATTTTCTAAGGAGGCACTGGTTCTCTAGGGTTGTGATGCCCTCTGGCTCTTAAAAATGTATAAATACTCTGAAGTGAGATTTTACTTTGGGGCTTACTCTTTGTAAGCGTTTGGTTGGCCAGATGAGATTCTGGGCAACTGCTAAGGAGCCCCACTCCCGGCTTTGAAAACCCAAATACTGGTGCTTCTCTTTCTGATAATTATGCATGTATGGTCAGACAGTTATCTGTCTCTTGATCTGTGATATATGTATTGCTTATGGTCAGACAGTTGAAAGCCCTGTCTGTTGGTTGATTTTTGTTTCTCTATATTTTCTCTGAGGTTCAGGGTGCTGACTTCCCCCCATCCCCCAACCAAGTGAATGATATATATGTGATTGATTAAAGCGATTGTTGATCCCTCAAAAGTTACTTTCCCTTTAGAAAAGTGGACCTAAGAACCTGTGATAGTAGGCCATCCTGGATGTGTCAGTGCATTCGCTTTTACAGGCTCTTAGCTCTGTCTTTTTTTCCGGCTTTGTAACTATCTGCTATCTGATTCACTCCTGTGAGCCCCATTTTCTTTATCAGTGCAATGGAAATAGTAATTAACCTAACCGATTACCTCACAGGGCAATCATGAAGATTATATGAGAAAGTGCATTTAAAATACACTGCAGACTAGGAGGCTTTTATAAATTCTGGCTATTATTCAGACTGGTTGACTTGGATAGGGCCAACTGGGTCAAGAGAAGTCAAGGGTGTGGAGAGGGCAGATGCACATAGATGACTGCTGCCTTATGACATATAGCTCATATTTATTTATCCTTGAGATCTTCTCCCTTTCCCATGCATCACTTTCCTCTCCTCACTTTCCTCCCCCCAACCTAAGAGTTTTATTTTTCCTTTTCCTCTTCCCTTATTTTCAGAAAGGAGGATTAGTGTAGTATATAAGTCGGGATGCTATAGTTTCAAATCCCACCTTGAACATTTACTAGCAGTCTGACTATGGCAGTCACTTCATTGCCCTGTTTCCTCATCTGTAAAATGAGTGGGGGCATGCATGCTTCTTGACCAAGCCAAACCATTATGAGGTCTATAAACCCCCAAAAAAATCCAAGAAAAAAGAAAAGGACTCTTATGTGCCAAAATATTTTAGCTGCTCTTTTTTTGTGGTAAGAAAGAATTGGCATCAGTTGAGGAATGGCTGAACAAATTACAGTATGTGAATCAAATGAATACTATTGTACCATAAGAAATGATGTAAGAAATGGTTTCAGAGAAACCTCAAAAAACCTATCAGAACTGATGCAGGGTGATCTGAGCAGAACCAGGTAAACAATTATATAATAACAATGATATGAAGACCCACAACTTTTAAAGGCTTAAGAACTCTGAGTAACCCAATCACCAACAGAATTCTAGAAGACTAGAAAAATGATAAAATATTGTTACCTACCTCTTGACAGAAGGGCAATGGATTCAGTGCAGATTGAGACTTTTGAAAAACATGGAAAATGTAGTAATTTGTTTTGCTTGACTGTGTATACTTGTTACAAGAGTTTTGTTTTTTTTTTCTCTTTCACTCTTGGGGTTTGGTGGAAGTGGGAAGGAGAGAAGGTAAATTTTTGCTAACTGAAAAAAAATTTTAATTAAAAATGATTAAATAGAATGGTACAGGAGAGGGAGGTTGGATTACATGGCTTCTAAAGTCCCTTCCAGCACTAAATCTATGACTTTGCCCAGTTTTTAATTCTCATTCCTCATGTCCCCTGCCCTCAGAGTCCTCCCTTTTTCTTTCTGATTTCATTATCATGGAGAAGTTGACCTCAGCCATGGCCCCAACTTCCTTCCCACAGCCTGTTGGTGGGGGAGTATTCCAGACATAACATGGATCAACTGATGCCTGGTTCTGTGCTCATTCCTTTCTGGTTACCATCTGCAGAAGTCATTGCCTGTCCTTCAAACTCCAGTGGATTTCCTAAACAGTAATTCACTGACCTGACAGATGCAAGCACAGGCTCGATGCAGATCCTACTGTTGTTAATTCTGCCATGTGAATAACTTCTTAAGTTCACCAGTCTTGTATTTGGTGCAGTTTCCTAAGTGATTATCCAGAAATCCTTCTCTGGTTCTATTTTATACAATGTGTAGTGTCACCAGTGTTGGGGGAAGGTAGGGACAAAGTATCAGATGATAGAACTGTAGTTTCATTAGTAGAGGAAACTCCAGGGTGAGGAAATTCCCTCTGCCAACGAAGCCTGGCACCTAGATGGAGCAGACTGATGAGCCTGGAGCCAGGAGTACTTGAGTTCAAATCCAGTTTCAGACACTTATTAGTGAGATCAGTCAACCTCTGCCTTCTTCAGTTTCCTTATAACTGTAAAGTGGGATAATAACAGCACCTACCTCCCAGGCTTGTTATTTGGACCAAATGAGCTAACATTTGTAGATTGCTTATCAAAGTGCTAAGCATATAATGGCAACCACTTAATAAATGCCTGTTTCCTTCCTTTATCTGTAATTTGTATTCTTAGTTGCTAAGAACACTGGGAGAATTGACTAGGATTACACTGTCAGCACACATCAGAGGTAGGATTTGAACCTAGGTCTTCTTGACTTTGAGCTAAGCTCTCTATCCACTATACCAGTGGTTCTCAAACTCAGGACCCCTTTCACTATTAAAAATGACTGAGGACATGCCCCAAAATCTTTGCTTTATGTGAGTAATAACTATTCATATTTGCGGTATTATAAATTAAAACATCAGTATCATAATGAAAATAGTTTTGACATTATGGACACCTTTTTTTCATCCTTGGACCACACTTTGATGGTGACTGAGCTCCATCATGCTGCCTCTTTGATCAGGTGATAAAATATAAAAATTGATCACTCAGCAAGTACCCATAAAGCACCAGTTATGTGATAGGCACTGCATTAGGCACTGGTAATGCCTAGACAAAAACAAAACATACCCTGACTTCAGGGAACTAACATTTCTGCTGAGCAGATACATTGTACAAATATGCAGATATTTTACCAAATTAATGCTAGAGAATTGGTGAGAGGGGAGGGGCACAGGGGAACTCCTTAATAAAAAGGGGGACAAAGAAAGGCTTCATGTAGAAGGTGGCTGCCAGTCTGAGGATCACCCTCTTTCCTTGCCAAGTGGAGGCTTGAGTTTCAAAGGGCTCTTACTTGGTAACTAGGAAGCTGGAGTGCCCAGCTCAGAAAGAGAACTTTACTTTCAGGGGGGTCATCTATCCCCAGTTTCACAGCTGGATTCTCCACAGTCCATATTAAACAAGATAGGAATAAGTAAAAACCCACTGCCTGCCTCTCCCCACATCACTTTGGTGCATCCCTTTTGACTTCTCCCTGGTTTCTTATCCTTCCTTCATTCCTTGCTCATTGATCATCTTCTTCAGGGCCAGAGACCAGGCCTGGAGTTTTAATCCATTTGTCTCCAGAATTTCTTTCCCTGGGGGTGGGAGGCTGTCCTGACTAGCGACACTTGGCCCAGCAGCCATATTTCATTTCATTTCCTACTCCCTGGCAATCTCCTCCACAGGCTCACCCTTGTCTCATTGATTCAATGAGTATCCTTCTCAGAAAGTATGTTGGTGGCTGGAGATTCAAAAATAACAAAAAGAAATAATGTCTCCCTTTAAGAAGAGTTTATCAAGGGAATGAGATGTGTACAGAAACAATGATAAACTAAACTAGTTATGTGTATGGGGGAGAGAGAGAGAGAGAGAGAGAGAGAGAGAGAGAGAGAGAGAGAGAGAGAGAGAGAGAGAGAGAGAGAGAGAGAGAGAGAAAGAGAGAGACAGAGAGAGAGAGAGAGAGAGAGAGAGAGAGAAAGAGAGAGACAGAGAGAGAGAGAGAGAGAGAGAGAGAGAGAGAGAGAGAGAGAGAGAGAGAGATTCAGAAAAAGGAGAATTGAATTGGATTTGGCACCAAGTGGACTTAATTTCAAATACTGACTCTGATATTTACAATTTGAGTGACTAGGGGCAAATCCCAGGCTCTCTGAGCTTCAAGTTCCCAAATCCATAAAGTGAGGACTATTTATTTCAACCAGAGGTTCTTAAATTCTTGTGTGTCTTGGCCCCCTTGGATAATCTGGTGAATCCTAGGAATCCTTTCTCAGAATTATATCTTTAGATGATAAAATAAAAGAAAAGACATCAATTATAATGAAATATAGTTATAAAAATTAAAAAAGAAAGTTCACTCAAAATAGGAAATCATGGACTAAATGATCTCTAAGGTACCTTTTATCTCTAATTCTGTGGTGATTTTGTGACAGCCTGAGGAGGCAGGGAATCACTGGGGGAGGTCTGAAGGCTCCATGGAAGAGGTAGAAGTTAAATTCTTTCAAGGGAGAAGAGTTCATCACCTGGAAAGGTACAGGGTATTGACATTAGCCATGAGGACACCATGTTCAAATGTGAGGAGGTGGGAGAAGACAGGATGTGTAAAGTCCTTTCCACCTCTTAAGGCTATGATCCTATTATCCTCAGAGCTTATGTTTGATGAATGTAGTAATTATGTGGCAGTTAAGTGGTTGGTTTTCTTAGATTGTGAAGGGGAGTGGTAAAAACATAGGCTTTTAGTAGTTTCTGTTTCCTTCTTTTTTTCAGACCATCCTTTTGAAGATTTGTCTTCATTAAATCTAGATTACTTTGTCATAGGATTATAGAAATCTTGAGATGATTAAGTCCAACCCTTTCTCCCCATTTTACAGATGAGGAAAGTAAGGTCCAGAGCGATAAAAGCACTTGTCAATTCACATGGTTGTTAAGTATTTAAGGTAGGATTCAAACCCAGATCTTCCTGACTGCAAATCCAGCATTCTAATATACAACTTTGGAGTGACATTAATTGGTCCCTTATCCATCTAAATTTTGAGTTTCACATTTTGTTCAATAGAACAAAATACTCTTATGGATCAAAGTTAGACTGAGTAACAGGCAGTAACATAACCAGGGTCAAACTATGAAGGTCAGTGCTGAAGACTCTTTTACCCTCTTCAAAGGATAGAAGCAACTAACTTGAACACTTATTTTGCAAGAATAATTAGCAGCACAATTCCTCTTCAGACAGACTAGACAGCTCTTTCCTGATCTTGTCCCAGGCAGTGGTCACCCCAGCAGGATCAGAGTGGCTCAGAGTCTGCTGGGCTGCCCACTGACTGGAGTTTGGGATCCTTCCCACTGTTAAGACTGTATGTCCCCAGGTCTGAGGTCTCTCCCCAAGCCCTTCCTCCATCAAACCTAACTATGGGGGAAAAAACTGCTAAATATGTCTCTGGTGTCAGAAATGTTTTGCTGACTGATTTATAGTATCTAATACTGATTCACTGTATAACTTTGAGCCTCAGTTTCCAAATCTGCAAAGTATAATTACTTTTAGTCACTTCAACTATTCAATGGGAGACTTTTTTCTGAACACCCTAAGATAAAGACCACACCTTCATTGTTTCTGCCACTTATCATCTGTGTAACATTGAGCAAATAATTTCACCTCTCCTAGCCTCACTTACTTCATCCTTAAGATGAGGGGGATCCAATGACTTCCACTGTCTCTTCCAACCCTGATCTATCGTGCCAAGACAGTTCTTTGCAAGCACATAATAGATGAGTGTTAAATAGATCAGTGAAATAGATCAGAATGTTTACCCTCCTTCTAGAAGAGGATCAATTACACTGTGAGGGTGAAGTCTTAATGAGCAAATTCTGTCTTTATGCCTGTCAATACACTCCCTTCCTTTACCCTTCTATGGCACTGCCAGCTTTAAATGCTCATGTCAACTTATGAACCTGAATAGTCCTTATTCTTTGAAAAAAGCTGTTAGAACTAGATTCCAAGGGGATCGTGGATCTTAATTTATTGTGGGTCATTGGCTGAAATGTAAATAACCATGAATGAGCCACTCACTAGGTGAGGACAGTGATATTCCATAATGGACCAAATAGACTTATTTCACTTAAATTTCCTGCCTATGGTCAAACAAGTCACAGGAAATCTGAATCATGGTAGAAAGCCTGCTATGGTTACTTGCACGACAATGCCCAGAAACCTCAGAGACATTACTGGACAGTGAAATTTTCCAAAAGGACCTAGATAGAGAGGTTCAGCAGCAAACTGGGCTTGTGTACATATGCAGCAACTGTTGCAAGGTTTTGGTTTTTTTTTTTAAGCCATATCTTATGTTGACTATATTTTCAGAAGTAGGAAGGGTGAGAAATATTCTTTCTCTCCCTTTTCCCCTCCCACTCAGCTTCATTTCCTTTTAAATAAGTGTATGCATAGATTTCTAGGAATTCAGTCTATGATCAGTAACTGGGGAGAAGGGACTTCACAGTAGAACAATTTTTTGGAATTCACCTCAAATATAAGAATAATTTTTCATCTGTATATTGCTGGTGATGAATACCTGAAAGTTTGCTTAACAAATAGACAAGCAAACTCACTAACCCCTTCCATGCTTGGACTCATTCTGCTTATGGTGCTGAAATAATTTTGCTCTAATAGCATCTTCTACATGAAAGCCTTTTCTGATTCCTTTAGCAGTTAGCAGTCTCCCCAACATACACCAAAATTGACTTTGTGGGGGTTTGGTATATAAATGTTTGTATTTGTATAATACTTGTTTGTACATACTTATGTACATGTTATTTTCCCTGAGAGAATTTAAGCTTCTCAAGGCCAGGTACTAGTTCATTTTCTTGTCTTTGGATCCTCAGGACTAGCATATAGAAAACACTTACCACAGGCTTATTTTGCTGGGTGATTATTCCTCATTGTTTTCCCGAGGTACACCTGGTACAGTTCTTTGTCTTTCATTATATCCCCACTACTAAGCAAAGTGCCTGGCACATATTAGGGACTTAATGACTGTGTGTTGACTGACTGCCTGACCAGATAAGAATCATCATTTCCATGTTCTGGATGAGGAAAATGAAAAGGGGCATGGGTGATTAATCACTTGCTTATGTGCACATGGAGAGTCATGGCCTGAGATGAAGTGGTTTTAGGCTTATGCCTTAAGAAGTTAGATCTCAGGGTCAGATGGGGAAGAGGTCATTGCTGAGTTACCATTTCTAGGCATCTATGTTTAGACTGAACTTTGTAGATTAAAAAAAAATGTTGACTTTGATCACCACCACAGGGTCTCATGATAGAGTACTGAATTGGTCATGTATTTATTATTTATACTAGTTAAGTAGTCCTGCAGTGGAGATGTAACCATCCTAAGAACTGTAGCAGAGGGAGTCCCAGCTGTACTCAATCTTGTGTTAATAAATGAGCATGGTGAAATTCCATGTGTCTCCAGATTTCTCATTGGAAATCGATTACTATCTGTTGTGAATTATACTTATCGCCATGAAATGAGAAATAGAAGCAAAACATGGAAACCAATGAATACATATCTATACATCCAGTCATAAAATAAATCTAATTTATCTATTCATTCATTCATCTATTTATCCATTTCTTTTTTCTTTATCCATTCACTTCTTTATCTACTTTCTACTTTACCTGTCTATCTATCTATCTATCTATCTATCTATCTATCTATCTATCTATCTATCTATCTATCTATATCTGTCTGTCTGTCTATCATCCATCTATCATCTACCTATCTTGAAGAGCGTCATTAGGTTATCTGCAAAATAATGAAATGCTGGTAAGGCAACATGATTTAGGGGAAGAAATGCTGGAATTGGTCTGGGTACAAACCCATCCTCTGACACTTACTAGAATGATCGTAAACAATTTGCTTACCTTCTCTAAGCCTCAGTTGCCTCATCTGCAAAGCAGTAATATCTCTAGTCTCCATGTAGAAAGGTTGTTGTCTGGACCAAATAGGCAAATGTATGTGGAGTGCTTTGCAAGCTTTTGAACCATATATACATGTCAGTTATTATTAATCAATGTAAAAAAATAGAACTTGGTTCAGATGCGATGGATTAGGAACCCAGGACCAACCTCAGCAAAACTGTTGAACCGTTTGAGTGACAACCTCCAGAATGACACTTCAGATTGCTAAGTGTGCTGCTCTTTGGCTTTTTCAGGCTCTTGCTACAAAGGCCCTTTGGGACCATTTTTTTCTGGGTGATTCTCTATGCTCAGGTCTCCTCCACTTGCCCCTTTCTCCATCTCAAACCAACCCAAATTTACCTTCTTCATGTTCCTTTTTGAAGTATAACAGAGATAGAAGGGATGTCAGGAGTCATCTTGGTCAAACACCATATAAAGCCTAAATCTCTAAAACCTTCTGGACAGGTGATCATCCAGCCTTTACTGGAAGACCTTGAGTCATGGGAAATGTATTACCTTAGCCTAGGGATTCTTATGCCTTTTTTGTGTGATGGACCTCTTTGGCAGTCTGGCAAAATCTATGAACATCTCAGAATAATATCTTTAAAGGAATTAAATGAAATATATAAAATTGCAAAAGTGACCAATTTTTTTAAATAATGACACATTTTTTTCCCCTAAGTTTGTACATTCCCAATGGAGTCCGTGGACCACAAGTTGTGAATCCCTGTTAAATTTTTGGAAAACTGCAAGTTTTCGAAAAATTGCCCCCTTTATCAAACTCCGGTTCCCTGTAACTTCCACTCACTAGTCATATTTCCTTAAGTACTCACTTGGTGCTGAGCAACTGACTGTTGTAAATTGGTTAAACTAAGTCATAATGTTATATTAGTGGATATAATGGGAAAAATTCAGATAGGGGAATGTAACTGTAACAGGAATGCTCAGCTAATGATCCCCATATGAAAGAGAAGTAAACAAGAGAGACAGCAAGTGTAATGGAAAGAATTTTCAATTTGGATTCTGAAGACTGGGGTTCAAATGTAGTAGTTCTACGCCATACCTGTTTAATCTTGGACATGGCACTCCACCAGTATAGAGAAGAATGGTTTTCCTTATTTGGGAAACAAGGGAGTGGGCTAGATAATCTATAGGGTATGTTCTAGTTCTAAATCCAAATAATTTGTAAATGGTTAATATGTTTCAAAGAAACATATTTTCTCAGGGATAAGATTTTACCTGAAAACTCATGATTCCCTCTAGGTAACAAATTCACATTTCCAACAAGAACATTTTAGAACATAGTTCCTTAACCCAAAGGAATGAGTCTAATGGCAAAAACTTCAGTACTGTCCCTAACCACAATGAAAAAGATGCTAAGATATACGGGTCTTCAAGCCTTTTTCATATTCTTTTATGGGAGGGTGACCTACTTTCTGTCCACATAGGATTGGTCTTGCTGACATCATCATTGACCCAAAATGGAACTTGACCTAGTGTGGGCAGAAAGTGGAAGTGGTTTGGTGAAGAGGATGCATGAACTCAAGTCAACAGGGTACCATTTTGTGACCTAGCAAGGAGAATTTACAAAGAAGAATATAGTCAGAAATGATAGGGATCTATGATTTTATCAGCATTGGAAACTCCCCATGTGGGTACTCCCTCTGCCAACACAGTTGCAACCATTTCTGACTTAGAACATAAGTAATTGTGCAGTCAACCAATAGGCATTTATTAAGTACCTCCTATGTGGCAGGAACTGTTCTAGGAGATGGGGAAGATAAATACAGAGAATGGAACAGTCCCTACTGGGGAACCAAGGAATACACATAGAAGTGTATCCAGAGCAAATATAGAGAAGAAATGATAATTAGAGAAATCAATTATAATATTAATTAATTATTCCCTTATTTTGGGAAGAAAGGGGATCAGCAAAGGCAAGGGGAGGAATCTAGAAAGCCTTCCTGGAGAAATAAATATTTGAGTTGGGTCTTAAAGTTTTTTTTTTTTCTCCTTTAAAAATGATTTATATTTTTTGTTTTTACATCACCCACATTTCTTTTTGTATCCCTTCCCCTCTCCCTTTCCAGAGAGCCATTTTTAAGAAAAATGGAGAAGAAAAAGAGTAAGCAAAACCAGCCACTGCATGGGAAAAGATGGGTCTTGAAGTCTTGAAGGAAGAGAGGAATTCTAGGAAGCAGAAATAAGTAGGGAGTGAATTTCAGGAAGAAAGGGTCTCCAGTAGAAAGCGCTAAAGGTTAGAGACAGAATGCTACTCATGGGGTATGGAGAGAAGGCTAGTTTAACTGGATTGTAGAATGAGGGAGGGAATGTATGATTAGGATAGGTTATGAAAGATCTTTAAAAGCTAGACGGTGGAGTTTAGATTGGATCTTAAAGGCAACAGGGAACCATTGGAGTTAATGGAGCAGAAGAATGACGTTAGTATCTTGCTTGAGAAAAAACAAACACACTGGCACCTGTGTGGAAGACTGTGGAGATGTTTGGGGTAGAGAAACCAATTAGGAGGTGAGTGGGGATGATAGCTTGAACTAAAGTGGTATCTAGTAGAGAAAGAAGGTATTAGATATATGGAAGTAAACATGTCAGAAAAAAAGAAATGTTGTGAAAGGTAAGTCTTAGGGAGTTACCTGTGCACAGAGAGGTTAAGCATTTCACCTAGGTTCACACAGTAAGTAACCACCAGGGGTCGAATTTGAACCCTTATCTACCTGACTCCAAGTCCAGCACCATATCCACTGTGTCACATCCACTGACTTTTGCTGAATCACAAACTATGCCCCTCAGAACTAAACTGCCATTTAAAAGTGGTAATATTTTAATGATGTAAAATGTCTCCTCCAAAGGTGAGCTGATACTTATTCTTAGTGAAAAGATCATATCAGTGCTATCACAAATCATGTTTTTTTTTCATAGCTGAATTTTCTCAGTTCAGCTTTGACTGTCCATCACAAATGGTGCTTTTCTGATCCTGCACTTCCTAGTCATCCTTGTCTCTTATTTTTCTCTTAGCAGACCTCATCTTTACATTTCACACCAAATGACAATCATTAAGAAGCATTCTGTTGAAAACATTAGCTCTCTGCAGAATGACCAATTTACTACAACATGAACAAATCAAGGGTCTCACCGCAGGTGCTGGGAAGGTTTTAGATTTTAATGAATACTCTGTCGAGCCTGATTTGGATCCAGTTAATGAGGGTCTGATCAAATTTGCTATCTGCCAAACATCTTCTCATTTTGGGAGTCTGTCAACTGTTTTTTCACCCCCTTTCTCTCTGTAGAAACACAGATGAGGTCTGGCTGCTGTAGCAAGGGTCAGCATGCTGGAAGTCAGAGGTTCAGCTTATGATTTTGCTGTACTATATCAGGAAGGTCATTTAATCTTTCTCTGTTTCACTTTTCCCTATCTGCAAAAACAAGATAACACTTGTTCCTGGTGCTTCTAAATAGAGTGGTATTAGGAAGAATTACAAGGTACATCACTTGGGAGAATCTATAAATGTTTTTGAAAATCTATAAACGTCTTTTACTCTACTGAAGAAAGTATGATATTTTTTTTATTGAACTAATCCAGTTAATAACATATTTTGTGTTTAAGACTTGGATTGGCAGCTAGAAGGCCATGACTTTAATTTCTGGGACTCTCAATTCCCCTAACAAGGAACTCATTCATGCCTCATTTTCTCCATTGGTAAAACTAGTTCAAATGGGACAAAAATGAGTTAAATGCTTAATATGTAGCAAACTCTTTGCTAATACTGGGGATACAAATTAAAAATACCAACAATCCTTCCTTACAAGAAGCCCATATTCTCCTAACTGGGGGGAGAGAACATATTTAGCAGGAATGCAGATGGGAAGTTCCAACAATCTTTAGAAGTTGGTGGTGCTCAGTTGGTGATGCACAGTGAGTCAGAAAGCAACAGTGACAATGCAGATTCCATTTCTTTTGGAACCCAAGTTTACCTGTAAGTAAAAACAAAACAAAACACTTTGAATTCGTCTTACTAGCAATACCTTGGAATTTGCAAAAGTTGTTTAATTTCCTGGCAGCCTTCAGAATTATCTCTGCAACAGTGGTCATTTTCATGAATTAATGTTGTTAAATTAGGGTTGTTTCTAGCGATTTGAAATGTGTAGAGAAACACTCACTGATTTGTTGCCTTGCGCTTATAAAATGCCCTTCCCCAGATATCCTAGTATAGACATGCCATTTACATGGCATAGTACCACTGGGTGACTTTACTTACAGAGATTTTTAGTTGTAGAGAGAGAATAATACTATCTAGCTGCCTGTTTAATATAATAGTTGGGTGGGTGGTGGTGGGGAAAATGGTCTGATTCTCATGGGGCACTTTGCCTTAAGAATATTTTAAACTAAAAAATGCTCTAAATGACTATTGATTAGAGAGATGCAAATCAAAACAACTCTGAGGTACCTTATCACACCTATCAGATTGGCTAACATGACAAAACAGGAAGATGATAAATGTTGGAGAAGATGTGGGAGAATTGGAACACGAATTCATTGTTGATAGAGCTGTGAGTTGATCCAACCATTCTGGAGAGCAATTTGGAACTATGACTAAAGGGTTACAAAAATGTACATACCCTTTGAGCTAGCAATACCACTTCTAGGACTGTATCCCCAAGAGATCATAAAAATGGGAAAGGGTCCCACATGTATGAAAATATTTGTAGCAACTCTCTTTATGGTGGACAAGAACTGAAAATCAAGGGTATATTCATCAATTGGGGAATGGCTGAATAAATTGTGGTATATGAATGTAATGGAATGCTATTGTACTAGAAGAAATGATGAACAGGAAGACTTCAGAGAGGTCTGGAAAGACTTACATGACCTGATGCTGAGCAAAAAGAACAGAACCAGGAGAACTTTGTACACAGTCACAACTATAGTGTGTGAGGAATTTTTCTGGTAGACTTAGTACTTCATTGCAAAGCAAGGACTTAAAGAATTCCCAATGGACTCTTGAGGCAAAATGTCTTCCACATCCAGAGAAAGAACTATGGAATTTGATCTCAGAATGAAGCAGACCATTTTCTTTTGTATTATATTTTGTTTTGTTTTATGATTTCTCCCATTCATTTCAACTCTTCTATACAACATGACTAAGGTAAAAATATATTTAATAGGAATGTAGGTAGAACCTATATAAGATTGTACGCCATATCAGGGAGGGAGTGGGGAAGGAGGGGGGAAGGAGGAAGAGGGAGGGAAAAAAAATCTAAGATATATGGAACTGACTGTAGAATATTGAAAACAAATAATAATTTAATAAAAAAAGAATATTTTAAACTATTTTCCTGCCTTTTGCCGGTTCACTTTTGTGGATCAAATTCCCTATGAATCCTGCTGTTTCCCAGCATGTCCTCATTCATTTGTCTTCCTTTTTTCCCTACCCGCTTTGGGATTCAATAAGACATGTTGCATTAAGGCTGTGAATTTCCCATTGGCACAGTCCCAACTTTCAGAATTTTTTTTATTTCCCCAAAGTGAATCACCAGACGCCACTATCTGTTGTTGTGTCGTTGTCTGTGAAGTCTGATCATGTCCAAGTGTCATTGCAAAAATGTAAACAGAAGGACTTCAGGGTTGCCCTAGGCTTAAGGAGTACTCATAATGTTGACACAGAACTGAGATGAGAACAGGAAATTCCCGTGTGTGTGTGTGTGTGTGTGTGTGTGTGCTGGACTGTGATGCTCAACATGTAGTCAGTGCTTTACAAACACTTTCCTATGGCATAAACTATATAACATCCAGTTTAAATTGTAATAATCTGAGAAAGGGACCAAGAATAAGGAGAGTACCATTGTTCTTGTTCAGCTTTTTCTGACTGTTTCTGACTCTATTTGGGGTTTCTTGGCAAAGATACTGGAGTGGTTAGCCATTTCTTTCTCCAGTTCATTTTACACATAAGGAAACTGAAGCCAACAGGGTTAAGTGACTTACCCAGGGTCATAAGCTAGTAAGAATCCAAGGCCAGATTTGAATTCAGGAAGATGAATCTTCCTGACTTCAGACTCAGCACTCTATCTATTGCTCTTAAAACTACCATTAGCTGATGAGCTATAGGGGAATTGAAGAGATTTCTGGAAGCATGGTATCTTAAAATTGGAATGGACACCAGAGATCATCTAGTACAGCAACTAGACTCTTCTCTATAACATCTCTGACAAGTGGATAGAGTGTCTGTCCTGGAAACTATCCATTCACATGGAATCTAACAATCCTTTATACCAGGAGTGAGGAGCCTGTAGTCTTGAGGCACATATGGTCTTTAAATCCTTGGGTGTGGCCTTTGGACAGAGTCCAAGTTTTACCAAACAAATCCTTTATTGAGGGGACTCATTCTGTGAAGTTTGGATTCAGTCAAGGGTCACACTTGAGGACCTATAGGGCCACAGAGGCCACAGGTTCCCCACCACCCCTGCTCTATACCAACCCATTTGGGTCATTTTAATATGTTAGTAAGTTGTTTTTTCCTGAAGTTAAGACATAATACCCAGAGAAATGATGTGATTTGCCTAGGATCATAGAGCTAGGAAATGTATGAGTTGGAATTCAAACCCAGCTTTTGCTGGTTCTGACTGCTTCCCAGATAGGAAGGTATTCATGTCAGTGGAGGGAGTCCTCCACTGGTCCTTCAAATATTGATATATTGACTAATTCATGCAGAAAGTAGCAATTATATGGTAACATTTGTTACCTACCCTCAAAGAGATGACAGAGCCAGAAGGTATTAACATACTCACAAAGACTGGACAAATTGATATATGACGCAGGTTTAGATGGAAAAGCTGGGAGGTACTGAACCTAGAAGTTAAACACAGAAGAGGACAAACAGATTTCCTATGATATTTGCTTTGGGGCAGTTAGGTGCTTTAATGGTTTGCGATATGGCCTTGCTGACCCCTTCCATTTCCCTTTCATGACTGAGTCATCTGGTCCTTGTTTCTTGGATTTTCAGGTGGAATCTATCCAATGTGGATGTCATGGAAAAAAACAATTGCAGGAAGGGAGCTTTGGATGTATTTGGTTTACGTCTATATGCCCTAGGAGTTTGGTCCTGTCTGCTCTGGAAATAAAATTTGTAATTCAAGTTCTCCAGGGGTAATTCTGAAAAAGAAAAAAAGAAAGCTCGATGAATGACACCATTTATATACCATTTCACTGGATAAACTGTTTTTCAAACTAGTAGTGTTTTTTGTTTTTTCCCAAAGTTACTTTGTATTTACTGTATATTTACTACTTCTATGTCTGTACATATATCTATTTGTTATCTTTCTGTCTCTGTATGTATCTATCCATCTCTTTCTCTCTCTCTTTTCCCCTCTATGTTTTGTACTTTAAATAGATTCTCAGTGCTCCAGAAAACTCTCTGACTAATTTGCAGAGAAGGTGTAGACCTGAAATGGAGAAGGAATTTCCTTCTCTGAGAGTTCCAGATATCAATCAACTCACAGATCTTTATTTTGCATTTACTTATTTGTAAATGCATCATTTCCACTCAGTAGAATGTAACCCTCTCAGAGGAGGGACCAGTTAATTTTTGGTTTTGTACTCCCAGGACAAGCAAAGTGCCTAACACATAATAGATGTTTAATGCATGCTTGCCAAATTGTACTGAATTTCAATGATGTGGCTAATTGTGCCTTGCTTCCTGGGTATGAAAGAGTATTTTCTTGAAGAATTCTAATCAAGGAAGGGAATAAATATTTATTAAGTGCCTACTGTTTGCTAGACACTGTGCTAAGGACTTTATATTATCTTATTTTGTCCTCATAACAACCCTACAAGGTGAGTGCTATCTTTATCCCCATTTTTATAGTTGAGGTTCAATGACTTGCTGGGGTATAGTGTCTGCGGTTCTATTTAAACTCAGGTTTGCCTCCAGGCCCAGCACTCTATCTACTGTTGTACCCAGCTGGCTCAAACCTAGTTAGACCATATTTAATTTTTATCAGTTAAGTTCTTCAAGGTACAAGGAAAATGTAGAATTTGCTTAATGCAAATCCTGGACCACTGCACCTTTGATTTTTCTTTTAGTTGTAAAGAAAAGTAGATTTGGTAATCAAATAAATAAATAAATAATATCCAATAATTCCATTACTACTAATGTAATGGCAACTTACAGTTTTTGAAAGTTTCTTTTACCCCAAAGTACCAAGAGTGGATGCACCAAGGAGAGTACCAGTGGGTCTGGTGATTTGCCTGGAGTTACGTGGCCACTATGTATCAGATGGCACTTGAACTTGGATCTACCCTGATCAGCTGTTTACTTCCTCTTATACATTGTCTCTCCTCATACATTTTCAAAAGTAGAAAGATACCATTGCTAGTTGTCCTTGTAAAACCACAGAGCGTTCTTCTTTTATGATCATTGTGAAAATTAAGAGGCTTTTTGATTCCACCTGTCAGAAAGAGAACACCTGGTGTGTGTTAAAGCAGAACAGTTCTCTCTTGAGGACACGAACCGATAATGTAAACATGCTTACCGAAAGCACTTTGTAACTTAACAACTGCAGACCAAAGGTTCATACTGTACTGATAACATCCTGTCCTATCTGGCGGGGATGTGGTTGATATAAGCCTTCTCCTTCCGTCAACAATAATGAGGCTCATTCGGCACAGATGCCACATTCTCAGATAGATACCCACGGAACGGCTCATGATGTCTCTTTCTTTTTACTCCTTTTTTTAAAGGACTTGTCTTCCCGATTAGATCCTTGTTGACATTAGGCCTTTAAATTTTCCTTATTTAGTACTTTCTTTCCCTCTTCTCCACTCTTATGAAATGATAATTTGAAATACTAAAGACCCTTCTGAGTAGTTTTCTTATCAACTCCATCCACGACTCTGATACTCTTAGGATAATAGTTTCTTCAAAACCTTAGCCCATGAGCCCCTATCTATGTATCTTTTACCAGGTCAGACCAGATGACCATGAAATCAAAGCAAGAAAATTTACAAAACCAGAATAATTAGTCAAAAAATGAGCAACCATGCAAGGCATTAAACCCTCTCAGCATCCAAATGATAGCTTCTTCCTTCCTATATCTTAGGGAAGTTGAGGCAGCTGGGTGGTGCAATGGATAGAGCACCAGTGTAGGAGTCAGGTGGACCTGAGTTCAAACCTCACCTCAGACATTTGACACTCACTGGCTGTGTGACCTTGGGCAAGTCACTTAACCCCAATTGCCTCATCCTGGGTCATCTGCAGTCATCCTGATGAATATCTAGTCACTGGATTCAGATGACTCTGGAGGAGGAGAGAGGCTGGTGACCTACACAGCCCTCCCTCACTCAAAACAAAGTCAAGTGCAAGTCATGTCATTATTTCTCTGATGGCATGGTCTTCTTTGGCAACAAAGGATGAACACACATGCTAGGGGAGCACTCATCTCAATTCCCATTAATCTCTCTGTTCCCTCCACACACTTTAGAAAACTATTAGAGAAACTCAGTGCACCTTTAGGGAATGTTTATCTTTTTTGCTCTGGAATCAGCAGATGACTGAAGGTTTTCCCAGAAGAAGCACTGCCAGAGATATTAGAGCTTTGGACACAATTGTCATTTTCTTTTCTTCTCTCCCTGGCGAGTCCCTTTGCTTCTTTAGCTTTACAATTTATCTTCTGCAAGATTTCTTGACCAGACCCTTATCCATATTTTGTTTTTTATTATGGTTTTCCATATATGTGTTGTATCCCCCAAAGATTTAAATTCCAGAAAATGGGTCTTCCTTGACTTCAGCCCAGGCACTGTATCACCTAGTCACCTTAGTTTATTACTTATGGGTCAATATAGGTAGCCCTCTGCATAAACTGATAGCTACTCTGCCTTAGTTAACTCCAATTCACACTCAAGTCAAGATATCACCCTGAGATGTCACTGGTTCTCTTTGAAAATGAGGAACGAACAACAAACAACGACTCTGCCTTTGAAATCACCCAACTATCACCATGAACAATTTGGATACTATCTCATTATAGTCATTGAATCTCAAGTCAACAGAGACTTTGTAGGTCCTCTAAATCAATTCTATTTCTTTCTACAATTTCCATGACTAGTAATCATCTAGATTCTCCTTGGAGATACTCTTCACCTCCCGTAAGCCCCATAATGGACTCACAAGGAAGCCCACACATTCCGATTTTTCAAAGGTTCTAGTTATTAGAACCTTTGAATCAGAACCTTAAAATTGTTCTTTATCTTGAGCCAAAATCAAGCTCCTTGGTCCTCCTTTGTCTTACGTAGTTTTATAGAAAAAGGATGATCTCTCTTCTATACAATAGCCCTTCAGATATTGAAAAGCAAATATCACATCCTCTCTCCTCTTAGCAATATTTCCCCTAGCATACACAATGCTAGTTTTTTCAACCATGCTTTTTTTTTTTAGATGTTGAGATGATTTTGAATCACCTCATCATCATGGTTGTCTTTGTACTGCTCATATGTACTGAGCTTATTAAAATAATGAAATTATTTCCCTCATATACTTTCTTTCCTCTTCCGCCCTGCCCCCCACCTATGTTTGTCTAGGTGTTTTCCCAAATCTTTGTCTATTGGTCATCTTTTCCAGCATTGTATCCTTCTCCTATGCCTTTGTCAGTCATGGATAAAATGTTGGACAAAATAGGACAGCAGCACAGTACTACCCCTTCCTCCCAGGAGAAACCTCATTTCAGAGAGATGTAAACACATTGATCGATATGTTCGGGATCCAATCAGTCAATTAGCTCCAAAACTGTCATACTGTGGAATCATACAGCTCACCATCTTGTGCACAAAGATATCATCATTGTTTTTTTTGTTTGTTTTTTCCCCAGTACCTGGCTGAAACCTAGATAAACTGCACACATCAAATCCACCAATTAACCAGTCAGAAAAGGAAATGAGGTTCACCTGACTTACCTGTTGATTAGCGAACCTCTACTGTCTCATAATGATCACTTTTCCTCCTGGTAACTTCTCACAAATGTTCCCTGTATTAATGCATTCTATACTTTTATTAAGCATTGAAGGCAATCTCACAACACGACAATTTAAAGGAGACACATTCCTCCTTATGAAAGGCAGGACTTTTGTCCATCTTCTTCTCTACCACATGTCTTTCATTCTCTTTGATTTGTCAAAGATCACCAATGACGACTCAGCAATAACAAAAACTATTCTTTCCATATCTCAGAATGTAGGTCATTTGTGCCGGGTGACTTGAAGTCAGTGGGAGCAGTTAGGTGCAATTTTGTTCATCTTGCTTTTAGTTCCTGGTTAACCATTTTGTTCTGTCTTTCCCATTTTGAAGGTCCTTTGGTAGAGAAAACAGGAAATGGGATGGATTCCCCAAGGAGTGCTAATGATCAATTTTTCTTACTTCTCAATATAATTAGACATGGCATTGTTTCTCTGTAGCACGTTTTTTTTTTTTTTTAAATCTTATTTGTGTCATGGACTCTTCTTGATGTCTGTTGAAGACTATGGACCTTGTGTCAGAATAATGTTCCAAAATGAATAATAAAGACACAATGACAAAGGAAACCAATTATATTGAAATGAGATAATCAAAAAAATTTTTTGAAAAGTTCAGAGACCCTCAAGTTAAGTAATCCTATTCTTCCTGGTAAGGAACCAGAAACCTTATAGATCAATGAGGTAAAGAGTTGGAAGGGTCCTTAGAGGTCATGGAGTCCAACCTCTCAATTTACA
The DNA here is from genome assembly GCA_023548195.1 of Bettongia penicillata ogilbyi. NCBI lineage: Eukaryota > Metazoa > Chordata > Mammalia > Diprotodontia > Potoroidae > Bettongia > Bettongia penicillata. The sequence goes on along the minus strand of JAJHZJ010000231.1, from coordinate 459,900 downwards.
GAGGAGCAAATTGAGTCCAAAAGGAGTCAGGTGACTTATCCAAAGTCTCACAAGCTATGAAGTGCTAAACTGAGATTTGAAGTTGGAATCAAGATTCATCAAGTTTTCTATGAAATTGTACTGTATCATTTGTCATTAAATCAATCAATCAATGAAGCAATCACTGTGCTAGGTGATGAGGATATGGTGACCAAGAGAAAAATCAAAGAAAAATCAAATTTAAATTTTCAATCCTTTTGCAAATGCAACTGAAGGAGGTATGAGACAGAGGGGTAGTGCATGAACAGGTCCTCTATATTCAACATGTAAAGTGCAAGGGGGAGTAAGTCTTCCTTCCATACCTAGGCAGGAAAATCCCAGTATGTTCCTGACTTAGCCTGAAGTCAAGAAAAAGGATGAAGGTATCCAAATACCAAAGCACAGAGCTGGGGAGACCAATGGGGTTTAGTTCATGGGGAGGATGGGTTGTCTTTTGAAGCAGCTACCAGGCTGCTTTCATTGGGTTTCCTAACAAGCTTCTAAGTTGCCTGATGCTAGGTATTGTTGAGACTTGCCACTAATGTGGGCTGAGATTTCTATGGAGCAGCAACTCTCCATTTTCATAAAGGCTATTACATTTCAGCCCTCTTTTTCAGAGTATTTATCATCTACCTCTCTATCCATCCATCTATCTTTCCTTCCTTCTACCCTCCTTCCCTCCATTTCTCTTTCCCTTCCTCCCTGCCTCCCTGCCTCCCTCCTTTCCTTCCTTCCTTCCTTCCTTCCTTCCTTCCTTCCTTCCTTCCTTCCTTCCTTCCTTCCTTCCTTCCTTCCTTCCTTCCTTCCTTCCTTCCTTCCTTCCTTCCTTCCTTCCATTGCACCATGGAAATCAGTAAATAATACAGACTATGGTTTATTATTTTGTTGATTGTCTAGGTTTAAGAAAGTGATGGAGAAAATGTTAATAATATATAATAAACTTAAAAGTTTGTCCCATGTACATTTTTTTTCTTGATCTGGTTGTGAAATATTTACCAGTATACTGATGGGTAAAATGTGCTCTCATTGATCTGTCCTGTGAATATGTATGTATGTATGTATGTATGTATATATATATATATGTGTGTGTGTGTGTGTGTGTGTGTGTATGTGTGTGTGTGTTTGTATGTATGAATCAAAGTCATTCCCAATTTCCACTTTAAAATATGCTAATTTGAGAGGTCATTAGTTGGGAAGGTCTTGCCTCAGTAATTGAAAGGAGATGACTGGATAATGAGACATATTTTTTGGACATGGCCTATGTTTGGATTTCTTTTGCCTGACTAGGAATATCTGTTACAAGGGTGTTTGATTTATTTTTATGAAAGAGAGGAGGAGGAAGAGAGCAAATATATTTTTGTTAATTAAAAAAATAAATTAAAAATAAATGAAATCATGGAAAAATATGCAATGTGTTTGAGAAAAAAAAGATAGAAAGTGAGAGACAGAGACAATGAGACAGACAGGGAGGGGATGAGAGAGAGAGAGAGAGAGAGAGAGAGAGAGAGAGAGAGAGAGAGAGAGAGAGAGAGAGAGAGAGAGAGGGAGAGGGAGGGAGAGGAAGAGGGAAGGAGAGACAGACAGACTGATGATTAGGTTCTTACAAGCCCCTTTACAATGAGCTTTAGTGGCTGAGTTGGGACAAGTCTTAGGCATGAAGACATGAAGACCAGAATCTTATTTTATGTTTCTGAACTGAATGCCTTCCAAAATAGACCAGAAGAATGCAAGGCCAAGAGCTGGAAATAAGTCATTTGAAAAAGAATAAGTAACCAAGGGCATTGGGAGTAAGGGGGAGTAGTTAAAAATGGAAATTCACAATGAACAATAGTCATGCAAAAGGTGATACTAAAATAGGAAGGAACATTATTTTTTTGAAAGAGCAAGGCCTAGAAAAGTTGTGCGAGTGAAAGGAGTTTGCTGAGTTGAATTGTACCTCGTGTACCTTTCAGTCTCTAACGCACCCACTTCTGTTTTCCTCAGCATGGGGCATTAGTTTTGGTGAGTCATTTTGTAAAATCTTGATACAAAAACACTGGGTATATTTTTTGGATTGCATTGGGATTGTGTTGTCTGTTTTTGACACCTATCATATGTGTGTATGCATACACATATATAGGTACATACATGCATGTATATAAACATATATGTATATGTGTATACATGTGTGCATATACAATGCACATATACCTTTATGTGTATATATGTATATAACATAAACATACCCCATTTTGCTTGGGGCAAAATTAAGGTTGTACCGGAACCAACTCTCACTGGTGAGGGAGAGTCTATTGTTAAATTATCAGTATGAATATTTACACCTCATAAATGAGCAAATACCACAAATCAGGGCTTGATTTATTGTTTTGCTGATTGTGTGGGCTTAAGAAAGTGGTGGAGAAAATCTTAATGATGAGCATTATAGTCAAAAGTGTATTCTGTGTGCATTTTATTTTCTTGAGTTGATTGTTAAATATTTACCAGCATATTATTGGACAAAATGTACTCTCATTGACCTGTGATGTAAGTTTAAAAGGGGAAAAAACTCAACTCAGTCTTTCTACACCCATCTCTAGCTAAACTTAGAGAGGCAGTGTGTGCAGGATTCTGGACAATCACAGACAGAATTGGAAGGGGCTTCATTTTACAGAGGAGAAACTGGGGCCAGGTGAAATGAAATGATTTTCCCAAGGTCACACAGAAGGTAAGGTGGACCAGAGATAAATTTCGAACTCAAGTCTTCTGGCTCCAGATCCAGGGGATCTTTCTACTCTGCCAATCATAGATCACCAGGTGATTGTCCCCACTGGACTTCTCTCTGGTTGGATCACATCTGAAGGATTATGTTCAGTCCTGGTCATCACATCTTAGTGCAGATGTTGATATGATGGTGCAATGTGGTACAGTTTATAAAGTATGCCGAACTAGAAGCTAAAAGACTTTTATTGGAAGTACAGTTTTGCCATTTTCTACCTGTGTGAACCTGGGAAGTCACTCCAATTCTCTAACTAGGCTTCCTTTCCATTTTTTGTAAAATATGAGAGTTGAACTGTAAGGTCTCAAGGGTCTTGAGTCAGGAAGACCCAATCTGATGTAAGGTACTTACCAGCTAGGTAACCCTGAACAAGTCATTTAACCTCAGTTTCCTCAATTGTAAAAATGGAGACCATAGTGACATTCACCCACCAAGGCTGCTGTGATGATCAGATGAGATAATACTTGCAAACTGCCTAGCATATAGTAGGTGTTAAATAAATGCTTATTTCCATTCTTCTCTGATTCTATTTCACATACAGAAGCTTAACTTCTCAATTGTGGAACGAACTACTTTTGAGATGCCATGGACTGAGAGACAGAAGGGACTTCCAAGGGCATCTAGTCTAACCCTCTTATAGCAAAAGAGCTTAGTATGGTGCCTGGCATATAGTAGGCACTTAATAAATGCTTAGTGACTGACTGAAATCCTCAGTGAGTGAAGTGATGAAGGAAGAAAGTGGGAGAGGTTAGATTTGAATCTGGGTTCTTAGATTCTAAACCCCACACTCTTTTCTACTGTATCATGTACTTCCCAGAGTTGGCTCTCCTTCATTAGAAGTTTTCAAGCAAAGGCTGGAGACGACTAGTCAGGAGTGGTGTAGAACAGGTTTCAGTTCACACATAGATGAGACTTTTTTGTCCTCTGTGGTCTCGTCTGACCTAGAAGTCAGTGATTCATGCTCTTTTCTCCCTTCCCCCCAACTCTGAGTCTCCATCTCAAATATGCTTTTTAACACATATGCTGGACATTCTGTTTTAGTTTGCTAATGCTGTTGATGTCTTAAACACTGTTTTGTGTTCTCTTTGCAATGAACTTTAGTTATATAGATAAATATAATCCAGACACCCATTCATAATGGTTAATAAATAACTAGCTGGTGAGGAACTTGACTCAAACATTTGATGTCAGGGTTCTAAAATTGAATTATTTGTCTAAGATAGACCCTGATTTAAAGGCAAAGGTCTTGACTATTTCATTGGAAAACTAAACTTTCTGAAACCATAGACTAACAAAGAAAAGCATATCAGCCGAATAGCTAATGGAAAATGTGTATATCATGTAGGAGAAGGGAAGTGAATTAAGTACCTACTTTATGCCTATCACTTAATTCTGTTTGCCTCAGTTTCCTCATCTGTAAATTGAGTTGGAGAAGGAAATGACAAACTACTCCAGTATCTTTGCCAAGAAAACCCCATATGGGGTTAGACATGACTGAATAATAAATGACTCTAGGCAAATCACTTAGCCCTGTTTGCCTCAGTTTCTTCATCTGTAAAATGAACTGGAGAAGGAAATGGCAAATTGCTTCAGTATCTCTGCCAAGAAAGACCAAATGGGGTCACAAAGAGTCGGACATGACTGAAATGATTGAATAATGAAATTCAAGTATCATGTGATATTGTGAGCTAGAATGACCTATATCAATGTCTCATTTTTCTTAAATTGTAGATTCCAAAGGTCTATATCTTATCTAAACTTAGTATCTAAACTAAGTCCCCAAGGACTTAATATAGTTCCATATATGCAAATCATAGCTGATTTTTTGGAACCCCAGCATATAACTTTGCATGCATCTGTAGAACATCTGGTTATTCAGTTTGTTATCCGTATATGTTACAAATGTCCATGAGTTCTTGGGAAAAAAATGTTCTTGTTCAAGAACTAAAACCAAAATGAAATTGCTTAGCAAATTGTCTGAACCTGTTCAGGTTGACCTCTCCTTGGATGGTCTAAAAAGTTTTCTTTATAAAACACAAACAAAACCCTGACTGGGTGATGTTACAGGTGTCACTGGATAATCTACCACTTGTTTTTATTTAAAAACCCTGTTTTGTGCTGCATTAACTGGCTCTCTTCTGTGCTAAGCACATAGACCCAGTGAATAGGAAACTTTCTGACTATCCAGAATTTTTTGCCTTAAGCACATTCTCCCCCCTGCCCCAACCCTACCTGTCTTTCAGGAAGCATGTATAGTCAAACCACTGCAAACTAATACAGCTGCAAATTAAAAAAAAAAGAGCTTTAGAAATAGAGTCTGAGTTCAAATCTATTCTTAGATACTGACTAGCTGTGTGACCTTGGGCAAGTCATTTCAGCTCTGCCTCAAAAAAAAAAGGAAAAAAGAAATAGAGAGTTTATAAGATTACTTATTGACTTAAAACAGAAATAAGCCTTAGAAAACAACTCTAAACTTCTCATTTTAGAGACGAGGAAATGATCCAGGGAAGAGGAGTTGACTGGCCCAAGGTTACACATATAGTAGGTGGCAGAGGTATGTTTTGAATCCAGACCCTCTAATTCCCTCTTTGCCTTGCTATCTTCAGTTACTACTCTTTAAGGAAACAGAAACTGGTTAACTGACTTGCTTGGGTCCCACAGTTAAGTAAGGGTCTGAGGCAGGACCTAAACCCAGGTCTTCCTGACCCTAAGGCCCAGGTTTTCTGTGTTTTACTTCACAAAATAATGTCTCTGGCCAGGGTCCCATGTGTCTCAGTGATCCGGCTTGTCTTTCCTGGTTTCCTCTTTAGTTATCAATCTCTTCTCAAGCTTGAATGAACTGTCTGGGATCATGTTCTTGGCCTGTGGGGTGTAACCAGATCACCACCTGCCTAGACAGTTCAAGGGAGATCTGTATCACAACAAAGCCAAATATTTATTTTTCTTCTGTCTTTTCTGTGAAAAGTATAACAAACAAAAATAATTTTTTTTCCCAATTGACTTCAGCATCCATAGTATTTGTTTCTAGAAACAGTTGGGTAGTGTAAGATCTAAAGAAGAGGATTTGCAGTAAGGAAAATCTGAGTTCAAATCCTGCCTCAGATACTTACTAGCTTTGTGGGCAAGTCATTTAATAACATGATATTAAAGAACTGGAAGGAATCTAGGGGATTATCTAGACAGATGTGACTCTGACCAGTGGTCCCATGGAGACGTTCTTAGGTGGTATAGACTATAGAGCTCTGGACTTAATACTGGAATATAAATCCACCTTAGATGCTGGGCAAGTCATTTAACTCCTCTCAGCCTCAGGTCCTTTATCTGTAAAATGGGGATGATAATAGTACCTAAGTCCTCATGGGGATCAAATGAAATAACATATGAAAGGGCTTTACAAAGCTAGGGCCAGTGATGATTGAAGTACTTGTCATCCCAGGGCCAGAATACTTCACTTTGGAACAGATCCATATGAGGTTAGCTACAGGAGGGATGCATTTTTCAACCATAGAAGACTGATCACTAAGTTAGATGCCCACACGAAAGCAAAGCTGTTTGCAAACCTAAAAAGTCTATATGAATGCAACTATGATAATGATAGTATCTGAAGTGTTAATTTTTTACTCATTTTTTGTAGCAATTCCTACACTAGATCTATCATTTTCTCTGTCTTATTTATGTCTCTGCTCTTCTTCTCCATCCCAGTCTACCAGTTTCTCTGGAATAGAAGCATCTCTGGGTCTGTTTTATCCCTGTCTCTGTATCGCCAGAGCTGGTACCATGTTTTACTATTTAAAAAAATAAACAAAGAAACCAGAACTTGTATTTCATCTAAATAAAGATCTCCTAGGGAGGAAACTCCCCCTACCAGTTCAGGTGGGTACCTATTCTACCCTATCCTATCCTGTCCTGTCCTATCTTATCCTATCCTATCCTATGCTATCCTATGCTATCCTATCCTATCCTATCCTATCCTATCCTGTCCTGTCCTATCCTGTCCTGTCCTGTCCTATCTTATCCTATCCTAGCCTATGCTATCCTATCCTATCCTATGCTATCCTATCCTATCCTGTCCTATCCTATCCTGTCCTGTCCTATCTTATCCTATCCTATCCTATGCTATCCTATGCTATCCTATCCTATCCTATCCTATCCTATCCTATCCTATCCTATCCTATCCTATCCTATCCTGTCCTGTCCTATCCTGTCCTGTCCTGTCCTATCTTATCCTATCCTAGCCTATGCTATCCTATCCTATCCTATGCTATCCTATCCTATCCTGTCCTATCCTATCCTGTCCTGTCCTATCTTATCCTATCCTATCCTATGCTATCCTATCCTATCCTATCCTATCCTATCCTGTCCTGTCCTATCCTGTCCTGTCCTGTCCTATCTTATCCTATCCTAGCCTATGCTATCCTATCCTATCCTATGCTATCCTATCCTATCCTGTCCTATCCTATCCTGTCCTGTCCTATCTTATCCTATCCTATCCTATCCTATCCTATCCTATCCTATCCTATCCTATCCTATCCTGTCCTGTCCTGTCCTATCTTATCCATCCTATCTTATCCTATCCTATGCTATCCTATCCTATCCTGTCCTGTCCAGTCCTGTCCTATCTTATCCATCCTATCTTATCCTATCCTATCCTATGCTATCCTATCCTATCCTATCCTATCCTATCCTATCCTATCCTGTCCTATCCCATCCCATCCCATCCCATCTCATCCTATCCTACTCAATCCTCTCCTACCCTGCCCTATTTTACCTAATCCTATCCCATCCCATCCCATCCTATCCTGTCCCATACTGTCCTGTTATGGTTTATTCTATTCTATCCTACCCTCTTATCCTACCCTACCCTACTCTACCATGCCCTACCCCACTCTCTTCTATACTGTCTAAACCAATCTTCTTCTCTCCCTTCTCTCCTCCCACTCCATATCAATTGATGGATGAATTTCAGTTGTTTACATGTGAGAAGATGCAGACAACTTACATAAACTCAGCTTTTGTAAGGTATCTCTAGAGGGGGTTTGGGTGGTGGGGTGAGGAGACTGTCAGTTGTTATGACTGAGGCAGAGGGTAATTGCCTCCTCCCTCCCCCATCCAAATCACTTTACTTTTCATATTTTCTAGCTGTCCAGTCTATTTTGGTAGAGAAGGAGAAGGTATTTCATTACTCATTGGCCTTAGCTTTGAGAGAAGAGTAGAGATTATGGCTTTATCTGGTGTGGAATTTCACACATGGTTATATTTCCTTAGCCCCAAGGTGAGAGAAATGGCCTACACATTTTCCACATATACTTACATCTCTTGGAAGTGATGGGTTTTCAAGCCTTGTGAACAGCTAAGGGGAAATGCAAGCACCCAGCAAGATGATGGTTCTGGCCTGTGGGTTTATTCTTATTTCGGTAAACTGCTTATCCACAGTTCTTAATGCATTGCTTTCTGAGAGGATGGTGACTCCAACGTATCAGTCTTTAGAGCAAATAAAATTGAGGATAAGGAGTAAGTGGTCCTTTGGTGGTGGAGTGTGTGCCAAGGGGAGACAGTGATGGCTTTGACTCAATTTGTTGTATTATAGTACTTATATTTGCGTTTCTTCTGGCTTTGCTTTCTTTGCCCCACTTTGGTTCATATAGTGTTTTGAGATTTCTCTGAATTTCTCATCTTCATCATTTCTTATGGCTCTGTAACAATTCATTTTATTTTCATACTATAGTTTGTTCAGTCAGTCACCAACTGGTGGGCATAAAGTTTGTTTACAACTTTGTGATTTGGATATTTTCAAATGTATGTCTGTGTACACACATATGTATGACACGCATACATATATGTATAGAATGCATGCACATACATACCAGATATGCATGTACATGTATGTACATATATTGTATATAGTGCACATGTATATGTGCATCAGTATATGCACATACCTACATACACTCCCCCATATTTACATATACACATGGATAATTATATATCTATCTATCTATATGTATGTATGTATATATACATATGTATATATGCATGTGTATTTCTGTATCTCCATCATTAACTTCCTTGGATTGTGTAGTCCTGAAAGTAACATCTCTGAGTCAAAATGTATGAACAGCTTAGAAACTTTTCTCAAGCAATTCCAAATCGCACACAAGAATAGTTTTGAAAAGCAACCATTTTATTAAGTACCTACTATGTGCAGGACATCGCTATAATGACAGTGTGAGTCCTGCTTCTGACACACAGTGGCTATGGAACCACAGACAAGTCACATAACACAGCGTATAAGAAGAGTTGCTTATGCAGAATCATTCTGAAGTGACGCCATGTTTTAACTTTGCCTGACTGACTACATGAAGTCAGCCCACAAGGAAGGGTGATGGTCCTGTGGGGGAGGACAGTCCCCATGCTCATCCCATCACCTAATGAATACATGAAGCACCTACTACTAACCCTTCTCCTCATGTGAAATGTGCAAATCATAATATTTAGGGAGGAGCTGAAACTCAACAGTCCATCCCCTTTTGCAAATATGTACCTATCAGAACTGTCTTGCTCTTAGAAAAAGTTGTCTTTAAAAGTGATGCCTCTTTGAATCTTTATAATTTGTCCCTTGTGGCTATCCCACTGTATTTCAGTCTTAGTGTTTTTTAATCACCCCCTTTTAATTTTCTCTTGCTGAATTTTGTCTCTTTTATCTGAGCAAAAGCCTGAACGCAGAATTTTACATTTAACAACAGGCTCATAGGGTCACAACTGTGAAGTTAAAAAAGAAATCAAAGGCCATCTAGTCTAATACCCTCATTTTACAGATATGAAAACTGAGACCCAGGGAGACCATGACTTGGTCAAGGTCTCGTAGGTAATAGACATTAGGCATAGTACTTGAATGCAGGTCACAGAATCATGGAGCTGGAAAGAACTTCAGGGACCATCTTGTCTAACACCTACACTCTATATGTGGGGAAATTTAGAACCACAGAAAGAAAGGAACTTACTCAGAGTTACATAAGTCATAGGATCATAGATTTAGCTTTGGAAGAGATCTCTGAGGTCATCTACTTTAACTCCATTTTATCAATGAGAAAACTGAGACCTAAGAAATTTAAGCAACTTGCCCAAGATCATACCTGTAGCAAATATTAGCCTACAGTATCTTCCTGAAATCACAGGTCCAAATCCCCTTCTCCTCAACCTCTCTCCACTTTTTCATGAAGAAAAATAATAATTATTTTTATTGCAATGAAAGGGGTAGTAACATGCTTCAAAGACAAAATGTTAGCCTTGGAGTCAACTGAAATGTGGGTTCAGATCTTCTCTTTGGCATTTTCAGACTTTTTGGTGGTAGCCAAATCACTTAACTTCACCAAATCTCAGTGTCTTCATCTGTAAAATGGGAACAGTAGGACTCATATCTGCTTGACAGGGCTGTTGTGGGGCTCAATTGATGTATCTAATCAGCCTGCAACAGCCAGGCTTAGCATGCCTGGTTATCTGCTCCTAAATGCCCTCATTCAATGTTGGATCTCATAGGATTACCTTCCTATCAGTCAAGTCAGGAAATCTTCCTTCACTTAGCTTCCACTAGTCTGGAACAAGATGCATTAGGCTACAGAGCAAGGAACTGTTTGTCCCAGATGCCTGCTCTGGTCAGGCAGTTTTCCTACAGAAGTCTCTTCCCATGAGCCTGGAATGGGGGAAGGGCTAGGTAAGTGGGGAGGAGGAAGAGATAACACACTTTCTCTGTGGGTTTGACCCTGGCTCAGATCCCATATCAGTTAGCCCCTAGGAAATCTAAATCCCTGCTGGAGAATCTCAGCCAGCCTGTGCGAAGTGATAACCTAATTACCATTTCGCTTTCTCTGGAGTAAGGAGATAAATGATATACAGATCAATAAACTGGGATGGGGAGTGATTCATTTATTGACTCACATAGTTTATCTTCAAACCAACACCACAGAAAATGCAATCCCTAGTCCTGCCTGCCCTTCAGTGAAAGAGATCACCAGATAGATCTTTAAGAAGGAGTATTCAGAGAAAGAGTTAATCCATTGAATTCACTTCAGTGTAATTTGATAAACATTTTGAAAATGCCAGGCACTATGTTACACATTGGAAACATAAAGAGAAAAAATAGAACAGTCCCTGGCCTCAAGGAGTTTTCTACTGGGGAAATATTCTACTAGGAGAGATACACACACACACATATACAGATATGTAATATAAGTATATGTAGACACATACATACATATATAGTATAAGTATATATACATATACATACATAAATATATAGCTATAGGTATAAGTATATGTATATATGTCTGTATATGTATATATATACACACACATACATAAATTTAGTCTATTATAAATACTCAAATTGAGTATAAAGGACATGTGAAGAAAGATGCTATCTATATCCAGAGAGAGAACTGATAAATAGAAGTATATATAGAATAATATATACATGTATACATAGACATATTCATGTACACACAATACACACAGGCACACACATATAGGCAAGCACACATACATGCAACACACAATGCACAAAGACACATACATATGTACATGCATTTATACATACATATGTATATGTGTATGTACATGAGTACTTATGTGCATACATTCACAAACATTAGTGTCTGACAGTAGCCATCTCTGAGGTGAAGGGGATGGAGGGAAGAAAAAAAATTGCATGATAATTTTGTATATTTGAAAGGAATTGCAAGGTTTGTATAGTAGATTTTCAGTTACACGTATAATCATCTTTTTAATTGTACCATGCAACGGAATATGTATATGTGTATACACAGACATGCATGTTTTTTATCAGCTAACATCGGTATAGCAATTAAAATTTTGTTCAACACTTCCCATGTCGTATCTGGTTTGATCCTCTATCATTATCCTCATTTTACAGATGAAGAAAGTGACATTGGTCAAGGTTAATGTCCAACTCAGGATTTGAACTCAGGATTTCCTGACTCCAGGTCCAGAGTTCTGTCTACTCTACCACCTTGTTGCAGCACATCCAGAGTAGTTGGAGAGTATGAACTCTCTAATTCAGGGAAAGGCTTTGGATAGGAAGTGCCACATGAATTTTATCTTAAAGGAAATTAATCTAGTGCCAGCATGGTGTAATGAACAGGGAAGAGGAAGCTAGGATTTACAGTGGATAGAGCCTTACATTTGGAGTCAGGAAGATCTGAGTTCAAATCCAGCCTTGGATCCTTACTAGTTCTTACCAGTTGGATGACCCTGGGAAAGTCACTTAACCTCTGCCTGTCTCAGTTTCTTCATATGCAAAATGGAAGTAATGACAGTACCTACTTCCCAGGGTTATTGGGAGGATCAAATGAGATATCTGTAAAATGCTTAGCATAGTGTTTGGCACACAATAGGTGTTTAACTACTTATTTAATAAATATTCATTAATCAATTAATATCAATTATTTAATTAATAATATAGCTCAATCAATATATTATATAATTATAAAGTAATTATTTGATTAATAATATTAATTATTTAATTAATATATTTAATTGATTGATATTATATTAAATATTTATTAAAAATAAAGTGTTAAAAATGGACCTAACTTTAAGAGGTCCTGGCTTCATGTCTTAACTTAGATATTTCTAGCTATGTGACCCTGGGAAAATTCCTTCACCTTTCTGGGCCTCTGTTCCTTTTCTGTAAAATGATGGGATTATTTGATGTTCTTTAAAGTCTTCCTGTGATCCCAAGTAGTACTATGTTGATGATATGTATTATAATGAGCCCACTTTTAACATAATGTGAGTTTATGTAGATTGGATGACTCCAATCGCTATTTCCTGGGTTAGTAGTACCTGCTACAGAATTGAAGCTGTTTGCTACTAGGCACTGTTTTTCATGCATCAAAGTCAATTATTGAAAGCATGCTCCATTAGCCTGTGAAATTCTCATGTCTTAGGTCGTGATTCTACATTCCAGAGACAAGGAATTCATTTCCATTCAAAGCAAAGAACTTATAGAGTTAAAATGGAAAGCCCAGAGAACTGGACAACCCCAAACTTTGGATTCACCTCTTGGCTCCTTGTCATCCTTAGCTAACTAGAATACGGAGGCAGATAACTTCTTTTCTTTATTGCCCAAACTGTTGATTACCCATGATTCTTATCTTTGAGGATGCAATGTTATGTTAAGAAGGCTTGTTTATTTGTTTTCCCCTCCTGAGATGTGGGAAAGAGAACATCTCACAAATAACTAATGGACTCTGAATAAAACCACTTCTTGATTTATGAACTGTTTTCCTCTAAGCCTATTTCTGAACAAAACAATAAGCATGGAATTAGTGAGGTTCAAAGTCAACCCTGTCAATGGGAATCTGACACAAGAATGGCAGCCCAAATGAAGTCTAGACTATGAAAAACTAGAATAGAAAATAAGGGTCCTGTCACAATTTCAAAATAAAAGTCAAAGCTCCTTCATTCTGGTTCTCTCTGACCAATGGATCAACCAACTCCTCTAGCTCATCTCCTAACTTTCTACTTGTCCAATCCCTGGCACCCAGATATATCAACCTAAACACAAGTCCCATTCTACTGCTACCTTCCTATCTCCTCCTCCCACCCTTAACCATAGTTTCATTTCATCATAGATCATAATTTTAAAACTGAAAGGGACTACAGTGGTCCTACACAAAATTTCCTCCATGTACAATTTCCTCAAGTTCAGAGCCTTAGATAACATATTAACAAGGTTTTGTGGCAGTGGTCTCCCTGCTCCCCCTTTTGTCTATGCAGAAGACCATAATCCTTCCTTTGCTTTGATTTCAATTTAAGCTTTTGAAGGTTTTTTTTTTAAGTGCCTTCAGTTGCTTTGTTTTAATTTTCCTCCCCCTCTTTGTGAAAACAGAGGTTTCATGTCTCAGAAACTAGAAGATAAAAGTTTAAAGTGGCATATCCTTAACCTTGAACTGAGACTTGAATAGCAATACTGGATGTTGCAGCTTTAAGGAGAGAAGGGTTGGTGGGATCAGTCTTAGAAATGGATGACCATTGCTTTTAATTCTTTTATTGCTTTCAGTTTTGAGGATTAAAACTACATTTTAAAGATCTTCTTTTGGTTACACTCTGCATTAGGTGGGTCAATGTATGCTATCGGGGTCCAAGTCCTTTGAGGAGAAGTTTTATTTATCCTATACCAGGGGTGGGGAACCTGTAACTTTGAGGCCTCATGTGGCCCTCTAGACCCTCAAGTTCATCCCTTTAACTGAATCCAAATAAATCCAAAAGGTTGTCCTTGAGGTCCTAGAGGACCACATGTGACCTTGAGGCAGCAGGTTCCCCATCCCTGTTATACATTTTACAATACTTAGCCTCTTCTGTGTATTGTATGTGCTAGCCAGGCAGAAGCCTTTGTTTACAAACAAAAAAGATCAAAAAACATTTGGATTCAATAAACAATTGAAACCCAATTGTATTCATTTGTTTCTGAGGAAGTACCAAAGGGCTTGAATCAGGAAAATTGTCAGTCACTAATTTTTGGGGCCTTAAAAAATGTTTTGTAAAATGTTTTGTTTTCTTTAGTAATCTTGTATAACACTCCTCTAGCAATGTCTTGTCTACCACAGGTTAGATATGGACAAGGACTTGAAGATAGTATGCCAGTGGATCCTAAGCCAGTGATCCTGAGCTCTGAAAAGTTCTAGGGAAACCTGAAAAGGTTTGAGCGTCAATGGAAAGAGATTTGGAGTTGGAGGGGCTGGGTTCGAATCTCAGGCTGACCATTTACTCTCTGGATGACTATGGTCAAATCACATCATTTATCTAGTGGGATTAGTTCCCTCACTTGTCCTTCAGAATTGTTTCAATTTTCATTTCTCTATTTAATAGTGATTTAGAGCCCTTTTTCATAAGGTTATAGATAGATTTCTTCATCTGAAAACTGCTTATTGATATCTTTTGACCACTTATCAATCAGGGAATGACTTGTATTCTTATAAATTGACTCAATTCTCTATATATTTTAGAAATAAGGCCTTTGTCAGAGTTACTGTCTGTAAAAATTGTTTCCCAGCTTTCTGCTTTCCTTCGAATGTTAGTTGCATTGGCTTTGTTTATGCAAAACCTTTTTAATTTAATGTAATCAAAACTATCCATTTTGCATTTCATAATATTCTCTATTTCTTGTTTGGAAATAAACTCCTCCCTTCTTTGTAGACCTGACAGTTAAACTATTCCTTGCCCTCCTAATTTGCTTATATTATCACCCTTTATGTCTAAACCATGTACCATTTTAACCTCATCTTGATATAGTTTCCTCACTTGTAAAATGAAGGGTTTAAATTGAGTTACTTCTTGGGTTCTTTCTGTCCCTAAATTTGTCAACCTTCTGGAGTGGGCAATTGACAATGTCTATGATTTCTGAGATCCAACCTGGTTAAATGAGAAAAAAAAAATCATCCCCAGAAGATTGGGGACCAGGTAGTTACTTTTTAATTTTATTTAAAAATATTTATTGATATTTTATTTTTACATTACCTCTATTTCCCAATGTTTCTCTGTTCCTTCTCCATTCCAGAAAGCCATTTTTTTGTAAGAAAGAAGAAAAAAGAAGGAATAAAGAATTCAGTAAAATTAATTTACATCAAGCAAAGATGGAAGGGACATCTATTAGATCATCTCTCCTTAGGAGTCAGGCTTGATCTTTATAAAGGAATGACTTTCGAAAAAGATAGATATGACTCAATAAATAAGTATTTATTAAGCACCTGTGATGTGTCAGTCCCTGTATTACTTGCTGCAGAGCTTACATTTTAATTATTTAGACAGTGAGTATATATAAAAATATAAATAGCATAAATATAAAGTGAATAAGCAGGTACATATATAAATATAAAATGAATAAGTATCTTTTTTTGTTGCATTTGCCAGTATATTTCTCTTCTTCCTTATTCAAATGAAGAAAACAAAGAATAAAAAAAAAAAGGTAAGCAAAACTAACCCATACTAAGCAAATCTGTTGGCACACACATGCACATACACACACGCACACACACAATACAGAATATATAGTATTCTACCTTCATATTCTCCCACTCTTGTAAAGAAGAGAAAGAAGCACATGCTCTTATCTCTTCTGTCCAAGCTTGATCTTTATAAGGCAATGACTATATACATATACACAAATTCACACACATGCATTTATACATAGATATGTTGTTATTCAGTTGTTTTAGTAGTCTCTGACTGTGATTCCATTTGGGGTTTTCTTGGCAAAAGATACTGGAGTGCTTTGCCATTCCCTTCTTCAGTTCATTTTACAGATGAGGAAACTGAGGCAAACAGTGTAGAGTGATTTGTTCAGGGTCACACAGCTAATAAATGTCTGAGGTTAGATTTGAATTCATGAAAATGAATCTTTTTAACTCTAGGCTCAGCACTTTATGTACTGTGCCACCTACCTTGGTGTACACAGCAGATTATATATGCACGTGCGAACATTCACTTGCAAATACATGCATCTCAATGCATACTATATATATATGGATACATATTTATACATTCATGCCTATATGCACACACATATACACATAGGTATATGTACTCACCTATATGTGTATGTACACATATACATATACATATTCATTCCTCGGTGCTTTCCAAACCTTCAGTTTGCAATTTAATTTCATACTTTTATTTTTGTTCAAGATTTTATCACATATCGAAGTGACAGTGTGTGAAATGATTGTTTGTTAATATTGTACAGAAACAAAGTAATGATATCTTTCCAGGAGGAGAAACTTTTAAAAAATGAAAACAGGCAGGTCTGCCTTGTTGCAGGTAGATACTTGTTGGAGACTCCTTTTCTTAAAAGATAATAATGTTTGATCAGTTGTTCCATATTGAAGCTTTGATGCTAGATAAATGATTAAGGATAAATGCACAGGATCATCAGATTACAAAATTCATAACAAATACTTAAGATCAGAGAAAGCCTTATGATTTGTAAAAACAGGCTTTTGTTCATCTGTAATATCTGTCCAAGATTTTGTAGTGTGAAACAAACCACCTCCCTCCAAATCTAATGCAATCTTAAGTCATCATATTAGAAGTCTAGCACTTAGAACCTGGGAAGGGATCACATTACGGTCACACTGTATTCAGCCTTGATGGCATCAGGAGTATTGTAATTCTGGGTGACATAGTTTAGAAATAGTTTTGACAACCGAAGTGTATATCCCATGGAAGGTGAACAGGATAAAAAGAAGGTGGTGACTCTACCATGTGGGAATTGTTCAAGGAACTGGGTTCATTTACCCTTGAGAAGAACATACTTGGGGGGAAATAGTAATGATCACTCACTTTGTTACTGTGCTTTACAATTTCTAAAACATAAATTATGTTACATGGTCCTTGTAACAGCCTAATGAAGTAAGTATTATTATAATCATTCTCATTTTACAGATGAGGAAACCGAGGTTCCAGTGTCTTTGCAAGAAAACCCCAAATAGAGTCACAGAGTTAGACACAACTGAATAGCAACAATACAAAATTACAGAGATCTTCTCCTTCTCCTCCTTCTCCTCCTCCTCCTCCTCCTCCTCCTTCTCCTCCTCCTCCTCCTTCTTCTTCTTCTTCTTCTTCTTCTTCTTCTTCTTCTTCTTCTTCTTCTTCTTCTTCTTCTTCTTCTTCTTCTTCTTCTTCTTCTTCTTCTTCTTCTTCTTCCCTTTCTCCTCCTCCTCCTCCTTCTTCTCATCATTATTTTGAAAGGTCTCAGAATTTCATTATGTAGGGAGTTCCCATTGAGGAACTTCTACCAATGGAAATTGCCATATGCATTGAAACTCACAGTCTAAGAAAGGTCCTTGGGGTATTGGGAGGTTAAATAACATTCCTCAAGTTACATGGTCAATAAATGTCAGGGCAAGAATGGTGGCACTATCAAATGGTAAGTTGAGAGTTGGAAGGGACCCTGGAGGTCATCAAATCTTACCTCTTCACTTTACAGTTGAGGAAACTGAGCCACAGAGTTGTTAAATGACCTGACACAGCCAGCGCTAGAAGCAAGTATTTCTCAATAACAAGACAAGCCTCTGCTCATTCTTCCATGCTGCTTTTCACAAGGGATATTATCATTATTACATTATACTATACTACAATATACTATATGGTGTTTCACAAGTTTTGAAAAATCACTCCTGTGAGGTGATTAGTACAAATATTTTTTATCCCCATTGAATAAACAGAGACACTTAGGGAGACAGCAGGAAACAGCAGAAATAGGTCTGCCCCTGGATTTTGAGACCCTAGATTTAAATCCCATCGCTTGTCAGTTAATACCTATGTTACCTTGGTCAAGTCACTTGATTTCTCTTGGCCTCAGTTTCCTCATCTGTAAAATGAAAGTGTTGAATTAGATGGTCTCTCAAGTTCCTCTGAAGGTTAAAGAAGTTTCCTGACTTACCTGTGGCCACATGTCTGGACCAGGACCCAAGGTCTCTTGACTTGATAACCTATACTTACCTTCTTGGTCTTTGTATTGTTTCATGTTGTTTCTTGCATTATTAATTTACTGAAAATGTAGGCTAAAATACCCATAAGGATAAAAGCGAAAAAGAGATTGAGAATGCGCTCCAAATGGATTCATGGTGAGAGAATGAAAAATTGATCTCTCAGTTAAAGGTGTCTTATGGAAAGTAGAATCAATGAAATCTGTGTGTGAAATGCAGAATAAGAAGGATGGTGATGGCAAGCCAGGAGGGTCTTGCCCCCTGTTGCACTGGGCAAATCTGAGACAGGTAATGAGCTAAAAGAGGAGGACTTTTTGCCAGGAAATTACAGAAGATTGCAAACCAAAACCTATTGGATGATAGCAAAAAATTGTCTCTTTTTTTGTCTGCATTGTTCATATTTCTTGCATATCAAGAAAGGAATTGTTGCTCGATGGGACTCTAGTTTGAGCCTAGACAAACCAGTCTAAATGGGGGAGAAATGAAGCATGAATTGTCCCTTCATCCCAATAAAGCCAAGTCAAACTAGTCACTATGCTGAATAACTGAGCTATGTATGCATCATGGCCCTGAGGGAGACCAAGTAGCTCATTGGCAGAGTTCATTTCACATCAAATCCCATAAAACTGGAATTTGATAGTCCCATTGGACTATCTATTAGTCAATTATAAAAGAAATACAGAAAGACTTTGTATCCATCACCTCCTTTCTAAGCTTCTGGAACTCCTCATTGTCTTTCTCTGGGATTATTGTCATGCCTTCTATCTGTCTTCCCTCTCTATAGTTCAATTTCTGTCCAATCCATTCTTATTACCCCCATTTTACAGTTGAGAAAAATGAAGCAGACAGACTCAAGTCCAACCTCTTCACTTTGTAGAGAAAGAAACAGAATCACAGAGTTGTTAAGTGACCTGACACAACTAGGGTCACACATCTAGTAAGTGTCTGAGGTCAGATTTGAACTCAGGAAGATGAGTCTTCCTGACTCTAGGCTGAGCACTCTATCCATTGCATTATCTAGCTGTCCATGTAAATGGTAACTATTATCATTAACTAGCTCTCAATCAATATTTGTTGATTTGAATTGAAGATTAGCTTCAATTCTTTCTTCAAAAAGAAAAGCAATGCAAACATGGGATTATAAAAAGTGAAATTTATCTTTATCACCTATCAGACTATTTTGCTTTGAAATATCATTGCTTTATCAGTCAGGACTGCCTTATTTTGGCCTTTGAGGATGTTTCTGGTATAAAGTGAATCTAAAGAGTTTATGTTTGTTTTCAGGGAAGTGTTGACATTTTAATTACTTTCTGTTTTCTTTGGAGCTATATTTAAGAGTTGGAATCAAGGTAGGGGAAAAAAATAAGAATTGGAGTTATGAGAAACAAGATTCATTGACACAATGGCACAGATTGGAGAACGTCCAGTGTGCTCCATAATGTGAAATCTCCAGGAAGAGGAAGGGAGCCGAAAAGCCTGGCCAATGACAAGCCAAATAGTGGCAATCCAGCTCTTGGCTTATCTTTACTGGGGGCAGGAATAAGATACCTCTATGCAATCTAATCATTTCTTGTCCATCCATCCCTGTCTTCACCCTACCTTTTATTAGCTTTGATCTTTTATGTGTAAGGGCCTGGGAAGGGGTATTACGAACTGAGGAGAGAGAAATAGAAAATGAATGTATTTAGGATCGTTCAATTTTGAGGTTTGTCTAAAATATTTAATGTTTCTAACAAAATCTTATGAAGAGTGGGAGGCAGCATAGTCCATTGCAAAGAGAGATTTCCAGGAGTCAGAAAACCTGAGTTTGAACCCTGCCTTTGCCACTTATTAATCAGATGACCTTGGGTAAATAAATCACTCAACACGGGTAGCTGGGTGGTGCAGTGGCTAGAGTGCCAGGCCTTGAATCAACAGGACCTGAGTATAAATTTGACCTCAGACACTTACTAGCTGGGTGACCATGGGCAAATCACTTCACCTTCTTTGCCTCAGTTTCCTCATCTGTGCAGTGAGTGAGAGAAGGAAACGGCAAACCACTCCAGTATCTTTGCCAAGAAAACTCCCAAAGGGAGTCACAAAGAGTCAGACATGACAGAATAGCAATGACAATAAAAACATAACATGCTTGGGCCTCAGTTTCCTCATCTGTAAGAAAATGGGGGCAAACTAGACAGCTTCTGAGTTCAATTTCAGCTCTAAATCTGGATCCCAAATAAGCTTGAATTCTTTATCAAGGTTGAAATAGCCTGCTGAACTATAAATGAACTAACCAGAGTAATTTTGACTTAAGAACTCCCCTTCCTACTTCTTAAAGCTCAGAAGTGTTTAACTACATGAATTATTTACAGGTAATGATTTTTATGAAAAAAAAAATCTTCCTCCTGGCTAAGGTTTTTTCTTGACAGCCTATCTGTCCTAGCTAGCTATTTTAAATGGGCTCTTCCATTTCAGAAGATACTGTAATGGATCTTGAGTCTTGTAGTGCTTTAGGACAATGCCAGAAATAACATTTATAGAATAAATTTAGGGCAACAAAGGTTAAAAAAAAAGTTTGAGGGCTATGGTATAGCAGAAGATTGTATTAGTATTTATGAGATTTTCCCCTTTTTTTGGTCTGATGCTTTCTAAATGTGTGGATAGTTAGAATGGAATCTATTTATAAGGTTCTTTGGCAAGTGGTGGAGTAACATAGCTCTAGAGCTGAAGGGGATTTCAGAAGTCCAACCGTTTCTTTTTACAGAAAAGGATATGGATATCCATGGTGATGAAGTGACTTGACCAAGGTCACACAAGGGGAGCCAAGTTATAGAGCCAAGATTTGAACCCACATTCTTTAAATCCAGCATTTGTTCTATATATTATTTTTATGGCTTTGGGCAAGTCACTTCTGTCTCTCAGTCTCAGTTTCCTTATCTGTAAACTGAGAGTTTTAGACTTGATGACCTCCAAGGTCTCTTTCAATTCCAAAATCCTTTGACCTTATGTCACAGTATGATGTTATAGGAAGAATATTGGAACTTTAGTCTGAGTACTTGGGAATGACCCCCCTAGATCTGCAGTTTACTTCTTGGGTGATCTTTACGAACTTCTGTGTCTTCATTTGTAAAATGATGAGGTCAAGCTGGGTGATCTCTAAGGTTCTTGCCAGACTTGATGCTTTAATTCTCTGATTCTGGTGTTCACCTCAGTTATTAAGAAGCTTCGACTGGAGATACAAAACAGAGGCACACAGTTGTCTTTAGATCACAATAAGAACACACTCGGGAATTTTTCAAGAAATGATTAATAAACAAAACCTGTCAATTAAATTCATCTTAATATACATATATGTATATATTTATATCAAGACTTTTTATGATAACAAAGAATTGGGAGAAAAATGAGTGCCCATTATTGGGGAAGGCAGTAAGCATTTATTAAACACCAATGGTATGTCAGGTTCTATGTTAGTATCCTGGTGATATTAAGAAAAAAACCCAAACAGTTCCCTTCCCTGTAGGGACTTATGTTCTATTGGGAGATGGCTGAATAAATTGTGGAGTATGAAGACAATATATATTATTGCATAGAAAGAAATGATGAGAAGGTAGGGTGTGTAGTGAATAGAGAGTGCGCTGCAGTCAGCACGATCTGGGTTCAAAAATCTGCCTCTACTACATACTGGCTAGTGTGACCTTGAAAAGAAATTTATCTCTTAGTACCCTGATAATTACTCCTAGCTGTGGGGAAGCTAGGTGATGCAATGGATAGTGCTGGTTCTGGAGTCAGAAAGACTTGAGTTCAAATTTGGCCTCAGATACTTACTAGCTGTGTGACCCTGGGTAAGTCACTGAACGCTCTTTGCCTCCCTTCCTCTTCTGTACAGTGAATGAGAGAAGGAAATGGCAAGCCATTTCAGTATCTTTGCCAAGAAACCTTCCTCACTAAGAGTCAGACGTGACTGAAAATAACTGAATGAAGGCAGCAAAAACCCAATCACCCTTCTAAGATGATAGCATTGCTGAAGAGATGCCCACTTATATTGGTAAGAGGGCATTTTCTCATCTTGCAGCTCCTTGTCTCCATCCATCCATCCCCATTAATTAACAACCAGTTATTTGTGAGGCATTGTGCTATTGGATGGGGTTACAAATAGAGGTAAAAACAGTCAATGACTGCCCTCAAGGAGTTTATAGTTTAATGAAGGAAACTACTTGCAAACAAATGTATACAAAGCAATCTATATACAGAATAAAAGGAAATATCTAATATATGGAAGTCACTATAATAAAGAGGGGTTGGAGAAGACTCGTTGTAGAAGGCAGGATTTTAGTTGAGACTTAAAGGAAGCCAAGGAGGTTGGTAGGTGGAGATGAATTTACACGTCAAGAAAAAAACCCAAAAGAATTGATCAATATGAAGAATTCATAAAAGTTTTGGACAATATGGCCTTCCAAAAAAGTGACAGTAATTTAAAAAAAAAAAGACAAAACAGGGATGAGTGCAAATATTTTGTAATCACTTTCTCCTAATTGAGAAATACAAATCGCCAGTTCATTTGCTAGCAGTGGGTGTTCTGGCAGATGTACCTTCCACTTGAAAAGTGAGAAGAGCAAACATTCTCTGTGTGTTAGCATTGATACTATTGCCCTTGGTCTGGTGAATTTGCTCTGTGCAAAGAAACCTAAGAAATAATACGTTTAGCACTCTTCTTGAGGAATTTGTCATGTCCCTGACATGTTCAGCCCCCATTGTCCACACCTCCCAGACAGTGGGTTTTTTAGATTTCAAAGAAATTGCAGCCTGAAATAATATAATTAGAATGTAACTGCTATCCACTGCACAAACTCCTCATTTTCAGTAGAACAGATCTGATAGAGGGACAATGTTTAACATCTTCCCAGTGCAGACGGAGGGGCGTGAATAGATAATATAACTGCAGGAGCATGTAGGAATTCATCAGCCCTTGGCCCTTTATTCCCTTCTATAGAGTCAGTGATGGAAATAGGGGAGGAGAGAAAAATCTGTTCCTGTCATCAAAAAGGAAGTATCTTTTATGTCTCCTAATTTGAATAGCTAGCTTTTAGAATAATGCATAGACTTTCCAGTATTTGAAGTGAGAGAAAGGAAAAAGGAAGTGGGCTGGTTTGTGTTACTTTCAATTAAAGACCAAAGGAAAATGAATGAATTATCCTTAGACACTAAGAGATAGATGAATGACTTCAGGTTTTCTTCAGAAGGACAGAGTATTTGACCTTGACCTCTAAGATCTGGGCTCAGTTTCTAGCTCTGACAAGGCAAGTCATAAGGCTATTTAGGGTCATAAAGATCTAGCTTTAGATAGGAACTTAGTAGGCCTCTTCTTTTTGTAGATGAGAAACCTCAAAAGTTAAGTTCTTTATCTAAGGTCACCCAAGTGTTAAGAAGCAGGGCCTGGATTTGCACCTGGGTGTGTTGACGTAGTCCTCATTAAACTATACCAGGGGTGAGGAACTTGAAGCCACATGTGGCCCTCTAGGTCCTCAAGTGTGGTCCTTTGACGGAATCCACCTTTCATTAGAACAAATCCCCTTAATAAAAGAATTTGTTTTGTAAAGCTTGGACTCACTCAAAGGTCACATTCGAGGACGTGTAGCCTTGAGGCTGCAGGTTCTCCATCCCTGAACTATACTATACTGCCTCTGAGCCAAAGTTTACTCATCTGTTTAATAAGTATTGTTATAGTGCAATCTAACAAGGTTACAGTGAAAATCATATAAGATAAGATCTATAAAGAGATAGACAAATATTGGTTATTAGTATCATTTCAAATTGTATCATTCAGTCTCACACAAAGTATTGTCTGTATCAATAAGCAATTCATGATCATTACCTACCCTCTGCTCCCCACCCCCATGCATACACTTACTGTTGCTTTTTTTTTTAATGTTTACAAGATAAAGACTAAATTAATGCCTATATTTTGTAATTTCTTTTATATTGAGGTAGTAGGGATTAAATGACTTGCTCAGGGTCATGCAACTAATGAGTGTCTAAGGTCAGATTTGAACTCAGGTTCTCATGACTCTAAGACCAGTGGTCTTTCCATCTTTGTATTACACTTGTATATGCCATGTTTCACATTCAGTGGTTTTCAACGTCTAACTCTTTTTCCATGAAGTTTGGAACTCTTCTCTGCATACACATTGCCATACTGCCACCCCAACCTCTTTGGGTGATGGTTTTCGTTATCCATACCAATGCTTATGCAGATAGTCAGGGTTTGGTTCAACAGGTGGATTGTTGAATGCAATACTCTTCCCTGCAAATTGTAGAGTTACAGAGTAAACTCAAATGCATTTGAAGTGTACTAGACCACTCACGTCTAAAAGACTCAAAATTTCACATTGAGAAGTGAGCTCAGAGTCCATGTATCCCCTCATTTTACAGAGAAGGAAACTGAGGCAAACAGGGTTAAGTGGCTTGCCCACGATCACACAGCTAGTAAGTATCAGAGGCCAGATTTGAATTGAGGAACGTGAGTCTTCTTGACTCCAGGCCCAGTGCTCTATGCACTATGGTACCAGACACCTACTGGCTATGTGACCCTGGATAAGTTATTTAATCTCTCTCCTCCTCAAGTTTTTTCCTCTATAGAAATAGGATAATACTTGCCCCTATTTGCCAGAGATATTATAAGGAATGAATAAAGTAACATGTATAAGACACTACACTGGCTATCACCCCAGGCTGATAACAGTGACAGTTGGCATGAATATCACTTTAAGCTTTGAAAGTATTTTCAGATACTTTTTCCCACTTGAACCTCACACAACAACCTATGAAGTAGTTACCCAGGTGTTATTATCCATTTTTTTGTAGATGAGGAAACTATACTTCTGAAAGTTATAATGGCCCATGATCATACAGTAAGTATCAGAGATGGAATTTGAATGTGGGTCTTCCTGACTTCAAGTCTGGCAATCTAGCCATTGTCCTTATCTCTCACTCATCCCCAGGAGCCTCCTCTCTTAAGGATTACAGTGTTCTTCTCTGTCTTTTTTTATATTTGGACAAAATCTTGTATAATAACAAATTAATATCTTTGGATGTAAGATGGACCTTTGCATATTTTGGGATGGGATGGAAGTGGACCCATCTGGTATTTCATTGGCCAAGGGAATTCCAGATGAGAAAAATTCCTCTTACTAATATAGATTGGTACCAAATTTCGTTCTTAGAAAATGTCCTAGAAGCACTGAAGAATTAAGTAATTTATCCTGGATCACATATTCAGCATGTCTCAGGAGTGGGGGTAGGGGGGATTGAACCTAAGTCATCGGAACATTGAGTCTGGCCCTCTATCCACCAAACTATAATGTCTCTAAGAATCAACAAAGAATCATAATTTAATATATTGTACTTATATCTAGTTTATTTGTGTTTTTTCAGATGAAGTTCATTGATCCATTTTTTAGGCAAATCAGCTACAATGCATTTCTATCTATCTACCTACCTACCTACCTACCTACCTACCTACCTACCTACCTACCTACCTACCTATCTATCTGTCTGTCTGTCTGTCTCTGTCTATCTATCTACCTACCTACCTACCTATCTGTCTGTCTGTCTCTCTGTTTGTGTCTATCTCCTGTAATCTATCTCATCTATCCCTCTGTCTATCCATCCATCTCTCTCTCTACCATCTGTGCCTATCTCCTCTATCTATCCATCCATCTATTCATCCACCCATCAATTCATTCATTTATTTAATTATATAATATTTACTTAATTGAATATACTATTAATATTAATTTATTATTATATAATATATGATATAATTAATATTAGTGGTAATTATAATATATAACCTAACATAATATAACATATTAATTTAATTATATAAATTTTTCAAGAGCTACAAAACAACTGTTCCTGAACAGAAAGGTATCCTAGATATAAAGTTGGAAGTTACCTCAGAGGCCATATAATCCAATCTAATCACTTTATAGATAAGGAACCCAAGACCCAGACAAATGAAACGACCCACCCAAAGATATATAGGTAGTAAATGTAAGAGGAAGGATATGAATCCCCGAAGCTATAACACATTCTCATTTGGCCTTTTTCTGGTCAGTCTTCGGGGAGGTGTGGGGGGTGGGACTAGAAAAGAAAGAAAAAAGAAAAGAGCAATTTTGTACAGCAAACATATTTGCCTTTAATATTGGTGAAAGTTTTCAATATTGCCAGAAGTTTCTCATGCCTTCAGCAAGAAAGAGTGTTCTGGAGTTGGACCTTATTAAAATTCAAATCAATTTTAACATCTCATTACTTTTTTATTTTTAAGAATGGAAAACATTCATAATGGAAATTATTCCCTTTTGGCCAGATCTGTTTTTGTGAGCTTTGCAAGCTGGCCGTGGGACACAGAAGGACTGTGTCGAAACGACATCCTTGTGAAAACAATCGCCTCGCCTGAATGTTTGCCACCCGCTTTTCCTTCCTCTCCCCTCTCCCATCCCTACATTGTTTTTAAGTTGCCAACCCCTCATTATTTTCTGTGCAACAAGGGAAGAGGAAGGACAAAAATGACTTTAAAAACATAACATTTCTTTCAAAGGCCTCAAATTGGAAAACTAAATGAAACATGCCCAAGTATTTTGTTATTGTTATAATTAACACCATTTTATTACAATAAAATATACAAAATTATAATATAGTAACACTTATAGAGCCTATAACTAATAATTATATCCCTATAAATAATCAGAGTTTATACACAATAAATAACAGTTAATAAAATTATCCATTATATTGATATATTCTACAATTCTATTACATTATAGAATATATCAATATAATGGATAATTATGATGGAAAATTGTACAATAACAATAGATTATAATTAATACTGGCACCTCTATAGATTATGATAATACATGATAACATAACTAAATTATTAAAATATATTATTAAATAATATTATAATATATTGTTATACTATATTATAGCTAGATCTGATTGTAACCATAGTATATAATAAATATCATTATCCATACAATAGCTTCATAAGATCTTCATTTTAGAGTTGGAAGAGACATCAGAGATCATGTAGTTCAGCCTTCTTTAGATCAGGTTGTCCGGCCCAGCCTGGGCTCCCTATGCCTTCTAAGATAACTAGTTAGAGAATTTAATCAACTAATTCACTTTAACAGGGAATATTTCTCTGCTCTAATAGACAATTAATATACATGCAGTTTAATAGTAATCTCTAGAGACAATGATTTGCCTTTTATGTGAAGCCCAAGGAATGGAATCTTGTGCAAATGGAAGTTTGGGGAAGGATAAAAGTTGGTAGTGGTCCCAGGTTGCTGGAGCAGTTGGGGTTGAGGCGGGTGAAATAGTGTTACATCTAACTGGCTAAATGTCCATTAACCCATGCCTAGCTAGGGCCAGGGGTGTGCTGAGCGTTTGTTGTTTTGTCCTTCATTCTCAAAGAGGACCATGACATGAGGGAGGTGATGCCATGACATGCAAGGGAGTTGGATTTTAGTGAGACAGGGCTGTGAAAAGTCACCAGTCTCATTTTCTCCTCTGAACTCATCTGGGTTCAGTGTGAGATATAGAGCAGGATGACTGGAGATGGCCCCAGGTAGTGAGTTAAAACAATGGTTAATGACCAGCTCTTAAAAAAAAATTATGTCCAAGACACACTTCTAAGTTTTACCTGCATTATCAATATTTTACTTGCTTAAGTCTAGACAAAGAACAATAAATCAAGCTTTGATTTATAGCATTTGCAGATTTCTGAGGGGTTCATGCTCAAGGGAAAGATTTAACTACTGACTCTTGTAAGCAAGCTGTTTTTATTGTTGGTTCTTCATTCTCAAAGAGAATCAATGACCTCAGGAAGTTGATGTCTTGACTTTCTAGTGAACTGGATTCAAGTGAGGCAGAGCTGTACAAAGTCACCAACCTCACTCTCTCCTCTGGAGTCATCTGGATCCAATGGCAAGACGTAAGTCAAGATGACTGGCCATGACCCTGAGAAGAAAACAGAGATCTGATTAGAAGAATTAGTCTGTCCAAGGCCATTCAGGCTAGATGTATCAGAGTTAACATTCTGCTCACATCCTCAGGTTCCAAGTCCATTGGAAACATTGTCCCCCATGTCAGCAAGTACTAGATGGCTCTAGCACACCACTGTCTGGGGTCATCTTGGTTGGCACTCCTTGTCCATGGTGGTATATTAAGAAATTTTAAATGTATGTGTGTGTGTGTATGTATATGATTGCATATATAATATTTTACGACACATAGAGTGCCTGGAGTATATAGGGAGTCCTTCCTCTTCCCAGTTCAATCTTCACACCACTGGGAGAATAATAAAAAAAAATATTTATGTAGCATTTTTACCTTGGCAAAGCTCTTTACTATCTCATTTAATCCTTACAACAACCCTGTGAGGAAAATTTTTTATTTATTCTCATTTTATATATGACAAAACTAAGGCAAATAGAGGTTAAGTGGCTTGCCAGAGAGCACATAGCTATCTGGTGTCTGAGGCAGGATTTGAAGTTAGGTTGATGCGTGCAAATCTAGGTCTCGCATCCACTGTGCCACCTTTCTGCCTAATATTATCAGGGCTCTAACCATGCCATCCTTATACTCCAAAAACCCTCAGTAGTTTTATTGCCTGTAGGATAAAATGCAAACTCTTTAACTTACTTTTGAAGGCTCTCTCTCCATTCCCAATCTTATCAATAGGTATTCCCCTTCACAGAGTCTACACCCTAAGCAAACTGTTTGACCAGCCATCTCTCAAATTTGATTGCCTCTCTATCTTCCACGAATTTGTACCAATTTCTTCTGCCCCCATAAAACAACCAAAACCTGCTCCTTCCTTTTTTCCATTTCTTCTAAAGCTTACCTTCCTTCAAGACTCATCTTGGGTTCCAACTTTTCTGTGAAGTGATAACCACTGCCCTCCTCTCTGTCCCCTATTTCAGTTGTTGAAATTCTTTCCCATTTCAATTTTCCTTCTACTGTATTGATTTGCGTATGTGACATTGACTACCTTGGACATGGTGTTTTACTTCCTTGAGCCTCAGTTTCCCCATTCTGTGTGGTGAGGAGATTGGAGTAGATGACCACTCAGGTCTCTCCCTAGACACCAGGAGCTTATACTTTGTACCCTTAGGGTAGAATAGAAGCTGCAGGGGGGCAGGGGTTGTTTCCCTTTTGTCCTTATGTCTTCAGTGTGGTTTCTTTCAAATTTTTTGCTGTTGTTCAGGCATTTCAGTCATGTTCAACTCTTCATGATCCCATTTGGGATTTTCTTGGCAAAGATACTGGAGTGATTTGTTGTTTCCTTCTCCAGCTTGTTTGAAAGATGAGGAAACTGAAGCAAGCAGGGTTAATTAAGTGACTTGCCCAAGGTCACATAGTGAATGTCTCAGGTCTTCCTCATCACAAGACTGATGCACTATCCATTGCGACACCCAACTGCCCACCTTTCACATAGTAGGAATTTAATTAATGCTTGTTGAATTTAGTTGTATTGTGTAGCATGGCCAGAGAGAACTCTGCCTTTAGCACAGTGCCTGGCATATAGATACTTAGTAGATCTCAGTTGATTTATTGGCTAGGAAAAGTAGTATCTATATTTTATTCTATCCTTTGAAACTAATTTTGTCTTATTTTTCTCTACTAAAGGTAATATCTATTTATCTATATCTATCAATCATATATATGGAGAGAGAGAGAGAGAGAGAGAGAGAGAGAGAGAGAGAGAGAGAGAGAGAGAGAGAGAGAGAGAGAGAGAGTCAGTCTGATTTTAAGCAAAAGGTATATACTAGGGCACTGAGGTACAGTGGAAAGGGAGCTGACCCTAGAGTCCAAGGACCTATCTTTAACTTCTGACTCTCCTATTTATTACATGCGACCATGAATAAGTCATAGCTTACATAGAAGTACAGGCTTCAGTTTCTTAGCTGTAAAACATGTGGATCAGACCACGTAACTGCTAAAGTCCTTTCTAACTCTGAATTTAGAATCATACTGTACATAAAAATTAATTAGATGCTTTAAGCTTTGCAAAGCACACGATGTTCAATAATACCTCATTTGATCCACACCATATCTCTTTCAGACAGGTCCTAGCATTCCCATTTCACAGATTCAGAGAGGTTATTCAACTTGTTCATGGTCACGCAGCTGCCAAGTGTCAGAAGTAGCCTTTGAACCCGTCTTTTCAGGTTCCCCCCCTTTTCGCCAACTAATGTTGCCTCATTAGCAGTCAATCAACATGTATTTACTAATGATTTACCATGTGCCAGGCACTGTGCTGGGCACTGGGAATAGAAAAAAAACAATGAGCTTGCACTAATGGGCAAGATGACATGCGTATAAATAGGTATCACAAGGGATGCAATTGGACCAGCGCCATTTTTATCAACGTGCATATGGTAGTGATATACTTTCCAAAGGGTTTCTGCTCTATTTAGAACTGAGGATTTGGAGACCCCAATGGGCTCAGACATGAACAGCTGGGAGCTGTTGGAGAGGGAATAAGGAGCAAGTGTTGAGATTGTAAGTGGAGCACGTAGCCTAATGAGCTCTTCCATCAGTAATGCCATGCAAATGGATTTTCTATGCCGAGAGATGGAATATTCACAGTTCACTTATCAGTTAATACATTTATAATATGCTGCTGCTTCATATTTGAGATAGAAATGGCCTCAGAGATGTCTCACACATGAGCTTCTCTCTGAGCTAATTGTATTGAAAGTGGGGAAGTCATCTTTTCTGAACAACAGACCAATAGCTTTTCCTGGAAATTCAGCTGAACAATTCTCTTGTCAGTCTCATGTTTTTGCTCTCTCTCTCTCTCTCTCTCTCTCTCTCTCTCTCTGTCTGTCTGTGTAAATTCAGACAGATGCCCCCCCTTACCTCCCACCCCTTTTCTATTTTAAATTTGGTTCCAAAACAGTAATGCCTGCCAGAAAAAACAGACAAGTCTCAGGGACAACAATGTCCATTGTGCTCTGGCTGAGGGCTGATAGCGTTTGATTACTGACCAGATGTTAACCCTTTGGGTATCCGTCCTCCTGGAGGGAAATGCTTGAGTCTGAAGCCAGAAGGTTGCAGGATATCATGATTCCAATTGTGGGACTCTAACTGATGTATAGTGAGTTGAGAGAGATATGGAAAAGAAGTGATATTGAGAGGGGTGTCTGCATCAAAAGTTACTTCTTTCTCTTTGTCAAATCTTAAAGTGAAATGTTCTGGTGGATCAGCTTATAACCTCATTCCCTATTATTTCCTCTTCATGGATACTCATGAGACTAAAGAGTCCAGCTGATGGGACTGGGGGAAAAGAATGCTGGGTACTGCATCAGAGCATCTATCTAGGTTAGAGTTCTGGTTTTGTGTTACTTTCCTCCACTTGTTTCCTCTATGGCCTTGGGCCAATCACAGCTTCTCTGGCCCCCATTCAGTCAAAAGTCATTTATGGCACTTGCTATGAGAGAGATACTTTGCTCAGTTCTGGAAATAAGAAGAAAGGCAAAAACATGGTCTTGCCCTCCAGGACCTCATAATCGAATGGGGTAAACAAGGTCAAATGACTGTGTAAATGGGAGGTAATCTCAGAGGTCAGATACTAACAGTGGAAGAGACTGGAAAAAGCAAGGTGGAATGTGAACTGTCTTGAAGGAAGCTAGGGAAGCCAGGAGGCAGAAGGTAAGGAGGAAGAACATTCTAGGTGTGGGAAGCAACCAACGAAAAGGCATGGACCCATGAGCTGGGTTCAAGGGATGGCAAGAAGGCCAGTCTCAATGAGTTATATTGTACATGAAAGGGAGGGAAGTGTAAGGAGACTGGGAATGTAGGAAAGGGCCAGTGTGGAAAACTATGATTTTCTCATCTGTAGAAAGGGGAAAGGGGAAGGTTGAATTAGATGACCTCTAAGGCCCCTTCCAGCTAAAAATTCTATGAAGCTGAAATTTCGTAGCCTCCAATGACCATTCTTTCCATCAGCTAGGAAGGGAAGATATTGATATTGATATTGGATATTGATACTCTTGATATTAGAAAGGGTAAGTACCTGGTAAAACCATGGATTTGCATTTGCACAGGCCATCTTTGGGAAACTTCAAAGGCACCATCTCAGAAGAACCATCTGATGTGAAACTAACAGGCCCCAGAATCACCATTCAATGCAATTCACTTCAATTCAGTTCAGTCAACCAGTAAGCACTAATTAATGGAAACTTTATCTTGATTTTGAGGATGAAAACATAGCAAAAATGGGGCCATAGGATCCTTCTGACCTTAGAAATATAAGCAGAAAACACAAGAGAGTGCCTGCTGTGTACCAGTCACTGTGCCTTGGTGATACAGAGATAAAAAAAAATGATCCTCATGAAACTTGTATTCTCCTAGGAAAAAACAACACATTCACAGAGACGGAAATACAAAAAGATATAAAATTTAATTACAAAGTAATTTTGGGGTGAAGAGGAGTCCTACAAACTGGGTAAATCATGGAAAGCCTTTTGTAAGCAGTTAAATTTGAACTGAGTCTTGACCTCTAAGAATTTCTAGAGATGAGCATAAATAGAGAAAGCATTCCAGGTATAGGGGTCCCTAAGATGCCATCAGGTCCTCCCTGTTGCACCCTAGAGAATCTTTAATCTCATGCCCTCCTTGATAGCCACATGTACTGATTCTATGAAAGGGCCAATCCATCGTGAGTGAGTGTGTGTATATGTGTGTTTGTGTGTGTGTATATGTGAATGAGGAGGAGTGGTCAGGAGGAAGGATGCTACTCTACTGGAGTGCTTTGAAAGTAGTAAGATGAGTTCATAACAACACAGTATTCTGATACAGTTTTAGGCTGAAAGTGACCTTGTAGCTCATCTTGTTTAACCCTTTTATTTTACACAAAAAGGAAACTGAGGCCCAGGGAGGATAACTGACTTGACTAATACCACATGGGAAAGACTACAAGTCCAACACTGTCTACTACATGCTGTCCTGCCTTACAGTTTGTTAGGCATCAGAGGCGATATTTGAAGGTAACCTTTGCTGACTTTAGGTATTAAATTGATTTGTGCAAATAATACACAGCTAGAAAGTGTCTGAGGAAACGTTTGAACCCAGATCCTCCATATTCTAAGTCCAGGATTCTGTCTATTATATGCCATGCTGCCTCACACAGCTAGCAAGTATTGGAGGTTGGATTTGAACTTGGGTCTTTCCGACTCCAAGTCCACTACACTGTTCTTTACAGACCACAGGGAAAATCTAGCAGTAAGGAAGTACAATAAGCAGAAAACTTACCCAATGAACCTACCATGGAAAGACTAGGGCCTCCTCAGTGGTGAGTGCTATGTGACTTCCCCATCCACTGTGTTCCATGTTGATATAAGAACAGTGAGCTAAGTGTTACTTACTCACTTCCAACTACAGTACTGCCCTGTTAAGATGGGAGCTGGGGGGGCGGGTCTCACTAAATGCCTGAAGAAGCCTTGGGCCCCAGGCTAATTAGAATGGGAGCAACAGTGACAGGTCCTTCTCCCTGGCTGAGTCATGGTTCCCTCCATGGGACCCAAAGGTGAATACAGAGGGATATACCCTGCTCCAGAATTTCTATAGGGGAAAACCAAAACTGAACAATGTTGTCTTTCCTGCACCATGGCCAGATTATATGAATGAGCGATAGTTTGGCAGAAAAAGAACAGAAAATATCATTGACTGGGGACTCAGGCAAGATGGCAATGCTTGGGGGATGAAAATGACCAGGACTCCTGTCAAGAGGGTATTTCATTGTGTCTATCAGCTTTCTTCCTGAAAGTCTTTATGGGGATTGAGTAATGGAGAGCGTCAGACTGGACTCAAAGTTCAGAAGAAAGATGACCTGAAATTTTAGCCCTTTCATGGTCTCTGGATGACCTATTTGGGATAAACAGTGATCAGGGATGGCACCCAGCTTATCTCATGACAAAACATGTTGAATAAAGATACCATACTGAAGCATTAAGAGTGATCTCCCTATACCCTGCACAAAATTGGTAACTTCCTTTGGGCACAAAATCTAATGGAAAAACAGACTAGAAGGAACTTTGAACTGTTCCTTTGTAATGAAGTTAGATTAGGTTCATTTTTTTTCCCCTCAAGCTTGCAGGAACATCTGTTTTGTTTTGTTTTTTTCTTTTAAGTCTGAAAATACCCCAGATCTTTCTGTAAAACCCAGCCCGCAAGTCTCTATTTAATTCAGAGATGGTGCTGGAAGTCTTTATTTTTTTCAAGTCTGTTTTGTGAATGATTAGAGTTATGATTGTAGGATTTTAGACTTAAGCTAGAAGATAGCATGTAGCTCATTTTATAGATGAGGAAACTGAGGCTCTGAGAGATCCGGCGACAGCTTGCTAAGTCAGATAAGCACTAAGCAGCAAAGCTGGGATTTGAACCGAGGTTCTCTTTCTCTAAATCCAGTGCTCAAAATGTCTAGTGGATCATGATACCTCCCAATATTTTCATGGCCACTTGTGTATACTACATCAAAACATAAAAAAAAAAAAGAATGCTCTCAGTAAATCCTAAAAGTGGCTGTAAGGGCAAGCAAAGTAGGGTGCTTACTGTTACAGTGGAAAAGAATAAGATTGAGGTGGGTGTTGGAAGGATGGATTTCTTTCTGGGATTTCATGAAATTTAAAGCAGACTGACAGCTGATTTTTCCATAAACAGATTATTATTATTTCTACCTAGACAGTTTGATAGCAAGCCATTATCATCTTTCTGGA
This sequence comes from Bettongia penicillata ogilbyi, assembly GCA_023548195.1. Classification (NCBI taxonomy): domain Eukaryota; kingdom Metazoa; phylum Chordata; class Mammalia; order Diprotodontia; family Potoroidae; genus Bettongia; species Bettongia penicillata. Next base: position 424,849 of record JAJHZJ010000231.1, on the reverse strand, counting down.
TGTCTTATCAAGTTCTGGCTGTGTGAGGCGCTGATGATAAGAAATGAGGAATGTCACCCACAGGAGGACAGGGGATTATTTTTATGCAAGACCTTTCAGCAGCTGCCAATGATTCAGAACTGAAAAGTCAAGCTATTGTTCACACCGGGCAGTTACAACTCTTCTCATTCTAACAGTACAGACAGGGGGGAAAAAATCAAAGATGTATTTGTCATTGTGTGAAGGACTGAAATTTCATTACTCCATTGGAGCGGCATTGATTTCCAAAAGTGGCATCTTCTTAGACTGTCCTGGGAGGGGGAGAGAAAAGCAAAAGAAAATGGGAGTGAGGGGAGTCCGGAGCTTCTCAGGAATTTGAGGGTGGGGCAAAGCAAAATCAGATGGGGTGCTCTCAAATTCTGCCAGTTAAGACATAAGGACAATTCTGGGACTGCAGGGAATCTGAGATTGTGGTAAGGATGACCAACTCTCCAATCTGCTAGCTTTATTTGAGGAAACTGCTTCATACATTATGAGACAGGCCAGTTTTTTGGCTATTATTTTTTCAATGATGAGATCTATCCCAGAAAAGGTCTTGAATTAATATAACTATATTTAAATATATTAATATAGCTAGCAAATATATTACTATAAATATGAAAGCAAAATAATATATATAACATATTTAATAAATATATTTAAATATAATAAAATGTAATATAGTATATCATAACATAAGAGGTGATATAACAATGTAACATAATATAACAGCGTAATATAACATAGTATAAAATATCAATTATACTATAACATAATGTAATGTAATATAATTAATATGATATGTAGTTATCCCACTGAGGAGATAATGGGATCATAGATTTGAAGGGACCAGTTAGTCCAAACACTGCATTTTACAGATGAGGAAATTAAGGCCCAGAAAAGTAAAATCAATGTTATTAGGACATAGATCTTTAGTTGAAAGGAATCTTAAATGTCATCTAGTCCATCCTTTCATTTTCCAGATGAAGTAGCTGAGGCCAAGGAAATTAAATTACTTTCTCAAGGTAATATAGGATGTATCAGTGTTCATTTCACCCCATGACTGCCTGTTTAAAAAATTAATATCTTTTGTTTTTATATCACCTACCTTTCCCTCTGAACCCCTCCCCCTTTCAAAGATTCGGCCCACATGTAGAAAAAAAATTAAATAAAAATGGGAAAGAGGAGGGAAATCAGCAAAACAGATCAATATGTTGAAACATAATCTAAAAATAAATGCAATGTTGCACATCTCTGGATATCCTGCCTCTGCAAAGTAGAGGGCAAAGGTGTCTTCTCACATCTCTTGTCTCCTTACTTTTAAATATTCCCATTCCATTTCATTTAACAAGGATTTATTATGTGGAAGCTATTATGAGAAAGGCTTGATGCTTGTCACTGGTGATGGAAAACCCAATCAATCAATCAATCAGTCAGTAAAGAGACAATTCTTGTCCCCAATGAGCTTGTATTCTTTCCTTCTCTGCATAAATGAATATGCCATTGTAGATTTGTACATACTCAGCCACTTGTCTGGTGACATCAGCCTAAATCATGTGTGACTATCTTTTCCTTAAGCAATGAGGTCACTTAGGCATATAGCGACCTTACCTTCCATTAAAGTTACAAGGGTTTCATGTACCTTGACCTCTCTACAGAAAGAATACATTTCTGGGTGTGAGCCAATAGTTTGGCAAGATGACTTAGAAAGGCAATGCAGATGAAGACCATGTTAATGGAAGGATAATGAATAGATCTAGGGTACTAAGAGTTTCTCAGTGTTTCTCGGAAGTAGTCAGAGCACAGCTGGAATATTTATGATGATACATGATATTGAGGGAGCACCTTCAAGTTTGCAAGGTCCTGTCACTTGAGCCTCAAAATCCTGCAATAGATTCTTTCTCCTCTCTCCTCCCTCTTTCCTTTTCTCTCTCTCTCTGTCTGTGTCTCTCTCCCTTTCTCCTCTTCTCTCTTCCTGTTTCTCACTTCTCTCTCTTTATACATATATATCTACATACTATATACTATATACTCTTGTTTTATCTGCATATATATATATATATACATACATCTCAGCATGTGATATTTGTATACAAATATAACTATCAATTCTTGGACCCCTGTTACAGATGAAGAAAAGGAGTCTTAGGGAGATGATGAAATTGTTTGACTTGAATACATGGCCAGTAAGGATTCAAGTTAGACCTTGAGCCCAAGTCTATCTGACTCTGTCTGATCACACTTCCAGAATTTAGCTCTGTTAATACAGAGATAGGGATAGCCAAGATGATGAGAAGGCTGGAAAGGGTAAAGAATGTTAGGAGTTAGGAGACTAGATTTCAGATTTCTCCTGTGTGATCCTGGTTAAGTCTTTACATTTTATTTTTCTCATCTGTAAAATTGGGAATAAAAGTATTTGCATGACCTATGTTACAGGTTTATTGGAAAGAAAGTATTTTGTCAACATCAGAAAATTACAGAACTGTAAGCTATTATGATGTGAGAGAAATGGGAATGTAAAAGGAGGGAAAGATTTAGATGGCATGTAAGCAGCTGTTTTCCAATATTTTAAGGTCTGGAATAAATAGTAACTTGTATATATGTATGTGTATGTTTATGTATATATGTATATACACACACACATATATACACATATATATGTTGTTGTTGTGTTCGTCCTTCATTGCTGAAGAAGACCACGCCATCAGAGAAATGATGACATGACTTGTACTTGACTTTGTTTTGAGTGAAGGAGGGCTGTGCCGGTCACCAGTCTCACTTCTCCTTCAGAGCCTTCTGGATTCAGTGACCAGGTACTCATCAGGATGAATGGAGATGATCCAGTTTGCAATGGGAGATGTTGGTCCCTTTAGACCAAAGCCTATTTGGTAGTCACTTAGGGTGAGGTAACGCCCATTCAGTGGATAGACCTGTTTAAGAAGTAATCAGGGGATGGCCCCTTTAAATAAGTCAAAGAAAAATATATGTGTGTGTGTGTATGTATCTATGTAGGTATATATGTATTCTGGTATTCCAGAGGACAGAATAAATGGAAAATACAAAAGTGGACTTTAACTAAATATGAGAATAACTTGTTCAGCAAAGGAATGGGCTAATTTGAGGGATGGATAACATCAACAAAATAGAAATCCAATCTAGGTGAGTAGAGAACAATGCCTTTATCTATTTTTTTCTTTTGTTCAGATTCAAATTCTTTTCCAGAAAGTATTTAGGGAATTTCTGACTCTAAGTCAGTTGTCTGGAACAAAGGTAAGGGTTAAAAACAAAAGACTTAATCTTAACTTGGATGTATTGTACTTGGCTTCTGGTAGCTAGATTTGGTCTGAATAGGACTAAAGAACTATTGACCTGTCATATCAGGGAGAAGATTTTGTTTCTCATATTTTAGCAGACCAGAACTGAGAAGATTATCATGTTATTCTGAAGAGATGAAACCCGGAAACTTGTAGCAAGGAGCATTATCCGACAGAGACCTCAAGACCAGTGAAACAGTATATCCATTTGCAAGCTTCTGAGTGTTATATCTTCTGCCCTCACTGCCTCCCTAGGTCTGTAATTACATTACTCCCTCGATGACCTGCGTGTTACTTTTGTTTGACTCATACAAGATCATAAACTTCTTTAAAACCATCTCTGATTTTTAACAAATGCCCCCTATGAAGCCATTTGGCACCCAATGGGCATGTGAACATACTAGACAATGTTTTGTATTTGGCTTTCAATTACATATACTTCATTAAAGTGTGTTTATTAATCTTCTACTATATGTTAGGCACAATGGATATAAGGGGAGAGAAGAAATATAGGGAAGAGTTCCTCTTCTCAAGAACTTTGCATTCTTCATGCTTTAGAAGCAGAATTGATATTATAAAAAGGAATGATTATATAGCAGCCTTCCCATCTATTAAATATTCCCCTTATCTAAAGTTTCGTATGTGTAGATCTCAACCAATATAGACTGTAATCTTTCCATGACTTAGTAGATCATTTCATAAGAAATTTTTGTATTGCCAATGCTTAGTACAATCCCTGGCACGTAGCATGTACAGGGTAAAATATTGATTGATAGATGAAAAAATTCATTTCTATAGTGTTCAACTCTTTAGTAATGAACCTCTCTGAAATTTGCTAGGTTGGGTCTTAGATAACAACAGATGTATGGTTTAGCACTGAGAGCCACACTTGAAGCCTTTTCAGATTGGTTGACTTTACCTCAGCTTGTATTTGTCTGGTATAGTCCACAAGAGCATAGAATCATCTCTATACAACAAAGGTGCATTGGAGAATGATCTCACCAAAGCACCCATTACATACAGGCAAATACCCTGGACCTTCACTTACCTCTCAAGAATGCTGTCAGAGATAAATGAAATAGTATTTGAATTTTGACCTTGGTGGAAGAAAAATGCTAGATAAATCTCCAGTGCTATTATAATTAAGATACAGTCCTTGGAAGCCTTTTGTGAAAACGGTCTTGAAAGCTGTAAACAACTGGATAAAAAGTTAGCTCTGACTCCACAAGTGATCAGTCAAGGATATCTTCCCAGAGATTTTAACTGATAGAAACTGGAATGAGGAAATCCCTCCTTAACTTTCTGAGTTCCAAGGTTCAATAGTTTCTTAGTACAATAATTTCTCTCTGTATTTCTTCCCCCCTCCCTGTTTTACATTTTTATTGGTAAATATATTCCAATCCACAGAAGAGGATCTTTCTTTGCACACCCTCCTCTCTTCCAGGAACTTTACAAATCAAAAAATCACTGTCTCAGTCTACTAAATATTCTTACAACTACCTCCACTACCCCAAAGATCTTGAAAGTCTAAAAGATCAAAGGAGAAATAAGTTCTGGATCTCTTCTTTATAACTTGTCAAGATTTTGCATTAGAGACTTAATCCATGTACAGCTGGATGGTTTTATCATGCAAAACGAACTCCAGAAAAGAATTTGACTTATTTCTGAATGCCATGTAAAAGGAAACCAGGTGCTCTAGTGTTTTCTTGATAATTGAAACTGAAGAGAGGTCAAATATTTATTCCCCCATTCCTTTGCATCTAGCCCCAGCACATCAGTATCATGGAGGCTGTGGGTCTTGTTGCATGACAAAAAATACCTGATAACTCAGACAGGACCTGAAGTAGTGAAAGGCTGACCACATTTACTCATTTCATTGGATTTAAAGTGGGGGGGACATCAGAGGTCATTTACTAAGGTACTAAGGATTAAGGGGCTCACTGAAGGTCACATAGATAGCCAAGATTAGAATTGAGATCACAGATTTAGAGTTGAAAGGGTTCTTCTAGACAATCTGATTTAACTCCCTCATTTAAAAAATAAGGAAACAGAAACCCAAGGAAGTTAAGAGACTTGACTAAGGTCACTCAGGTAGTAAGCATACGATTGAAACCAAGGTCCACCAGACTCCAGAGCCTGTAACTCTTTTCCATTGTACTACGTACTTTCTCATATTCCTATGTAAGTGAAATTTTCTTTATACTACAAACCACTTGGTTACAAAGAAGCAATAGAAGAGAGTTTGGAGAAATGAAACCTGCCAGGGAGTTTCAATATAGAATCATGGGAAATTTTAACGGTCTACACCTCTGTTGGAGCTCTCTCTTCATCAAAATAAAGCAGTTAATAATTTCTTAACTTGCCTGGATGATATTTATTGTTTGAAATAGGGAATAACCAATGAGGGAAAATTTTTTATGGATCCAGTTTTCAACAATGAGGATAGTTGTTGGGGGTGGAGGTGATGGGAACCTTAGGAGGATCACATTCAAGACAATGTAGAGATAAAAAGATAGTTGTTTAGTTTTTTTTTCCCCAGTTGTGTCAGACTTTTTGTGATCCTATTTGGGGATTTTCCTGGCAAAGATAATGGAGTGGTTTGTCATTTCCTTCTCCAGTTCATTTTACAGATGAGGAAACTGAGGCAAACAGGGTTGAGTGACTTGCCCAGGGTCACACAACTAGTAAAGATTTGAACTCAGAAAATTGAGCATTCCTGACTGCACCAGCTAAAACAGAACAAAACAAAATAAACAACCCAGCAAAACAAAGGACAAGAAAAACCACAGCCCTATCCCTGCCTTCAACTAGTTCCCATTCTACTGTAGAACAATCCAAAATAAATGTTGAGCATTGGGTATGGATGGTGTATTGCTATGTTGTGTAGGTGATCAGAGTTACTCAATCACTATTACTGAGTTATTACGACTTCCTCCTTCCCACACCATTGTGTGGATTGGGTTACTCTTTTCCAGTCACCCCCTTGGTTCTTCCTCTTAGAAGTGTTTTTTCCTCTCTAAATACCCTGGTGGGGGCAGGGGCAGGGGTGAAGGGAAGAGGGGCAAGGGAAGGAGAAAGGTAAAAGGCATGTCTACTTGTTCAATTAAGATAGGTATAGCCTCTGCTTCCAATCTATGCCTGATTCAGTATCCAAAGAGAGATTTGTCAGCATGTATTCTACTACCTTGAGAGATTATATCAATTATAAAATTATATCGATAATTTTCTTGTTTTCAGCTCCAAGCCCCCAGACAGAGAAATACTTTCAAAATACTACTTTGTAATGTCTACACAAATTACGTTATTTGAATAGTATTGTGTATATAGGCATATATTCTAATGTTATTGTGTATACATGCATATGTATCTATGATATGCACAATATGTGTTTGCAAATGTATACACACATATAATACACACATGTACATATATCACATACATGCATATATACAATATTAAAAATATGTACAATAATGTTCAAATAATATAATTTGTTTAGCCATTGTAGTGCAGTATTTTGTTAGTCCCTTTCATCATTTATGCCATAATAATATGCATATATTCATACACATACATATAGACATATACATTTATATAAGTATATTTATACATCTATACATATGCAAACATATACATATATGTATATATAATATTATGGTATCATAAGAAATTATGAAAGGAACTAAATTCAGAGAAGTTTGGGAAGAATTATATGAAATGATGCAGAGGGAAATGAACAGAGCCAGGGGAACAATCTATATAATAATGATATTACTTTTATAAAAATCTTTAAAAAAAAATCTTTAAAAAGCTTAAGAACTCCAAAGTAATGACCAGCCACAACTCCAGATGATGAAATGTGCTTTCTCCTTCTTGGCAGAGAGGTGAAGGGATAGAGATACAGAATGAGACATACATTTTCAGACTGTACAGAAAATGAAAAGAACTTTATATGGGTGAGAGTGCCTAGAGACAAAAAAAAAAACAAAAGGACAGAAAAGAGCATTAATGAAGCCTTAAAAATGTGCAGATGAGAACATAAGGGATTCAGAGGAAAATGAGCAATCGGGTTAATTTTGGAACTACTCTCCTGAATTCATTACATACTTTAAGATACAAGCTGCATGTGATAAGGATCCAAAGTTGCATATACAATCTTTATATTATTTTCTTTGTATAGGAAAATATTAATATTTTTACTGGTCAAATTCAGATTACAAAAAGTTAAAAATAAATAAAAAAAAAGTTGAGAAATAGGTCTATGCCTTCTTGAGTGAAGAGTTGCAGAAATGAAAGAATGGAAAAAGAGAAATCGTCAACTTCGGTGTATGGGACCCAGTAGATTGATCCTACATACTTTGTGAGTGACTTACTAACATGGTAACAGATCTGGAGTCTAATGTTGAGGATCATAAGAGCTAGAGTTCCTTTTCTCCCCAGCTTCTGCTCCCCCGTCTCAAATTCTGCTTCTTTATAAGGAGGTTGCCTTCCCTTTTCCACTTTTCTACCTCATGCCACATACATCTGGTAAACTCCTTGGCCATGGGCAGTATACTTTGAAATATTTCTACTTTTCATTTCCTTGACATTTTCTGATTTCAAAAGAGTGTTCATTCAAGTTAGTACAGGTCCAGCCACAAAGACAGTAAACTGAACTTAACCACCATTTAGACAAAGTTTATTTTGCTATTGGAGCCCTACAGGTGTGAGGTGGTCACTAAACATTAGAACATGAGTGAGGCATGCAGGAGACATTCTAAGATCTTGGGGAAAATAAACAAAGCTGTGTTTATGCCCACTTAGCGTTAAATATGGCTCTGAACTTGGAGGATGGAGCTGTGACAATGGCCCAGCAAGCCAAGTCTTAGTTAGTGGACTGAACACATGACTGTTTACCTGTTTTCTTATTACAGACTAATTCGGTAATTCTTCTTTTCTGCCCTCCTGAATCTTAGCTTTTCTTAACATGAACAACTCTCCCTCGCCTATGGAAAAAAAAAAAAAAGAGAACATTGGACACTGTTGGAAGGATGAGTTTAGAAGAAAGAATAAGGGAAGCACTCTCTTAGTTTAGGTTTGATTTTGGAACAAAATAAGGCACTCTTATGTGATTAAACAGTTTAAAGAAAAAGAAGGTTGACTTTGCCATAATACAGCAAGGGCATTCAACAAGGAAAGAGTATTCTTTAACTTCAGTTTTGGTGAATATATCCTCCCCTGACTCTTTATGGACTGGTCAGTACATCATCAAAGCAGGATTATGGCAAGCATCAGATCACTGGTACTCACCTAGAATGAGAGAGAGTGCCTGAGAGGCCCAGGATATACATGACTGAAGCTTTTTATGCCTTTAGATGACTAGGAAGCTGTGTCAATGAACTAGGGCCAATTAGATCCTGGGGAAAGCCTTGTCTCCCTTTAGGGAAAGGAGAGCCCTTATCACAGGAGGGAAAGAGGAGAGGACTGGGCTCCTCCACATTGGGGGTTGGAAGAAAGAAGCCATAATTCTGTGACTGGAAGGAAAAGGCTGGGACCTAACCTGTGCTGTGGGAAAATACAGGTAAATATTAGTCCTATCAGAGATGAATTACATTATTTCAGAGTATGTTTTTGCAGTTACATTCGAATATGGGTATGTATCATCTTCTGAGAATTTATACTATGATCTGTAATGCTTCTAAGAATTCTAAAATTCTAATAATTGAAATAATTTCATAAATTCTAATAATTTCTAACAATATTAGTGTATAGTATAATACATATAATACTATACTATACTATAATACTATACTATAAAATAGTATTAATAGTGTTATACATATAGTATAATAATGATATGATATACAAGATGATACAATATACTATCAATAATGTAATGTAATAAAAATGATGTAACATAATTAATGTAATAATATAGACCAATGATATGTAATGAAGCTACATTGAAATGATCAGATTCATGAGAGACTGGAAAATAGAATAATTTTCTTCTGTATTCAACTTAATTTACCCTAATTCACATTATGTTTTAATCATCTTCTACATACCAGATAGAATTCTAGATGCACTTCTGCTCAAGTTGGGAATGGACAGCATCACCACTTAGAGGGATAGAAAACTCTAGCCTAGAGCAAAGTTAAATCTTCTTACATAGTGTATTGAGAGCTCTCTGGGAATCAGGAGAATCTGGGTTTAACTATTGCCTCAGACACTTATTAGCAGTGTGACCCTGGACAAATCACTTCTAGTCTTATTTTTCTCATCTTTAAAAGCAGAATCATTGTAATGCCTATCTCACAAAGTTGTTGGGAGCATCAGTGGGATAATATATAGCAAATGCTTTATAAACACTCAAGTTCTTTATTATTGTGGTTATTTATAATTTTTATTTTTGTGACTTGGGGGAAGCACTGTAATTTCTGTTCAGGAAAATAATACCACCTACCTTCTAGACCTGTGAGAATTAAATAAGATAATACATGTATAATGCTTCACAAACATTAAAGTGCTATATAAATATGACTACTACTACTACTACTATTTACTACTGCTGCTGCTGCTACTGCTACCATCATTGCAAATGGAGAAGTTGTGAATTCTGTGGATAAGTTCACTTACCTTGGTAGTGTACTTTCCAGGGATGTACACATTGACAATGAGGTTGATGCACACATTGCCTCAGTGTTTGGGAAACTTCAAAGAAAAGTATGGGAGAGAAGAGGTATTAGACTGAATACCAAACTGAAAGTCTACAGAGCCGTTGTGCTCACCTCATTGTTGTATGCCTGTGAAACATGGCATACCAGTGCCATGCCAGGAAAGTGAATTGCTTCATTTGAACTGTCTTAGGAAGATTCTGAGGATCACCTGGCAGGATAAGGTATCAGACACTGAAATCCTTTCTCGAACTGAACTGCCAAGTATTCAAACTATGCTTCAGAGAGTGCAACTCCGATGGGCTAGCCATGTTGTTCAAATGCAAAATATATGCTTGCCCAAAAGACTATTTTATGGAGCATTTACATGGGGCAGGCAATCACCTGGTGGCCAGAAGAAGTGATACAAGGACACTCTCAATATCTCTCAAGAACTTTAAATTTGTCTGTGCAACATGGGAGACACTGGCACAGGACTGCTCAGTATGGCGTGCCCACATCAGAAAGGGTGCTGTAATCTTTGAGCAAAGCAGAACTGAGACAGTACAAAGTAATGTAGGATGTGTAAATTTGGGATATCCACCCCAAATATTCACATGGACTATCTGTGCCCAACCTGTGGTAGAGCATTCCGAGCTCATATTGGTCTGATCAGCCACAGTCGGGCACACCGAATTTCACTTTATTGTGGTGATGTCATTTTGGTCCTCTTCGAGAACCGACCATCACGGCAGCTACTGTTGCTGCTGCTACTACTATCTCTACTATTATTCTTCTTGTTTGTCCTTTGTCTCAAAGAGGACTATGATATTGGAATGTGATGTCATGACTTACAAGTGAATTGGATGTAAGTGTGGCAGGGCTGTGTCAGGATCAGATGAAATGGCAGTGGTAATGCACTTACCACAGTGTCTGACAAATAGCAAGTATTATATAAATACTAATTATTATTGTTACTAACACTAGTAGTAGTAGTACAATAGAGGTTTGATGACAGCCACTTATAAAATGTTTTAATATTGCAGAGAAGATGTCCGTCTTCATTTTTTTGCCTCAAATATTGTTTTATATATTTGCTCCCTTTACACATCTTCCCATCTATATATGACTTCGATTGTGTCTTGTTTTATAAAAAACAAAACAAAAGCAAAAAATTACTTGCTGGTAATTTGATTGATGACCTCAGATCTGAAAATGAATCTAGAAAGTATTTACTGTTTATCTGATTCTTCAGCGAACTTCCAATATTCTTCAAATATTTCATTCTTGCTTTTTTTCTCATCACAGTTTTATATAAATAGTTCAAACATTTCATGGATGTGTACATACCTTACAGAGTTGTCCATCACAACATTTTCACATCTCTTCATACTATGAGATTCTTGTCTTTATCCATGCAAAATAATTTTTTTTCCAGAGGTTCTGCCTAACACACTTTTACTTCACAATGGACATGTATGTACATCTAGATTGTTTAATTTTCAAACATAAAGGTCTAGTGCTCTTTGTTGTGGTAAGTGGGATATTACAATACATTTTTCTTGTTCTTTTAAAAGAATATAGAAATAAAACACCTATCAGATTGGCTAACATGACAAAACCGGAAAATGATAAATGCTGGAGGAGATGTGAGAAAATTGAAATGCTAATACATTGTTGGTGGAATTATGAACTGATCCAACCATTCTGGCAAGCAATTTGGAACTATGTCCAAAGGGCTATAAAAATATGCATTCCTTTTGACTCACTAATACCACTTCTAGTTCTGTATTCCAAAGAAATCATGCAAAGGATCCACAAGTACAAAAATGTTTATAGCAGCTCTTTTTGTGGTGGCAAAGAAATGGAAACTGAGGGAATGCCCATTAGTTGGGGAATGGCTGAAGAAGTTGTTGTATGTGAGTGTAATGTAATACTATTGTGCTATAAGAAATGATGATCAGACTGACTTCAGAGAAACCTGGAAAGACTTGAATGAACTGATGCTGAGTGAGGTGAGCAGAGCCAGGAGAGCATTGTACATAGTAACAACCACAACATATGATGACTAACTTTGATAGACTTAGCTTTTGTTAGCAATGTAAGGATCCAAGACAACTCCAAAGGACTCATGATGGAAAATTCTGCCTACATTCACAAAAAAGAACTATGGATTCTGAATGCAGATTGAAGCATGTTATTTACTCTCTCTTGTTTATTTCTTCTTTCTTTTCTCTCTCATTGATTCTAATTCCTCTTTGCAACATGACTAATGTGAAAATAAGGCCAATATGACTATATATGTAGAGCCTACATCAAATTGCACACCATCTTGAGGTGGGGGAAGGAGAGAGATGGGGAAAAAAATTAGAACTAAAAATCTTCTGGAAGTGAATGTTGAAAACTAAAAATAAATAAATAAAAATTTTTAAAAGAATATAAAAATGCAAATTATGTTTACCTTATCTTGGTGTCGTTTTTCATTGATTCAGGTAATTTGCATTGAACTCCTAGGATTTTCGATAAATAAAATCATGCCATCTGAAAACAATAATAATTCAACTATTCATTTCTGACGCTGATATCTCTTGTTTCTTTTTCTTATTTACTGTAATTGCCAGCCTCTCTGACACTGATTCCATTGCAGTAGGGTCTATCCATTTCCACTGCTTTGATATATCTCCAATGTATATCACACCAACTTGGAGTTTCAAGTAGTTACTTTTTAACATGTTTATCATCTATTATCATTATTATCTTTAATGTGTGTTTCATGAGACCAATTTCATTGATACCTATCTCCTTCATTTATGAGTACATTCCTTCCCTTTACCCTACCCTACCTTTCATCCTCTGAAAAAAAGAATGAAAAAGAAAGAAAAAAGAAGTCAAGCTAAAATAACCATAATATCAAATAAGTATATGCAATGTTTTATATCTATTGTTGGGGTAACTAGGTGGTGCAGTGGTTAGAGCACTGGGCCTGGAACACTCATCTTCCTGAGTTCAAATCTGGCCTCAGACTCTTGTTAGCTCTGTGACTCTGGTCAAGTCACTTAACTCTATCTGCTTTAGGTTCCTCATCTGTAAAATGAGCTGAAGAAAGAAATGGCAAATCACTCCATTGTGTAGAAAACCCTAGTGAAGTCAGTCAGATGAGACTAAGCAACACCTATTGTTTCTCACTTCTGTGAAGAAAGCAACATCTTTTCTTATCATTTCTGTGAGTCCAAGCCTTGTTTTTATGCATATTTTAAAAAAGTGATGTTAAGTTGGTGTTTTATTTGTCAAAGGCTTTGATAATGCCATAATTTTGGGTATATTGATTAATGTACTACTTTAAATTAATAATTTTCCCAACCTCCTTATATCCCTTCTATCAATTCTGCCTGGTAATAATGAATATTTTTCGTGTATTCTCATTTTATGCTGACTCTTTTTGTTAATATCCTTATATCTAATATTAATTAATAAAGTATTCATGGATGTTAATTGACAAATATAATGCAATTTTATTAATATCAATCAATATATATATTTAATTTTAGCAATATTACTTAATATAATAATACAGGTTCATGATATGAATTAATTTAATTATTAGATTAATATTAACAATTAATGACATTTTATTAATATTAACTAATATCATTTCTTTATCTGGCAGAAGGTTCCATTGTGGGATGGCAGAAACTCCCATTGCAGCCTGTCCCATGGTAGAACAATACTAATTATTTAGATGATGGTTCCTTTTATTGAGCCAAATTATGCCTCCCTAGAACTTTTATCCGTTGAATCTAGTTCCACCTTGTTGAACCAAACAGAAGAACTCTAATTTCATTTTCTTATGAGACATCTTCAAAGGTTTGAAGCCAGTGATCATATTCCCTTGATGTCTCAAGCCCATTAAGTTAAACCTCCCCAGTTCCTTCAGCAGTTTCTCATGTTACATTATTTTTTCTTCCTTTACGGTCAGTGATATCCACCTGTCAGGGCTGACAGTAAGGGAACGCTTCCCTGTTACAGAGCTGTTTGATGGAAAGTAAACAAGTTTGCGTTTTCTTGGAAGAAGCCATGCCAAGAAGAGCTGGATGACTGGCAGTGCCAGCTGTTAGCTAGGCAAAGGCTAGGAATGTGCAGGAGCACAGCCAAGACACTGAAGAGGAGGAGAAGCAAAGATAATATAGCTGGGATGTGTTCTCAGCTGCCATCCTTTTGGAAAACTGAGAGACAATGTTATGCAGGGGAAAGAGCCTCGCATTTGGACACAACAGTTGTTGTTCAAGTATGTTTGACTCTTTGTGACCCTTGGAAAAGACACGGGAGTGGTTTGCCATTTCCTTCTCCAGCTCATTTTACAGAGGAGGAAACCTATGTCTTCCTGACTCCAGGTCTTGTTCTCTATTTGCTGCACCTCTAGAGACCTGAGTTTGAATTCTAGCTATAACACTCACTATGTGACCAAGGACAAGTCACCTAAATCTCTTGGATCCCCATTTTCCTTATCACTGTGATAATAATGACACTTTCCCAGTTTCATAGGGTTATTGTTAAGAAAGTGCTTTGGGAACCTTAAAAGATTATAAAAATGAAACTTGGCCTAGGGGCATTTAGGTGGTACAGTGGATAGAGCACTAGACCTAGAGTCAGGAAGATCTGAGTTCAAATCCAGATGCAGACATTTACTGTGTGACCCTGGGCAAGTCACTTAATCCTGTTTGCCTCAGTTTCCTTATCTGTAAAATGAGCTGGACAAGGAAATGGCAAACCCTTCCAGTATTTTTGCCAAGAAAACCCCAAATGGGGTCATAAAGAGTTGGACAGGACTTAAAACAACTAAATAATAATGGGTTCTTTGTGCTGTTGTCTGAGATTGCTCCTTGCCTCCATTCTCCAGCAATAACAACCAAAAGAGTTGAACTAGAGATTCCAACACAAGGGGAAATTTGACCCTATAGGTATCACTGGAACTTGGCGGGATGAAATCTACCTTTAGAATACAGATTTCAAAAGATGTAACTAACTTATTCCAAAGAAACAGGGATGAAAATGAATAACATGGTATAAGAAAATAAATTACAAAGAAGGTGTTAACCTTCATTGGTAGAGGAACTTTTGTCATCCAGGAGTTGTCCATTCCAGTAAAATCATAGACTCAGTTTTTGGCTGCATACCACCTAGGTAGGCAGAAGAAAGACTAAACACATGAAAAGTTTGAGAAAAGATCCCAAGTGTGGAGGAGAGGCATGATATAGTAGTGATAGGGAACTTAAATTATATAGTTATCAGTAAGATCTCTTTCTGTCCAAAAAGTAGAACAGTGAATGATTTGTTGGCTTGCCTAAATGATAATTGCATCTTTCAGAAAGGTGGAGGAACCAAAGGAGAATTTTATTCCAGATTTGTTTTTCACAGAACAAGGAAGAACTCGTTTTTGGAATGGAAATGATGGGAATCTTGGGAAAAGGATTAAACACTACCTCTTAGAATTTGTAAAACAGAAAGAGACTAAAGCTGAGTATAATCTGACATACATCCTTTATCTTGGGACACTACACTTCAAAAGATTCGGAGAAGAATAGATAGGAAACAATGGACTGAAATTATATGGAAGAAATAGACTCAGAAATGATAGTAAACTCCTGAGATAAAAACTCTGAAGACATTTAAGGAGAGAGCAAAATTTTGTGCTGGTCAGAGCGTAGCGTAAAATCCAGATGTTGCTGCTGCTGCTGCTTCTGACAGATATAATGAAGATAGAAATGCAAACCAGAAGGATAGAGGGTAATGCCTTTGCCATTTTCCTCTAGCTTTTGTTCTTGTCTTACTGGATGTGCTTGCCAATAAGGGAAGATTTTTAGGAGTGAGAAGGGTTTTGTAGCCCTCTGTATAGGTTCGGTGTTTTATTTTGTTTTGATGATATGATTGCCAAAATGGACTTTAGGGGGGCATGAATTTACCATCTAAGAATAACTGGGAATCACAGGGAATTTTCAATCCCTAAATAAAATAAGTATTTTGAATTATAGGCTTTTAGTGATTACTAGAGTCAGAAGAATAGATTTTTGGGGCACTGACTGGCCTTTGTTGGCTATGTTTGATGAAGAGTAATGGCTATGGGTAATATGTCATCCTGCACTTGTGAGGGAGAGGCTTTCAAGTCACTGTATCTTAGCAGATAGAAGGCAAGAACTCATGAGATGACTTTAAGAGCTAAAACCCAGGAACTAGTAGCAGACAGGTCAGTGATGCTTAGTAGGAAGGAAACAGCTAGTAGAGAACAGTGTGATGACATCACCAGAGGATATGTGCAGCCTTATATTAATAGATACTAAAATAGCTTTTTAATAGCTACAAAAGCCTAACATGGTACTAGGTCTTTTGGTACAAGCTGTGAGGTGCTCTGGCAATAATTTCCCTATGTACTATCTACATGTATTCACAGGTATGTTCTCTGGATGTGTATCTGTTCCTGCTCTCTGGATGTGTATCTGTTCCTACTGGTGTTGTGATAATCTGTAGAGAGAACATACCTTTCACCTTATGGGTATAGACACTGATCTTTAAGCGTAACTTTCTTTTCTATGATGTCTAATTAAATGTCTTTTGTTGTGAAATAATGCTTCTTTTAGTTAGCTAATAAAAATAAACATAACAACAGAGACTCCTGTGGCTAGGAAAGCTTCCCCCCCCTTTTTTTTTCAGGGTTATTAAACTGCAAAATCAGAAGAGATATAGTTTGCCCATATTTTAACAAAGTATTGACAGAATTTCATCCTATCCATATGAAATTGATGGAAAGGTGAACTACAGACTATAGATGTCTTTAGAATGGGTAGAATGTGATCGCAGGTTTGAACACTTCCTCAACTATGTCCTTTGCTTTCCCTCCAGTAAGGTTAATGGGATGTAAGATCCTCCCCAGCCCATTAATAGGCTCACATGGAGCCCTGGGGCAGAGCCAATTAGATTCTGAGCCACAGGGATTCCTACACCTTTCCGATTAAGTACTGATTTCCAAGCTTCTCTAAGCCAATCAAGTGCTTTGATTGGATACAATCAAGAGTCTTTGATTGGAAACAGTATATATTGTGTGGTTTGGAGGGAAAGGTGTGGGTGAAGAGAAAGGCAGGCAGAGAGAGAGGCAGGCAGAGGGAAGAGACAGGCAGAGGGAGAGGCAGGCAAAGGGAGAGGCTGGCAGAGGGAGAAACTTGCCTAGGGGAACTTGCTTGCAGAGGAGGCATGATGGAAAGAATGCTCAAGATGTTGATGCTCCCTGGATTAGTGATGAGTACCTTACTAAATCTTGACTTCTGGTATCCTAATAGCAATGTTACAAATAAATATTTTGGTTTTTTATTGGAGGAGGAGAGTTTATTATATTTTGTGAGCAAACCCTGGGAATACATATGCATATTCAAGGCAGCTACTATGTGTATCACATTGGTATTACATCTCTCCACTAATCTGATGACTTAGAAGAAAGCCTAGACAAGATTCTTACAAAATTCTCAAATGACCCCAAATTACAAAGATTTGATTATATCTCTATAAAATGAGAGATTAGATAATCTTCGAGGTTCCATTTGGTTTGAAACCTGATTGCTAAACAAATTATGGTACGTTCATGTAATGGATAATTATTGTGCCATAAGAAATGATGAATAGGAAGGATTCAGAGAAGCATGGGATGACAGATCAAGTTGGAAAGAACCTTGTGGGTCATCTAATCCAACCTTTCATTTTACAGATGAGGTCTTGGAAATACTCAATGACTTATCCAAGGTCGCCTTGTAGTTAATAACAGGAATAAGATTCAAACTAAAGACCTCTGAATCTAAAACCAACATTCTTTCCACTATTTCCCATGGGAAAACTTACCTGATAAACTTAGAATGAAACAAAGAGAATCAGGAAGACAATATATGCCATAAATGACTGCAAAAATGTAAGCAAATGAAACCAAAATAAGATAGTGAGGTGTGCACGATGATTCTGGAGCTTGGCTCCAGAAAACGGTTGAGAAAATATACTTTCTTTCCTTCTTTGCAGAGATGGGAGATTATGGGTGCAGCCCTTTCACTGAATCCAAACTTCACAGAACAAATTCCGTTAATAAAAGAATTTATTCTGTAAAACTTGGACTCAGTCGAAAGACCACACCCAAGGACCTAGAAAGCTACATGTTCAAGACTGCAGATTCCCCAACCCTACTGTATACATCTGGCATGACTGATGTGTTGTTTTTTCTTTCTGAACTACTTTTTCCCCCCTTCTTTTCAAATCTTTGTTACAAAGCATGACTCTAGGGAGGAGAAAGGCAAGAGATAAGGGAAGAAGATATGTAGAAATGAAAGTCATACAAAAACAAGTAAGATAAATTCAACAAAGGGAAAGGAAGATTCTTTGGATAGGATCAGCATTTTTATTCTTAAAACACGTTTCCTATAACTCTAATGAAAATACAATTAAAATTAGTAGGTAGTTTTAACTTTTTGAACTTTTAAAAATTAAGTTATCTAAACAACTTTGAAATTCTACCCATCAGATTGGAAAATATGACAAAACAGGAAAATGACCATATGTTGGAGAAGCTGTGAGAAAACAGATATATTAGTAATTTGTTGGTGGAGATGTGAATTGTCAGTCAGGAAACATTTGTCAATGTTTACTATTAATGACCCATACTCCAGGCACTGAGCTAAGTACCAGGGATACAAAAAGAGACAAAAGACAGCCCCTCCTTCAAGAAGTTCCCAATCTAATGAAGGAGATAATGAGTAAACAAATATGCAAATAAGCTTAGTACAGGATAACTAGGAAATAAGGAATAGAGGAATTAGAAAGGATTGGGGAAAGCTTTTGACAGAAGGTGAGATTTTAGCTGGGATTTGACGGAAACCAGGGAGGTCAATAAATAGACATGAGGAGAGATAGTGTTCCAGATATAGAGGACAGCAAAGAAAATACCTGGAACCAAGAGATGGAGTATGTTATTGAAGGAAGTCAGGAGGCCAGCATCACTGGATCAAAGACTATGTGGTAGGGACTGAGGTTTAAGAAGATTGGGATGAGAGGAGGGGGCCAAGTTATGAAGTGTTATTGTTATGAATTATATTATATTATAATACTTATCATTATATTATGAACTATATTAGGTTATGAATGCCAAAGAGGACATTTTGTATTTGATCTTAAAGGTAATAAGGAGCCACTGGAGTTTACTGAGTAGAGTGGAGTGACATAATTAGCCCTGAATTTTAGAGAAATCACTGAATTGGTCTAGCCATTATGGAGAGTGATTTGAACTACTCTTCCAAAGCTGCAAAATTGTGTATCTCCTTTGACCCTGCCATTACTAGGTCAATAGTCTAAAGAAATCAAAGAAAAAAGAAAAAGACCAATATGTACAAAAATGCTGATAGCAGCCCTTTTCAAAGAAGCCAAAGAACTGGAAACTAAAGGTCTGCCCCCATTTGGGGAATGACTGAACAAATTATGATATATCGATGTTAGAGAATATTATTATAGCATAAGAAATGATGGATGAGATCTATAGTTTCAGAGGAAAGTAGGACGACCCAAGAATGATGCAGAGCAGAAGTTGGAGAACAATTTATACAATGACAACAATATTGCAGGAACAATAAAAGCTTTGAAAGACTTTATAACTTTGATGCAATGATAATGAAGTCCATGCAATGAACCCATGAATTCAGAAAAGTGAAGATGAAAACCTGTTCATGGCTTGCTAGATGTGATCAACTAGAAATGCAAAGAGAGACATACATTTTGGGAGATAACTAATGTGGGAATTTATTTTGCTAGACAATACATGAAGAGGAATTTTTATTTTTGTTTTTCAATGGACAGTAGTGGAAGGAACAAATTATAAATACAGGTAAAATGAATTAATTCACTAAACATAAGCTTAGCAACTGAGAAAAACATGACAATGAATAATGGTGCAATATTGACTCAAACATGAAGTTAAACAATACAAAGATACAATGCTAAGCCCAGATCATGGAATACAAACTGAATTTGGATTTGTATAGATTCACTGTAGAATGGGATTGTTGAAGGTGAACAGAGGCTAATGTGGGGAGAGAGACAGAAACAGAGAGAGAAATAGAGGGAGAGAGAAACAGAAGAAGAGAGAAGGAAAAGAAAGAGGAAGGGAGGGAGGGAGGAAGGGAGAGAGAGTGAGAGAGGAGAGAGGGGAAGAAAAGAGAGAAAGAAGAACAGAAGAGAGAAAGGATGGGAAAGAGGTAGAGAGGGAGGGAGGAGGAGAGAGAGAAAGAGAAAAAGAAAAGGGAGGGAAGGAGAGAGAGAGAAAGAGAGAGAGAGAGAGAGAGAGAGAGAGAGAGAGAGAGAGAGAGAGAGAGAGAGAGAGAGAGAGAGAGAGAAATTTTGTAACAAAGTCAAAAGACTGAGTACATATAATTCAAGTTGCTAAACTATGCATTGCTTCTCACTTGGTGCTTTACTTTAGCTTGCAAATACATTTACTAAATAAATGTACCAGGAGATGCGTATGTTTTCAGAAGCCTGGTGTTATGCATCATCTGGTTGCTGATTTGCTTACTGGTGTATACCTGCTAAAAGCCAAAAGAATGGGGTACTGATCATGGTCTTTCAGCAAGCTGCTACAAAGCCACTCTTTGGAATTAACTTCCAGTTCACATCTCAGCATCTCTTTCACAGAGACATCATGAAAGACTTTGTGAAATGCCTTCCTAAAATCCTATAAATAAATCCTTAGTGTTTCCTTGCTTCATCAGCCGGTCAACCTTGTTAAAAAGGGAAATTGAACTGGTCTGATATGATTTGCTCTTAGTGAAAGCATGCTGTTTTCTAACAAGCCCCACTTCCCTTTCTCAGGGTTTACATACCATCTGTTTAATAATCCGGCTTATAATTTTGCCAAGGACTGACGTCAAACTCACTAGTCTTTAGCATGCAGAAGTCCCTTGCTTCCCCTTCTTGATTACTGAGACATTTGCCTGTCTCTGATGGTAGGTGCAGAATATTTGTGTAAAATGGAACATGTGTGATTATCTAGTTTACACAGTAGCTGAAGCGTGACACGCCATTATTCAGCAACAGATATCTTTGACAATTCTTTTAAAAAGATATGTTCTTACTGCTATCTTTTGTTTTTACATCGCCTACATTTCCTAGGATATTCTACCTACCCCTGATCCCCCAAAGTCACCCCTTATACACTGACAATTCTCCTCTGCTTCCAGGTATCTCCTGATTTCTCTTACTGAATCACAGGACCTTTGAGTCACAGATGGTAAGATGTTTAGGGTGGAATTATTTGAAGGACTGGCATGTAGAATACAGTCTAACTTTTTCTTCTGCTTAACTCCATGTTGAAATTGAGAAGACCACTGTCACCACATAATTTAACCAGCAGCTAAGCAAGGACAACCAATAAGATGGCTGAGAAATGATCACGAGCTCATGGGAGCATAGATTTAGAGTCAGAAGGGATATATATGTGTATGTATGTGTGTGTGTGTATGTGTTGTGTGTGTGTGTGTGTAGTTATCTAGTCCAATCTCTTCATTTATTTTAATTGTATTTTTTTCAATGAACAAAATCTATTTTTTTCCTTTATACCCTACCCACATTGAAACAAAGCAAAACTAACCCCCTTACCTTAAGGAGGGAGATGGGGAGCATTGTAATAAATATACATAGTCAAGAAAAACAAATTCTTCCATTGGTAGTGTCCAGAAAATATTTCTCCTGCGCCCCGAGATGATCACTTCTCTGTGGCACCTAGGACTGATGGTAATATTCCATGTGTGGCATGGGTATGGTACTTTGGGCCTCAATGTCATTTCTCTCCATTTGGATTCTGGATTTTTCTTAATTTTGTCTAGGATCCCATTAGTTTATTATGTATTTACTTATTCATTCATTCATTTATTCATTCATTCATTCATTTCTTTTCATTCATCTCTTTACTTATTTGCAACAACATATTGACCCTATCATACCGAATGGAACGGAATGGGAAAAAAGCAAATTTATTAAACACTTGTAATGTGTCAAGTGTTGTGTTAAATACTAGGAATACAAATTGAAAAATGAGATAGCAGCCCCTACTCTCAAACAGATCAACCTCTAAATAGAGAGATAACTTTTATAGGAGAATTCACCTCAGGGTAGATGGGAAAGGCTTGGTAGTGTTTGGAGTTCAGCTACAGAGCCAATAGAAAGAAAGGCCAAGGAATCCTTAGGATAAGTAAGGAATATCTTGGTGGGATCTGGATGGGTGGGTAGAAGCTGGTGCTATTAGAGGCTAATGGGGTCTTGGACCAGCCCAGTAGGTTCTGCCCTTATTATCCCATGGTAATCCCCGATGGGTGAGTTTGAGACATGTGGCAATTGAATTTACAGTAATGTAAAATACTATTTTGGAGTGAACTACCGTCTAGCCTTATCTCTTCCCAGTCCTCTCCCCCTCAAATCTGTTCTTGAGAAGTTGATCATTTAAAACCATATGTAAGATTTACATTTATTCCTGTTATGTCTCACCATATTACATCTGATCTTTTTTTTTTAAGTTGTCTAGATAGATTCTGTCATCCAAGGTGTTAGCTGACCCTTCCAGAATTATGCTATCTACACATTTGTTAAGCTTTCTACCTCTGCCTTTACCCAAAAAGATCTTTGGAACACTTCACCAAAGATGTCCCTTTCAGTCAACATTGAAAAAATTAACGATTACTCTTTACATCTAAAGTCATTCAATGAGTTCTGCATCTATACAACTGTGGTATTGTACAAGGTAAATATCTCTTTGAGAGCAGAGATATTCTCTTCCTTTTGTTTTGTATCTCTGGATGCCTTGCCCAGAGTTGTGCGGTCATGTTAGTCATGTCTCATTCTTCAGGGCTCCATTGGGGTTTTCTTTACAAAGATACTAGATTTACCATTTCTCCAGTTTAATTTACAGACGAGGAAACTGAAGCAGAGTTAAGTGACTTGCCCAGGGTCACACAACTAGGAAGTGTCCGAGGCCAAATTTAAACTCAGGAAGATGAGTCTTCCTGACTCCAGGCTGGCCCTCTATCCACTGCACTAGGTATAGAATACGCTCAATAAATTCTTGTAAAATTAAATTGAGTTGTATAGTTATCATCTAGTTATCTTTTCCACCAGGGTGGAGTAAGATTTTTTTCTCATATTTTTGTTTGATACCTAGTCATATTATGCTTGTAACATTTTCTTCCTAACCCATTGTCCTAGTTATCCATCATATAGTGGAAAGAATGCTGGATTGGGACCTAAGGAACCTTAATTTAAATCCTCTTTTGCCAATTGTACCTCTGTGACATTGAGAAAAATCACTTATGCTTTCTCATCTGTATAATGGTCTTGGATTAAATGACCCTTATTTGGCATATTTAGTAATGTTTTATAAGTAGGTGAGAAATCAGAATTTCAAAGACTTGGTCCATGAGATGCTTCTATGTCTAAACCTAGGATCCCATCACTCTATCAATACTCCAATACAGAGGCAGCCCAGTAGTGGATTTGGAGCCTGACGTCTTGGGGGTCAGATCTAAGTTCTATTACTTAGTAATTGTGTGCAGGTCTCAGTTTCCTCATCTTTAAAATGAAAGGGTCTTTTCTTCTTGGTATTTAAAGTCCTTCCCTGGAACCTATTCCCTCACTAAAATGGAGACAAGGCAATGTAGAGGAGACAGATTTCAGAATGCCTTATTTATGTCAGATTCATTGGGCTTTTGCAAACATGGGGAGGATGTTTTGCGAACAGTGCCAATGAATGCAGGTAAGAAAAATGACAAATTGCTTAAACAAAATCACATAATTTCTGAAATTGATCACACTGGGCTCAGGAGCCCCACCATTTAAATACTTCAGATAGGGTGCTGTCAATTATACAGTGAACAATTCACACTCCCCTTATCACAGAAAGCAAAACCACCAAGTTAGCTCATTGTAGAATTAGGGAAATAGCTTAGATTTCCTTATTCTTTCCCATAACAGTCATCACTCCTTACTAAGCACAGAACCCAGACATATATTTTCATTGAGATTAGTAAAGAATTGTGTGAATTTTCCTGAAAGTTTCCTATGCAATTATTTCTCAGCATAGTCTTAGGAGGCTAGTATCAGTATTGTGTTAATCTCATTCATCACCTGGTTATGTGATTCATATGTTAAATGGTTTTGGCATTTATATTACTTATAATGGAATGACATGAAATTAGACTAGTGATTTCACTAGTTGAGAGAATGTCTTAAGAGGAAACTCCCTCTCATCAATGCCACCAGCTCCTTCTCCCCAGTTTATAGTCTTTGAGAGTTGTTTACAGCAATGAGAAATTAGAACTAAATAATTAGCTGACAATAATAGCTAATTTTTAGATAGTGCTACCTACCAGGTACTGTAGCAAATAATGTACAATGTCCTTTGATCCTTACAACAATCCTGGTGGTTGCTATCATTTTCCCCATTTTGCAGACAGGGAAACTGAGACAAATAAGGATTAAGTGATTTGCCCAAAGCCACACAGCTTGTAAGTATGTGAGGCTGGATTTGAACTCAGGACTTCCTGGCTCCAGGTCCCATGTTCTATCCACTGAACTACCTAGTTGACCCCTAACTATCCATTTTATAGTGCTAATCATTGTTTATAATATTTGCATGTATAAACATAAATATGATATATAATATAAATAAATATGAGAATTATATATTTATAATGACATATTTTTTATTATTATAGCTATTCTAGTATTACATAATGTTATAATATTGTATAATACATAATATATGATACAATAATATATTATATAATTTAATATTATAATAATATATTTGTTATATAATAAAGTATATTTATGAAATCACCTTTATATTTACATGTATTTATATTATAAATATATAAAAATATGTTATATGTTTATATTATATGTTTACATATTTATATTTATATAATATTTTGTCATTTCTTTCTCCAATTTCATTTTACAGATGAAGAAACTGAGGCAAAGAGAGTTAAGTGACTTGCCCAGCCCACTCACAGGCGATAAGTATGTGATGCTGGATTTGAACTCAGGTTCTCCTGACTCCAGGGGCAATGCTCTATCCACTGCACCACCTGGGTACCCCTTTCTCTGGATTTCTGGATCATTTCTGGATCATCTAGTGTGAATTTTGATCTTTTACTAAAGTAGGTATGTGGGAGTTCAGCAGCCTGTCTCTCGTTCAGGTAACCATCTTGACTAGAAGACTTGATATCTCAAAACTTTTGTCTTCAGTGATGAAGGGAAGCAGGACTCTTAAAGATCCCATGTGATCACTTGGAAACAAGATGCCAACTCTGAACAAGTTCTGTACGGTTTTTGCTGTTCAATCCTTTCAGTCATGTCTGACTCTCCATGATCCCGTTTGGGGGTTTTGTTGACAGAGATACTTGAGTGCTTTGCCATTTCCTTCTCCAACTCATTTTATAGATGAGGAAACTAACACAACAGGGGTAAGTGACTTGCCCAGGGTCACATAGCTAAAAAGTATCTGAGGTTGGATTTGAACTCAGGTCCTTCTGACTTCAGGGACATGCATTGTGTCACCTACCTGCCCCATTCTACAGGATGGCTCTCAGTATTCATGCATTATCTCATTAAAGACTCACAATAATACTTCAGGGCAAAAATATTTATTGAATGAATAAATGAAAGAAGGAGTGTTATAGGTATTATCACCCTCATTTTACAGGTGAGAAAACCACAGCTAAGGGAGTAATATTAAAGACATTTATATGGTACTTTAAAGTTTGCAAAATACTGTCCTTTTGTTGGCAAAACATTATATTATTTATACCATACAACAACCCTCTAAGGTAAATACTAAAGACATCATTATCATTTCATTATATAGGCGAGGCAACTAAGAGACAATTAGTGACCCCTATGGTGCCATGC